>OX401929.1:4773334-5435120 GCA_947859195.1 Drymonia ruficornis | reverse complement strand
AAAAGTACATTACCAGAACGTTCGGTGCAAATGCCCTCAACACGCTCTGCATATTTTACAGTCGAGACCGCTCTCAACACTAGTTTGTGACAACTTCGGCGGTACAACATGTTGTCTTTACTCAAAACCTTAAAATAGTGAGGTACCAATACTTCTCGATCATGTCATCTCGATTCTATTTCACTGATTAAGGTGCGGTTTCAATGACTCGAGTGAGATTTTTGTACCATTTATTTGGGGTAATTTTAAGACTGAAATTAGATACACCGCATTTGTGACATTGACAGAAGAATACTGCAAGTGGTGCCTATTTCAAATGTACCATGTTAGAAATGTTCATCAATTATGTTAGAAATCTATCCATCCATCAGCCAGAATACATCAAATGCTTGATCTAAGCCTAGGAAATAGGACAAAGACAAAGAAAATAATGATCTATTAAATTATTGCCCCTTTTAATTTAATAAAAATACATAGTGGATTTTTCTTTATGAATATTCGATTGGATTTCGACCAAATCTCAAATCGCCTTCGATCCGACAGTATAAATTCATGAAAAAAAAAATATGGCAATTTATGTACTCCAGTAAAATAAAGGTTTGACTTTGACCTTTAAATAAAATAAATCGACTTAACGTATCTTACAGTTTGTTATTCGAACAAATGGCATTCGTTTATCGTTACATAGTCCATCCTTACTCGAGTAGTAATCTTAGTAGCCATCAAACTCAGTTATTGGCAAAATCATAGACTACCACGATGGAAGCTATACATTTTTAAAAAGCGAAGTGTAGTGAACATAGTAGGGTCAGAGCACCAACAATCAGTACCTTGCAAAATAATTTGTAGGTAGCGAAGTTGGTAGACACGACTGACAGGCGGGATCCGCGCTTGAGAGATACGCTGAAAACTTGCGTACAGTGTTGCTAGACTAAAAATGTTTTAGTGACGGCTGTAAAATCGTTTTAAACCCGGAATAGTTATGGAAATTAATGGCTAGTTGCCATTATTTGTAGGCTCTATTTCGGAAAATTATCTCTGTACATATTTAATAAAGAGTTGAATGTTCTTACTCATAAAATAAATTTATTTGAGGATGACGAGACGACTGTTTGATGCAATGGTTCGAGCGTTGCAATGGTGGAGGTTGCGGGTTCAATTCCCGCCAGAGGCAAATTTTGGAAACTGCCTTTTCGTAGTTTATCTTGGTCTGGGTGTCACTGGGATCGCCCCCAGTCCAATGTATGGTAGATAGCCATAGTACAAGCGTTGCTTAGTTTGGGTCCATAAAGTTTGTGTTTATGTCTGGCGATATTTATTAGATTTAAATAAAAAAACTTAGGTAAAGAAACTCTAGCAACACTGATTAATCGCTTAATATCTAAAGACTTAAAATTCTCACAGCATCGATGTAAAAGAAAGTAGATTAGAACAATCTCTATTATAAGCCCATTAAGTTATTAAAAGTCCAAAAATACACTTTCAACGCTCAACTTAAACTTGAAAGTAATCGATCACTTAAATTTCTTTGTCTACGGTTTTTATAAAATATATTGCTGTCTATGCCCACGCTTATTTAAAATAAGTAATCATGTTGACATTAGAAAGTTTTCGTCGCTACGAAAGTAAAACCTACATACCAAGCGTGGATAAAAGTCTTATTAAGCAATATAGGTACATAATATTATAACTTAAAAGCGCTTAAAATTATTTACTACCTATTTGAAATTCCATATATAGTTATTCACTGACAATAATTAGCTTTGTCACCCTACTACTTATTCCATATTCAAAGAGTATTCCAAATTTCAAACTTCTATGACATTTTCTAAAAACTGGCTGAATACAAATAAAAAAATAAACAAAAAGACTGTGTGACGTCACTGGGTCACCGATGACGAAATACTACACAAAGTCCGAACATAATAATAAATATAAATTTATCCTGTCCGCTATCAATAAATATTCGATTAATCCCTCCGAAAGTGTGCCATGCCACAGTTAAAACGATTCCCATGTATCTCCCTTGGATAACGTATGGTCTATCGAATTTTAATACCGGATTCACCTACTCTGTTTAATATAGAGGAATTCCGCTATTAAAATGAAAACGTAAATTTAACGTAGCAAGGTTCAAATTGGTATGATAGTGTCGTGTCCAGGTGCTTTCAGGAATGGTTTAGTTATGTCACTGGAGATTGCGGTTGAGTAATGGTTGTAGCAGGCTACTAATTAGATGGGAAGCAATTTGTGTATGATGAACGATTGTGTTATTGCGAACTCGCGTAATTTACACCGCGTAAAGTCGCGTAATTTACGCCGCGTACAATCGCGCAATTTACGCCGCGTAAAGTCGCGTTATTACGCCGCGTTAAGTCGCGTAATTTTTTCATACATGATTCATATTTATTTAGTGATGCAAATCAAAATATTTTATTAATTCGAAACTTTACGCGACTCATTTAAAGCTGCGTAAATTACGCTAGTTTGACGCACTTATAAGTAGGTACTTATCCATCTTGATAACGGGATGACCATCTCTATATTCTTACCTGTAACAATGAACAATATATTAAAGTAATAAATACATAAAAAGCTTATTTACAATGGCCCTTAACATTTTTAATACCCACAAAAATGCTTAAAACAGTTAAAATTTACATATCAAATAAAAACTATTAAGTACAGTTGTTTCTTTGCCTAATGAGTTATACTTATAAATAACGTTTTAAGCATCCAATTTTAATGTTAAAACCACTTAAAGTGCGCTTTGCGTAACGTGAGATAGATAAATTAATAAATACCATCAAAACTCTTTCACGTATTAATGTAATGACGGCAAAAAAAACATAGCCACTATAATCAGTCCAAAAATCCAACTGAATGGTCCCAAATTGCCCAAACCCCCCTTCCCCACCCTCTGTCCTACTCCCCTTCAAGTTGGCGTGCGAGCGATGCAAGCATCTATAGGCCACGGTAACTGCTTAGCATTAGGCTGGTCGTACACATGTTTGCCTGTCTGTCTGTTTGTTCCGGCTAATCTCCGAAACGGCTGGACCGAATTGCACGGGACTTTCACTGGTAGATAGCTGATGTTATAAGGAGTAACTTTTGTGACTTTTTCTAACGATTATTTTTTTAAATTCCACAAGTACAAAGGCGTGGTCAGAGCTAGTTAATTTTTTTTTTGTCGTAATTTATTAGCAACAGAATTAGAAACAATATAAAAACACAACATCTGAATGTTGTTATAATTAAAATCCACTCCTAAAACCACGTTAATAGTCTACCAAAATTAATTGTTGACACAAAAACCATTTTCAACAAACAATTCCTCTTCACGTTTATACTAATTAAAAGCCGCGAGTGTGTCTGTCACAAAACATACACAACGCAATAAATTGTCCCAGCTAATCCATATTAATGGTTTCTAAAAATCTTCTACACATTGTAATAAAACAGTGGGATGAGTATTTGTATAAATCTCAAGCGAATAACTATGTTTTTGATGTATTGTATAAGTTTTTTGTCATAAATAATGGTAAAGGAATTTCGCAGTAAATATTTTTCAATTTTTTTTTACGAAACAATGTTAATGTTTACTTATACCTTTAAAATAGCGGACATGTATTAAAAAAGCGGACAAGTACGAGTAGGACTGCCTTATAGTTCCGTACAAACTTATTAGTTGCTTTTTTTAAATCGCTGAAAATGATATAAAAGTACCAACTGTTAAAATTGCATGTTTCTAACTCCAGCGGTTTGGTATGTGCACGTCTTGACATACACACATACATGACAGTCCGAACATCAGACAGACAGACAAATGGACAACAAAGTGATCCTACAAGGCTTGATTTTTTTCCCTTTGAGTTACGGAACCCTAAAAACAGGTAGTAATTTAGTTTTAATTTTTCGAATAAATTACGATATGTTTCTCTATTCTTATCGAAAACAAAACACACGTTTGACGTAATAGGACCTCACGTAGATTTGTATTTCATAAATATGAATACACGAAATAAAATACTACTTTTTCTGCCAACAGTACAAGATACTAAGTTGGCTGTACATCATAATGATGCATGGTCTCCGCAGCTTTCATACATTATTAATTACAAAACGTGCGACAGAGACCGCAGATATTGAGCGTGCTGCGTAAGACAGAGAGGACCGAGTAGGGATTGACCAAGTTGGTTTGAACCGCAAGTTTCGGCAAAGTTTCGGACACTGTAGGGCTGTGATAGTAATGAAATGTCTGAAACTCGTGACGCGTAGATTACAAAGTTACAGAACGTTTTACATATTATTTACGTTTTTGGACAAAATTGTACTGTTATACATACATACGATGGTCCCGCACCGCCTATAACAACAAGAAAGAGTGGAAGAGGAAGGGGGAGAGTGGGATATAGGGAGGGGAAGCGAGGGGGGAGGCGTTTGGACTTCCGGTTCTCACACTCATCGTAGGAAACGCATCTAAACTGGCTAAATAGCTGAGGGTTAAAAAGGCCACAAAGCAATTAATTTCCTGCTAGCCTAGCCAGAATCCTTAGCGTTTTCGCAAAATTTCCGTGAAACAGTCACTAATATAAAATATTATTTAAAAAATATGTATTTAGAAAAATACCCAATTGCCTTTCATTTTGTAATCAATAGTTTATTCTATTTCAATATCGCCTGGAATCGTCCACTCCTATTTCATCTCTCGCTCCATGAATTGTGTATTTGGATGTTTTAGCTTTCAGCCTTTTAGCCAAATTGGAAAGCCGGAGCGATCGGCTTATGTTGCTGCGTACGTGCGGCCCGCGCTAAGCCTGCCTCTATTATGACGAAGATGATTTGATTTCTGAATGTAGGCGGCGTTTTAGGGCTCCGTACCTCAAAATAAAATAACCGAACCCATCATCATCATTTCGGCCAAAGGACGTCCACTGTTGGACACAGGCCTCCCCCAAGGTTTTCCACAACGACCGGTCCTGTGCCGCTTGCATCCAGCGGTTTCCCGCGACCTTCACTAGGTCGTCAGTCCACCTTGTGGGAACCGAACCCTTATAGGAATCAAGAGCAATGATAGCTGATTGGTTAAGCACGTATCTTGCGAGCTTAAGGTTCAAACCCCGGCTCGCACCTCAGGATTTTTTTAAATCATAAGTTTTATATTCTTACTTAAGGTGAAGGAAAACATCGTGAGGAAACCTGCATGTCAATTGTCGAAAGACTTAAGAAATCCACCAACTCGCACTGGCCTGTGGTGGATAATGCCCTGAATCCCCCTCGGAAGGAATCCAAAAATTCATTGACCACCACAATTTTAAACAAAGATCAAAAGCATTACTTAATCAGCCGATAGTTTTGCGTTGCCTAAAAATAGCATGAAACAGGGTACATGGGTTATTTTACAGGCGAACTGGCTTAACCCTAGCGGGGATGGGGTGAAATAGAGCGGGAAATAGGGGTGATACACCCTGCAGACAATTGGGTTAGACCAAGCGTGTATAGGGTAAAATTTTTATGAAAATTATTATTGAGGTTATTTTAACTTAGCGACTGTACCTTAGGGGTGAACAGGTTGGGCTCCAATCCGAAGGTCCCAGGTTCGATCCCCGGTGGGGCATGCAACAATGGATGAATTTTCATCTATGTGCATAATTTACAGTTCGCTGACGGTGAGGGAAAACATCGTGAGGAAACCTATCTATCCCTAGGGATTAGGTAATAGTCAGTTCCTGTATACACGGCGACAAGGTTCACCACCTGTCACGTTGGGTTCTGACTATCTGGTGAAACGTGGGCTTTGAGTTGGTTAATACCTCCACAATGTGGTGGTGTATGGCCACTCAAGCCTCTGACTACCCCCGGATGGGGATAAAAGTCGTGACGTTACATTTTTTTATTTTATCTTACGTCAGATGAAACTGAAACACATAGGTCGGGTGCATAAAAACAAAAGACGATCTATTGCAAAGACACCCAAGAAAGAATTACTGTACAAAATAGTATGTCCTATTAAACGGAGTGGACACAGTACGAGTCAGTCGTTCGCTGAAAGTATATCTCTGAAACGGCTGGACCGATTTTGACGGGACTTTTAATTGCAGATAGCTGATGTTATAAGGAGTAACTAGGCTACCTTTATTTTAACTTTTTTTTTGTTGTTTTCTTAGCGCGCACAGCTTTGACATTTGACAATACAATCAATCATTTAACGTAATAAAAGCACCTTCCATAACACAGCTTTCATGAACAATAGCCTTTGAACGTCAACGAGTGGGTGTATATCAGATGATTTAGTGATAATCAGATAGAAATCACAGATAACCCACATGTTATCCGATGGCAAGTCACGCGCGTCTTGTCTGAGTTCATACATGATAATGATGTATTTTTAGTTGACTGTATTTAGACCACTTGACAATATTACCTGATCGAATAAAGTTAAATTGTATTGGCATAAATTGAATTAAAAAAACATAGGTAACGCACGTCCCGCCTTGGGAACTTCTTCCATTTTTTAAATCGGTTAAAAATTATTTTCTTAAAAAAAGACTGTCAAACCTTTTTAAGGCATTCTTTTTTAGGGTTTCGTACCCAAGGGTGCCAACGGGACCCTATTACTAAGCCTACACTGTCCGTCCGTCTGTCCGTCTGTCAGCGGGCTGTATCTCACGAACCGTAATAGTTAGAGACTTGAAATTTTCGCAGAATGTGTATTTCTGTTGCCGCTACAACAACAAATACAAAAAATAAAAAAATAAAGGGGGTCCCTATACAAGAAACAATATATTCTACGGTGGTACGGAACCCTTTATGTGCGAGTCCGACACGGACTTGGCCGGTTTTTAAAGACTGACAATCTTTAGCCCAACTTATCGCTCCTTGTTTAATGAGATATTAATAACAATAGACAATGTTACCTCCACGTGACACATCTCATAACATGTACCGTAAGATGGGTGATACATCACGGTATCAGGCTGTTCCGGTGCCAGCATGACTGATGATCAGGTCCTGTGCCCGCCCTGATTTACTGTACTTACACCGAGCCCGCATAGTTTTGTGATACATGCGGTTTTAAGAACCGTGGAGCATGTTTCCAAACATGGTGATCAAAATTTTGAAATGTTCGGTTAATTTATTATACTAGCGGCACGCTATGATGGCCGGTTTGACATGTGGTAGGGGGAAAGGATGAACCTTATTATAACGGAATAAAATTCATTTTCGCGATAATTTTTTGACATTCTTATTTTTTTAAACGTCCAGTCTTATTCCGTAATAATGAGGTTCATTTTCTTCCCCCCCCCCCACATGTCAAACCGGCCATCGTAGAATGCCGCTACTATAGTGGTAGAACCAAGCTGTAGTCAATATTATTGTCTGCAGCCAATACGGGGCTGGCTCGACCGGGGTAGTACCACCCTTTAAAAGAAGATAAGCGTAAAGTAAAACAGCTGCATTTCGTACGATGAGTGAGAGAAGCGGAAACCCAACAACCCCCTCTTTGCCGCCCTCTGTCCCACTCCTTCAGGTCGGCAACGTGCGAGCAATAACTATGGTATTGAAAATATGTATTTAAATAGTGCAAATAGTTAATTCTACAATTAATTATATTTATCGCTTGTGTTGTTATCCTAAAAGTACTTTAGTTAGGACGGCGATTTTATCGTAGATCCACGGTCATCTTTAACTATTATGAAAACTAATTTCGCTTGAAAACTTATAATAAAACTCCTTCCTATTGTCACATACGCATTTCAAAATTTAATATCCGCACGCGATGCCATCAAACTCAGAACAATGCATGTTTTACTGCACTCGCCGGCGCCCGTGTGCTCGGTATCCTTTACGACAGTGTGTCAGATATAAGCTGAGTTTAACGACCTCCTGAGCTTTGTTATGGATAATGTACAGTCCGATGGGAATATATGGCGCTAAGTGTCGAAATTAAAAATGTTTTTTGAGATTATGGTAAGAAATAAGAAAGCTCGATTGTGATTGGTGGACGAAGTAGGGAAGACCTTTGCGATGGGATACGATAGGTTAAGAAAAGAATGAGGAATAATTATTTAATGGCGCGGTCGCACCTTTAAAGGCTAACTGTCAATGTCACAAAACAGTTCTTACAACAGAAACAATCGGTTACTGCTTTAACGATCCGTTAGTGTATTGGTGAACTTGGATCCAACATTCGAACAGCAGTGTCGGTTAAAATTCGAGAGTACTACATACCTGGGTAGTGTTTTTTTACGCCGAACTTCTGTGAGAGGATGGTACTACCCCAGTCGAGCCAGCTTCATCATTAACAGTATACTGAGTATACATTACATGTACAAGAAAACAAGTATTACGATAGGTAACGCGTAAACTATATAGTTTTACATTTACTTATCACCAAACGATATATTCTGACCTATAAAATGTCATCCGTATCTAAATTACATTATTAACTAACCATAGAAAATCCAGTGCTATCTATACGACATCAATACATTCGGCTGACTGTACGTTATTGGGAATCAGTTATATTGTTGCCGGCCATTGTATGTTAACGCCGAACTGTTAATGGATAAGCAGAATGCTTGTCGAGATCAATGTGTGTAAGCTGTCGAGAACTGGTATATAGGTATTGGTACTGGTACTGGTACTGATATAAGGTATTGTATACCAAACATTGCTTGGTTGACGTGAGGAGATAATTTGAATAAAATTTCTGAGGGTCACATCATTCAGGGGACATGTGGATGTCCAAAATAGTGTGTCGTACTAAAGGGAGTACATGGGCACAGTACCTAGGGAACTTAGTAGCTTCCGCAATTGCCGAGTGGCGCTCCCGCTTCGCTCGTATTAGCGGCGTTCACAACTGCCGAGCGGCGCCCCCAGTCATCACTTTCGTCTTTGACCACGTATACATAACGTCATAACCGATTGCTCGGGCGAGGCGAATATAGGTAAGTAGTACAATACGATTAAAATAAAAATAGGATAAGCTCTCGGCTCACTTCACTTATATTTATAAGTACGGGACCAAGTACTGTACCTGTACTTATGAGTGAAGTTAGCCGAAAGCTGTACCAAGTTCCAGTGACGTCACAACATGGCGCTAGACCGCTCCTATTCTTAATTTAATCGCATAGTACCTTCTACACCACCAAGCCAACTAGGAGCCTGTCAAATGTGACGTCACCCGCACAAAACGCGGCAGCGGGTGTGCGGGCGGGGAAGCCGCATTCCACCCGAGTTCCTAGTTAGCTTGGTGGAGACCACAGAGAAAAGACTAAAGAAAGAGGTGCCCTTATTAGATATTTCTATGAAACAAAATGTGGTCATTGTTTTTTCATTTTCATTTTACTATTTACCGGTAAATAGTTGAACTACTCGCTTCGTTTTATGTCGATGATAGTACTAGGCCGACCACTCGGCCGACTTGCTTAGGGCCAGTCCCCTTAGTAACTGGTCCATGGTGGAGACTACTCCAACATTTACCTACGTACCAACGTAGGTACATTTTTAATTAAAATAATCAAAATCGTCGATCCCCACCCCTACCCCCAAAAACCTGAATAGACAAACCACGACGATCATTTCAAAGGGGTGCCATTAACTATAATGGCCGCCATTTAAACCACAGTCTAAATCTCCACGTGAAGGTGTTAAAGACACTAATTAAGATATTAATTATCAAACAAAGGGCCCCATTCATTACCTGTTCTTATCAGGGCCGAGGGATGAAGAAAGTTCTAAGTCTAACAATAGAGATGCGAGTGGCAAGGAAGAATTTATTGCTTCTTAACAAAGGGACAGGGTGGTGATGACGTAGGGCAGACCTATTGAAGGGAGCGATAAAAAGATTGGGGAAATACTGAGCAAACTTGTGCGAAAAGAAATACTCAATATTTTTTTAAGAGTTGGCCTACCACACACTTCTGTTATAGTTCTTGCAATTCACGAAGGCGACCGGCCCTTGGTTGTGTTCGACATGTACATACACAATTGTGACAGTGTGCGTGCGTGGCGGAGCCGTAAACGCACACATTTACACGTATACAGATACGTCTTTACACAACCAAGGGCCGGTCGCCTTCGTAAATTGCAAAAACTATACTCTGAGACGCTAGCCAAGTGGCATGAACGCTAATCGAATAGAATAGACTTCACAATGTATGGAAATGTCAAACGTCGCTATGTATATCAACAAAAAGTTGCTATGTACATCACGTGACTTATGTCATTTCTATACATGAAGCGTAGCGATTTGAACGAACGCTTGTAGACGTCAGCCACTTGTCTTGCCCTTCAGGTGCCAAGAATATACTGACAGCAGTGTTATTCTGAAACGACAAACTCATAATTCACGCGTAAATCAGCGAGTGAGATGACAAATTTCAATACAAATTTTACGTTTTTACTCCCGCATTCACGGGACCACAAAAGTAGGTAAACCTTAAACGATGGGGCAGAGTTAAATCAATCGGGAACGAAACCTATTTGTGCTGCACTTAAAACCGTAAACAAAGCATTAAAAGTACCCATTAAAAAACATGTATTTCTTTCAGCCAAAAAACCTGGCTAAGTCTGTAGCCAAACAGCCAACATCTTAATAATAATTTCATCTTATTTCAGCCCGCCCTGTCTGATCGAATGTCTTAATTTCCTGTGACATTCACTGGCTCTCAAGACAAAGATTTGTGTTCGCCTACAGTACAATGTTATCTTATTAAATTAAGATGACATAGTACCTTTTGACTTATAAGAAAGGTCAACGTAGTCTGTATTTTGAGAATATGGGCTTTTATTAATCTATTAGCAGAGTTTTTTATGTGACTACGGTGGCAAACAAGCGTACGCCCGCCTGATATTAAGCAGTTACCGTAGCCTATAGATGCTTGCAATTCCAAAGGCATCGCTCGCACGTTGCCGACCTGAAGGGGAGTGGGACGGATCGGGTAAGGGGGGTTTGGGCTTCTGGCTTTCTCACTCATCGTACGAAACGCTGTTGTAATAGCTGCTTTACGACGATCTTCTGTGAGAGGGTGGTACTACCCCAGTCGATCCAGCCCGTATATGGGCTGCAGTAAATTAACTACAGCTTGGCTCTACCACAGAGAAACTAAACACAAGTCGCTATAAGTTTATAAACAAAAATGCATAAACAAAGTATAATCACCACAAAAAGGCAGATTAAGCTCAGCACTTAAGCACCATGCCCCATTGATCATGGACCCGTCATTTCAACCCTCGATTACATTTAACGAATCGCTTAAACCAAAAGGCCGGTTGGGGCGTGAAATGTTTTGACAAATATCGCGGAGAAAACTTCTTACAATCGATCTAACGTCCCCCTACCGAACCCTAAATGAGGTCGTTTACCCCCAGACTTGCTAGTTCCGCAGATTTTGGATTAATTACCGTTAGATGCAATTCGTTATTTCCTTGGGGAAAAAAATGATTGATGAACACTAATTGTTAAGACGATGGGGAAACATTGTCTCTGGATCGATTAATTTATTGTTTTAGTGTAATACATACACTATAATAACACACACATATCGTACTATAAATGCGAAAGTAAGTGTGTGTAAATTTTTGTTACCACGTATTTCCGTAACGACTAAACCGTTTTTAATTAAATTTGAAAAGTAGATAGTGGAGGCTCTGGAATAAGACATAGGCTAATCTTACATTAAATAGCGTAGAATCCAGTGTATACTGCATCTAGGAGTAACAATCCAAGTAATATCCAATGAGTAGTTTGGAAAAAAATACATAGTTTTTGATATACTTACTTACTTATTAAAAATTTTCAAAACTGGCATAAATAAAATATTTTAAAAATGTGTCCGAATTTCATTTTTTTTTATACCATTTAATTCTAGTATTATTTCGTACTTTTAAAACACTCTGTAGGTATAGTATGATACAGGATAAAAAACTATATTCAAATAAAAATTAAAATACCATCCTAACCCTGCGTTTCCACTGCGCAATAACATGTTGTCACAACATATTGCTGTCTCTATTTAATGACAGCAAAAAATAGGGACAGCAATATGTTGTGTCAACATGTTTTTGTGCAGTGGAAACGCACGGTAAAAGTGACTTGCTACAGTGTTACCAACACAAAAAATGGTCGATATTTTTAATCTCCAACCGTACTATATCCACTGAGATCATCCCTGACGTGCAGTGATTTATTGGGCGGCCGCGGTGCGCGGGGTACAGGGTTCCACACGCGAGTGCCCAGGTGCCAGAGATTTAGTACCGCACCATATACAGCACTAGGTATATATGTATGGACCAATTAGAACGGTGGGAACCTTTTTTCCTGGACGGAAATAAATCTTCTGGGTATTCATCAAGGCTTAGTAAATCATTGGAAGTGTGAATGTTTGTGATGGTGCCGATTCATATGTGATTGTTTAGACTAAATTAAACTAAGTTTAAATTAATTTAAGTGAGGTATAAAGTGAACTGTATTGATAACTTAAGAAGATGGGGCGAAAATTGGAGGCTATCTCCTTTTGGACGAGTGGGGTAAAAAAATTGAAAAAAATATCACAGTATTTATTAAACCTTCATCTTTAAATTTTAACTAGGAAAAAGTGCTACTTGCTATTTTACTGTGAGTAAAAAAATATCAAAGTGAAACTGTTTTCATCTTTAAATTTCTATCTCCTTCTAAACGGCTTGGAATTTTTACCAAAAGATGGAGAAATATAATACCTAAATAATCAAAGTCTGTTTTTGTGATGCAATAGTTTTTCTCATCACAATTAATTAATCCAATCGCAATCCAGATTCGCCAACATAATTGGCGCTCTTTAACCCTTTATTTAGTCCTGTCCCCAACAGATGTAGCTACGTTGAAATATATTGCGCGAATATCACTCGACGCGGTCGATTTTTAACCGGCCCGCTCGTAAGTGGCGTTTCGACCGGTCCACCCGCCCCGGATAACCAATTACCGCGAGTGTCTATTGACCGGACCGAAGTAGAACGTCTATTGTTTGCCGGATAAGGACCGGACGGTGTTTTCGACGGAAAATTGTTTTTTCTGTAATTAATATTAAGAATATCTTGCACTTAGGCGCCGCGAGAGCACTCCGACCCGCGCGAATCAATGAAAAATCTATGGTATTTCAAAAAATGACAAAAAATCTAGCATTTAAGATATCTGCATTCATTAACAGCTTTACCTTTAACCCCCCCACCCCCAGACTTCTCCCCGGTTGTGTCGGATTGCCGTCCAATCGGACTAATAGTGAGAGAAGAAGAGTGCACCTGTGCTTGCGCACACATGCGCAACTATATAATATCTACTGCGCATATGTAGCCATATGTAGCCATATGCCATATGTCTCCCTTGAGATTGGCCGCCGTGGTCCAAATTCGGTCATTTATCGACAAATAAAAAGAATACCTATATAAAAAATATTGTCTATGAATTAAATGTATTTTTTTAAATTTATTAGCTCATTGATTTTTATTTTTTTGGGGTTCCGCTCGTTTGTAGCGTTACGTTTTATTTAGGGTTCCGTCAGAATAAGTAAGACCAGCTAGGATAACTACTTTACCCGGTTTCGCCTGACTAATTAGTGTAGGTACTCGCCGACTCGGCCGCAATCAATGCTACAAGTTGCCATCTTGTTCCGTGGGACCACCTGACTTGGGTTGTGGTCCAGGGGATAAGCTGAAGCGATAGCGAGAGCGATCAACTCTTGGAGACAATAAAAGCGATAATGGTGCTTATGTTGGTTATTTGACACATCTAAAAGTATTTCTCAGCTCATATTGTTGACCATATGAGAAGGATAGTAATACAGTTAGTTTAGCCAGGTTTAGTTGTGTACCAATGTAATCAGCACCAATAGCTGCTTGACGTCAGTTTGACGTCTGAAAGCGTAGACAGAATGTCGTAACTGAGGGGCTAGCCAAGTGGCATGAACGCTAATCGAATAGAAAATAATAGACTTCACAATATATGGAAATGTCAAACGTCGCTATGTAGATCAACAACAAGTTGCTATGTGTAGATCACGTGACTTATGTCATTTCCATATATGAAGCGTAGCGATTTGAACGAACGCTCGTAGACGTAAGCCACTTGTCTAGCCCTTCTGATTGCTCGGGAGCGGCGGCTCGGCGGCGCTAGACTAGGGTAAGCACCCATTACCTCGATATCAACACTTTTTTCACAATGACTATTTTAATTTCGCGTTATTAACTGCTCGCTAACTTTGCGATTTTTAAACTTGAGTTGCGTCCAAGTATTTCGCGGATACTCATGTTTTCATAAACCTTTAATCGCTTGTCACTGGTCCCACACCGAAACACCTCAGAGCAGACAACACGGAAATATAACGGACCAAATAAACTAGATCCCCGACTACACATTCATCTATCCCCCTCGGTACTATCCAGTCGAGGACGAGGGGTGCAAAGGGGTGCAAGGCGGGCGCGGGGGTGCAAAGTAAAATGGTCGTAGAATCTTTGATTATCGACTCGGAGGATTCTGCAACTAGCTCGTTACTATACGTATCAATTAATTTGCTAGATTTAAGGGTTTAGTAACGTTGACTAGATATTTTATTAGAAATATGATGAAGAATTCACGGATAATATGAGAGACCAGGGGGCTTACCACGACCTCTTATCGCGATTCAATTATAGGAATGTTTTAACGTTACAGCGACTTTTTGTGCAATGACGTACCTTATTGTAATGACAATAAGAAACGTCATTGCACAAAAAGTCGCTGAAACGTTAATACAATACTGCATAAGAGGTGGTGGTAGGGCCCAAGTAGGTTTTCCAGCGGTTAAAAGCTATTAGACTTGGCGCTCAGAAGGGCTAGACAAGTGGCTGACTACAAGCGTTCCGTCAAATCGCTATGGTTCATGCATGGAAATGACATAAGTCACGTGATCAACATAGCAATTTGTTGTTGATCTACATAGCGACGTTTGACATTTCCATACATTGTGAAGTCTGACCACCACCTGTCACGTTGGGTTCTGACTATCTGGTGAAACGTGGGCTTTGAGTTGGTTAATACCTCCACAATGTGGTGGTGTATGGCCACTCAAGCCTCTGACTACCCCTGAATGGGGATACAAGTCGTGACGTTACATTTGTGAAGTCTATTATTATTATATTCTATTCGATTAGCGTTCATGCCACTTGTCTAGGGGGGCAGATGTGTGAATGTTACTACATGTAGTGCACTGAGCACAAGTCTAGTGATTGCAATGTTACCTGGTACCATATCTACTAAAATAATACATCAATGAGTAAAATATATGAATACCTATCTTCTGCCCGCGACTTCGTCCACGTTAACTTAATTAATCCCACAGGAACCTGACATTTTACCGGGATAAAAAGCCTATGTGCTATTGCAGACTATAATCTATTTCTGCGCCAAATTTCATCCAAATCCGTTCAGCCGTTCTGGCGTGATTGAGTAACAATCATCCATCCATCCATCCAAACTTTCACATTTACAATATTAGTGGGATTAAAGCACTTTACAGAAAAATAAAAACTGCCTACTGTTTCCCACTGCTGGGCACAGGTCTCCCCCATTTTCTTCGCAGGCTTGGGCTCACTCTTACCACCCGTTTATAATCTGATTTTTAATTAGACGAAGTTAACTGACAGCTGAAACTGTCACTGTTGTTTGATTTTAAACCTTATTATGTTCTATTTATATCGAAAAGTGACATTAGCACCTGTCAGTTTACTTCGTCAAATTAAAAAACCGGCCAAGTGCGTGTCGACCTCGCACATAAAGGGTTCCGTACCACCGTAGAATAAAAACGTCAAAAATAGCAAGTTTCTTGTATGGAGACCCCCTTTATTTTTAAGTTTTATTTAATTTTAATATTTGTTGTTGTAGCGGCAACAGAAATACACATTCTGTGAAAATGTCAAGTCTCTACCTATTACGGTTCGTAAGATACAGCCCGCTGACAGACGGACAGACGGACGGACAGCGTAGGCTTAGTCATAAGGTCCCGTTGGCACCCTTTGGGTACGGAACCCTAAAAAGACTATAGATAAGCGATGACTTTAGAGAACAAAATAAAGAAATACATAGAATCTTGATTCTTATGTTCTTAACCTTTCGCGTAATGTCGGCACACATGCCCCATCCAAAAATGTCGTGATATTTAACACGGGCCTTTATACACCTTCGAAAAGGCCGAAAGGGCCGTAGACTTCGTATAGGTTGAAACAATCAATAGATCGCGCGTTTTACTGTTTTTATACGCTGTGGGTTTTGTTTTTTTATGCCCTAGTGTGGCAGAAGGTAAAATATGGTCATTTGAGTGTGGGGTACGGAATCCATTTTTGAAATAGATAACTTTGGGTCGTATTGGTAAACGACCTCTAGGCGCAGTGACTACATCGAGTGGTTACGGGTTCGATTCCCGACAGAGGCAAATTGCGGAAACGGCCTTTTCGTAATTTGCCCTGGGCTGGGTGTCACTGGGATCGCTCCCAGTCCATTGTATGGTAGCCATAGTACGAACGTTGCTTAGTTTGGGACCATACAGTTGGTGGGTAAGTCTGGCTTTACTTATTTAATATGGATTAATTCGGAGACAATTTTGCTTTTTCTTTGGACATTATTGTCGATCCTGGCTTACAAGAGTAACAGTGGTGGGAGTGTGTGGCGGGGAATTCCTTAAAAAGGACGTATTTACGCCAAAATAATATTTGGCAAACGTCCAGAAACAAGTGCTATTAATATAACAACCTACGCGACCCAAAAAAAGAAAACTGAGCCGAAATAATGAGCAAACTTTCCCAATTATTATAGTTTGATGACGGCTCGGGAGCAAAAATGACAACAAAGTTACCGTAGTGTACAAACTCATCTGCTATCTAGTACTGTTCATAAAATGTACACTTTTGTGGGACACTTTGTACCTCATAACTCATCATCATCATATATAGTTGTCCACTGCTGGACATATAGCTCTCGCCCAATATACTGAGCGCGTTTTAGAGATTTATATTAAAGGGGTCAAGGTTGCCCGCCTGATGTTAAGCAGTTACCATAGCCTATAGATGCTAGCAATATCAAAGGCATCACTCGCACGTTGCCGACCTGAGGGTGGAACAGAGGGAGGGGGAGGGGGGTTGGGCTTCCGGCTTTCTCACTCATCGTACGAACCTTACGCCGATCTTCTGGGAGAGGGTACTACCCCGGTCGAGCCCATATATTATGATCAGCAGTCAATTCGCTACAGCTTGGCGCTACTACCTATACATTTTCACATATTGTGTTATATTATCTAAAATAATCCCACACTAATTACAACAAATTGAGCACAGTGGTGCGCGTCTCGATAACAAATAACTGTACAATCCCAAGTGCACCATAAAACCAATTTTCACAAGGTATCACCCCTAAAGAGCTTTCCCGCGTTCGTTAAAAACAAAATTAATTCAAATATGGCCGACGCGTGGGATTTAACCGCCACAATTTGTATTTCGAACGCAAATTGAATTTAGAACTAGTGAGAGACACGAAAGATAACCTAACATAATTTAACGCTCCCACTCGTTCCATTTTGTCACTATTATTTGCACGATAAGGTCTTATATTGCGCAGTTTTCGCTTTTATAAACAGTAAAGGGATCGCGCAATGGCATGATTGTTAAGAAAAACACATGGGGTTACGGTGTTAGGGCTTCTAACACAATTAATATCAATTTGTACGTTCGAGGGGGCATGCTGAATGGTTGATTTAAATTAAATAAAAGGAAACGATGTGTCCGTGTGAAAAAAAAAACAAAAAATGTGCACAAGAAAACCTTGGCACGAAACGTCGGCATTAAATATTAAAAAGAAAACGCCAACACCTCGCTTTTTAGCGATATTTAGCGGAACAAAGGGCTCACCTTGCGAAAACAAAAAAAAAACGGCAAGCACTAAGACCCTTGCGACATTCACGAAGAAATAATTAACAAAACATACAGAAATGAACCGAGAAGAACCGACGGGGAAATCTAATTATTTTCGCCGCCATGACAGCGAGATTCCCGCGCTTTTGGCGCGTCCAAAATGGCGGAGGGAAATGGCGGGCGAATGGATCCCGCGTTGTCAACAACGTAGCGACATTATGAGGCAAGGACATGCCTGCCGACAGCCTAAGCCTCGGAGCCTCTTATTTATATTTAGACGGAAAATATAGAGGTTTGCAGGAAATTAATTCTCATTTTTTTGCAAGAATATTGTTTAGTGTCAAGACTCGCTAAGGGTGTACATTCATTAACGTCGGATTATAATAAGCTTCACATGTGCGTAAAAATATGGAAACTTATTTTATATTAACTGTCCAAGTTCAATTATTTGTTGCTATTTTAATAATTTATCAGCAAATGAGAACGTAACGTAACGTTTAATGTAGAGACCGTACGACCCCTTGATGTTAAAGCAGTTACCGTAGCCTATAGATGCTTACAATACCAAAGTCATTGCTCGCACATTGCCGACCTGAAGGGGAGTGGGATGGAGGGAGCGGGAGGGAGGGTGGGCTTTCGGCTCTCTCACTCATCGTATGAAACGCCGCTGTAATAGCTGCTTTACGCCGATCTTCTGTCAGAGCGTGTTACTACCCCGATCGAGCCAGCCCATATATGAGCTGCAGTCAATTGGCTACAGCTTGGCTCTAACAACAGAAAACTATAATTGATCTTACGGCCCAGACAAGATATTTTTTTCTATGATTCTATTAAGCACTTTGGCGCGTAAAGTTTTCGATAAACAGCACAGTCGTAAGCTCATACATATTAATAAACTAGCTGTGCCCGCGGCTTCGCCCGCGTGGAAATTGATGTTTATGATTAGTCTGTCTTATTCCAGAGCCTACACTATCTGCGTTACACATTATAATCAGTTTAGTAGTTATGGAGATACCGACGTGGCAACAAACATTCACACATACAGACACATACACTTATTTAGCTTTTGCCCGCGACTTCGTCGGCGCAAAATTTAAATTGCAAAAAAACGGACTCGATCCCATATCCCAGATCCCGTTTCCTGGATCTCGTTTCCCGGATCCCGTATCTCTGATCCCGGATCCCGGATATCGTATCTAGGATCTCGTTTCCCGGATCCCGGATTGCGTTTGCCGGATCCCGTATCCCGAATCCCGCATCCCTCATCCCATTTATGGTAATGTTCCAAGCACTATGTCGAAGTTAAAGCAAATGAACATAAACACGGTGTATATCACGTATCCCAAAACCGACTTGTATTTTTAAGAAGACATCTAAACACCAATTTTCATACTTAATTCTAACTTCAAAAATGACGAACTCCCATACAAACTTTCATCCCCTATTCTACCACCTTTGGGGTTGAATTTTCATACATCCTGTAATTATTATTATTTTTATTTAAAGAAACCAAAACAATTATTAACTATCAAAAATGACTTACTTTCATCCCCCATTTAAACCCCTTAGGGGTTGAATTTTCAAAAACCCTGATTATAACATTTTTAATTTTTTTAAAAACACCTAATTACAAATTTTCATAATTCTAACTTGAAAAATGACGAACTTGCATACAAACTTTCATCCCTTATTTAACCCCCTTAGGGGATGAATTTTCAAAAACCCTGAAATTAGTTTTTTACATATATAAAAATAAACCTAAACACCAATTTTCACAATTCTAACTTCAAAACTGACAAACATCCATGCAAAATAACATTCAAAACTTTCATCCCCTATTTTACCCCCTTAGGGTTTGAATTTTCAAAAACCCTGATTATAACATTTTTAATTTTTTTAAAGACACCTAATTACAAATTTTCATAATTCTAACTTGAAAAATGACGAACTTGCATACAAACTTTCATCCCTTATTTAACCCCCTTAGGGGATGAATTTTCAAAAACCCTGAAATTAGTTTTTTACATATATAAAAATAAACCTAAACACCAATTTTCACAATTCTAACTTCAAAACTGACAAACATCCATGCAAAATAACATTCAAAACTTTCATCCCCTATTTTACCCCCTTAGGGGTTGAATTTTCAAAAACGCTGAAATTACTAATTTTTATTTTTTAAAAGACACCTAATCACAAATTTTCATAATTAGAACTTCAAAAATGACGAACCTACATACAAACTTTCATCCCCTATTTAACCATCTTAGGGGTTGAAATTTATAGGTATGATTAGCCTATGTCTCCTTCCAGAGTTTACACTATCTACGTTTTAAATTTCATTAAAATCAGTGCCGTAATTATGGAGATACGTGGGAACAAACATTCACACACACACACACACACACACAGTTACTTTCGCATTTATAATATTAGTAGGAAGTAGGATAGGATGCGACGCCAGGATGGCTCCCTGAGGCATCCCTGAACGGTCAATGTTTGTCCAGCCTCCGTTGCGGAGACAAACCGTTTTAATAATTGAAAGCAATTTCTTTTAGATGTTACTAATGGGTTAACGGTAGATAGAGATGGTTTAGTGGTTAATGTAGGAATTTATTCGGTTAACTGTGATCTAAGTGAACGTGTTTTATATTGTGCAAATTGTGTTTCTGTCCAAATATTTAAATTTGACTCTACATAATAATTTGAACTATTCTAGGCATATCAATCAATACATCTAATTATAATGGATTTTATTATAATTTAAAAAGCAAAAAATAATTATATATTCCAACGAAAATATACACCCCCACCCCTCCCTCTGTCCCACTTTACACACATTTACGCGTTTTTACCAGTTTAGTCACATTTTTAAAAAAACCTATGACTTATACAACTTTGACTCTATAATTCAGATTATTTTAGAAATATTAATCAATAGATCCAATATTATTATTATTAAAACGCAGAAAAACATGATATCCCAATAAAAATAAATGTTGTTCCACGTTATTTCATTATATTAGCGGCACGTTATGGTGGCACTTTTGACATGTAGAGGTGGAAAGATGATGAACCTTATTGTAACGGATAAAGAATGACAGTTTTAAAATTTAGGAATGTCAAAAAATGAATTCTAAAATGAATCTTATTCCGTTGCAATAAGGTTCATCATATAATATCATATAATACAAACACTAATTACGTTTAAAATAATAATATTATTTTAAACGTAATTATTGTTTGTATTATAATCAATGTTAATAATATTTACTAGACTATGAATAATAACATTATAAAATGTATTGCGTCGATCCGAACATGAAGTACCTCATACAGAAGTATGAGTTCACAACTCTCCCGATAGATGTCACTACAACGAATCTAAGCATGGTATCGTTTCGTCCCATGGGTGAACGACGCTCATGATAAATACCGTGTTATCGCAAGCATCTATAGGAAAATTTCGTGAGGAAATTTAAATTTTTTAAGCGCGTGTTGCTTCGTATTATACGAGGATTTACGCCGTAATACACAGAAAGAAAAAACATTACCGCCAAATTTTAAGATAGTTTTAGCCAATTATTATGGTTTTACAATACAAAGCATTTCTAGGACCAAAAGTGATTTGTAAAGCTAGTGCAAGTCGATTATCACTTTCTATTTTGGGGGTTTATCTTCAGAATTAGATTATTTTAATATTATTACTACCATAATTATTACTGAAACTAGATTACTTATTATTAATCGAGCAATATTTTTTTAAACCTTTTTTTTCCGAAAAAAATCTGCTTCACGTGTAGAGTCAGTTAAAAAATTTTAATTTTTAAATAATTAATTTACTATCGTGAATCTTGAATCGTGTTTCTTATTTTATTTGGTCATGTGATTGGGAAACCTATATACCGGTTTCGGATCAGACAGGGTATCTTAAAACACTGTATATTATAATTTACTTAATTAATAATTACTAGACTATAATTAATTAACATACTTCAATTATAAAATGTATTGTTTCCTCGACCGAAGAACATTACCTCATACAGAAGTATGAGTTTCCAACTCTTCCGATAGATGTCGCTACAACGAATCTAAGCGTGGTATCGTTTGGTTCCACGTGTGAACCACCCTCGTGGTAAAATATTGTCTCTTTGCAAGCATCTAT
The DNA here is from genome assembly GCA_947859195.1 of Drymonia ruficornis. Lineage (NCBI taxonomy): Eukaryota > Metazoa > Arthropoda > Insecta > Lepidoptera > Notodontidae > Drymonia > Drymonia ruficornis. Next base: position 5,413,039 of record OX401929.1, on the reverse strand, counting down.
AGGTAAATTTCGTAAAGAAATTTATTATTTTTTGAGCGCGTGTAACTTTGAATACAAGGTTTGCGCCGTATAATACAAAAAAAGCTTCCATCTTCAGAATTGGATAACGTTGTTCAGAATTACTGAATATCTGAAATTAATGGTTCTGTACTGAGGTGACTTATTGCGTACAACGTAGGTAGGCACACTGTTTGATTTTTACGTAAACGCCAGCCAGAATAAAAATATTACCTACGACGATCAGATTATTTCATGAATTAGGTACTTGACTTACTTATTATATTGACGAGTACATTCATTATTTATGTACATAAATAGAATCTCGGATTAATTATTGGTCTTCGTGAGAACGATTGAAGCGCGCGCGCGAATCTAATGATAAATCTATGAGTTTAATATGTGCTGAATACAGTAAATACATAAGAAGTCGACCAAACAAATAAAAAAACTTATACAGGGTGAATTTGAAATCATGGGAATCCTTTTAAACTATAACTACATGATATTCAGAATATTTTGAGAAAATAAGTAAAAAATGTCTTGATAAAAAATATTATATGGCAAATAAGGAAATCAGTTAACTGTTATAACTCACTTGGGCAATAAATTTTTATCAATTGATTTGTTGATAAATATTCCCTGAATATTCTGAATTGTGTGTAGAATCACCGTTTAAAAGAATGCCCATGATTTCAAATTCACCCTGTATAAATAGTACAATGTATTGTAAGTATGTATACAACAATCATCACGCCAAACCCTCACAAGGTAAGCAGGTAATAATAAAACAGTTAATGAACAGAGGCAGGTCATTGAATCGTGGAGGGTGGAATAAAACGTCCATTAGTAGCCGAATGCATTTATGCTCACGACTAATTACAGAGGGTGGGAGCAGTTCAGATTTTAGGGGAAAGCTTTTGTCACGGCGCTGAGGTGGCTAGTATCCAGTAATGATCGTTATAAATGCTTTTTTCTATGGTTAAGTACTGAAAAGGCGGCGTTTGTAGCGAATTTTCGGTCTTTTTAACAACTTATTTTTAACGAGGTGTGATGAGCTGGATATTGGACCTACTTGACGGATTGGTCCCGGGTAGCGATAGACCGGAGCCAGTGGAAAAGGAGGGGAGGCATTTACCCTGCAGTGGGAAAGTACAGGCTAGAAATTAAATTAAAATAATGTCTAAATCTGTCAAATAAATATGGTTTAAAAGGTCTGGATCATTCTTTTGTATGAATGATCAAGTATGTAGGTAATAATTCATCTCTATTTAATAACAGCCCCTCTAGACAAGTGGCATGAACGCTAATCGAATAGAATAGAATAGACTTCACAATGTATGGAAATGTCAAACGTCGCTATGTAGATCAACAACAAGTTGCTATGTAGATTACGTGACTTATGTCATTTCCGTACATGAAGCGTAGCGAATTGAAGGAACGCTTGTAGTCGTCAGCCACTTGTCTAGCCCTTCAGCCCCTCTAGGCTAACGTCTACAAGCGTTACTTCAAATCGCTACGCTTCATGTATGGAAATGACATAAGTCACGGGATCTACATAGCGACTTTTAATGTCATTTCCATACATTGTGAAGTCTATTCTATTCTATTCGATTAGCGTTCATGCCACTTGTCTAGGGGGCAGGTCTGGCGTATATGGCTTGTATTGACGGGCCCGTTGGCGTAGTTAGCGTGATGGCGCCTTTCATGCTGCAGGTCGTAGGTTCGATTCCTACCCGGGACATGCATTTGTGTGCATGAACATGTTTGTATGTCCTGAGTCTGGGTGTATGTATATGTATATTAAGTATGTATTTGCAAATAAAAAAGCAGTATATGTAGTAATATCAGTTACCTGGTTTCCAAAGTACAAGCTCTGCTTAGTTTGGGATCAGGTAGTCGTGTGTAAAAAATGTCCCAGGATATTATTATTATTATTCAATAGTTTAATGTTCTATTTTTATAGAACCAATGTTCTAGCATGTCGAGTATATTAAATATAATATTATTATAGGTATATTTATTATTTGTAAGGATTCAAAGGTACCTACTGCTGCCCTATTACATTACATCATAAACTTAGCAAGACAGTCCCCAAGTTATCCCTGCGACCCGTTACGAAAGATAAAGGGCCAATAAAATTATATTAGGTCGTATTCAGGGCCTAGGTACTGTAGGATATGTGCCTAATTAGTAAAGTTGGAATGAACGACCTTAGACGCGGGTTCGAATCAAAGTCAACGAGATTATCGACTTTGGTTTATTGGAAATAAATATAAAATTAATTATGCGTGCTTCGTGGGGCACGTAACAAGTCGGTCCCGGTGGTTGTCATCTAGGCAGCAGTCGTTAAGCCTTGTCGGCCTTCGGGCGGCTTGAACAACTCTGACAACAGGTTGGCCACTAACTATACGATAAGAAGAAGAATTATACAGTAGTTTTTTTGTGGAACTGATGTGGAATACAAGCGTACGGCCCCCCTGATGTTAAGCAGTTACCGTAGCTTATAGATGCTTGCAATACCAAAGGCATCGCTCGCATGTTGCTGACCTGAAGGAGAGTGGGATAGACGGAAGTTTGGGGTTAGGCTTCCGGCTCTCTCACTCATCATAAACGCAGCTGTAATAGCTCTTTACGCCGATGGTCTGTGAGAGGGTGGTACTACCCCGGTCGAGCCAGTCCATATTATGAGCTCTAGGCAATTGGCTACAGCTTGACTCTACCACCACTCTACAATTCAAATGAGGGATCGGTGACAAATTACTACTTGATAATAAAACTGGGTAACCTGATGGTCCCACAAATTAAGAATCAATGCAAGCGAGGCCGCTACATCTAGCTACACCCATTCCTAAGCTAAGTCAATATACCATTACTACAAATGGCGGAAACACATTTCATCTCCACCAAAGATATTACCAAAAAAAGAGAAAGACATCTGACTGTCCAAAATAGTATGTCCGACTAAACTGAGTCCATGGACACAGTACGACTCAGTTGTACGCGCAAAATAATGTTGAAAACATGGTGATATTGCCAATACGGTTCATCTTCTGCAAAATGTCAAGTTGATTGTCGAATTGCGATTGCGATAACAGATGTGTGAATTTGGCTGCATGTAGTGGTGCGCTGAGCACAAGTCTAGTGATTGTAATGTTAGGAGGTAACATATCTGCTAAACTAATACATCAATGACCTCCACAGATCTATACACATTGCTTAAATGAAATGCCGGTGACCCGTGACCCCGGGTCACCTATAAACCGATAGCCCTGAATAAACAGGGAATACTAATCGAATTACCAGGGATTGGGCACAGGGTATCGGAGAAGGTAACTTTTACAACGTTTGCGGTGATAAACGATCAGACGTTAAGCAACGCTTGGCAAGGTCAGTCGGAGATGGGTGACTATTTATTGGCATTTGCACTGAGCGTCTCCGTGCTTCGAAGGGCACGTTAAAAGTCGGTCCCGGTTGTTGTCATCTAGGTAGCAGTCGTTAAGCCTTGTCAGAGGTCTTCGAGCGGCTTGAACCACAGAGTAAAGACTAAAGAAAGAGGTGTCCTTATTAGATATTTGTATGAAACAAAACGTGGTCATTGTTTTTTCATTTTTATTTTACTATTTACCGGTAAATAGTTGAACTACTCGCTTCGTTTTATGTCGATGTTAGTACTAGGCCGACCACTCGGCCGACTTGCTTAGGGCCAGTCCCCTTAGTAACTGGTCCATGGCTTGAACAACTCTGACACCAGGTTGCCCGCAACACTAACCATACAAGAAGGTGATAAATAAATAGATATCGCCAGACTGACACACCAACTGTATGGTCCCAAACTAAGCAACGCTTGAGTTATGGCCACCGTACAATGGAATGCCCACAGCTGTTCTTTAATTTTTTTATAATTTGAAGACCATTGCTCATTAATTATTATCTGCGTGATTTTTTCACTGTAACCTTTAATTCTTGGCAGTCGACCAGCTGTTGGCCAGACTACCAATGTCGTTCTGCAGACTTTAATTAAGGAAATTTGAAAACTGTCACCGTTGTGAGGGGGTGGGTAGATCTGATATGAGAGGGCAATGTTGGTTCATTCATCAACGGAGGGTATGACAGATCGGAAGTACTATGACACGTGTTGTGTCCTGAAATTATCAAAGGAAATTATGGATGACGTATTTCATCTCATTGCTTTAGTGAGCCATATTTCGAATTCTACTGAAATGTCGAATGCGTGTTGCCATACACACGTTCAAGTAAACTTGCGCACGTACACGATGGGAATCCAGAATTGGAACTTGTTTTAATACATGTATTAGTCAGGAATTTGCGCAAGTATCTTCCAATACACGTTACAGTTTACTTGTGCAAGTAATCGTTACGTGTGTGGCTGCGATAACGATAAAACCCGACTACGGAAAAAACGTGCTCTAAAAAGTATGAAACAAGAAAATATTCTCATCTAGAGGATAGCCGTGGTCCGTGTAGGTCTTTTAGGGCCAAATGGCATATGAACATGGACCACGGCTATCCTCTAGATGAGAATATTTTCTTGTTTCATACTTTTTAGAGCACGTTTTTTCCGTAGTCGGGTTTTAGTTTTTAAACTTACTTTTTATTTAATTATTTTGGAGTTATAGGTAACAATATATATATTTTTGAAATGTGCTCATCAAGCTCTTTCATTTGATACCCCACACGGTTTCATTAAAAAATGTTTTTTTTTTAGTTCATGACATTATGTCCTCTAGAGGGCGCCATATGCAATTTTATGTGACGTCACATAGCCTATAACCAGCGCGCCATTAAGCCGCTTCTGACGATACCTCATTTGTGAAATTACGACAAGTAGTTTAGAAGTTATGTGGGAACAGATGCACATACATACATACATACATACCGGTCAAAATCATAACGCCTCCGTAGTCGGGTAATAACTAGTTCCAATAAGTGTTACCATCACCGAAAATTACTTCAGAATGCGCCTACTTTTATGCTTCGAACTGAATTTAACCTGATTAAAATAATTTTCCAACGAGTTTTAAATTTAAACCGCAAGGTGTTACACTTGGGATCCAATTGGAATGGAATTTTAGATTAGTTTAACTAAGTTTACTTACGTAGATAGTTTTATAATTTGAGAAATTGCAGTATATTGGATGTACGTACCTGTAACAGAAATAATTTCATTAGTAGGTGACTATTACTTTATTATTTCACCGTAAGAAGATAGTTGTAACTATAGATATTAAATAGTTCTACATTTATTGACATACACATACATACATCCCCAAAATATTGGAATGGCATGTGGTGTGGTTCAGTCTTGGATTTCTGCCGTCCCAAATGGAGAATAGACTATAATGTACCTACCATAGATTATAATAAACCTAAGTAGGTAATAAAACATAGCCAACACAATTCGTAATATAACACATGTAACTGGCAACATAAAATGGCGTCGTCCGTCCGCGCCGGATATTGTCGGAAAACATGGAATATTCTATTTTATATCTATTTTAATTATCTCTGGCAGGTACCCCGCCATTCAACGGCTTAACGTGTATGGATTTCAGTTATTTTTTTCATTCAGAGAGAAGGAAATCATTATTTTGTAACCACTTTGTAGCAGGTATATTGGAATAAATGCAACATTTTTGTGTTCTATTTTTAAATCTTTTGACGGGTTTATTTAGTAGGTAAGTTATCTATGGTACTAGGTTCTTTTTATTCCAATTATGAATTGAGATTTCATTTATCGATCTTTCAAATTGAATTCTTAAAAAGTGAAGTGAAAGAACATTCTAAAGTTGAAACACGTATTATTAAGCAATAGAGCCATTTCAATATCTAACCACGTTATAAATACGACACATTATAGTAATAGCGTCTACTTCCCGTCAATTTCGCCAACTGTTTAACTTCATTAACAACATTATACTGCATCTAATTACGGATAAATCGCCTTTACTTTCTGTACTCTATCGTATTGTGATTCGGTTTGTTTTCGGTTGTAGATAGGTGAATACGAATGTAAGCGATTCGATTCGGATATTATGTGCAAGGATTAGCATCACATGTGCGGCTTTCGTGTATTGGACGCATATGTTCAGATGATTCATGGTTAATATTTGAGACAAATTCCCCTTAGCCCATAAGGGCAAAAGGGCAAATAACCAAAACCAAAACATTAATCGTTTACCTATTATATACCACGGCCAATGTGAAACAACGCAACAAATTATATACTAATAGGATTATATTGATCAAATTGTACATAAAATGAAAAAAAAATAAAGAAAAAGTAGTCCAAAATTTAATATTTGATAAAGCACATGGGCCAATGGATTCATCAACATTTTGCGATTTTGAGCCTTAGTAAGGCCTTAAAAATGTCCCCGAATACAAAATAAGTAGGTATATATCCAAAACAAGGTATATATCATATATCAAATATATGATATATAGTATATATCAAAAATAAAGGCGATCAATTTTTAAGTGTCGATAATAAACCGGGCGGCGCAGTAAGCTCCGTTAATTGCCGCTCGTCGGCCGAAATTACATATTTCAAAGGAGCCGGGCCCTGATCCCTGAATTACGCATTTTATCACGAAGCCGATTGGTGTAGCGATAAGCGTTACCCGATTGTTGAGCTTAATATAATGCAGATGTTTTGGAATTATTGTCTTTTGGGCGTGGATGACAGCTGTTCTTTATTCAAAAAAATCATATGTCATGTTTTTCTTTTTTTGGCTTCGCTTTTCGCATACAGCCAGTGTCAAGTAAAATTTATATTTTCAGGTTTTCGATGCGTCAAGCTAGCCTAAAATATCCCCAGTACATCAATAAAAAGGCAGATAGTTTATTTATTAAGTTACCAGACTTTTTGGAAGAATCCAAGTCATGTTTCATGACTTTTGTTCCAATTGCCCACACTTACGCACTGCCTCTGGCGGGATTCGAACCCGCAACCACCCGATGCAGTAAGCCGAGCAGCGAACGCTCAACCACTGCGCCAGGCGGTCATCAAGATTGACACTTAAGAAAACTAACACTGACTGACTAAAACTAACTGAGTGACATCGCATAGCCAAAACCAGTTCAGTTTAGAAGTACCTAGTATGAAATTTTAGACAGTCGCCCTAAATTTAGATTTTTTAATAAAATTAGTGGCTACATAGTCATAGGGAATCGCCTGGGGGTCTAATGGTGCAATACTGCCGCAGAATCCGCTAAATTTCCGTGAAATGGTCACGAATGGCGTAAAGTGTGTGACTATTTTACAGAAATTTAGCGGAATTGTTGAGGCTTCTGGTAGAAAATAAGAAAATTGAATTGCATTGTCAATGTTGCATAGTAGTGCTATTAGACCCCCTACAATACAAGTAATAAGAACCTCACTCCAAGCCATCAAAGAAAAAACAATAAATATCTTCAAGTACCGTCACATACAAAATTCATTCGATAATGACATACCACCACACCATGTCTCACACCGAAATGTACCATTTTAACGAACATCAATGGTACAAGTGAACTAGTATTAAGGCCTGCCAGTTACAGGGCTGCCTAATATTATATTGATTGGCTATTCCAAGATAATAATGTCTTAATTTTTCATATTTTTTCAAAGTCAACATCGTGAGGAAACCTACCTATCCCTCGGGATTAGGGAATAGTCAGTTCCTGCATACACAGCGACAAGGTTCACCACCTGTCACGTTGGGTTCTGACTATCTGGTGAAACGTGGGCTTTGAGTTGGTTAATACCTCCACAATGTGGTGGTGTATGGTCACTTAAGCCTCTGACTACCCCCGAATGGGGATAAAAGTCGTGACGTTACATTGTTACATTTACATGTTACAATTTTTCAAAGTGACTGTTGCTTTGTTATTTTAATAAATTAAGTAACGAGATTTTGTTTTTTTAATCTAGTTCTAATTTATAAGTAGGCACCTAAATTATGTTGCTAACTTTAAACAGAAACATGGTCAACATAGAGGAGGAAATAGCCATTGATTATTATTGTTTGCTAATGTAATGAGCGTGAAAATTGATTGTAAATAATTTAATACTTCAGTGAATTTCCTCCAAAATGCTAACCCGTAGTTTATATTTCGTTTTGCATATTTGGTTGGTTTTCAGTCTATTCTGGTAAGGCTTTCATAAAGCGTTCATGATATTTATTTTTCATTTGCAGTTCTAAATGTGACAGCCCTAGCCAGCCGAGTGATGTCCTACATTAGCTGTCTCGGCTGCATTGGTTCTGAATTTTTAACGGCAACACCGTCATTTATGACGGAACGTACAATTCCATATATTTTATGTTTTCCTGGTCACACTCTGCTATAACGTCGTATATTAACCCTTTTAAACAGAAAGAGATTTAAAACTGTTTTTATTTGCAGTAGCAGTAACACTTTTTATAATTACGCACAAAAAGTAAGTAAGTAGGTAAGTTTTTGTTTTATTTTTCACTAGCTTTTGCCTGCGGCTTCGTCCGCGCATTTAAGTTCGCCCTCGTGGTGTTCGATAAGTGTCCCACGGGAACTTACTATCGCAATAAAAAGTATCCTATGTGTTAATCCAGGTTATAAACTATCTGTGTTCCAAATTTCATCCAAATCCGTTCAGTAGATTTTACGTGAAAGAGTAACAAACATCCATCCATCCATCCATCCAAATTTTCACATTTATAATAAGTAGGTATTAGTGGAATTTGGTGCATCTATAGATGCCTCGCATGCCTCGCCCGAGCATTCTTGTGATATAATTTTTACACGTTCCAACATCAAACTGCGTGCTCGGGTGCGGCATGCGTCTGATGTAGACGCAGCAAGTCAGTAGTATAGTAAGTAAGATGTATGATAGTTAGGTGCGTAGCGCTCTCGCGGAGAACAATCGTTAATCTAAGTACTTAATGCATATAACTAACAAAAATAAAGAAATATAAAGCACAATTTCGGTAATAGGCCATCTAAATATGCACCGCATATTTTTGTCACCGTCTATACATTTAACAATTCCAAATATAAACATCGACGGACAAGCATTTATATTCTAAATTGTTGTGATCGTCAAAAATTTCCCGTCGTCACACTCCGCCGTCCTAAAATATGCATGCAAAATGGCGGACGTTAATTTATCCATCAAAATTACGGAGCTCTCAGGATATTGTAGGAAAATTTTCACAGCGACGTGTTAATATATTTTAAAAGAATATTTTTTAGACGAACTATTCCAGAAATATGAACGGAATTCTCGTTGAATCTATCCTTCGAAATTGTGGGAATGAAACTTTATTTTCGTTGCTAAACAGAATATTTCATGAAAATACTATCCTGCATAACTGAACGAAGTCAAAAATAAATAAATATCGCCAGGCAAACACACCAACTGTATGGTTCCAAACTAAGCAAAGCTTGTACCTACTATGGGTACCGTAGAAACTGGGGGCGATCCCAGTGACACCCAGACCAGGGCAAATTACGAAAAGGCCGTTTCCGAAATTTGCCTCTGACGGGAATCGAACCCGCAACCACCCGATGCAGTGAGCCGAGCGGCCTACTGCCACTGCACCAAGCGGTCGTCATTGTCAAATTTTGCCAAATTTCTTCTTCATAGCCTCGTCTCAATTTTACGTGTCTGTTATCAGTCTACCCCGATTTGTCTGATTACCGATATTTACACTGAGCTATTGCTATCTGCCATCCGAGATCCAACTAGTGGGACTATAGGCAACCTAAGGGTAAGACTATTTTTTTCAGATTTTTCAGGTTTCTGACTGCCTATAACGACTGTCAAAGATCTTAAAATTACACCCAGGATCGCTAGCTTTCTCAAATAACTCGCGTTAATTAAAAGTAAATTAATAATCATTCGTTGACAGTGAAAGAAAAAATGATTTGCGAATAACTAAAAAAATTCAACAGAATAATTGAGATTAAGACCCTAATAATACTTTATTGAATTACTTCAAAGAACCCTACGGTGAGAATAAATCTTATATTCACGACAAAGGCGTCCTCGCCCCAGCCGTATTAGCTGAGACGAACTATAATTATTGATGCAAATCACAACACAATGCAGAGGGTGCGATATAAAAAATGCTAAATAAGAAACACGCTGACTTTTTCAGTTATGTTTTTTTTGTTGTCACTAAGGTGGCAAAATAGCGTAAGGCCCTGGGGGCTAACCACGAACTCTTAATGCGATTCAATTACAGGATCGTTTTAACGTTTCAGCGACTTTTTGTGCAATGACGTACCTTATTGTCATGACAATAAGAAACGTCATTGTCACGTCATTAAAACGTTCCTATAATTGAATCGCGATAAGAGGTCGTGGTAAGCCCCCAGATGTGAAGTAGTTAATATAGCCTTTAGTAGATGTTTGCAAAATCAAAGGCATCGCTCGCACTTTGCCGACCTGACGGAAATGGGACAGAGGGAGGGGAAGGCGGGGTGGGTTGGGCTTCCAGCTCTCTCACTCATCGTACGAAACACAGCTATAATAGCTGCTTTACGCCGATCTTCTGTAAGAGGGTGGTACAACTCCGGTCGAGCCAGCCCGTATATGAGCTGCAGTCATTTGGCGACAGGTGGGCTTTACCACCAATACCAATTTTTTTTTTCCCATGTTTGTTATCAACATTCGACATACAAAACGTCGAATGCACAACACACAGCTTATATAGACATACTTCAGATAATCATCCGTCAATAATACTGGATATATGAGCCACAACATCAATAGAATCGGATACTTTCGTAATCGCCACAGACAGACCGATATCCAACCCCTAACGGGCGGAACACAAAACATACCGTTCCCGATAGATCGACCTCTGGCCAGAATTAAAAACGACATGGTAGCTATCAATCAAAACGACGACCCCTACCACGGGGTATACGAAATAAACTCGATAACGATTCAGAAAATAAATTTATAGAAAGTTGTATGATGGACTTGCACTGGCATTACAAATCACTTTTGTTCCTAGAAATTATTTGGAAAACCATTGCAAATTGGTTTAAATACTGTAAATTTGACGGATAAACTTCAGTTTTTCTAGCCGAGATAACAGCAACACCCTAATTTTTATGAGAATTTTGACAATTAAATACATCTAAATATTGTGCTAATAATAAATCCAGTAATCTATTAGTCGAAGAAGTCATAACCACATTTTTGGAACGTATAAAACTGTATGGAAAAATAGCAATAGCTTCCAATATATTGAAAATGATTTAATTTTTTAGCGGTGCGGAGAACAATATACCTTAGCCAAGTCATTACTAAGTATATTAAAAAAAAGAAAACAGGATTTTCAGTAAATATTTGTTATTTTGCTCGCGTTTGGTGCAAGTGGCTATCATAGTATTTATATCCGTAATTTTTTCAGTGTGTTTTCAACGGTTGGTAGGTGCAACGGTGTCTCCTAACATCTATCTTCCGAACGTTAAAAAGAACAGCGGGATGCATGGGGAAACGAGAATCCGTGGAATTATTCATGTTGCGATACGGTGGCCGAAAATATTGCATCGTTTCTGTTTAGGTATGGTTTTTACATGAATCTGGGTAAAATTTGAGGTTTTCAGCACAGTATGGTTTGTACTACCTATGTTACATATAATTTATCCAATATTTATTTTATATCTAGCTATGACTTTGCTTTTTTATGTGACGGCCCGCCTGATGTTAAGCAGTTACCGAAGCCTATAGATGCTTGCAATACCAAAGGCATTGCTCGCAGGTTGCTGACCTAAAGGGTAGTGGGACAGAGGGAAAGGAGGGGTGGGGGGTGTTGGGCTTCCGGCTCTCTCACTCATAGTTTGAAACACAATTGTAATAGCTACTTTACGCCGATCTTCTGTGAAAGGGTGGTACTACTCCGGTCGAGCCAGCCCGTATCAGCTGCAGTCACTTGGCTTCAGCTTGACTCTAATACCAATAGATTTTTGTACTTACTTCATAAAGTACACTCAGCCACATAAACAACTTAACACATGCAATATTCGTAATATTTCCCCGAGCTCACTCGATTTATTTAGCGCAATGAAAAACAAAGGAAAAAAGAAAAATAAATTGGATTCATTTATGCGTCTCCCGTGCTCGGCATATCCGTTAAGGGGCAGACACAAAAACGAAACAATGGATTCCTAAATTGAACTTTGGTCCGTGACAGAGCTGCGGATTTAAATGCTTTTACACGGCTATCAATCAAAATCAAATGATATTTACATTTTTATGCTTTCCCTTAAACGTGTAAGGTTTTTGAATTAGGCTTGTTTACTTTGGAGTGAGTAAAACGTACTTTACTTACCTAACTTACTTATTCACTTTGTGGATATCAAGAATGTTCAAGGATTTTGTAGTTGACAAAATGGGGACCTACTAAGTATATTTTCAACACTAGCTGGTTCCCGCGACTTCGTCTCCTTAGAATTTGTAATTCGAATAGCCGATTTTTTTCTTTAAGCTTTCATCTATCTCCATACTAATTAAATAAATAAAGTTACCTGAGAAATTAATGGGCGTTTTAACATTCATCCCCTGTTTCACCCGCTTCAAGTATTATTTTCGCAACAAAAAGTAGTATATGTCAATCTCCATGTCCTGTTTATCGCTATAACTAAAATTGAGCAAAATTGGTTTACTGGTTTAGTCGTGAAAACATAACAAACAGATAGACAAACAGAGTTACTTTCGCATTTATAATATTAGTATAAAAGTATAGATATTAAAAATATAGGCATACATTTTTCATTTGTACTCAACTGTACTAGTCTACCATTAATTCATAAAAAATAATTAAAAAAATCATGAGAAAATATTAACAAGGAATATCTTATTCCATAAATCATAGTATTCAATACTGTAATTAATTCGTTACCAATCTACTGAAGTTAACGACTATTGGTATTTAATAACAAAACGCTTCAGTAACAGCTGCGGTATCGTAACTGTTATTTTATTATTTGTAACAAGCTATTGATAGATCATTATTTATTAGATAAACAAAACTAAAAATAAAGGCCGAAGGGCAAATGGACTCGGAGACGGATATAGATAAAATTAGAAGAGAAGTTACCCTGTCCATATTTAGTAATTTTATCCAAAACAATGGGAGAAAAAAAAAATGAATTAAAATTTTTAAGATAGTATTTTGCATAAGGGTCTGTGAAGTTCTGAGTGATATGAGAAAAAATATTCCAGCAATCCACAAGAATGCGACCCATACTTTTTATTTAAAGTGTATGACTTTACGTTGTTGGCCAGAGTGGCCTTAACAACTTCACCGGTCAGAGGGCGAGCGCACAAAGTGCGGCTCCAGCCGTAAGGGCAGGGGGACAGCTGGCTCAAGGGCGCCACATTGGGCACGGCCTCGGCTTGGGCTGCTGTCTTTTGAGCGAGCGGGGTAAAAATTACCACCGGATCGTAACGCGGCCTCGCTGAGAAGATCCGGCAAGAAACTCAGCGAGGCTTGTCGGGAGCCCAGGTGCGTCTATGTCCTGCTAGGCGCATAGAGGCATCTATTGGCGGCGGTGTGTGTTCGTCGACCTCGCCGGCGAGGTCGGTGTCTGTTGGGTAGTGTGCGTGTGGCGGACTCCTCAACATCTGAGTCGAGGAGAGCGGTGAGTGGATCGGGAGGGTCGAGCAGTACATGCCGCGGCCGGCGGCGGCGTGCACTTGGTGTGTGTGTGGGCTCATAATCGGCGGCGGCGACGATTAGAGCATTCGAGTGATCGGAAGCCTTTTTAAAGTAGCGCTCAGACGCTACTTTGAAGTGCTTCCGAATCGAGTCTAGGTCTAGATCGGAATGAAGGTCTACGTTCCTAAGAAACCACGGGGCTCCCACGGCTTTGCGAAGGAAACGATTCTGGATGCGTTGGAGAGAGTCGATGTGACATTTGGACGCGTGAGCGAACACAATACTCGCATACGACATAATAGGGCGAATGCAAGTTTTGTAAAGTGTGACCTTATTCCTAAGGGACATTTTACTACGCTTGCATATGAGGTAGTGAAGGCGACCGAGGACCATGGCGGCCCGGTTGCGGACACGTCTAATGTGGGGACCGAAGGTCATGGAGGCATCGAGTGTGACACCCAGATATTTGACAGTAGTAGACCAGGGGATGGGTTGGTCATACAGGGAAACCGAACCAAGGTTGGAAATGGGGTGACGTGTAGAAGGGCGACGAGCGGTGGACCTGGCAAAAAGCACGGCTGCGCTTTTTTCCGGGTTCACCTCTATACGCCACTTCCTGAACCACTCTCCGAGAGAGTTGAGTGCGCGCTGGAGAGCGCGCGTGAGGTACGCTTGGTTGCGGTTTGAGTAGTATAAAGCGGTGTCGTCCGCATACAGAGCTAATTGTACATCGGCCGAACGAGGAATGTCGTTCGTGTACAGACTATATAGAAGGGGCGAGAGCACAGAGCCTTGCGGGACTCCGGCTCTTATGGGGTGGGGAGCTGAGAGCGTCCCTGAGACGCGATACCTAAAGGAACGATTCGACAAAAAGTCTCGTAAGATGAGCACGAGACTGTCAGGCACGCCCATGAGGTACAGCTTGTAAATCAAGCCATTGTGCCAGACTTTGTCGAATGCCTTAGCGACATCGAAGAAGAGGGCCCCCGTGGGCCAGGGCCTAGTCGGCCTGTTAAGACCATTGAGAATGTACTCCGTGATGCGGTGTACTTGGTGAACGCAGGAGTGTCCGGCTCGAAAGCCGAACTGCTCGTCAATAAGGATGTTGTTTGAGGAGATATACTCTCGAAGCCGAGCGTGAAGCACTCGCTCGTAGAGTTTGGCTAAGGCCTTGAGGAGGCTGATGGGGCGGTAACTCGTAGGGAGATTACGGGGCTTGCCGGGTTTGTGGATACCGATGACTATTGCTTCCTTCCACGGATCGGGAAAGACGCAATTTGTCAGAGCGGCATTAAAGATGGACACTAGGATGCAAATAAGTTGGGCGGGCAAGAGCTTAAGAACTCTATTAGAAACGCCGTCGGAGCCCGGGGCTTTCTTGGGATTGAGACCTTTGATGAGATCTTTTACCTCTGACTCAGTAACTGGTGTGAGTGTGGTGGTAGGGGGAAGGGAAACCCTGCGCTCAACTTCCCTGTCAACGAGTTCCAGGTGGTTAGGATCAGCGGGTTGGGTGCTCGGGGAACACTGGGACTCGAGAGCGGAGGCTAGAAGCTCGGCCTTCTCGTCATCGTCAAAGGCGGGAGGATCGCCTGAGGGGCGTGTCAGGGGGGGCATGTCAGTAGTAGAGTCTGTCTTGAGGGCCTTCGCCAGCTTCCAGTAAGCCTGATGCGTAGGCGAAATACCCTCGAGGAGATTATCCCACCTGGTCTCCCTGAGTTCCGCAATACGGCGCTTTACATCACGCTGCAAAGCCCGCATGCGGACACGGTTGGCCTCGATGGGATATGAGTCGTACGCTCTGATGGAGGCGTTCTTAGCTCGGACCAGTTCTTTAACATCGTCCGGAAGTACAAAGCGGTGAAAGTCACCGACTTCGACCTGTTTGGACGAGTGGCTGATGGCCGAATTTATATGGTTAGAGAAGGCTTCAACAGCCTGGGCTGTGTCCTGAGGGGACTGTATGGAGTCGGGGATACTAATAAGGTCTGGCGAGGAGGTAACCGCAAGGGAAGTACCTAGTTTCGCCCAATCCATCACCGAACGTGTGATGGGTTGAGAGGAGGGGGGTGGTCCGAGCTGCATGAGAACGGGACGGTGGTCAGAGTCAAGCTCCTGGACGACTTCCAGGGAGCGCAACCGGAGGGTTACTCCCTTGAGGAGGGCTATGTCCAGCACATCGGGACGATGGGCTAGATTGACAGGGAAATGGGTAGGGTGCATAGGGGCTATAACGTCAAAGTCAAGGTCATCGACCAGGGCGTCGAGTCGTCTCCCATTAGGGGTAGTCAGAAGGCTATTCCACCTAACATGCTTACAATTGAAGTCGCCGGCCAGAATGACCGCGCTTCCCAGATCAAGAAGTGCTTCGATGTCACTTCTAAGGAGAAGCTTATTAGGTGGGAGATAGATGGAGGCAATAGTGATGGCACTATGGCCAGTAAGGGCTAGACGGCAGACCGAGGCTTCAATGTTGGTGAGCGCAGGGGGGTCGATGGGAACACAGTGCAGGGACCTCCTGTAGTAAATGGCAGTGCCACCCCCGCGGGAGGTGGTTCTGTCATTACGTACCAGGTTGTAATTGGCGATTTTGGGATCGCGATGGGACGGCTTGAGCAAGGTCTCCTGCACTAGCATGACATCAACTTGGTGATCCCGAAGGAATTCACTAACCTGATCTCTCTGTAGGTATAGTCCGTAGGCGTTGAAAAAAGCCAGGGATAGTTGGTGGGGTTTGATCCTAGCTGGGCGTGAGTCCATTACGGATTGTTGGGAGCGTGGAATGAGGACATGGACTCGTAAACGTCCGCGTATTCGAGATACGCTGCAAGGTATTGTTGGTCTGTGCGTGCGGAGCGGAGGCGCTGTGCGAGAGCACGGACCCTGCTGTGGTTGATGGAGCTAAAAAAGCTACATACCAAGGCAAGGTCACTAGAAGCGCTGGTATCCGCGGCAGGCGCAGAGGGCGCAGGGCGGGAGATGGGGTGCGCAGAAGGCGCAGGGCGGGAGACGGGGTGCGCAGGCGCGACGCGTTTCGCGGACGCAGTGTATGGGAGCGGGTTGCTCCATACATTGCGCTCTGGGAGCGTAGACTCAGGCGGCACTGGCGCGGGGTCGGAGGGTGCAGAAGGCACGTTAGGTTGAGACGCAGAGGGCGTCTTAGATTGAGGCGCGGAGGGCGCAGGTGGGTTGGGCAAGAGGCCGGGTCTATGCGCAGAGGGCGCGGGCTGTGAGGCAGCCGGGGCGGGCGCACGACGGCGAGCGCGCCTTGCCTTCCTTTTGCTAGTCTTTGGGGCCTTGGAGCACCCACGATAATTCGCGGGATGCCCCTGGGTCCCACAGAGGACACAACTGGGAGGTTCGGACGCGGTCTCCTTTTTGCGCTCGCATTGAGCGGTGGCGTGGTCTCCGATGCACTTAACACATCGGGGACGGGCAAAACAGTTACGGGCAGAGTGTCCGTAAAGTTGACAATTATGGCATTGAGAAGGAATGCCATTTTTGTGTGGGGCCTCAATAATGAGTCCCGAGAGTTGACAGACGGCCGTGAGGTTGAAGACCTTGCGGCCGGCATCGGATTTGTCTAGGACTACCAGGACCATGTTGTATGGTTGCCTGGTGCGGGGCATATACATGCGGTGCACTTCGCGCACCGGGAGGGACTGCGACAGAAGGTCGCTTTTAATGAACTCGGCGTCGAGCTCTTTGGGGAGGCCGCGGATGACGGCGCGGAGTACGCGTTCATCCTCAAGCGCATAGGTATGATAAGCGATCTTGTTCGATCGCAGGAAGCTGGAGAGTTTGCGGTGGTCGTCCGAGGTTTGGACGCGCACAGAGATGCCCTGCGAAATGAGCTTCGCAGTCAGAAAATGGATATTGCGCTCGTGCAGCGCCTTGGATATACGCACCCAGGCGTCCTTATCTTGAATGATAAGGGGAGGAGGCGTGGTGGATTTGGGCGACGTCTGCTGTGAGGCAGCAGGGCCCGGGCGAGAAGTGGGGGACGCGTCGCGCGAGTCACCCTGTTGGGGTCCGGGAGAGGGAGAGGGGGAAGCAGTGCCGGGAGCGGCCTTGCTAATCTTCGGGGGAGGGAGGTCACGCGGCTTGCGAGCCCTCTTCTTCCCCGTGACTACGGTGAAGTCGTCCTCCGAGGAGGACGACTGGGGTACTGGTGGGGAGGAGGGGGAGATAGCAATCTCCACCTCCATGTCCGTCTCCGATTCCGCCTCGGATCCGTCCACGGAGGCCGGGATGACCACCGGTTCGGGGGGAGAGGCGGGGGGAGAGATATCGGGAGAGGCAGGGGAGTCAAAGTCTCCCTTCTGGGGGAGCAGGTCCTCGACAACGCCGGGGCATCGGTCGAGGACTCTGCGGAAAACCGCCAGAAGGACTTCTATCGTGGGAGGAGGGTGGTCCATGGCAGGATGTGTAGTGGACGACGTACCCGCCCCACCTAAATGGCGGGGAGGGGGTGGGTGCCTATAGTGTATCCTACTCCTAGTGTGTGCCTTCGCTGAGGTGCAATGCGAAGGGTGAGTTTGGTGAGTGCCTACTTACGCCCACCGGCGTACCTACGTTCCCTACTCGTGGCTAACAGCCCCGGGGCAGAGGGAGCTGTAGCCGGAAAACCGGCTCAGGCCCAAACAGCACCCGAGGAATAGGAAATAGGGAAGGGGTAGGGTGGGAGGGAGATGCTTGGTGTCGACGAGGGTAGCCCCCAAGGCCGGTGGTTCCAAGCCCAGCCAAGTTTGCCTACCCCTGAGGGGGGAGGGCGAGCGCTTGGGTCACGCTCGCTATCCACTTGTTGGCACCGTTAGGTTTCCCGTGGATAGCCGCAAACCTTGACAGAAAAGATTTCTGTCAAAACGGAAACAATTGCAGTTTGTCGTGAAAACGACAAACCGCGACAACGCAGGTGTGCGCGGGGTGAGGCGGCGGCGGCGCGGGGCGCGGGGCGCGCGGCGATCCGGCGAGGGCAAGGGCCCTGCAACAGAGGCGTGCGAGCGAGACGGGACGACTCGATGGCACATGGGTGCGCTGCACTGCGACTGGCGCGGAGCGCGGAACGGAGCGTGCGACTGCGACGGCTGCCGGAGCGGGACTGCGACCCATACTATCGTAAACTAAAGCCATTTATCTGTATAATACTGCTCTATTTCGAATCTTTCCTTGGTGAGTATTTTTTCCATACAACTTGCCCTTTGACCTTTGCTATCATTTTTTATTTTTTAGAATCGTCGGTTAACTTTTATCCACCAAATAAATATGGCATTAATTTCTATATTAATTTCTTGAAGCAGCTTTAATTTATGACCAATAAATGACCTATTAAATTTGTATTTATCTGATTCTGATATTCTCATACATTTCCTCAAGACTATTACGAATATACAGCGTGGTGCTCCACATAAAGCGAGTAAGTCACACCCCGCTCGCATGTCCCGGCGCATTATTGACCGAGTAATACCATCGTAATCGCATGCAAAGTGCACATTAAGTATGCAACTTGCATCCACCGTCTCGCATGTAGGTGCGGTACGTAATGCCGCTTGAATACTTTCTAGGGTATTGCAGTTTGCAGTTTCTATACAGGGTGTTAGGTAAGTCGAGAGAAGTATTGAAACCCAATATAATTCATGCTTACACATAACTAAAACAATATAAAAAAACTTAACACAAATAATGCAAAAAGTTACGTAACGTGGACGACCATGGAGCTGTCTTATAAATGGGAATATATTCGTATTAATAAAATTTACTCGTATTAATGACCCTAATTTGTTTCCCTTCATACCTAATTTCATTCATTTAATTTCATTAATTCGTAGTATGTTGGATAATCTCAAAAATTAAGTTAATATTTTTTTTACGTATTTGGAATGAGAATCCAAATCTGAATACCCTCCTTCAATACGTTCCTCGACTTACCTAACACCCTGTATAGTCTTGTTGAACAGCAGTTGCGACAAAGAGGTCAGAGTGAGCATTATTTCGATTGTAAACAAGCAATCGGAACCTAACTTCTTCAAATCATGATTTGGTAGTTTTGGTAGAAAGTAGCACAACAACGTAGCATGTATTTGTACCGTAACTTAGTAGGAGCCATGAGCCAAGTAAACCGGATAATAAATTCACCCCACATCCCTATACTTATGTTGAGCTAGTTTATGTATTATTTCTAGTTTTGTTGAATATAAATAAGCTTGGCAATAAGATTCGTGAAAATACTTTTTGGTTCGCAATCGCTTACTGGGAATAATTTTATATGTAACTAAATGTATATGTGAACATTGGTTACATGCCATATTTTTTCCGGATGTTTCCAGACAAATCTTC
This sequence comes from Drymonia ruficornis, assembly GCA_947859195.1. Taxonomy (NCBI): domain Eukaryota; kingdom Metazoa; phylum Arthropoda; class Insecta; order Lepidoptera; family Notodontidae; genus Drymonia; species Drymonia ruficornis. The sequence goes on along the minus strand of OX401929.1, from coordinate 5,393,048 downwards.
ATAATATGTCTTAGTATGTTTTCAAGACCTTTCGTTTTCTCGGCTATATGTTATGCTTATTGAATGTAAAAATCAATTGATATGATAACAAATTACATATTGATAAACAAGATGATATATTAGGCACTGTATATTCTAGGTAAACTCTTAAAAATTTCAGTAAAACCGATTTCAGTCAAATGAACGATGTATTTTCTATTCATTCGACGGTCTAATCTCCGTTTCAAAATATTTCTTGTCAAACATGACAAATGCCTTTAAAGCAATTTAGATTTGTTTAATATTTCGTACTTAACTATACTTCGACATACTAACCTGTTAAGGTCAAAGGGTCAAGCAAACTTAGTTCAATGACAACATTAACTGCAGAGGCTTCAATTACTTTAGTTTAAATAGCTATTTCAATTGTTCCCAGTTTGTATGATGGTAAGACCCTTTGAAGGGCTTTATGTTAAACATAAACTAAACGATAAAGGGCCTTGTATAGTATGTACCTTTTAACTTGAGTTACAATCAATAAATTATTTATTGTGAACATCATCATTGAACTAGTATACAGAAAGGTCTATTAATATTTATAACATTGCCTTAAGTGCTTATTACACCTTCCTAAATTTAGTCACTAAATTTAGAACCTAATTTAGAAAGCTTCTGATTATTTAGGATTCTAACTTGCTAAATGCGATTACACTTGCCTAAATTCAGTCACGACTAAATTAAGTAGCCTAAATTTAGGAAGGTATAATGACCCTATTACCTAGATAAAAAAGTCAAAAAATCTATATTTCACTTTTTTTTGTTAGAAATGATTATTGTTTTCATCACAATTTGATCAAATTGTATACGATCATGTATGGACACAATTATTATTAATTTTGATCAAATTTTTGCAACCCGAAATAAAAATAATAGAATCTCCTCAACTTTTCCTTATTATGGTCCAAAACTAAAACCATATATTTTGGGTGCAGACAATTCATTTTTCAAAGCGGACCACCGCGCTCGGCGAAGTTTCAAAACTTTAGAACTTCCAGAAAGTCGTCCATAAACTCTTGATATTCAGAGATCTTTGTCCAAACCAACCTCAGTTTCATAATTCGACCACAAGCTTAGCCAGTGACTCTTAGTACTTATGATTTTTTTTTTTTTTTTTTTTTTTTTATAGGACTGCGGTGGCAAAAAAGCGTACGGCCCGCCTGATGTTAAGCAGTTACCGTAGCCTATAGATGCTTACAATACCAAAGGTATTGCTCGCACATTGCCGACCTGAAGGGGAGTGGGATGGAGGGAGGGGGAGGGGGGGTGGGCTTACGGCTCTCTCACTCATCGTACGAAACGCAGCTGTAATAGCTGCTTTACGCCGATCTTCTGTGAGAGGGTGGTACTACCCCGGTCGAGCCAGCCCGTTTATGAGCTGCAGTCAATTGGCTACAGCTGGGCTCTACCACCTTCAAAATAGGTCCATCCTACCATCTATGAATGGATAATTTCAAAGGTTTAACTCTGTTTTTGACCTCCCAAAGATGCTACACTAACTTTGAATAGGTACGTATTTCAAAGCATTAAGTTTAACTAGTTATTTCGTACAAAATACCATCAAGTTATAGTTCGCAATTTTGAAACATCCTATATATACACGTGTTGACACGAATTATATTAAAAAGCTTCATTCAGCTCAGACAAATTAGCGTAAAGTCGCTACAATACGACGCGTCAAATAATCTCGTTACGCGGTTCCGACGCATGCATATGATAACGTTGTTATCACGATACGATACCGTATAACATGTACAGCCACCATCTCATTGCTCTGGCGAGTATAATCCAATTCCCGGGAATGTTTCTTACAACCGCAATGAAAACGGAAGCCAGGGGGGGGGCGTGCAGCGGCTCGTGGTTTGGGGGTGCCGCAGGGAGGCGTGCTAGGTCACGTGTTGTATAATACGGTTTAATTTGAAGTTTTTACTGAGGCGTTAAGAAAATATTGCGTTGGACAATTGCGTTATGATTCTATCTTTCCGCCAAAAGAAAGGTAGAGACAGGTAATAGTAATTTACCCAACAATGTGCAAGTGTGCGTTAAAGACAAACAAAGGGTTTGATCCTGGATATGAAACTATTAATGCAGCCAACACCTAGCACAAAGATTTAGATCAATTTCAGAAGCTGAAGACATAAAAAGACATAAAAATGTATTTATCATAAAAAGACACACATATGAAGGGACTAGTAATGTGATAGAAATCAGTTGACTCAAAAGAAATTAGCAAGATAGAGGGTGGTGTGACATATGAGTGACCAAAATACTATGTCCTACTAAATGGAGTCCATGGACACAGTACAACTCAGTAGTTCGCGGAAAACAATGTTGAAAACATGTAGGTATTGCCAATACGGCCCATCTTCTCGTAAACAGTACGAATCAAAATACCTTGTAAGTTGATTTTCGAATTGCAAGTGCGATAACAGATGTGAGAATTTGATGAAATGATGATGATGTCTAGTGATGGCCGACTCTAATTTTCTGAATAAAATCATTTTTGCGACTAATAACAGTTACATAATAAAATAACATATTACTTTATTCAAATCAAGTAGCTATAAAAGAAATATTTGGCTTCAATTTCGTTAAGCCGATGTCATTAATAGGCAGAGTCAATTATGTGTGCTTGACTGAAACGTAATTTACTTTTCAATTTGCTTTTATTAATATTGCAGTTGAGAATATTCAATTAATTAAATGTAAACGTAAACCCAATGGGTCGATGGTAGGGGATGGAATTAAATTGACCCACATAAAGATTATTTGTCGTGTGAGTAGAAGATAAGAGTTTGAAGATTCCAGAGGCCAGAGGCAAATTTCGTAATTTGGTCCGGGTGACATTGGGGTCGCTCCCAGTCCATTGTATGGTAGCCATAGCACAAGCCTTGCTTGTTTTTGGACTATAATAGTTGGTGTATTAGCCTGGCGATATTTAAAGATTATTTTACTGGATGTGGGGCCACTTAATATAATTTTAACAACTTTAAATAGATGTGTCCATATGGCGCGCATGCCTCACCCGAGCACTCATATTATGACATTACGTCTATGCGTTCCGACGTCAAAACTGAGTGCTCGCGCGAGGCATGCGCCTGATGAAGACGCCGCCAATTAGCAATTAAATTTGATCAAATTCACAAAAGATGCACTTCCCTAATTAATCCTTCCCTGTTTGTTTGTAGAAAACACTGGATAGATTTTAATGAAACTTGTCACAGGGATAGCTTATTATCTCCAGCAATAAAAAACATCTCACATCCCAACCAAACAGGCAGAACTAATCAAAATGTATTATCAAATCAAATCCTGAATATGCCAAACATTTGCAAACACCCATTCCCACGCACCACCTAATTCTATGGTAACACAAATATATGAACACATTACGTGTACATAAACGGCCCTTTGAAGATTATACACCTAATTAGTACACTGATGTATTAACTCACAGTTGGCTGGTTTCTGGAGCTACTCCGAGTGAATTCGAGTGAATAACTCGTTATGTTTGCTTTCTCGCTATTAATATTTTTGGGGATGTTGTTGGATGATGGAGTGTTTGTTATGATATGTTGTTTAGCTGGATGCTCAATAAGGATTACGAGTGTTGCAGCATCTTTTCATCTAATTTGTTCTCAATTTGTAATATCGGTTTCTAGTTGATATTGATGTTACCATGAGAGACTGCCTTCAGACCTCAGAAGCCAAGGAAATGATACACTGATTAATATTTTTTAGGCTTCTAATTGGACAGTCAGAGACTATCATAGGGAAGACTATGATAGGCATAGATAAAAAAAAGACAACCTAAAAAGTTATATTTGAGTATGTAGATTATTATCCTAAGATGGTAGGAAATGACAGCCGAAACTTTTTTTTTTTTTTTACACGGCTACCTGATCCCAAACTATGCCGAGCTTGTACTATGGAAACCAGATAACTGATATTACTACATATACTACTTTTTTATTTGTAAATACATACTTAATATACATATACACCCAGACTCCGGACATACAGACATATTCATGCACACAAATGCATGTCACGGGTAGGAATCGAACCTACGACCTGCAGCGTGAAAGTCGCCTCCGCGCCAACCACGCTAACGGGCACGTCAACTTACTTTCAGGATGAAGACAGATAAATGATAACCCATTCAGTAGAACAATCAAGGCAAAGAATAAGAGGTATTTTGAGACAATTATTTCTGTTCACAAAAGGAGCATCACAGAGATGATGTAAATAGTTTCAGAATAACAACCGTCCGACGGTTCTATGTTACTGGCTTTTACATCTACCACGCATCGCCACTTCAAATCGAGATTTAACTTTTCACGAACGCGAAAACGTCGAATTTCGAAATAAACTGAAATACACAAAGTTGCGGCAAGAAAACAGGATTTCCCGACGAACGGGCTGTAAACATCCGGTGAATAGTTCAAAAGTATTGTAAATTCTACAATATACAACTGAAATAATGCACTAGAATCACGTCAGTAGATTATTTATGTTTCTTAGTCAGCTTTTCTGGTTAGAACTTTGAAATATATTTACTACATAGTTTCACGGTTTTTAATGTTACTTAGGTTCAACTGGACATAACGTCACTGATTGCTCGGGCGCGGTAGCTTGGGATTTGTGGATGCTTGCAATAGGTGTGGTTCATGAAACGAGCAGAATTTTATGATATTATGTGTACATGTGGTCAGACGTCAAAACTGATTGTCGGGCGCGCTGCTCGCCTCATTTAGACGCACCCATTAACACAAAGTCAAAGCTTCGATTTCAGTCAACACAGGTTACAGGCACCTGATGCTCATCTTCTAAGCACAAGAGGCTCTATACCTAAAATTAGTTCGCATTAAACTTTAACAGAAATTATATTAATACAGAGGAGACCCCTCGACGGCCGTCTCAAGAAACAAACAAAGTTTCTAAATCAGCGTAACCATGCGAGCAAGTTTGCCGGATTAATCCAGTTTCCACCGGTTCCGATCCGGCTCGATCCAGTTTCAGCTGGTTATATCTGATTTGGAATAACCAAACATTTAGTTGGGGAAATCTATCTGTATCGGGAAACGGTAAATTCTGATAAACGGTTACAAGTTCGGCAGGATCTTGTAAGTTATTTATTGATGAAAGTATTACATAGATATGAATAAAATATTCGTTTTGGACAAGAAAGTAGGGAATGCTATGTCAATTGGAAAAAATATCTCCATCTTTTATCTTTTACTATTGTCACGCAAGTACTTTTATCCAAGTAATTAAATTAGTTGCAGGCGCTAATAGAAACACTACTTATATAACTACTACAAAATCTAGTAATATTTTAACCAGCCATGTAGATCCCCTTAGTGACGCGATTCAAAGAATACTTTCATATAGGTACCGATATCGTATCGGAGTCGTATCGTCTACTTAAAACCTGACCAATAACAAGAATGGAAAATACTTAAGGCTCTTAACTTGACAACTGTAATTATGGCAGGTTTACGTTCAAATGGGACTGCAGGTCCGATGGGTACCTTATAATTTGACCAGCCAACTGGCTTAGCGGATGTGAGTAACATTATGTTAGTTAAAAGTGTTTTAACTGCATTGCATATGCAATTTAGAAGTAGCTAATGGCGAACAAAGAATATAAATAAATAAATATTCTAGGAAATTCTTTTTTTACACACGGCTACCTGATCCCAAACTAAGCAGAGCTTGTACTATGGAAACCAGATAACTGATATACTACATATACTACTCTTTGTTTGTAAATACATACTTATTATACATAATTACACCCAGACTCGGGACATACAGACATGTTCATGCACACAAATGCATGTCCCGGTGCATATTCTTATATTTATTTAGAACTAGCTGTGCCGGCGACTTCGTACGCGTACATTTTAGAAAAATATTACCCGCGTTAATTCCGCGCGAAATTTACCGCGGTTTTTTATGTTTCCCGCGGAACCCTAATTATTTTACGAAAATAAAAGTAGCTTAAGTTACTACTTGTAACATCAGCTATCTGCCAGTGAAAGTCCCGTCAAAATCGGTCCAGCCGTTTCGGAGATTACCCGGAACAGATAGACAAAAAAAATAAAAATTTAATTGTGTTTTTGTTATTAGTAGTGTGTATACTTTAATATGCATTTAGTAAAAAGCTGTTATTTGGATACTACAAACAGACACTTCCATTTTATTTATTTTTATGGATTTCAGATGATTATTATAAGTGAATATTTGTTGTTTTTATCTCGTGGCTGTGTGAAAGTAGCGCCTATAACATATAAAGTAAAAAGTAGACGTTTGGAATGGTCTTTTCCGAAATTTGCCTCACACGGGAATCGAACCCGCAACCACCCGGTGCATTGAGCCAAGCGGCCAACGCTCAAATCACTGTACCAAGCGGTCGTCAAAATTTTCTCCATTATTCTCAAAATAAATTCCGATTATGTGACCTCATTCCGCTACCATGGATATTCCATAAATCCTATAACCCTTATACGGGTACCAACAAAACACCTATAGAAAACCGGCGCATGGTCTTTTGTTAACTGACCTATAAGAATTTCCCTGGGGCGATCATTGCGAAGATAACTGGCCACTGGATGTGGTAAGGTCAATTTATTGTTTTTCCTCAGGAGTAGTTAAATTTAACTAACCTAACCTTTGAACGATTTTTGGTAGATAATCAAAAACAATACTGGAATGGAATCCTACTAATATTATAAATGCGAAAGTAAATGTGTGTGTGTGTGTGTGTGTGTGTGAATGTTTGCTACCACGTATCTCCATAACTACTAAACCAAATTTAAAGAAATTTGAAACGTAGATAGTGTAGGCTCTGGAATAAGACATAGGCGTGCAACTTGATGTGTAAGTACACATCAATTTCCACACGGGCGCAGCCGCGGGGCACAGCTAGCAACATAATAAATGCTACATATGTATTTTATCCTCGAACGAAATAAAATAACATTGGAATTCAAAGACGAGTCTTATTTTACGACAGGAAAAGCAATTGTGTCATACAAAGTAAAGAATGAAGTTTATAATCCTCAGTTTGACAGTGTTCCTATTCAAGTCTTGGACGATAGCCAGGTCACCATCGACACCATAGCAGTATTGATTCACGTATCTGGGACTACTGAAAGAAAAACAACAGCTGTTTGTCCAGTAACGGGGCCAAAAGGGGTTTGGGCTAATCCATGTGCCATCAACAAATTTTACTAAAACTTCATCTTACTAAGGATTTGGGTGGGGTTTTAAGAATATATAATAATAATATTAGCTTCAATGCGAGGGGATTCGGGCCATAATCTGCCAGGCCATAAGTTGGTCACATGTCTTTCGATTTGTTAGATTTTCTAAGACATCCAGATTTCCTCACGATGTTTCTCTTCACCGTAAGTAAGTGATTATCATATTAAAGTTATCATCCGCTAGATTTCGAAAAATTTAGAGATGCGCGCCCGGGTTTGACCCCTGGACTTTAAGCCATTGCTTCAATTTCAAGATTATGCGACCAAATTAATGAATTCATTGATCATCGTCCATGCATTGCAGTTTTATTTTTGTGTTAAACCTTTTTGGTTCTTGTCTAAATAATAGCAACCAAGAGACTACCTATTAACATGTCTCAAGAAGACAGTGAACGTGTGAGGCAGAAAAAAAAATGTAGTAGTTCTAACCAGAACAGGTTTTTCAATGATAATAATGAATTTATCCAAGGAAAAGATGATTTTGACGATAACCGCTAGATGCAGGAGCCGTTGTTGAGGAAAACCTTTGGGGAGGCCTATGTCCAAAGTGGACGTCTTTTGACTGACATGATGATGATGATGAATCACATGTATCATGAGATCAATCCAGAACTGTCCATAAGTCGTATCCAGCGCAACATTGATCTGAACCAGATAATCTAATTCGTGAAACACGCAAAGGGTTAATCTGTGCGGTGATGGAATGCGGGCACTACGCTTGCCCCGAGGGAGCTGGCAGAAGTCATTGTTGTTCATTGCTGACGGCCGGACAGTGCTAGCCCGGATATTCTGACAGACCCTTGGAAATAAGTCCGCTGATGCCCATCTTGGTTATCCTGGACCGTTTCATGTTGTTTAGGTTACGGAGATTTAGTGGGCGGTTTAGATAAGTGGTAACATAGTTTGAAATTACGAAATTCGAGGTGGATTACTTGGGGCAACATTTCTCGTAGTTAAAGACATAATTATTTTTAAATATAGTATTTCGTTCCAATTTGAGTTAATAGATGTAGGTACAATAATTCAAGAAAATATAAATCTCCAGATTAGCTGGTCAGAACATTTGCAATAAGTAAACTTAGGTTTTAAGAAATAAAACACAACTGGGTCACTAGATGAAGCGTGCAGCAAAGTGTCGTCTTATTTCAAACTAGCTTCCGCCCGCGGCTTCGCCCGCGTGGCATACAGGAACCAAATGATATATTTTTCTTCAGAAACAAACTCAAGGGTAGAAACTGATTGCATTATCAAAAATACTGCACCAATTTTCGGCTTTCAACTTTCACCCCCTATTTAACGCCCTTAGGGTAGGAATTTCGAAAAACCATTTCTTAGGGGATGCCTACACTTCACAAAGAACACCCCCTCCAAATTTCAAGTCTCTAGGACCAGCGGTTTAGGCTGTGCGTTGATATATCAGTCAGTCAGGACTTTGAATTTTATATTTATAGATAATACGGATATTGCTGGCAACATTCTCACTATACAACACTTGGATCAAATCATTTTCAAAATCAGGATTAGCACTTAAAAATCATATTGGTTTAAACCTAACTATCTATAATCTTATTCCACACACCGTCTGGTCCTTATAATTTTTATTTTAACAGTTAATTTGTGCATGTGCATATAAATTTACAATCGTCATTAAGTTGACAATAAGTTGCAAATGCCCTAGCATAAACAACTGTTGGTTAACCAATAAAATTAATAAATCAAAAACATCCAAAAAAATTAGTAACTCATACAAAACTTGCAAATAAATAAAGCAACAATAAACAACTAAAGAAATAAAGCAAGAAATATGATCAACGCCGTGGAAAACTTCATGAAAATCCACGGAGCTCGTATATAGGGAAATTCGAGTGTATAAACTAAGACATAGCTCCTAGCTAAGCTCCCAGTCAAGAGCGAGGCAGTAAAAATAAAATGGAAGCCACTATTTCTATTTACAGCGCTGCGAAACAGTTTTGAATTGGTAAGTGTTCCAGGCGATGCTTGAATGGATCTTAAAATGTTACTAGTATTGAAATAAATATAGCTACGATTTCAGGATGTGCTGATATTGGAGAAAATGGAGTCTTTGAAAGAGCTAATGATATAGATTGTGAAGGTTGTGCCAATATTCAAAGTCCGTTAACTGTTGGTAGGTACTGAATAACATAGGATAGGACTGTTGAAGTATTTAGATCAAGAAATAACGTTAATTATGCTACTTGTAGCTGCTGTAGCTGTAGCCAATCGACTGCAATTGACTTGACTGACCCTCTCACAGACGATCGGCGTAAAGTCCAACCCTTTCCCGCCCTCTGTCCCAGGTCGGCAACGCACGAGCGATGCCTTTGGTATAACAAGCATCTATAGGCTACGGTAACTGCTTAGCATCGGGCGGGCCGTACGCTAGTGTGCCACCTTAGGCACATAAAAAACAATAAGCCAAGATTCAAGACATAAAATACCGACAACTTAGTCCTAAGATGGAGTGAGGCGTCGTTTTCAAAAGGAAATATTATTCCCACGGCTGTGAACGGGGCTGAGACGTGTCGCTATTTCCACAAAATCAATAGCCAAGATGCAGAATGCAGATTTATAGAATCATGTAAGGGTTCAAAACCCTTACATGATTCTATAAATCTGCATTGACGGATAGGAATTTGGATTTACAGTAAAATAATACACAAGCAATATTTAGATTTAATAAAAATAGTGATGAAAAAAGTAATATTCTTGATGCGAGATTGAATTTTCAAATAAAGAATGAAAGCTGTGACAACCGTGACAACAATGTCAATGTCAGACGAGAAATTAAAAAATGAGCTAATATTTTTTTCTAAATCAAATGGAATTCTTAAAAAGTTATGAAAGCTGAAATCTTAAGAATGTAATGAATTAAAAGCAGCCTTTTAAGATGATAAGATAATATTGGAAATAAGGTAATCCATAGTACAGAAGTATTGATTCGTCTTTTCTTAACCTTCTATTCTAGATCCCAGCCATTTTTAAGATCAACAACATGTAGGACATTTAAGAATTTTGTAGGTTGAAAGCCATCAAAAAGATTTCATATCTATATCTATATCTATACTAATATATAAAGAGGGAAATGCTGACTGACTGACTGACTGACTGACTGACTGACTGACTGACTCATCAACGCCGAGCCGAAACTACTGAAGTTAGAGACATGAAATTTAGACAGTAGATATATTTTGTGACGTAGGCAAGCAATAAGAAGCGATTTTAGAAAATTCAACCCCTAAGGGGGTTAAATAGGGGATGAAAGTTTGTATGCAAGTTCGTCATTTTTCAAGTTAGAATTATAAAAATTGGTGTGGAGGTGAAGTTTTAAAAATAAAAAATATGGTTTTCAGCTTTTTGAAAAATTCAACCCCTAAGGTGGTAAAATAGGGGATGAAAGTTAGTTGGGAAGTGAGTATAGATGTTCGTCATTTTTGATGATAGAATTATGAAAATTGGTGTATAGGTTCCTTTTTATAAATAAAAAATTTGAATTACTGCGTTTTTGAAAATTCAACCCCTGAGGGGGTAAAATAGGGGACGAAAGTTTGTATGGAAGTTCGTCATTTCTGAGGTTAGAATAATGAAAATTTGTGTTTAGGTTTCTTTTTACGTATTATAAATAAAAAAAATCTGCATTTTTGAACTTTCAACCCCTAAGGGGATTAAATAGGGGATGAAAGTTTGTATGCAAGTTTGTCATTTTTCAAGTTAGAATTATGAAAATTGGGGTTTAAGTGTCTTTTTAAAAATAAAAAATTATGGGTCTCGGCGTTTTTGAAAATTCAACCCCTAAGGGGATTAAATAGGGGATGAAAGTTTGTATACAAATTCGTCATTTTTCAAGTTAGAACTATGAAAATTAGTGTTTAGGTGTCTTTTTAAAAATAAAAAAATATGGGTTTGGGCGTGTTTGAAAATTCAACCCCTAAGGGGGTAAAATAGGGGACGAAAGTTTGTATGGAAGTTCGTCATTTCTGAGGTTAGAATAATGAAAATTAGTGTTTAGGTATCTTTTAAAAAAAAATGTTTCGGCGTTTTTTTAAAATTCAACCCCTATGAGGATTAAATAGGGGATGAAAGTTTGTATGTATGCAAGTTCGTCATTTTTCAAGTTAAAATTATGAAAATTGGTGTTTAGGTGACTTTTTAAAAATAAAAAATATGGGTTTCGGCGTTTTTTAATATTCAACTCCTAAGGTGGTAAAATAGGGGATGAAAGTTCATATGGAAATTCGTCATTTCCGAGGTAATAAATAACACGAATGAATAATTGAGTTTAGGTTTCTTTTTACGTATCAAAAAATATGGATTTCAACTTTTTTTATGTAGCCAATTGACTGCAGCTCATATTATATGGGCTGGCTTGACCGGGGTAGTACCACCCTCTCACAGAAGATCGGCGTAAAGCAGCTATTACAGCTGCGTTTCGTACGATGAGTGAGGGAGCCAAAAGCTCCATCCCACTCCCCTTCAGGTCGGCAATTTGCGAGCAATGCCTTTGGTATTGTAAGCATCTATAGGCTACGGTCACTGCTTAACATCAAGCGGGCCGTAAGCTTTTTTGCCAACGCAGTCCTATAAAAAAATGTAGGTTGATCCTTTAAGGAAAATATTTATATAGTAAGCATCTATCATCATATACGGTAACTGCTTAACATCGGGCGGGCCGTACGCTTTATTGTCACCCCAGTCCTATAATAACAAAAAAAACAGGTTGATACTTTAATGAAAATATTTATATAGTAAGCATCTATAGGCTACGGTAACTGCTTAACATCAGGTGGGCCGTACGCTTTTTTGGTACCGCAGTCCTATAAAAATAATATAGATTGATGCTTTAAGGAAAAAATATATATAGTAAGCATCAATAGGCTACGGTAACTGCTTAACATCAGGCGGGCCGTACGCTTTTTTGCCACCGCATTCCTATAATAAAAAATATAGGTTGATACTTCAAAGAGAATATTTATATAGTAAGCATCTATAGGCTACGGTAACTGCTTAACATCAGGCGGGCCGTACGCTTTTTTGCCACCGCAGTCCTATAATAAAAAAATATAGGTCGATACTTTAAGGAGAATATTTATATAGTAAGCATCTATAGGCTACGGTAACCGCTTAACGTCAGGCGGGCCGTAAGCATTTTTGCAACCGCAGTCCTATAATAAAAAAATCTGGTTAATACTTTAAGGAAAATATTTATATAGTAAGCATCTATAGGCTACGGTAACTGCTTAACATCAGGCGGGCCGCACGATTTTTTGCCACCGCAGTCCTATAATAAAAAAATATAGGTCGATACTTTAAGGAGAATATTTATATACTAAGCATCTATAGGCTACGGTAACCGCTTAACGTCAGGCGGGCCGTACGTATTTTTGCAACCGCAGTCCTATAATAAAAAAAATCTGGTTATACTTTAAGGAAAATATTTATATAGTAAGCATCTATAGGCTACGGTAACTGCTTAACATCAGGCGGGCCGTACGCTTTTTGCCACCGCAGTCCTATAATAAAAAAATATCCGGGATCCGGCAAACGGAAGCTGGGATCTGAAAAAACGGGATCCGGGATTAAGAAAATGAGATCCGGGATACGGGATCCGGGATAGGAAATCTGGGGTAAGAAATCCGGGATATGGGATACGGGACCCGTGATATCCGGGATACGGGAACCGGGATCTGGCAAACGGAATCTGGGATCCGGGAAACGAGATCTGGGATACGGAACCCGGGAAACAAGATCCAGGATATTTGATATGAGATTCGTGATATCAGGGATACGGAATCCGGGTAACGAGTTCCGGGATACGGGATCCAGGAAACGAGATCCGGGATATGGGATACGAGATACGGGATCCGTGATATCCGGGATACGGGATCCGGGATTTAGCTAACGGAATCTGGGAACGGGATCCGGGATATTCGGTATACGGGATTCGGGATCCGGAAAACGGGATCCAGGATCCGGAAAACGGGATCCAGGATCCGGGCAACGGAACCTGAGTAACGAGATCCGGGATACAAAATCCGGGTCCGGGAAACGGGATCCGGGGTCCGATTTTTTTTAATTTCAATTCTGCGCGGACGATGTCGCGGGCAAAAGCTATTTTAAATAATTGGGTATAAGCTGAGCTGAATATGGTAGGTACTACTTCAGTTTGATCCCATAAAAAATCATTTCGTAAATCAACACCCAAAAGGGGGAAACTAAAGGTAGAAAAGTACGGCAGAAAAATATGTTTGTACCCGATTGACTTGAAACTTAGTATGCATAGGGTAGGTGAGGGAGGAAGGGGAAGACGTAAGGTAGGGGGATATGGAAGGGGGAGGGGAAAGGGAAAGGGAAATGGAGGGGGAGGGAGCAGAAGGAAGAGAGGGGAGGAAAAGGGGTGGAGAAGGGGAGGGGGATTAGGGATTTTGGCTCTATATTGGCCTACCTACCAAAACACGCATTCACCGAATTAGGTACCGTGATAAAGTTTGTATGGCTCCAATAAAAATCATGAAATAAAATTATTTTTATAAAAAAGCAAATACTGACTTAAAAAACCCTGGCGCACTAAAAAGTGCTAAAAAGTCTTAAGTCACTTGCCCGGTTTTTTTTTATTTTGAAGTCTACGCGGACGAAGTCGCGGGCAAAAGCTAGTATTGTAAATAAACATCGTGTCTTGTCATTTCACTCTCTTTACAAAATGGTTGCTTTTACAAACCCTGTACCAAAAGCAACAATCCTTTGGGCTTCGAATTTTGAATTTTGACACATTTTCGTAGTAAGAATCAGGAACGAACGATTTTTAAAAAGATATTAATATTACTTTTCCGTGATGCCGCATCAATAAAATTCTTCTTCGTGAATCCGACAAGCACATTTCTCGTTGCCACCATTTCGCTAGTAATTCAATACTGGCAAATATAGACTTAATACAGAATTCCTAGAGTTAGGACATACCGATGGTAACATAATGACATTATACGTATTAGACGTGGGGGGAAGGGGGGATTGCAGCTATTCCCGTATTTTGACACGACGTAAATTGGTAGTGTTTTCGTACAACAAATTAGTAGCATGTTCGATTTTGTTTTATCGTTTGGTTTGAAAATAGAATGTCTTTTGTAGCATGCCTGTTTTACCAAATGTCAACACCAAAACAATAAGGGTTCCGTGATTCCTTTTGAGGTACGGAACCCTAAAAACGGCACAGACTGAAATAATTGGTATATTCTGTATATCACAGATTTACAGTGACAGTTAACTCAAAACATTTCAGTATTAATGATTATCATACGTGGAGTTGGGATGCTGAATGCAACTGCAACGAACACTGTTTGATGTATTTATGAAATTCAGAACGACAGCGAATAATGGATAGATTAAAACACCAGACGATTGTTGAATTTTGATTGCGTTTTATTTATGTACCAGTATATAAATATCGCCAGTCAAACACATCAACGACATGGTCCCAAACTAAGCAACGCTTGTACTATGGGTACCGTACAATGGACTGAAGGCGTTCCCAGTGACACCCAGACCAGGGAAAATTACGAAAAAGCCGTTTCCGAAATTTGCCTCTGGCGGGAATCGAACCCGCAACCACCCGAAGCAGTGAGCGCCAAGCGGTCGTCAGTTATGATCGACTTGCACTGATATTACAAATCAATTTTGTTCCTATAAATTCTCAATCAAAAATCCTATAAATTACCAATTCCTATAAATTTCCTATAAATTTATTTATATACATTTATATTTTTCCTATAAATTATCAATTTTGTTCCTATAAGTTGTTTTGCTCTCTATAAATTTCGCGGTAAATGTTTACCCGAAACTGAAGCCGTTAGAAACTGTTTTGGTAAGAATTCTCAGATCAATCAATTCAAAATTCATTAAATTTTGTAGGGATGTAGTTTTCAATTACAAAGATAACGAAGATTCTCCGTTAGGATTAGGCAAATGTACTTGAAATACTTAAAATATCGCCAGACTTACACACAACGTATGCTCCTAAACTAAGTAGCGCTCGTACTATGGCTACAAAGGAAAGTAGCTACGGTCAAACATGACTTACCTATAATAAATCCCCGGGTATTATCTCAATTAAAGCCGTTTTATTTTCAATCAAACCTTTTATTATTCCTCTACATCCCAATATATGGCCTTAGAGCCCTGTATTTCCGAAGACAATCCTCCTTATATTTTTATACCATAAAGAATTGAAACCAAGAAGTTAAAAAGGAAGCAGTGTTGCTACACTCGCAGATAATTATTCATTAATACAATAGTTAAATACTTCCTAAAAATATTCACATTGTAGTCAATATAGGCCTGTATCTATATAAAATAACCTATTAGTACCCACCACATACCAAGAATCTTACACCTATAACCGGGGCTAAAAAATCCACACAGCAAACTATTATTTTTATTTCACACACAGTTTTCGCAATTCCTGATGATTATTCCTTTAGCAGAATTGCTAAGAAATCTGGCTAGGGAATCGGAAAATGAATTGCTTTTACAGAATTGCTACGTGACCTTTATAGCCGCGCCGAAGAAGTCTTTATACTTAAATGAAGTGACTCAAACATCTCACACAATACGCTAAACAGAAACAATAATAAAGTTTAGTATAACATCAATCCTCGTGTAACAAAGATAAAGTTCACGTTATAATTACGTTATAGCGGCTGTAACACAAAGAGTACTTGTTAGTTAAACAAAAGCAGATGGTCACGAGAAACTGGCGAATAAATAGACGAATCTACATATTTAGTACGGTTACGAAGATGTAGTGATAGCTAGATAATCCAACTCTACATTACAAACATCATCGTGCTTTACCTTTTCCTATTATTTATATATATTTTCCTAAAACATAGTAGACATGCACAAATAATAAGTGTCACAAAGTTAAGTTACACGGCGACACGGTTCACCACCTGTCACGTTGGGTTCTGACTATCTAGTGAAACGTGGGCTTTGAGTTGGTTAATACCTCCACAATGTGGTGTATGGCCACTCAAGCCTCTGACTACCCCCGAACGGGGATAAAAGTCGTGATGTTACAAAGTTAAATAGATGATTAATATTGTTATCTACAAAGTAATCGAAATTACAATCGATTTACAGAGCAATTTGTAAAACCAATGTAAATTTATTAAATTTTCTTAAAATTTTTAGGTTCATATTCTAATAAAATTTTGGTACCCAACCCAAAGTTTGGTGCATATTTAATTCAAAGTTACGCACGCACCTATGTTTATTGTTATTATATAGAATCAACGAACATTCGGGTATTATTAAAATTATTCACATTACACGACGACCTTTTTTAATAAGAAATTTAATTAATATAAAAATACCGATTTCAACTACGCTACATAAACCACAAATACCACGACCTCGTCGCATCTAGTGGCTCAACCCTCCGCGTGCGGACTGTTTGCGTGTTTTCATGGCAAATTAAGCAGACAGCTAGCAGTCCCCGGGTTAAGTCGGCTACTAAATAGCTAATGTATTTAGTTAGAATCCCGGGTAAAAGGTTTGAATTCATAATTTCCGGACCACTGTATGTGCCTGTTTTAAGGTCTGAGCGCTTTGGATGTTTGAGTTCTAATTTTAGATTTAGGCCATTCGTACACGGCGCCACTCAAAAGAAACGGAACTGCCCCTATAGACAAGTGGCTTCGTATACCAGCGTTTCTATAAATCGCTATGATTAAATTTATAGAAATGACATTACAAGTCTATAAGTAAATCACGTGGCTTATACCATTTCCATAGATGATGCGTAGCGATTTATAGAAACGCTTGTAGACGAACGCGACTTGTCTAGGGGGTCTGGTAAGTTATTAAAATTACTAACTAATTAGTAACGCTAGTCGTTCGTGGTTCGTCCACAATGCTACTAAAAACGAACGCAACCGGTTTGTAACTGCCCAAGCTCAAGCTCTATGCAAAAAATCAACAAAACAATCACCCAAGTACCCGGTGCAAAAAGTTCTAAGTCGTGCGCAACTAGCCTATCGAGTCGCGTGCTACTAATTACTAAGTAATTACTAACCAGTTCCTATTGAGTGGCGGAGTGTACGGGCGTTTTAGAAATACTAGTGCTGCATTAGTAATTCCAGTCGTCTTCCTCTCAACGTATGGTTAGTGGCCAACCTGTTGACGGAGTTGTTTAAGCCGCCCGAAGGCCTCTAACAAGGTCCTCCGAACGGACACGTTCAGTTCAAATGCCACTAAACGGTCACTCATCTCTGACTGACGTTGCCAACCGATCAGTGATTGCCTGGCTATGTTATTTAGCGGTATATAATTTCAGTTAGTAACCAGTTTCTTTTGAGTATTACCGTGGACGAATTACCTTATTAGAGTAATTATGAGGAAGTTTTTAGTAGGTATGTTAAGCTGGAAGTTTAGGGTAGGCGGTTGATAAACCTAATCTGAGAAATTTCGGATATTCTAGGGGCCATCCATATATTACGTCACAAGAATTTCATGATTTTTAGACCCCTCCCCCCTTGTCAAAGCTGGTCACATTTGCGAGACCCCCCCCTCCCTGTGTGACGTCACATATTTGTTATAATTTTCTGAAATTTTCAAAATTTTTCGTTAAAATTTCAAATGTCGGTTTTAATACTTAGATATATTAGATTTTTAAATGTGACGTCACAAAACTTAGGACCCCTCCCACCCCCTTGTCACACAATGTCACATTTCCTCAACCCCCTCCCCCCCTTTACGTGTGACGTAATTAATGGATGGCCCCATACTATCCTACTAATATTATAAATGCGAAAGTAAGTGTGTGTGAATGTTTGATACCACGTATCTCCATAACTACTAAACCGATTTAAATGAAATTTGAAACATAGATAGTGTAGGCTCTGGGATAAGAAATAGGCTAATCTTACACATCAATTTCCACGCGGGCGAAGTTGCGGGACCCAGCTAGTGTTTTCATATACATAACTAAACGTGCTACATGGGTCTATAGACGGATGCTTAAAGTTTCATGGACAGACCGAGTGAGAAACACCACCTCTTGAAACGAATGGGGGTCACAGAGGTCTTGATGACCATAAATAAAGAAAATTTGAGTATTAGTTATGGTCGACGACCGCTTGTCGCAGTGGTTCGAGCGAAGGCTGCTCGGGTTACTGCATTGGGTGGTTGCGGGTTTGATTCCCGCCAGAGGCAAATTTCGGAGGCGGCCTTTTCGTAATTTGCTGGTCTGGGTCTGTTCATATCTGTTTAACTTTTCGAGATAGTATTATATGTATGCTTACTTATTTATAATTTAGGAAAAAGTAAATTGCAAATATTATACAATATTAGCATAAATATTATTTTTCCCTATCGTCTACCATCGATCTGTTTTTGTTTTACTAATGTAATAAAGATTAAACCTTAGTTTTAAGATATAAGCGTTAGCGGCATTTAATATTAGACCTTCAACTACTGAAGTCAAAATTAAAAATCTTAAAACCAGCTCAAATATTATATCGATGAGTATTCTGTTCATATACGGGCTGGCTCGACCGGGTTAGTACCACCCTCTCATAGAAGATCGGCGCAAAATAGCTATTACAGCTGCGTTTCGTAGCGACGACTGAGAGAGCTGCCCCCCTAGACAAGTGGCATGAACGCTAATCGAATAGAATAGAATAGACTTCACAATGTATGGAAATGTCAACGTCGCTATGAAGATCAACAACAAGTTGCTATGTAAATCACGTGACTTATGTCATTTCCATACATGAAGCGTAGCGATTTGAATGAACACTTGTAGACGTTAGCCACTTGTCTAGCCCTTCTGGAAGCCCAAGCCCCCCTCCCCCCTATCTGTCCCACTCCCGTTCAGGACAACGTGCGAGCCATCAGGACATCCTCGTCTACTAATTATTAGTCAGTTGTAAACCTCTGGTCACTAATTGAATCATATAAATGGTTAGGGAAAAAATGTAAAAAAAAACCAACTTGGCCGTTTTTTTGTTTGTTAAATAATCATATAAAATAATACAAATTATATAATTAATAATATATTAAATTCGAAAATATAGTAATCATAGGATTCGAACCTACGCCCCATAGAGAACTCACCCAGATCCATTGACTTAGGTGCTAATAAGACGTTGAAGTTGAAAGCGCAATTACGAACTAGGTATATACTTTTTCCCATCCCAAGATGGGACACGTGACCTGTCGCTACGAATCTGTCGCATTTTCGATTAGGACACGTGACCTGACGCGAGTTAAACATTTTTAACCCATCCCAAGAAAAGTGCACAACGCCGCTAAAGAAGTTTTCACTTCAAATATTGGCGGTCGACATGTTATCGGCCATCCGCTAGCAGTTCTCAACTGTTAATAATTAGCAGACATGGAGCCCAGACCGTGAAGTAACTATGCGATTTGGGAATCAAAATTACTCTCTTTAACATACCAACTACTCGACCTACATTCCCGTTATCACCATTAATCAAAACAAGCGATTTATTATCAAAATAACCTCGCGAACGGCCTCGCCTCACATCGCTTATCGCCTATAACTTAAGCCACAGCGAATTACAAGTTCTAATATTAATGTTCGCTTGGCGTGTTGTTCGTTGAGCACAGATTAAGTACAACTAACATACTTAAACGCAAATGGCAGTAATATACAAAAGTTACGAAAAAAAGTGTGATTTATTCGTATTAAGATTGTTCGCGGCAGGCGATTGGTAGAGGTTCCCTTCTGTGGTCAACTGACACATTAATAATAATATCCTGGGACATTTTTGTACACACGGTTACCTGATCCCAAACTAAACAGAGCTTATACTATGGTAACCAGACAACTGATATTACTACATATACTACTTTTTTATTTGTAAATACAGACTTAATATACATATACACCCAGACTCCGGACATACAGACACACACAATGCATGTCCCGGGTAGGAATCGAACCTTATACACCCCCACTATTTTTATTTTTGTACTAGCTGTGCCCCGCGGCTTCACCCGCGTGGAAACTGATATGTAAGATTAGCCTATGTCCTAATCCAGAGCCTACACTATCTACGTTTAAAATTTCATTAAAATCGATTTAGTAGTTATGGAGATAAGTGTGTATGTGTGAACGTACACACACACTAACTTTCGCATATATAATATTAGTACGATGTTACTTGCAAAAAAGCTTACGGCCTGATGTTAAGCAGTTACCGTAGCCTATAGATGCTTGCAATACCAAAGGCATTGTTCGCACATTGCCAACCTGAAGGGGATTGGGATGGAGGGAGGGGAGGGGGGTAGGTTTACGGCTCTCTCACTCATCGTACGAAACGCAGCTGTATTAGCTGCTTTACGCCGATATTCTGTGAGGGGGTGGTACTACCCCGGTCGAGCCAGCCCGTTTATGAGCTGCAGTCAATTGGCTACAGCTTGGCTCTCTCACTAATCGTACGAAACGGCTCTGTAATAGGATCTTTACGGCAATTGCTAACATCAGGCGGGCCATACGCTTGTTTGCCGCGTTAGTTATTATAAAAATTACTTGTCACTTACGTGGCCTCTCTAACCAGTGGGGTTAAAAACATCATATAGCAATTCTGCTAAAGCAATTCATTTTTCCGACCCTTCAGCAGAATCCACTAAATTTCCATGAAACGGTCACGAATGGCGTAAAATGTGTGACTACGAGTATTTTACAGAATTTTAGCGGAATGAATTGCTTTTTCAGGATTGCTAAGCTGCGTTTTTAGCCCCCCTGCCCCCTAGACAAGTGGCATGAACGCTAATCGAATAGAATAGACTTCACAACGTATTGAAATGTCAAACGTCGCTATGTAGATCAACAACAAGTTGCTATGTAGATCACGTGACTTATGTCATTTCCATACATGAACCGTAGCGATTTGAAGGAACGCTTGTAGACGTCAGCCACTTGTCTAGCCCTTCTGGTTACTGACGCTTTGGCCTATTCGGTTAATTTCGTAGCCCATCTCCCAAACAATGTCTTTATTTTGACTTATCACAACGAACCACCTCCTCAATTGAGGCGGAACAATGACGCTGACGCCTCAGAGGGGGAGGAGTAAGTAATTAAAATTAATTTCGTTGGAACCACAGGGCGAGTTGGGACGGGAAGGTGTGATTCGGCCCGAATACAAAGGAGTTTCAATTTACTTTTGGATGGCAATCGATGTCTTAAACGGTGAAGGGAGTTCAATTTTCACTTAATACCTACATATACTGTCGCAGTGATAAAAAAGTTGGTTAAAGGTTGGCACTCATCTGTCATCTCGGCACCCGACCAGCACCGCCTCGCCGCTCGGCGTCCACTCGTTGACGACAGGTGGTCCGCGGGCGGACGCTGCTTTTACACGTCACGTGATCCACCAGTGGACCGCGCGTGGTCAACGAGTGGACGCCGCGTAGTCCATTTATTTCCGGTTCAGTGAGAGGACGCCGACCGACGAGGCGGTGCTGGTCGGGTGCCGAGTTGTTAGATGAGTGCCAACCTTTAATCTCGTCTTGTAGACCTTGTCTTGTCTTGGTCTTGGATATTAAATCTTAAGGCTCGGCGCAAACGGGCCACCGACCACAGCCACCGGTGGCCGGCTACAAGCGGCCACTAAGCTTATTTTGGCAATATATTTTTTTATAGCTAAGGCTGGCACACTGGCAGACGGTCCACCTGATGGTAGGTGGAAGCCGCCGCCCAAGACATCTGCAACTTAAGGAGTTACAAGTTAGTCCAATTTATTACTAAGTAACTTTAATTCTCCAAGCATTCCTGAAAATATAGTGACATTTGAATAAAGAAAACCAGCTGAAACATTGTAAAAAAGCAACGTGAAATATACGAGAATAATTTAAATATATCCATTAATCTGACTCGTGTACGGGCCTGTCACGGAGGAGTGTACAGTCAGCAAAAAAGACAGAAACAAAATCTTATAAAATTAAAAAATAAAAGTAAAAAGTTTATGAACTTGTTAAGATAAATGTCGTGTTTCATGATTTCGATTTTTGAAAAGTTCGTGAGATCGATGCGTGACGTCATACTACCGACGTCTTATTCTATTTAACACATCAATAACAAAACTTTTAATGAGATAAAAACTATTTTAATACTAAAATATTTTTTATAAACTCGTAAATAATAAAATAAAGTATTTTAAGAGCTCGTTGAGACAAGATCACTACAAGTGGGTATTCAATTGTAATGAAAGGTTTGCGAAAAGGAATATTCTTAGAGAAAACAAAATAAAATATCTCAAATATCGCTCATTAGTACAGATCCTCGAGATATATTGAGTGGAATGTGTTATTTTATGACGCCTCGTTGGTTTAAGAGCTTTTTAGGATTCCCTCCTTGAGAAAATGTTTGAATTATGGAGATGACAGGGCCGTAATCACTGATATGAGAGGTTCCCTTGTAGCTGAAGAACAGGGCATTTTTTAAATGCGATGTGAAAAAGATTTTCGTATAAATTGATCTGATTACCTACTTGACGATCATTTTTGTAAAATTCAAAATTTATGAACTTAAAATAATATGTTATGTAACGTTACCAGTCTAAGTTACATTACTTGCAATTTTTGAATAAGACTGCAGCTAGAAACATACCATTTTTAGACTATACTAGCTGTGCCTGCGAATTTGTACGCGCAAATTTTAGAAAAAGATGGGTAATTCAGTGTGTAATTTTATACGCGGTACCCTTATTACTTTTCTAAAATAAAAGTAACATAAGTAACCCCTTATAACATTAGCTATCTGTCAGTGAAATTCCCGCCAAAATCGGTCCAGCCGTTTCGGAGATTAGCCAGTTATAAGTACCGTATATACTTTCATATGCATTTTGTAAAAAAGCTGTTATTTTGACATTACAGACACTTCGACTTTATTTATTTGTATAGATCTTTTCAAATTATAAATTTCCCTTCCACCTTTTATGCTATCGCTACCACCACTGCTCTCCAAATTAAACTGCCTTATTAATAGATCGGAGATACGTTGCTTTTGTCTTTCCTTACTCGTCTCATGGATTTAATAGAAAATTCAAACAAGCCACGAGCTCCTGATTAAAACGGCTAGGAGTCTGGGGGAAATTAAAATCTTAGAACGCGTGGTTGCGATTTGACACAGTGGGGGGAAGGATGCGAGACTTGTGGCTGTGGTTTTGTGGTTCGAGGGATTGATTGGTATTCTATATTTATGGTGTTTTGTTTTTAATAAACCTTTTTGATTTTCGAACGTTGGGAATTTTTATGTTAATAATAGTTCAGCTAGGTGATTGTTTTTTGCCCTTTTTATATTGTCTATAGAATTGTTGGTGTGACTCCCAGTGGTTTACAAAAGCAATGTAACTACTCTGAAAAGTATTTACTTACGAGTATATTAAAAATACACTTGTCCAATTTCGAACAAAGTATTTATTAGTTTAACGTTAATAAAAATGGTATAACGATTGCATTACTTATAAAGTCCAAATATTTAAATTAAATAAAAGACGAGCTCCAAAACGACATCATTAGGTGTCCGAATCCAATAAAATGCTTTGTTCAAACAACTAAATTATGCAAATAATAAAATTTACACAAATTGGATATTATTTTATTGAGAACATTTTAAAATGTATCTCCTAATTTTATAGAGTTATTTACTTAAGGAAAAATAATATTGAAATGAATTTAATAATATTATTACTTACTCGTATTTTTATACAACAGCCAAAACCACTTCGATTTAAATTTTATGTTACATTTAATTCAAATCAAATCGAAGAAATCACTGCGTAGCCTATAGATGCTTGTAATACCACATGCATCGCTCGCACGTTGCCGACTTGAATGGAAGTGGGACAGAGGGGAGTTTTGGATTTCGGCTCACTCATCGTACGAAACACAGCTGTAATAGCTACATTACATCGACCTTCTGTGAGAGGATGGTACTACCCGGGTCGAGCCAACCCATATATCAGCAGCAGTCAATATAATTGGCTACAGCTTGGCTCTACCATCAATATTATATATTTTATTTTTTGTGTTCGTTCGCCAACATGTCAGCAAATCTTAATGACAGTATGTCACACGCACACTACCTACATTTGATTAGAGTTCTAAAGTTGGTTCTAAAACAGAATTTCATACGGAATCGTCCATCGCTTATGGGGTTCCGTAGTTGAATTCACATTAAAGATTAATTTAGATTATACCTACTTGTCTAATAAATCCAATTACTTTGACTCACCCTTCGGGAGCTGTGCTTAAGTGTCATAATTGTTTGCTTACCTGTGAAAAAGATAATACAATATTATTAATATCAAAATACATTGAAAATAAGGGTCACACCACCACAGATGAGTGAGATAGAAAGTATGGAAGGAAATGTAAATAACGCAACATAGTTTTAAGATTCGTCTAAATCTTAAATAATGAATGAAGTGAAAAAAAATATAAAAAATATCACTTTTTCGAGTTTTGCAAATGCCACCAAATGCTCACCCACCTCTGAATGACTTTGCCAAGCGTTGCTTAACCACTGATCGTTTTCTGATCAGTGATGGCAGCTGGCTATGAGCGCCTCTCGTTAGTTGTAACTTATTATGAGTTTAAAAGCCGCACATTGTGGTCCTTTTATATTCCCTTTTATTTTCAAGGTGGTAGAGCCAAGCTGTAGCCAATTGACTGCAGCTCATAAACGGGCTGGCCCGACCGGGGTAGTACCACCCTCTCACAGAAGATCGGCGTAAAGCAGCTATTACAGCTGCGTTTCGTACGATGAGTGAGAGAGCCGAAAGCCCACCTCCCCTCCCCCTCCCTCCATCCCATTCCCCTTCAGGTCGGCAATGTGCGAGCAATGCCTTTGGTATTGCAAGCATCTATAGGCTACGGTAACTGCTTAACATCAGGCGGGCCGTACGCTTTTTTGCCACCGCAGACCTATAAAAAAAAAAAAAAAAAATCCCGTTCCTAGTGTTCCCCCCTCCATGCCTCCACCTCCTCTGTGACAGTCGTATATCAGTTGTATATAAAATATAGTACAATATCTCTCCAACATTACCTCTGACGGCACGCAGGGGAGTTAAAGACCATTCACAGGAAAAAACAGAGAACAACGACCGGA
Organism: Drymonia ruficornis; assembly: GCA_947859195.1. Lineage (NCBI taxonomy): Eukaryota > Metazoa > Arthropoda > Insecta > Lepidoptera > Notodontidae > Drymonia > Drymonia ruficornis. Next base: position 5,367,593 of record OX401929.1, on the reverse strand, counting down.
AATTACTGTAAGGTTCCGTAGGTTTATAAATATATTGCTGTTTCAAGCACGCGCGGATTTAAGAATAATCAATTTTAGTTATCCAGGCTACAAAACTAAATTTAGCTTGGTTGGAGGAGCTAACGGAACTACTTATAATATGATTACTTCTAATAATGTATTCACTATGCTAGTTTGTTCCGTTTGTCTGTTTGTTGTCACTAATATAGTGGTTTAAAGATCGAAAAGTATCTATTACTACCAAGTTACTTTGATCTGTTCTATTATGGGCGGCGCACATAGAACACAGCATGGCATGGCATTTTATTTTTTATCAATCGAATTTAATACTTATCCAATCAAAATAAGTTAGGTATATATTTCAATGTTCGGTGATCGATCTCGGAGCATCGCGGAGCATTTTCTCGGTGCACCCGCTGGAGCACCTTATTTAGATTAGATAAGTATTAAATTCGATTGATAAAAATTAATATACACTGCCATGCCATGCCGTGCTCTATGTGCGCCGGCGATTAAGTAACCTAAATAATTGCTACATTGTAGATTTTGAGAATCTGGGATTTGTAGAATCTGCCATTTCGAGAATCTGCCAATATACGCTAATACTACTACTAACCTTATCATTACTGAATTACTATTACAATTTATAAAGTATAGAATTACTAAAGTTACCATTACTATTGTCATTTAGGTATTATAGAATATTAATAGGTACTAAAATTACTATTTATTACTATTGTGACAGGTGGAATTGCGTGCAGAACCCTAAAACTCGGCAGAGAAAACGAAGAGAACCGTAGGAAATGATCTGTGAAGAGAACGTACAAAAGATTATAACCGTGATTTAGAAACGAAATGGGAGTTTCTGGAGAAATATTTACGTTCACAATTCAGAGTTATTTAATAAATGCGAAAGTTTGTTTGGTTGTTATTTTGGAGGAACTCGTTTGAATACATAAATAAATATGTATTTATGTATTACCAGGCATACCAACTGGTGAAGGTCGCGGGAATACGCTGGATGCGGGCAGCGCAGGGCCGGTCATTGTGGCGAACCTTGGGGGAGGCCTATGTGCAGTGGACGTCTTTCGGCTGAGATGATGATGATGACACCAACTGTATGGTCCCAAACTAAACGCTTGTACTATTGGTACCTTACAAATGACTGGGGGAAATCCCAGTGACACCCAGACCAGGGAATATTTTGAAAGTACCATTTCCGAAATTTGCCTCTGGTGGGAATCGAACCCCTAACCATCCGATCCCTAGATCAAAGATCTCCCTTTCCTTACTCCACTCCTATAGTGGGATATAGTGGCTATGATGGCATGTAGAAGTTCAACTCATCCCGCCATCTTCTTCTGGGTCTGCCGCGATACCATTTGGCTAGTTATGGGACCCAATTTTGTCCACAATCGCCTGTTCTAAGTAAAGATACCCACCAGTGGGCTCGTCTGAATAAAGCTCATTTATTTTATGCGAATATGAATTAATATTCAACTCTAGATCTTGATTTATGAGACGCCATTACTCCTAGACGCATTACTTATGACGTTTAATAAAAAGGCAAGGCTATCTCCATTTATATCATCATCCTTGGTGCCTGAAGGGCGTCGGTTGGACAATTAATAAACAATTTACTTGGCACATACAACACGTGATATGAATATTTTGTGGCGGCAGTGTACTGGAAGCGACGTTATAGTATAGCATAGCAGCTATGATATCTTTAACTAATGTATGCAGGTTTTGGGGGTACAGGTGTTCATTCCTGTTGAACCCCCTATTTAGACCCTTTAGAGGGTTCATAGTTACTAACTATTAGACTTAGATCCCCAGGGGATCTGGGGGTGTCAAAATAAAAGGAATTTTCCATGGAACTCCAAGACATGTGTTCAACTGTAAACCAAATTAGGGGCCATCCATTAATTACGTCACACGAATTTCATGAGTTTAGACCCCCCCCCTTGTCACAGCTGGTCACATTTGCGAGACCCCCCCTCCCTGTGTGACGTCACATATTATTTTTTTATAATTTTCAGAAATTTTCTACATTTTACGTGAAAAATTCAAATTTCGGTTTTAATACTTAGATATATTAGATTTTTAAATGTGACGTCACACAACTTAGGACACAATGTCACATTTCGTCGACCCCCTCCCCCCCTTTACGTGTGACGTAATTAATGTATTGCCACTTAGACCGTTAGTCACCCAATTTAGACCATTCGTCTCGCAAAATAATATGTCAACTACGACCGAATGTCATCCTAGTTTAACCAATTGTCACCCAATAGGACAAGCAGTTTATCAATCAATATTCAAACCTATAGTAAGCAATGATTATGTAGCTAGTAACTCTATAATGCCTTGTATTCGTTGCTATGTATGTGCTGTTATATAGAGCACAAATGTTTGTGTATGTGTCGGGTCTATAATATAAAACGTCATCCTACTATCCCCTAATATTATAAATGCGAAAGTAAGTGTGTGCGTGAATGATGGTTACCACTATGGACCAGTTACTAAGGGGACTGGCCCTAAGCAAGTCGGCCGAGTGGTCGGCCTAGTACTAACATCGACATAAAACGAAGCGAGTAGTTCAACTATTTACCGGTAAATAGTAAAATGAAAATGAAAAAACAATGACCACGTTTTGTTTCATACAAATATCTAATAAGGGCACCTCTTTCTTTAGTCTTTACTCTGTGGTTACCACATATCTCCATAGCTACTAAATCGATGTTAATGAAATTTGAAACGTAAATAGTGTAGTCTCTGGAATAAGACATAGGCATCTTATACACCAATTTCCACGCGGGCGGAGCCGCGGGGCTCAGCTAGTTGTATAATATAGCTTAGCTGATCTGTCAGTGTGTTAACCACTCTCTCGGAAGGACTCCTGATACCAGTCTGATTGCTGAGAATTTCCTCGCTCTCGGCCATTTTAATTGGAATAATTTAGAAGTTTCCCGTTTGCCGGCATCGTTAGGGAGGCTGTGTCTGTTTCAGACAACAGTGTGTTAGAACTGTTACACACTGATTTATTATGCACCGCTTAAGTTATATGCAAGTAATTTAAACTGGATTATTTCCTTCCAACGCCTACTGTACATTTGTTTGAATTCGTGCGGGTTCCAAGACAATTTCGCGTTTCTCCACGACTCTTTTTTAAGTGACTAAGGTGGCAGACAAGCGTACGGCCCGCCTGATGTTAAGCAGTTACCGTAGCCTATAGATGCTTGCAATAACCAAAGCATCGCTAGCACGTTGCCGACCAGAAGGGGAGAAGGACAGCGGCGAAGTATGATAAAAGGTACATAGCAAGAGGTAAGAGACTATCTAACGATCTTCTGTGAGAGGGTGGTACTACCCTGGTCGAGTCAGCTCGTATATGAGCTGCAGTCAATTTGCTACAGCTTGGCTCTAAAGTCTCTAAACAATAATATGTCATATAACTTTTTTAACAAGGTGATTCTTACCCAACTACTTTTTCTGTTGACTGTACACTTACTTTATTACGAAATGATCAAATACGTACAATCTTCCCTTTTAACCTAAATTACTCCTCAAGTATGCAATTGACTATAATAAACAAATCACCCTAGTAATTAAAGAGGGTAAAAATTCGAATTAATAAATTAATTACAGTATGGTAAAGCAATTCGCGCTTTCAAGACCCCATCCGAGATTAATAAAAAAATTATTGTCCGCACCGATACCGCCATTTTGTTGACGCGTTATTAATTCAAAATGGCCGCCGTAAAATCCGGTGGTTAGGAGCCGCAGCGCCCTTAATGAGGGGACGATTAAAATGCTCCAGAAATGGATATTGGATTTTTGTATTAATTTTATCCCAATCAGAGTATTTTAATGTTAGGTAAATTATTTTTGTGTATATGCCTGTTCGATTTTCATATCTCTGTAATTACTATAAGGGCTTATTTCAGAATCGTCAGATAACTTTTATCCACCGAATAAATATGTCATTTTGACAGATATTCTATGGGAAAACTGTCAAAACTTCAAATTTATTTAGTGGATAAAAGTTATCTATCCGCTGACGATTCTAAAACAATAACGGCCCTTACTATAATTTTTAGTATACTGCGTCAAAATGAAGCAGCACTCAAATTTAAGTTGCGTTTGAGAACTCGGCGGTATAATGTTTTATCTAAAAGTCATTATAATACTGTATTCCTAAGCACGACGGTAACAAGCTAACATATTTAATTGACATTACTTTCTCCGTCTCAAAGTTAATTATCTGATCTTACATTATTTATCATTAGCTTATTGAAGTTAATAAACAAAACGAAACTTAATTGATACTTAACATGTAATAAATCACAATTAAAATATTTAATTATAGAGAAGATATAATGTTGCAATCGTTCGGAATATCAAATTAATCGTATGATCCAATTGAATCCAATTAAAATTGTAATTTTAAATAGTAATCGACATGTTTACGTAGATAATGATTTATATTAATTGAAAAGTTTTAAATGAGGCTTTTTACTAATTGAAAAGTTCATTATTTTGGTCACCTGTTTTCGAAAAACCAGAATTTAGTAGGTATTGTAGCCCTATTTTATTAAAAAATCCTGCTATCTATGGTATTATTAATGTGTAGACCATAGATAAATAGAAATATAATCTCTTTGATATAGACAGGAAATTTGGAACAAGTTTTGAAAGTTGGCAAACGGGCTAACGAATTCATCAAAAATGGTGCGTAAAGTTACCGTTTTGAGCATTGGTAAGCCGGTGGCATTGGTTTACCTAATTGCAAAACAGTAATAAGTGTTATTTGAGCCGTCTTAGCTCGGTTCTTGCTATCCAACAAGAAAATGACCTAAAATATAAAACAAAAATTCTTCACCTAAAAAGTAGACGAAAAATGTCAGTTATCTTTGTTATTTTCATAACACCTGTGTCAACGTAGAAATAAAAAAGATAATGCTCAACTTTAATAAAGGCGGCCATTATAAATTCCATCCTCGCGACATCTGAATAGCTGCTATATATCACCAAATAAAATCATCAGCTATATTAAACGTCTGAATAAAAACGCGGCGCTATGAGGCCACGAGAAATACGCTATTACGATTATCACTCATAGCGTAGCGTCGGTAATTAGGGAGTCTACTAGATATAGACCACACTGAGTCAGCGTGGTGGATTATGGCCTGAATCCCCCTCGCATTGAGAGGAGGCCCATGCCCAGGAGTCGGACGTTAAAAGGGCTAACATTATTATTATTATTACTAGATAAGGCCACATGCAAAGAGAGTCAGGACGTGGCATAACTAACTAATATTATAAAGAGGTTTTATTGGTGGTGTAGGCAATTGGCAGCAGCTCATATACGGGCTGAGTCGACCGGGGTAATACCAACCTCTTATAGAAGATCGGCGTAAAGCAGCTACTACAGCTGCGTTTCATACGATGAGTGAGAGAGCTGGAAGCCCAACATACCCCTTCCCCTCCCTCTGTCACACTCCCCTCCAGGTCAGTGACGAGCGATGCCTTTGGCATTGTAAGCATCTATAGGCTACGGTAACTGCTTCACATCAGGCGGGCCGTACGCCGTAGTCACATAAAAAAACTGATACGGTTTTAAGCACCGTCAATTGATGGAAAGCTAGGTTTTACGATGCTCAAAACCTCAACATCACTCATTTTTTATTTCTTTGTTTTTTTTTTAAGTAATTTATTTAACGACGCTATGCAAAGGCTCGATACAGCATATCTAATGGCCCTCATTTAGGTGTAAATCTCACGCAGAGGAGGTGGATTGATCGCATGTTATGAGTTATATGTTGTACACATACATATAGTAAAGTCGGTGAGTAGTGGATGCGGTATTTAGGTAACGTAAATAGTTTATAAGATATATGGATGAACATAGTTACTGGTATCCTACTATCCTGTCCTATAATATTATAAATGAGAAAGTTTGTGAGTGTGAATGTTTGTTACCACGTATCTCCATAGCTACTAAACCGATTTTAATGAAATTCGAAACGTAGATAGTGTAGGCTCTGGCATAAGACATAGGCTAATTTTACACATCAATTTCCACGCGGGTGAAGCCGCGGGGCACAGCTTTAGATAGATGGATGAACATAGTTACTGGCATTGGTTATGTATAGGCAGTTCCTCCTCAAAGGGAGTTCCTAGAAGAATTTACTCATTTAATAAACATTTGGTTTTCCGTAGCTTCGAAAATTTTAGTCAGAAACGAGCATGCTCTAAGTGGAAATAAAACATTGTTCGCATTTTAACCATCCCCTATTTATTTCCAATGTTAGGAACACGTCTTCTTAAAATAAACGTCTTTCTTCGTCTTTCGTATTTACTTATTTCCAATCTCATCCCCGTCACTATCACTCCTAAAACGTTTCGTTTAACTTCCCAATTCATACTCTCCATTTCAGTTCAAACATCTTTCATACATTTTACGTATAGTTCCTCCCATTAACTCTTCTACATCAACATTACTTAGCAGAAAGCGATAGTCTGGTATTGCTTATGCTATCACCAGTACCAGAAAATCAATAGATATTCCACAGCACTGGTCTGTCCCGTGAGCGTAGTTGGACGCAATATGCCGCATCCAATTAGTTTGAGAAAGGCTTCTAACATCCGAGATAATTTAGTGTGTGTCATAGATAAATTCAATCTACACTAATGAGTTAGATTATGTCCCACATTTTACAAGTCAATTCATTTTACACGCGTGTGGTCTTAATATTGATTAATGCTACTTAAGCAGATGGTACTTTAGCATTAAGCAGAAGAACAGTGTTTTATGGGTAGGTCAATACCCAATTGCGTGCGTCCACAAAGATGCGCCTGACTGCGATACATGAATGCAAGGTAATTGCCTGACAACCACTTAGTCACGCGCCACCTAGCGTCGCGGCTGCACGGCTGCACGCGCCAATAATTATGTAGCTAATAAGCCTACATAGTATATTCATCTAGCATATAGGTATGGTTTGTATGGCGTATTTGATATGTCTATTGTGCGTCTACGAGTGCCGTGCAGCGCGCCCAAGTAATCAGTTTTGATGTCACGTAGATATAACGTCTCTCGGACGAGGCTGCTCGGGACTTGTAAACGCACTAATGACTGTTCTTAAATCAATTAGATATTATTGACCCACTGGTGTAGGCTGAGCGTTGTCTGTTAGTCAGTTCTCAATTGGCAATGCAGCAATTAACGAAATCCCTACAACGTTCGTCTCTAACTTCAGTATAAAAGACTACCCCCAAATTTATAGATAGTTATATAATGGACTTACATTGGCATTACATGTCGCTTTTGTTCCTATAAATGCTTGGTAATACCACTATAAACTGGCTAAAAATCTCTATAAATGTAAAGGTAAATTTCCAATTGCATCGACAGTTCAACTCCAAGATGACTTTATACCACTAAAAGCTGAACCGTGTTTCAATCTATTTCGAAATCGCAGCATGACGGAATTAGCATTCGGAATACCAACTATTAGACCGTTATGCGACCTGCGCGGATGTCGAAGCACGAAGCTGTATTAGGCTCTCCTTGAACACTGTTATATGACTAATTGGTACTATTTTAGCGTATCGTGTGGATTGGGTTATAATAGACACTCGTGAATGTGCTCGCTTCAGTAGCATTTATAGGATAGCTATATTTGTAATGATTATTTTAAAACTTAAGTTTTAATCATAACACGTTCAGCGAATCAACACACTACGTAGGCGATAGATATAGTTCCAAACAAATGCCTAAACATTTAAAAGTTTGCTTAAATTTGGCCGCGTCCATTAACACCGTACCATCGCGTTCTGGCGCGGCCGCAGAGTAATCAAGCGAAACAGAGAGTTTTATACATTTATTGTTAGTGCAGACATTTGATAATGACTTGGCAAAGTTAAATAGGTTTAGTTGTAATTATACTAAACATAATTTGGCAAAGGGTAGATAAACATCACACAAAGTTAGAGATCACTTTGTAATGTTCAGTCATGTTAGTTTTATTGAATAGATTTAACAAAAATGTCATGTTATAGAAAAATGGCATACTTATCAAGTGATGTTATGTCAAGCTTTATGATGTTAAACTCTTTTGTCGATTTTCGCAACCGTCACAGACAAACCACTTGAATTCCTCTAAACTATTGGCAGGGGTATACTGGGGGCTTACCACCACCTCTTATAGCAGTTTTGTTTTAACGTTTCAGCGGCCATTTGTGCAATGACGTTTCTTATTGTCATGACAATAAGGTACGTCATTGCACAAAAAGACGCTGAAACGTTAAAACGTTCCTGTAATTGAATCGCAATAAGAGTTCGTGGTAAGCCCCCTGAGGGCTTACCACGAACCTTATTGTCATGACGATAAGAAACGTCATTGCAGAAATGGCCGCTGAAACGTTAAAACAAAACTGCTATAAGAGGTGGTGGTAAGCCCCCAGGGGGCTTGCCACGACCTCTTATTGCGATTCAATTATAGGAACGTTTTAACGATTCAGCGACTTTTTGTGCAATGACGTACCTTATTGTCATGACAATAAGAAACGTCATTGCACAAATGGCCGCTGAAACGGTAAAACAAAACTGCTATAAGAGGTGGTGGTAAGGCCCCTGGGGGCTTACCACGAACTCTTATTGCGATTCAATTACAGGAACGTTTGAACGATTCAGCGTCTTTTTGTGCAATGACGTACCTTATTGTCATGACAATAAGAAACGTCATTGCACAAATGGCCGCTGAAACTTTAAAACAAAACTGCTATAAGAGGTGGTGGTAAGCCCCCTGGTGCCTAAATTGAATAGTGACATAATTTTAAATATTATGAAATGTAAACATATTAATGCAAGCTGTACATTACTCTGTGCACTGCCAAATAACAGCAGCCAATACAGCTAACGCGCCGTGCGAAGTAACACGCGGCGTGAACTCAGCACAAAACAAATTAAACCTTTACACCAATCGACGTCTTTTACCCCATCGTTGTATATGTTCTGATACTTTGCGCCCGTCACAATTGCTGTAAATAAGCATTACTAGCTGACTAAGCAGCTATTATAACCCGTAAGTTCTGTAAATTAGTTAGAGTTGCAGCACGTACCCACGTGAAAGAACTTCAAGAGTAAGGAGCTTGAGCTGATTAGATTTAACTCGATGAGTTAAGGCTCCAGGATGAGTAATTACCAAACTATGAGCGTCACTTTTGGTGGCGAACAAGCGTACGGCCCGCCTGATGTTAAGCAGTTACCATAGCCTATAGATTCTTGCAGTACCAAAGCATCGATTGCACGTTGCCAACCCGAAAGGAGTGGGTCAGAGGGAGGAAAAGAGAGGGGGGTTGGGTTTTTGGCACTCTCACTCATCGGAAGGAATATAGCTGTAAAATAGCTACTAAGTCAGCGTAGGTGCTACTATAACACCTCCACATGCAAGCAACATTCGTAACTTCTTTTTAATCTAACACTTTCCTCGCTTATAGCTATAGCTTGAAATTCAGCGCGACCCTCGGTCTCCGGAGGGTCGTTCCCGTATCGTGCGGGATCGGTTGAGTTCCCGATAATGCACCGCGTCCACCGCCGCCTGATTGTATGGCCTAACTTTTATTTTATTATTGTTGGGGAAGTCTGTTTGGTGGTCATTCAGATTGAGTGTAGTTTGGCTTAGGAATGTAGTATGTATCGGTTTTCGTTTGAAGTTTTTGTTCGTGGAATGTTTTGTTTTTATTGTGGGTATTGCAAGCATCTATAGGCTCCGGTAACTGCTTAATATCAGGCGGGCCGTTGGCTTGTTTGCCACCTTAGTCACATATAAAAATATAAGAATAATAAACGTACAGGAGTTTTGTCGTTGTCGTCGTTATGGTGTTTTTGTCTATTTTGTAAATCCTGGTAAAGTTGAAGTAGATTCTTGCCAGAAATTGTACAGACATGCCGTCATATTATATTTGAACATATGCATTGTGTACAAGAAAAAATAAGTGAAATTTCCACAAAGCAATAAAGAGCCAAAAGTTAATTTGCTTACTTCAAACTAATAAAACCGCAGTCACCGTGCAATGCTCAGTGTTAAGTGGTTAGCAAATAAAATCGCATCGAGTAAGGCACAGAGACTGTCCCGCTGGGACTCTTGCAATAAACCCGACGAGTATCGAACGTCCGAAATGGGAATTGTGCGAAACAAGAGCATACCTAACTGGACATAGGCTTCAGATAGTTATAATGCTCTTGTAAAACGAAGTTAATTAGCTATACTATGGCATTTCTTCGAAATTAGTGACATGTAATAATAATAATAATATCCTGGGACATTTTTGTACACACGGTTACCTGATCCCCAACTAAGCAGAACTTGTACTATGGAAACCAGATAACTGATATTACTACATATACTACTTTTTTATTTGTAAATACATACTTAATATACATATACACCCAGACTCCGGACATACAGACATGTTCATGCACACAAATGCATGCCCCGGGTAGGAATCGAACCTACGACCTGCAGCGTGAAAGGCGCCTCCGCGCCAACCACGCTAAAGGGCCCGTCAATATGATATACTATTGTTATGTAGGTGGTATAATACTTAAAAAAACACCTTCACACGTTTATTACACTAAAGGAAGTGTCGGCACTATTTTAAAACCCAAATATGTAAGTATATACTCTAAAAATAGAACAGTTCTATATGACGGTTGATTTCAAAAACGACATTTGAACAAATTAGTCTGTAGCCTAGCGGCGAACACGTTGGGCTAGCAATCAGAAGGTCCCAGGTTCGATCCCCGGATGCACCAATGGATGAATTTTCATCTATGTGCATAATTTACAGTTGGCTTACGGTGAGGGAAAACATCGTGAGGAAACCTACCTATCTCTCTGGATTAGGTAATAGTCAGTTCCTGTATACACGGCGACAAGGTTCACCACCTGTCACGTTGGGTTCTGACTATCTGGTGAAACGTGGGCTTTGAGTTAGTTAATACCTCCACAATGTGGTGATGTATGGCCACTCAAGCCTCTGACTACCCCCCAAAAGGGATAAAAGTCGTGACGTTATATTTATTTTATTTATTTATAGTCTGAAGAAATCAAACCAAAAACCGCCAAGCGTATAATTTTACACAAAATACCGTTTTTAATTTTCCAAATTAAAACACAAAACGAAACCGAGACTCAATACCGAAAATAAAACCATTAAATAAAATATCGCTATAAAATCGGGGAAAATTCATTAAAAAGTCCCGAACGGCCACTAATATATAAGAATCATTGAACTGTGAAGTAAATTCGTTCATACCCAATGTACCGAAAAGATTTCACAATGAGGAGTCACTTTAGCGAGAGAGAAATAAGAAAAAAATCTATTACTTCTCTGAGAGTTCCTAATTTGCGATTTTCATAATTGAATGTTATCAAAATGAATGCTTGAGTTTGCGTCACAAAAAAAAAATTGTGTCCTAGAAGGACGGCGGCGTTTTTCTCTTAAAATTGCTTGTTTTGTGCGTTTAGTGTGAACGAAAATGAGCTCTAAATCTGGAAAGATAAGTTTCAAAGTACGGGAAGTGAGTGTTTTTAATGTGATTGTATTTTTTATTATCTTTCATTATTCTTCTAAGTGACGTTTACGTTGGTGGGTAAGGTAGGAGATATATTGCCGACCTTATATACTAGGTACGTTGATATATTTTTGTGTAACGATAAAGCTTATTATGAATATTTTATACAGCATGATAAAATCAAATAGGTCGTATAATGGCTTTATAAAGGTTTCCGAAGTCGCAAGAAAGGAATAAATTGTTAAACGGTGTACTCTTACTAAGTAACAATAATTCTTTACAACAAAATCTATTGCACCGCTGTATTACAGATGTCTGATATGCACTTATGCACTTCAGAGATTTTTACTAGAAAAAAAAAATTGGCTATTTTTCACTCTTTGATGATGGTATGGTTTGTACCAGAAGATGCAGCGTGGGTAGCCCCCTACAAGGTAGACCGATGACCTAGTGAAGGTCACGGGAACCGCTGGATGCAAGTGGCACAGGACCGGTCGTTGTGGAAAACCGTGGGGGAGGCCTATGTCCAGCAGTAGACGACTTTTCGCTGAAATGATGATGATGATGATTTAACTTACGATCACACTACTAAATAACCTCTGAAGGTTAAACTTTACAATAAATTCAGTGCTTTTGCAGGTAGTCTCATGTTTTGTAATTAAGACATATTTGAAGATGACAAAACTGACCAAGCCATAAAGCCTTTATAATTGAATACTGTCGATAACGACTCCGAAATCGCTAAGCAATTGTCTTCTTTAAAACTGAACCTTTTAAGTTGATTTTCTGAAACGAAGTGAAAATATTGGATAATACAATATAATGTGCACTGCATTAGGATTGAAGTTTCGATATAAGGCAGTTCTCGAGATTAAAGCGGAGATATGAACAATGGATGACATTTTTAGTATAAAACAAAGAGTTTGTATGGCAGCACTGTGGAAAATGAATAGGTATGGAAAATAATTCAATTTTTATTCGTATTTAACGACCGCTTGGCGCAGTGGTTCGGGTGGTCGCGGGTTCGATGCCCGCCAGTGACAAATTTCGAAAACGGTATTTCGTAATTTGCCCTGGTATAGTGTTTTTGGGATCGCTCCCAGTCCATTGTATGGTAGCCATAGTACAAGCGTTGCTTAGTTTGGGACCATACAGTTGGTGTGTAAGTCTGGAGATATTAATTTATTTCAAATAATATTAAGTTTCATTTTGGTCATTAAAGGTCTCAAAATCAGCCAAATATCTAAGTCAAAGTTAAGTACACTCGATTTTTCAAATAGACACGTTATTTGTAAAAATAGGAACACAATTTTAAATGAACTCAAATAAAATTTTACTATATGCCATAAATCTCGGAATACAACTCAAATCAAAGTATTTGAGACACATTACAAGTTTCTAGCGAGTTCCGCAGACAACCTAAAGCCGTGACGTCATACCTGCAGAAGAGAAATAGTAACTTACGTCTTTTGTACGTGCAACTACTTTTATAAATTGCATAATAGCAACATTCGTTCTACAAAGCACGAATAACACTTGTAACGAAACTTATTCTGGGTTAAAGTTTTAAGGATTTTTAAACGTTTATAGTAGTTTCTTTCTTTTACTCAAATAAAGAAAAAATATCATATTAAATTATTAGCATTAATGTTGCTTTTAAATGGCCACTATACGACTTGTATTCTATTATTTCTCATAGCAGTACAATGGAAGACCATTTGACGCTTCTGAGTTTCCTGAATGCTTATTACTAAAGTGGTGCCGTTTGAAGAGGCCACTTTTGACAACTGTCTTCCTCTTATCGTATGGTTAGTGGCCAACCTGGTGTCAGAGTTGTTCAAACGAACGAGAAGGCCTCTGACGAGACTGACTAGGCACTAATTTACAAACAAACATTGCTTTGTGAAAAAGATAGACTAAGTCGAGTTCACCACCACACTAATGTTAGAGCAGCATGCTCTAACAGTCCGTTAGTGATGATGAACTCGGCCCTCAGAAACATTTTTGATGCGACGTTCTATAAACCTACATTTTGCACTAGTGGTCGCATCACACTAAAAACCATTGGTGACACATTTCACAACACTACACCAAAAACCTGTCTATTGTCACTGGAACAAAAACAGATGGCCGTTGAAACAAAGAACCGGGCACAAACAATGGACCATCGCAGTTCAGCACCTGTTATGTTACGCTGGAAATGGACTTATAAATGAATTTTCAAATATGAGGGATGTTGCGAAAGATGCAACCCATGTTACGAGATTATCATGTACCAGTGATGTATGTTTTGTTTGTAACGTCCATAATCCTCGAAGAGTGTTAGTAGAGGTCTATAACAGTGTCTTGTATTGCTATTTGGTTATTTCGGAGAGCAGTACACTGCAGTTTTTATATTTACCAAAACACACTGTATATAAATAATCAAGTGGCGATAAAAAAACAACAATCAATGGATAAAAAGGTAAGCCCACTAAGTTTCTTGCCGGATCTTCTCAGTCGGGACCGCGTTTCTGATCCGGAAGTTTAAGTAAATGATGTAAAAAAAAAACAATTTGTGCCCCCGTAGGGCTAAACCAAAATAAACTATTTAAATGTGAGTCAATTGGTTACAGTTTGGCTTTACCACAGCTAATTCTGATGAAGCAAATTCAAATTCACTTGCTAGCTTAACGTATGACTTCCATTCTAATTGGTTTAGTAATTCCGGAGTAACGAACAGACCAGACGTGCAAATTTAATTTAAGGGTGACAGATAGACAGACGAACCCCCTTCATTAGCACTGATTGCGATTTTTACTTGATCCTGAAACGCTTTTAAGCCCTAATATGTAATTTCCTATTCAGGAAGATGTTTTTATATTTCTATTTTTATCCGTCTGTGTTTTGGCGCATCTGTCAGACAATCTCACAGTAATATAATAAATTTAGTACCTAAAAATCTTACATGGAAAATGGGGATATGTAATTAGGGACCCCATAATTTGGGGTATCGTTGAAAAGGTATTTCCAAAATTAATTGTTTTCACCTAATATTAACAACAGAATTTTGGGTAGGGGTTATTTTTTGATAACCACTGGGAAATCCTAGCCAGGCAAAACAATCTAGGTGATTTAGGTTACTTTTTATGACCACCCAGAAATCCTAGGCTGAAAGAATAAGGGAATACTTTAAGGCGTGCTTTTATGATCACACAGAAATCATAGCTGGGCAAAAATAAGTTTTACTGAATTGGCTACGGAACCCTACGTTGGGTATCGCAACAGACATATGGCCATCCTTCAAGATCTATAATAGTTGATCTTCAAACGACCATCTAACACCTGTCAAGACATTATAAGTCATATTTCATCATAAAATATAGCGTTTGTTATCTCCACGACCTACTATTTTCATTTCAACTATCCTTTCATATGGTGGAGTATTTTTAATCTCAGGATATAAAAGACGGACTGGGAAAAACATGTTTACATCCTTAGACTCGATTTCTCATTCTAGCCTTTATGAGATGATGTTATTTGCTCTTAAGTGTTTGTAAAAGCTTTCTGTACTAACGGGATTAAGTTTAAAGGCATGAGTAATGTTCTCACAATGAGAAAGAAAGATTCTTTTGAAATGAAAGCCTCAGACCATTGAAGGACTCATTTTTATTTGATAATTTTGATTTATGATCTGGTTCTATGGTTTTGATGATAACATTTCTTAAGAGAAGGTGATATCAGAAAGTATTTTTCAAATAAAATACAATAGGAGTCTAAACTAATGACTATGAAATTTTTTAAGTCGAGGTAATTTCTTAAATTTATGCAAACACGCCACAAATGAACCTTATATCGTTAGCTGAGCAGCTATTCTGACACGTGAAATTCAGCAAATTCACATGTTAAGTATGAGTTTGTCGTTACAGAATAGCACTGATCAAATGAAATCAGAAAGGATCCCCTAAAACACAGAGAAAAACAACTTTTAAAAGCAAAAACACCATCCCATCGACCCGTAATCTGGTTATAGATACATTTGCCAAATGAGAAACTGAAGTTCATAAAACAAGGCATTGCTCCATTCTAAACGGATCACGGGTAAACAAGAAAAATGGTTTTCTAAATGAAGACAAAGGGGATTCAACGGAAAATGTATAAAAGCTCAGCGCGTTGCAAAAAAAAGTGACAAAAATGAAATTTGACAGAGCTCCGGTCGGATTTGCCTGAAAACTTCGCCTAATAAAAGGTCTAGATTTAGAAATGAACTTTTGGAAGGTGGGGTGAGATTGTGTAATAGTTAATGGAACTGTGATTGGAACAGTTATTGAAGGTAATATGAACAATGGTACCTACTGTATTTCTAAGTGTAGATCTATAGATGTTTCAGTTATCATCAATCAAATAGGCAGTATACGAGTAGTATACATAATTATACTATACGAGTAGATATAATATACGAACAGACCAATAGGAAGGATTTTGTTACAACTTATAAGTAAGCATCTGAAACAAAATAAGCATCATATTATGCAGTCGTGACCCTGACCTACTAAACTCGTAACTGAAATGTACTCAAAATATCCCTGGGAATTATTAACATATCAATCCGCGAACGAGTACGCACGACCATCCTTCGACCAGTCCAATACTTAAATGACTGTAAGACAGTGCAACAATCCATCCCGGTTTCAATTTATCACCAAGAGATGGCGTTGAATGTATGAATGAATTGAAAGTTAGATTACACAATTTAAATTCCCCCTTCATGCAAAATAGGGACGGAAAGATGAGGTCTGGGAGGGGAGGGGTAGAATACATTATACTCGGGGGTTGAAATATTTACCTCGCGGGACTTTGGAACTGTGTGCGTCGAAGCGAAGCTAAATCTTAATGGATTATGGTTTGATTGAACCACCCGACTTACCTGCTTGTATTTTGCAAGATTTTTTCTCTGTAGATTGGTTTCGATAGAGTATTAAACGGATCTCGAGAACCTCCATTTTACGATGAACAATTAGGGGAATAACATTTTTTTTCATCGACTGTCTGGCTAATCCAATTCGTTTTATATCTGTATCGGCTTTGCGAAATCAATTTGCGAGATGAATGTATCCTAAAGGGTTTTGTATTGCCAGTTAGGATGGCCATAATTCTGGTTTGTAAAGTTTCAATTGCTTTATTAGGTAGTCAAAAGTTCTAAGTGCTCGTTTCGGAGTTTATTAGACTTTGAGAGTGCAATCTTTCTCTTCCTGACTGTTCGTGAAGATGTTTGTATGCTGTATATTTATTCTTATGAAAAATAATTTACAAATGGCCGTGTCTACAAGCCCCAAGCAGTCGCGCCCGGGCAATCAGATGTGACGTTGTCTTCGTGGTCGGACTTCAAAACAGATTGCTCGGGCACTCCCCTCGGCTCATGTAGACGCACCTATTGAAGATTTAAGTATGGAAATGAGCGCGTCCAGGCTATGCGAGCAACCGCAGTTATGAACGATCTACAATAGCATAAAAAGCAGTTTTGTTAGGAAAAAATCTTTATAAAGTAATTGCAAATGGATAAAAATTTCTATAAAGATATTTAGTTTAAAACGGTATTTTAAAACTTCTAAACCGTTTCTTCGAAAAATAAAAACAAACCGGTTATAGGTAAACAACGAAAATTCGCACTCTCCGAAAGCACCATTCAAGTTTTAAGTGCTAATACACTTAATTTTATAAACACATAGTCATGCCAAATGTAGATCGACTCTGTTTGCACTTGATTTAGGATGGTTTTCGTAATCATTCAACAATGGTTTGTGGTTAGATATTACAATTTTCTTTTATATTGTTAGAGATATTATGTGTCATTGATGGCACCTCACTAGTCAGGTCTGATCCCTCGGTGTCACCTTCCTATTTTGGATTACCAAGTGTAAGATAATAAGTATATAGTTTTCTATGCGCTCGGGTGTTACTTGATAAAATACGTTGTTTTATGTATGAATAGTTAATACAAATAAATAAATATCGCTGACTTGCACACCAACTGTATGGTCCCAAACTAAACGCTTGTACTATGGCTACCATACAATGGACTGAGGGCGATCCCAGTGAACCCAGATCTGGGCAAATTACGAAAGGGCCGTTTCCGGCTGGGCTTCCGGCTCTCTCACTCATCGTACGAAACGCTGCTGTAATAGCTGCCTTACGCTGATCATCTCTTAGAGGGTGGTACTACCTCAGTCGAGCCCGACCGTATATGAGCTACAGTCAATTGGCTACAGCTTGGGGGCCATCCATTAATTAATTACGTCACACGAATTTCATGATATTTAGACTCCTCCCCTCCTTGTCATAGCTGGTCACATTTGCGAGAATCCCCCCCTCCCTGTGTGTCGTCACATATTTTTTATAATTTTCAGACATTTTCAAAAATTTTCGTAAAAAATTCAAATTTCGGTTTTAATACATAGATATATTAGATTTTTAAATGTGACGTCACAAAACTTAGGACCCCTCCCACCCCCTTGTCACGCAATGTCACATTTCGTCGACCCCCTCCCCCTTTTACGTGTGACGTAATTAATGGATGGCCCTTGGCTATCTATACAATATTGTTATTGATCGTCGTGATGAGTCAATGACATCACAAAAACCTAAAAAAAGTTCACAACAATAGCTCTATGACTCTACTATATTAGGCAAGATTCAGCCAGTGTTGCCAGATGACCATGTGAGTTTCCCCCCAAATTTCTTCAAAATCCCCCCGAAATAATTTTGACTCATTTGAAATTTATTTTGTATTTTTTATTAAATTTAAATTTTCATTTTTATACAAAAACAAAAATGGGTACTCTTTCAATAACTTCATCACAAAACGATATCGAACTAATTGAATTAATATATATACTAATATGATCCTCCGTGTTTATTTTTCCCCCCGAAAATCCCCCCAAAGAATCCGTCCCCGCGAATCTCCTCCCAAAGGCGAAAAAAGCCCCTGAATTTGCAGGGAATCCAACCCATCTGGCAACACTGGATTCAGCTTTTTGGCACAAGCGTATGTGATCGTGATTGTTACCCGCTGCGCATTGAATTACTTTTTACGGCAAAATATCGATTCTTATGTTCGGAACGATCGATTCAAATCGATTTGATTTTTGTTAGAAAAAATGTGAACTGAGATATTGAGGTTTTGCTACTATGATATCATCGTCACGCCAGAGATAATTTTATGTAGGCATAAGCATAACATTTGATTGTTAATATACATGGTTATTGGTAAAACATTAACAACCTTACTGCCATCAAAAACAACAACTTTTGTTCTATGACTTTTTACAAAACAAATAAAATATTAACAAAAAATCACACCCTAAAATGTATGAAACAAGAAAATATGCCCATCTAGAGGATAGCCGTGGTCCGTTTAGGTACTTTAGGGCAAAGTGGAATACAACCACGTACCATGGCTTTCCTCTAGATGAGAAAAAAATATTTTTCAGAAATTTTAGAATTTGTTTTCTTTTGTTTTGTAAAAAGTCATAGATCAAAAGTTGTTTTTGATGTCAGTAATACGCCCCTGCAAGGTTGTTAGTGTTTTACCAATAACCCTGTAGAGATATGGTTCTAGTCTACCCATTTTAATTCGTTCAGGTGATAGAGCGAAGCTGTAGTCAGTTGACTGCAGCTCATATACGGGCTGGCTGGACAGGGGTAGTACCACCCTCTCACAGAAGACCGGCGTAAAGTAGCTATTACAATTGCAATTTGTAAGATGAGTGAGAGAGTCGTAAGCCCAACCCATCTGCCCCACTCTCCTTCAGGTCGGCAACGTGCAAGCCTTTGGTATTGCAAGCATCTATAGGCTACACTAATAGTTAGCACTTCAACTAAGATCCACGACCACATCCACAAAACGTCTTAACACTAATTAAACCCCCGTTAGTCAAACGAATCCTTCGTATTTAACATTCACTCGGGTTTTCCAAAGATTTCGCATTACCATCTACAAACAACGATTACTCATTACCATTCATTGTTGAAATTCGCTTTAATTCACACTTGAATGAGTAAGCAATTCAATATAACGTTTAGAAATCCCACGGTATAAATTCTTGTCTTTCTTATTTCAATACTAGCTGTGTCCCGTGGCTTCGCGTGGAAATTGGATTAGCCCATGTCTTATTCCAGAGCCTACACTATCTACGTTTCAAATTTTATTAAAATCGGTTTAGTAGTTATGGAGATACGTGGTAACAAACATTCACACACACTCACACACACTTTCGCATTTTTAATATTAGTAGGATAGTAGGATTAGTAGGATGATTATCACTTGTTTACGGTGAAGGAAAATATCGTGAGGAAACCTGCATGCATGTCCTAGATAATGGCAAGATATGAAAATGAGAAAAAGGCGGCGTCTTCATCAGGCGCATGCCTCGCGCGAGCACTCAGTTTTGACGTCGGAACGCATAGACGTAATGTCATAATATGAGTGCTCGGGTGAGGCATGCGCGTCATATGGACACATCTATTGACAATTTATGAAAGACTGTGAATTCCACCAACCCGCACTGGGCCAACTTGGCGGCTTATGGCCTGAATCCCCTCGTATTATAATATTATTATTATATAGTTTAGCTTATTCAGAACTTATACAGACATTCTTTAACTTGTAGATAACTTTGGAACTCTAGAAACAGCAATAAATATTGATTCATTACATTGTAGATTAATTATAAATTATCAATATCGATATAAAGTAGCCAGATGTCATAATTTTTTTATTATTTTTATGAAATGATAGAGCCCGCTAAAAAGATGAAGGCCAGACGACTTGGTTACATTTCCGGCCAAATACCACACTGAAAAAAAGCTTTGGTTGAATTTACTAATAGTGAAAATATTAAGATCAAAGTTTATGAAGAGCAGTACAAAATTTGTTTTTTTTTTTTTGTTTTTTTTTTTTTTTTTATAGGACTGCGGTGGCAAAAAAGCGTACGGCCCGCCTGATGTTAAGCAGTTACCGTAGCCTATAGATGCTTACAATACCAAAGGTATTGCTCGCACATTGCCGACCTGAAGGGGAGTGGGATGGAGGGAGGGGGAGGGGGGGTGGGCTTACGGCTCTCTCACTCATCGTACGAAACGTAGCTGTAATAGCTGCTTTACGCCGATCTTCTGTGAGAGGGTGGTACTACCCCGGTCGAGCCAGCCCGTTTATGAGCTGCAGTCAATTGGCTACAGCTTGGCTCTACCATCTTCAAAATGATGTTCTGTGTCTGTGTTCTGTTTATGTAGAGTTAAAGGATATGTTATGATAGAGATGACTCACCTGCACTCCTTGCGTCCGCATACCTCGAGTCCACGAACACAGTCACTAACACCACGAACAATAGAGTTTTAAACCTACTAGAGCACCAGCTATTCCCATCTCTACATTTATTTACACTAACCCTCCTAATTTTACTGTTATTACAACTAATATTGCTATCATCACTCCCCCTACCCCCTCTGTCTTCTAGTAGGTATTTGAGGTCTTGGAGACCCTTCTTGGTTACAGAAGGGTCTGGACTCTGGTTCCGCCGCATGGTTGGTTTGAGATGGGTCTTAGTGGGTCTCATTGGATGGTTTCCGGTCAAATTCCGGGCTCATCTTGAGGTTGCATCTGTAACAAGAAAAAGGGACATTGTTAATGGAGAAATTATAATATTATCATACTATATAACAATAAATAATTTAAAAAAATAAAAACACGACTGCCCTGCCAAAAAACGAACTAAAAAGTATAAAACAAGTGCAGTGTCATTGCAGTCGGGGGCCCTCTTAGATTAAATATGTTCCACAGAACGGTCCCCCGACTGCAATGACACTGCACTTGTTTTATACTTTTTAGTTCGTTTTTTGGCAGGGCAGTCGTGTTTTTAATTTTTTAAATTATTTATTTTTATTTTATGCATTTTAGTGACAGCAGCCAAAAATGATATATTTGTTTTGCATGTACACCCTACCTATGTTAAATTATGCCTATAAATTCTACAGTTTTGGACTGTGCTCATCAAGGCCTTCAATTTGATACCCATATTGTAATAATGGAAGAAAAATTTTTTTTTTCACATATTAAAGTTGAGCTATAATGCCGCCATATTGATAATTTTTAAAAATAATATACCCAGTGTTACCAGGAATGATGTAAGGATTCTAACGATACCCCATACATCGAAATCCGTTCAGGCATTTATAAGTTATGGTGGAATAAAGAATCTCACATACAAAAATACAAACATACATACATACATGAACCCTAAACACATATACACTCCTTTTTTTTTGGGCAGTCGTGTAATAATTATCACGACTACGATCCGTGCACCAGACTAATATACCAACTGTATGATTCCAAACTAAGCAATGTACAGTCGCTTGCACGTCTATGGTGGCATATCTAACATAAGCTGAGCTTTAATAATACTAGTGTCAATAATAGAGAGGGCTCATCTTATGTTAGAAATATTACCTGTACTGTTGTAACTGTACTATGGTTACCGTACAACGCAGTGATTAATGCATACTGCATAACATAAGGTGGGCCGTACGCTTTTTTGTCACGTGTGTTTGTGTACGTTTGTTTGTAATATATAAAAAACCGAACCTAGTACTTCATGATTGGGTATAAGCCCAAGGCAAGGCCAATACAAAACATTAAACGAAAAAATAACACTTCATAGATATAATGTACATTTTACGTAAAAACAGTAAGGTAAATACACCAACAATCGTCCATTCTTCGCACAAAAACAAGACAGAATTATTGGCACGAAAATATAGAGAAACACGTATTTCGTCGACAGTCTAATAAGCAATTCATCAACGTGTGTGACAGTGTGTTATCGTCGGGAATAGGGGGGGTGGGGGGTCTGCAGGGGGGTAGGGGGTGGATTGAATACACCTGCGGCCCACTAGGAGCCTTTGATGAGCTTGTTTCTTAAAGGATTAACGGTCGGTCTAGACATGTCTTAATAAGGGTAAACATACTTGTTAGGAGCTCGTTACGTTCGTTTTTTTCGTAGGTAGCAGTTTATAGTTTTCTTACGTTGTATGATAGTCTTGATATTTTAATCGGGGGATTGGAAATATAATTTTCTCCACGAGATAATTATTCTTCTTAAACCAAACACCAATCTATTCAAAATACCGCTTAATTTAACGCTAATACCTATTTACAGAACAATGCATAACCGAAGTGCAAGTAGGGTTCAGGTGTGCCAATCCGCGTCCAAAGCTGGCTCATTAATCTTCCAAGCTCGCAGGACTAGCTGGCATGAACGGACTGGTAACAACGTAATAGGATTCTTGAAGTATGAGCAATTCTTGGGAGATATAACTATAGAAGAATTTGGAAGAGATGAACTGAGAATTAGATCAATACGAATAGTTTGAAAAATATTTGAAATAAAAAAAGAAAGAGAAAATGTTAGAACACAAAGACAGGAGACAAGTGTATCATTTAAGAAAGCACAGAGAGATATTTCAAGTAAAAATGATAAGCGAATCGACAAAGCTAACTAATTAGAACGATACAGGAATACCCAAAATTATTAAACAGAAACAAGATAGACCTTAAGAAGAAGATATTACAAAACAGGTAAACATAAAAAGGAGTTGGGTTAAGGCAAATGACAGCCATTACACGTCATTAGTAGAAAACAAAAGCAAATCGACGATGGGAATCAATGACTGAGAATAATTCCCACGTCTCAGCGATATTTCTATGCGTAACGACGAAAGGAAATTCGTTCGGACTTGTCGCCGGCCAGGAGGGGTCCAGATCGTAACTGAAAATTGTTTCAACCCCCTAGGGGACTAAAAGTTCAGGTGGAAACTCGCCCGCCCTGAGATCTTTTGCAGGTGTCATGAATTATTGTACTATTGCACGCGTTTTATTAAACGTGAAAATTTTCCTATTAGTTTCTATCCAGTTTTCGTCTAAACTCTGTATATCTCTATCTGTCTATGGATAGAGTATCTCACAGTTTATAGCATTTTTGCATACAACTTTTTCGGCTTAACATTTGAATCTGTTTAAAACTTCACAGAATTTTAAAACACCGTGCTGTTTTTCGAATTTAATTAAATTAGAATGCAAAAATTTCAAATCCTGCTCCGCACAGTGTTGTGGGTCGAATTAAATTTGAATAAGTGGCTGCAGACAGCGCGGTGAGATGCTGAGAAGAAATATAAACAGTCATTTATCGTAACAATCCGGAGGTCCATTCCTCTTTAACCCTCGGGTGGTTGGGAGGCGAGCGCAGGTGCGGGCTTCTGGCTCAAGTGCCCCCACTCGGTTACCTTGACGAATTGTTTGTTTTGCCATCCCCAGTTTCACAGCTTGTTTTGCAATAGAATTTGCAGTTGCAACGGACTCGGCCGAAAATTTTGCTGTGTCATTAATTATCGTGTTAAAGGGTGCACAAGAAACTGTAAACGAGAGAAATGTCATATATCTAGGGCGAAAGTATGTTTTTATATCCCACTTATTTCATCTGTTGGTTTAAGCTTGGACGTTATACTTGCTTCAATTAATTTCAATATCAAAGAAATCTCAAGTAATGAATATGCGAAAGGTAGAATTATAGAACTTGAATATTCCAACACTGATTTAGATTCTGGTAGAAACGTTACCAAATACCCTAAATATTACATTTCAAATAATTATTTCTATTACCACCTTACAAGTCATTACAGCAAATAGATCCATCATTTCATGCAATTAAACCAGTTGGTCTGCGTCTGTTTATGGAAATGCTAGTTATGTCCTATCTAAATTTAGAAATGGCTAGAGCGGAATGGTCCGCGCATTCCTAGTGTTGGTCGAAGTGTTGAAATGATGGCGGAAAGATTTATAATTTTTTTATTGGACTGAAGACAAATATTGTCCTATTTGTGTTCAGATTCAAATTCCTACCGCAACAAATCATCTAATAACATTTGAAGCCTTATATAGGGTTTAACAAATTCGCTACTATTATATCCTTGGGATACTGTGGGCTACAGTTGCGTAGCGGTATGGTTACAATTTCACAAGTTTAAACGGCTGTAAAAACATAGTTACAAAGAACAACTTAAAGTTTTTTTCCACTTAGTAAGGAAGTTGTTTTTACATGTCTCAGAGCATTAGTCTTTAGAAGGGGAAATTATATAACTGGTCTTGGGAATTATTTATGAGCAGCTATTGGATCTCGATGGCGATTAAATTGATCTCTTTAAGAGTTATGTCTAATTAGTGATCTTTAATAAGTATTATGATGTTTTGTCTTGTGAAGAACTTGTTCGCATTAATGATGCCTTTCATTCCATTTGCGGCAAACGTTTAAATTACTATTTATGTTCTATCATCATCATCCATGTCCCATTAGACCTCGAAAAGTAACCAATCCTATTTAAAAAAGACACCAGTATTATAATGCTGCTATAAAGTAATTTATCATCAAATATTGACAACAGTGGGGTTAATACCGTCACAAAAGATGAATTGCGGCAATTCTGCTAAAGCAATTCATTTTTCCAAACCTCCAGCAGAATCCCCTAAATTTCCGTGAAACTGTCACGAATGGCGTAAAATGTGTCACTATTCTACAGAAATTTAGCGGAATTGCTAAGGATTCCTCAGAAAATCGGAAAAATGAATTGCAATGCAGTTCATTAGCACTAATGCATAAGGACCGTATTAGGTCCGCTGAGCTCCAATACACGAACCCAAAATAGATGTACATTACCGAAAAGTTCAATAACTCGATACTGGCATTTTGAAGCCGGAACATTAAGCGAACGACGGCATAGTTTCCGATTTCCCTAAGTCCGATAAGCATCTAGATACCCGACCATTTCCCGTCCGATCTAGACCATTGCGCCAATGGGAGTTACGAATAGGGTTACCGAAACATGAAACAGAAAATTGCTAACAAAAGTTCATGAAAACGTCATGCCTTTTTGTCCGAAATCGCCAAAGAAGGTAACCAAGATTTTTTGCTATACCATACAAATAAATTGTTGCTCCGATATCAAAAAATCTTGACAGGTAAGTTCTGATAATATCCTTAAATTCTAATATATCCGGACAAATTCTAATGCATGGTAACCCTAGTTCTGAATGAAATAGACTGGCGTCTGGTTTCCTACAATCTGGGGTAATATCGTAACGGAAATGTTTGCATATTATGTTAGGGTATTACTTTATTTCCATGATTCGTGGAAATAATACCCTTGTTTTCAGGGGATTTAGGGGCTTAAGAAGATCGTGATTAAGGGTTAAATTCGGAGGCTCACAATGACCTAACATTGCTAAAAGACAGAGTTAAAGGAAAAGCGGTAGAGATTGATTGAGACACTATAAGTACTATGGTTTCATTTATCAGAAGATTAGAATCACAGAGTGTTATAAAATAGGGGGTGCAAGTACGCAAAATAGTTTTCTGCAAAAGATTTTAATCTCAAACCAGGCAATATCGATAGATTTATCTATTGCACTAAATTTCACTTAAACGCGCGGCGCCCTACAAATTTTAAGGTGGAAACCCCAGTTGTCGGCCTCGTAACTTCACGTCGGGTACAATTTGGCGAATGCATTTTCCTACTAAATCGCCGTTCAACTATTGAGTGTGCCGTGAAATTTTCATACCCTAAGTGCTATTCGCTTGGCACTCGTTAAGGAAATACTTTGCTTCGTGTTGCCCTCAAATCTCTGTTAAAGTGTTATAAAAGGCCATAAGCTTCGTCTATAAAGTAGTACGCTCATAAGTTATTGATCGTTTCGCGTTTTTAGTTGTTTATGATGGAAGTTTTCGCGGTAAATATACTGTTAGATTCCATTATAGTTGTAGAAATGGGTAATAAAAGTTATTTTACAAGCAACCTACGTAGCTTATATCTTCAAGAATTCAACTCATAAAATATATTCAATTTATTATTTAATATACTAGATTAGATTGCATAAGCGCTACATAAATCGGTTTATGTATAAAAGCGATAACAATATATCATGCTTTACGGATTATGACTCATAAAAATCAATAAAAAAATATTCAAAGAGCGACATAAACCAAAAGCAACTAGCTCGCGAAGTTATAATTTACATTTCTCACAAAAAACAAATTTCAGTAGGAGGTTATCGAGAATGGAGATTATAAAAAAACTGAATTAATTCAAAGTCCGTACGGGACGATTAATGACAGGCCGATGTAAGGTGAGACGGTGGCCGATAAGCATGCTTACAGTTAATAACCATTTTGAAATAGAACGACCAGGAATCCGGTTAATGTCATTATTCCGGCTTTGATCAATTGATGCGTTGTTTTTGGGAGCCAGCATTGTGTTAGGAAATTTTATAAACGATGTAGGTATTATCAAATTGTATCAATGTAAGAAATTATGCATAAAACAATACCTTATTTGCAGTTCTTGCTACAATTACATTCGTTACAAATAACAGCATTTATTTCTGATTTTACTAATTAAATATTAAATACAAATGTACATTCTCATTAACACATTTTACATTAATTGCCATAAACGAAGCGAAGAGAAAAATTTAAAAAATAAACAAAGCCACAAAACGAAAGCTAGACTCATTAACCGCAGCAAAACTAATGGGATTTGATGGAAATGCGGGCAAAAACGCGAACAATTCCCCGGGGCACGGTTAAGCATGATTTATAGTGGCTCCCTCTGCCGGCGCTGGGAGAAGTGAATTGTGTACGAGAAATGGAACACACCTGACTCTAGTTGATGACAATTGATGGTTAATAACAAGTGCACACTTTATACAAATTGCTTTAGTAGCACTTCATTCTAAGTTATTGCAAATAGAAGTTAAATTGAATGGAAACCAAATTGAAATAAATAAATATCGGCAGACTAACACACCAACTAAAAGTTCAAATCTAAGGAACGCTTTTACTTGGCTACCGTACAATCAAATGAGGTGATCCCCGTGGTACCCAGACCAGGGCAATTTACGAAAAGGCTGTTTCCGAAATTTGCCTTTGGCGGGAATGGAACCCGCAACCAACCAATACAGTAAGCCAAGCGGCCTACGCTCGAACCACTGCGTTAAGTGAACGTTCAATTTAAAGGTTGCTGTCAAGAAATATAATGCTTTTGGTGAGGAAACTAAATAAATATTAACAAAAATATGCATAACGTAACGCTACATTCAAAGCGTAAACCACAAAAATAAAATCATATCGTTATGATAAAAACTAAAATTCATATTTCTGCATCACACCAAACCACAGTTCCACTAAAAGTTTATGCCTCACGTAGCAAAATATACGTTTGGATCGTTTGTATATTAAAAACTGGATTGTAGTGACGTGGAGAAATGCACCACGTTGGAACACCTGGGGACCGGCTAGACGGACAATTGTGGCGTTTACCTTACCGCTGTTGGCCATTTGCGGACGTTGACGGAAATGGGATTTGTGGAAAATATGAATGGGACAATTTCGTGGTGCCGCCTTTTCGGAGTTTCACCGTAACATAGGGTGCATGTTAATTTTTAATAAACGATAAAAATACGGTGTTATACAACATTTAATAACTACATCATTAGCAAATTTCAATTCACTTTACGAAATTAGACCTAGTCTTTGGATTCAATCAAATACTAATACTATAGGATTAACAAAAACTATACATAAAGATTTAAATAAAAGATCTTCATACATACTTTAATATTTCAATTGGCATTACAAACGACACTGACCGCGTATAAAACAAAAACTGAATATCACGTAATATAAAAGAAATAACCAGTACGTAATCAGCTTACCTCGACGACATACTTGTAAAACATTGAAACCGGCTAAAAAGAAAATACATAAACAAAAAAGACGGTGCTCAACTCCGGAAAATATTTGATTCATTTAAATATGTATAAAGCGACCACATCAAACGAATATATCATATTCTTGAGGGATCGAAGGTTTTGGAGGCATTACGTAGGTAACGTCGATATTACGTGGGGGACATTCTCATAAATGATTTTCTTTTTGGCGAAAGGGATACGGTGCTAAGAAAAGCTATACGAATATTTTGTCACGAGATGTAGTTTACTGGGTATCTTGTGTATATTTTAGGATCGGGCTAAATAAAGCAATTTTTGGGATGCTCACTTTTGAATTTTCAACGTCGCGTTGTATACTTTAAATTATTAGGATGCTCAAGTATGTTTGCCTAGTCAAGACGAATCAAAAGTCAAATTCGTACATTCCCAGAACTAACACAAACCAAAGCCCTAGCTTGTGTAAAGACAATCTTTACGCAATCCAATGACTCAATCAGAATATCTTCAAGTAGCTCAATAAAGAAATGCAAATCAAGCAAAAAAGGAAATCGGACCTCATCAAACACTACCAAAAAGATATTAGAACCTCAATCGGCAAAAGTTACGAGTCACATCAATATTCATGACAAGAAAAACGGGAGGAGGCCCTACAGGCAAACAAGCTTATGCAGTCATCAAAGGGATTTGCCTCCGATACGACAAATTCGTGAACAACTCCATTCTATTTCCGAAGGATAAAAGGAATCATTTAGGTTACATTATTTTTTTTTGCAACGCACAAAATGCCAAGTAATACTCTACCTTTATTGGTTTTATAGGAAATTGTGCGCGGAGAAATGCTTAACATGTTCTTTATATAGAATGGTAAGGGTTTATGGTGCTTTGTACATTGATGATATTGTCTGAGAAAAATCTGCTAATGGATGTATTTTTCATAAATTTATTACCGCTTGAAAATTTCTTCGCTATTTTTGGAAGTTTAGTAGTTTTCTTCATCAAATAAATTTTACTGTGCTTAATAATGACGATATAATTTAACAATCTAAAACATTTTTTACTAGCTTCTTTATACTAAAAAGCATCTTATATTGCAGAACACTTTGAAATTGAACACTTAATGAAAACAAAATAAAATGAATACATAAAACAAGATATTACTTGGTACATAATAGAAAATAAATACTTGAATGAAAACATATAGCTCGAGACGGCTGCAAGAGGATTACATTTCTAGACATATAATCATCGCCGAAGCACTTCGAAATAGAAATTTATTTTGTGAACTAGTCGTAGTAGAAGATAGCTATTTGTCGAAGGATCCACACATTATGTTGAATGAAATGAAGGTGTTAAATTGTATGTTGAGCTCAAAGCTACTGATTAATTCAGTGGGTATTACATGGACTTCAAGAAATGTATGTCTATTTACTATGATATACTTATCTAATCTAAAGTTACATTGGCTAAGCTTGTCAACTAATCCCACTTTGATTAATTCCTTAGTGAAATACATGATTTCAAGCAAAGTGGTAGAGCATATATGGGCTGACTCGACCGGGGTAGTACCACCCTGGCACAGAAGATCGGTGTAAAGCTATTACAGCTGCGTTTGGAAGAGTGAAAGAGATGGAAGCTCCAACCCTATGTCTAACTCTCCTTCAGGTCAGCAACGTGCGAGCGATGCTTTTGAAAGCATCTATGGGCTACGTTAACGGTATGGCTGCTCAAGATCAGGCGGGTCTATGGGCGGGTTGTACGCTTGTTTGTCACCTAAATTTGTCAATTGTCATGTCTATTTGTAATTTTGTTGTATCTTTTGACGAGAAAAGAGTGCAAACATTGAAATATGACATAACGAGAAAATGAGTTCGCAAAGGTAGAAATAAAAATATCAAGCGTTTCCACGAACCTGCGTGCCATGTAAATGTAGGTATATTTGATTAATATTGAAAAAACATCTCTGTTTGCCTTCCTGGTGACAAACAAGTGGAATTGAATGCGTTCCGAGCCGAAACCGCCGCATATTACGGCACACTGTTTGTTCGTAGAAAGCCAGTGTTTGGTCAAATGGTACGACCAATGTTTGCAGTGTGGTGTTAATAAAATCAAGGCATACTCATGTCAAGTTTGTTACAGTTACACAAATATGAGGGCTTAATGAGGATCACACGAGTTTAAACATTTTAGAAAAAAAAAAATGTTGGGCTCAATAAGTATTGTGAATTCAAAGTGTTGGATGTTGGAAGCGTTAATAGTTGTTGTGGTAAGCAGTTATATGATAACTTAAAAAGTAAACAAAAAAAGTTCGTATGTTTCCACAGTTAGCATAAATATTTGGTCTAAGTTGATAAACTTGAAGATATTAAAAAGTTATGTTCTTTTTAATAGCACATTTTACTCACAGCTTATAGCAAAAGCATTTAGAAAACAATTGACATAAAATCATATATATCTGTTGTATGGGTACAATAATGTCGTCGGATCTCATAAAACTATTCACGTAGTAACGACTGAGAAAACCGACGACCAAATTAAAATCGTCCTTATTAGAGGACAAACGTAATATAAGTAGAAGACAATATAACATAAATAATCTCACACTTTTTGAATTTATTGCTTGAAACACGGTTTTATATTCGCCTCGAATAATACTTTACCAAAATGTGTTATTTTTATTGTTTCAGCATTTCGCATATAAAAGAATAAGAAACATTACTCACATAAACTATGATTTAGTGTGTCACGCACGATTGATATATTTAAACTGATGTGAATAGCTTACAAAAAGCTTATTAAGTATTCTTTGTGACAGTAGCAAATGCATGAAAGACCATCGCCTGCAAACCACATATAAACTTGTTTCCCTACGTTCACATTCCGACTTGTACGAAGACTTCAGCGGCTTACACACGAGCATGGAACTATACAATTAACAGGATGGCATACTGTTGCACAAAAAGCAAACTGAGTGAGAGGCTCCTGGTGGGAGTGTGTCCCTTTCTTCTAGAGTGTCCACGGGAAACGATAGGAACAGAGACAGTAGAAATACTTAGACATGACAGCGAGGCATAGAGTGAGGGAGATATAAAATCACATTGACGTGAAATATACTAATTCACTAGTTAAGCTTTGAAGCGCTTCCTCAAGGTTCTCGGAAAATAAATTTGTTTAATTTGACACTATTAATCAAATTCAATTCCCGAGAACATCGAGAGTTTCTTCGTCATTAGTCCATGGCACTTCACCGTCGTGCTGCTATCGGTGCCTACATAGCGAATATCAAATGTTATCGCCTGCGTACTAGTAGGTACTTATGTTTCATGTTAATGTTCCCACCAGAGCCATCTCCTTCGGCTCGTTTTGTCTGTCTCTCCTGGTGTTAAAGTATAATTATAGACCTCAACATAGGTTAATAGAGTAGGTATATTTAAAAAAAAAGAGTTCGCCATCCAGTTAGGTACAGTGATCCATGCGCACAACACATAAAACACGGAAACTACTGTAATGAAATGAATGCTACGTATAAATTACAAAACAGTGCTTTAAGTGCAAATGTACTAACATTTCTCTTTTGAGAAAATACAAAACGCCGAGTTACCTGTAACACGGTAACCAATAAATAAAAGTAACCGGAATAAATTTCCTGCAACCGGGATGCGCATATATTACCCTCTGATAACACCGGGACGTTCAGGTTTCAAGAAATACTAGAAGAGTATCTGAATTTCAATTGTAGCTTTTAAATAAGAGTGCATCCCCCTAGCCAAGTTGATTCTTCTATGAGCGTTTCTACAAATCGCTACGCTTATATGTATGGAAATGACATTACAAGTCTTGACTTATGTCATTTCCATACATGAAGCGTAGTGATTTTAGAAACGTCCGTAGATGACGCTACTTGGCCAGGGGGCAGGAATGCAGACATTTTGAGGCGCTCATAGCAAGCTGCAATCACTGATCGGTAGACGATTGGAGGTTAACCAGCGCTAGGCAAGGTCAGTCAGAGATGGGTGACTATTTAGTGGTATTTAAACTGATCGCCTCCGTGCTTTGGAGGACACATAAAAAGTCGGTCCCAGTTGTTGTCATCTAGGCAGCTGTTGTTAAGCCTTGTCAGAGGCCTTCGGGCGGCTTGAACAACTCTGACACCAGGTTGGCCACTAACCATATGATAAGAAGAATAATAAGAGTACAAAGTGGTGTCAAAAATTGATTTTAAGATCACCTTGACAAGGTTGATAACCTGCCTGATGGATGGATGAGCCCCAAAGCAGAATTTCAATACAAATATAATAGCTTTTTTATGCTTTGTAATGACATTGTAAATCAGTTATAACAGGGGCAAATAATTTGAGTATATCGGTAAATAAATTAGATGTTTGTTATAAAGAAGTAAGTATCATTAAAAAAGAATTGAATTCAGGGTGCCTAATTTTCACGAAAGGCGTCAAAAGTAATCATCATTACTTCGAAGTCAATAAAGAATAAATTAGCCCGCCACCCCCGATGCAAATTAGAATAGTGGGTGCTCAAGAAAATCGATTTACTTTTCAAGCGAAAATCACCTTTACGGGCGAACGTACAGCAATAAATTTGGCGTTAACACCTCACGTCCTACCGTAAGCAACCGTTGCTTTATAGAAGAAGAAAAAAGGTAAAATAAACGATTTGCAACACCCCTGAGCGTCTTCGAAACATTTTATACGTTGAAGTGCTTGTATAAAATTTCGCGTGTTAGTAGGTACTTTATCCCTCTTACTTGGTAATGTCTATGTACAAAGACATTACCAAGAAAGAGGGATACACGTGACTGTCACACCTAACGGAGTCGATAGACACAGTACGACTCAGTCACTGGCGGAAAATAATGTTGAAAACATAGTTATTGCCAATACGGGTCATCTTCATACGCATCCAAATGCCTTTAAGTTGATTGTCAAATTGCGAATATAATTTCGTACAGTCACCTGTCTCCCTCTTTTTTGCTAATGTCTTTACTTTTGGGAATGTATGTCCATTCAGTACCAAGGATATGTTCATGTGAAGTCAAATTAAGGATACAAGTTTAAAAATAAATAGAATGAAGCGCTTTTTAACCAAACATTGTCTTTACATATTTTAATGCAAAAATAACAACCTCATTTCTACGCAGTAACCTCACAGCGGAATAATGACAGCCCTTACACGACAATCCCATTCGCGTAGGGTTGTCACTCATTACCATATGTACATAAAGAGAGACGCTCATTGGCCGAGCCGCCATGTTTGAATTGCAGACATTTTGTGACGCCATTTGTATTAATTAAAAACTCCGCGTTTTTGCTCATTTTTTTTCTCCCGCCACAAAAGTTATCTTAATGTGTTCTGCGTAGATTTAATTCGGTTGCAATTTTATTTCGAGATTTCTGTTATTTTTTACGTGCGTGCTGTTAGTTGGTGAATAAAAAATAATGGGGCATCATTATCTGTGTTCATGACAAATATTAAAGCTGGAATCTCCTTTTTAATTGTTTATTTCTTCACATTCAGGTAGGTTATAGAGATTTTAAAGAGCTTGGATAATACAAGGATTAAGTATTTTTATATCAGCACAATTTAAATTCTTAAGCATTTAAGTACAAGAATATTCCAGCGAAAAACCGTCGTAAAAAAATACCTATATAAAAATTAAATTAAAAATTTAAAAAACCCCCGACAAAAAAAATCCTTTAAAAAGATAAAAATAATACCTGAATATTTTCACCCAAGCGTCGTCGTTGCGTCGGGGGACCGCTAAGTACGCCGGTCATGGTTATAATCTACAGGTTACTCTAAATGTAATGTACTTAGCGGTCCCCCGACGCAACGATAGTCGGGGGTTTTTTAAATTTTTAATTTAATTTTTATTTCATGCTTTTTTAAACTTATATTTCCGGTGTACTAACTGCCCAGCTTGTATTAGCATGTACTCGTCAAAACGCATCGTATGAGCCCAAACACAAGGTAGATGCCGTACACCGTTGAGGAGTTCTTCTGATGATGCCTGCGCATCAGGTCAAGGTTGTCATACTTTGTAATATCATTGACAAGTGACAGGATTTCAAATTTCGTATCGATCAGACCTGTGGAAGTTGTTTATATCTTTTCATCAACTAGAAAAGAGCTGATGGTCTTCAAACGGCTGAGCAGATTTTCTTGAAACATAGCTAAGAACACTCTCGATTAACTCACCTTTCAAACAAAAAAAACTAAATCCAAATCGGTCCATCCGTTCAGACGCTATGATGCCACAGACAGACACACAGATACACAGATACACAGATCCACAGATCCACAGATACACAGATACACAGATACACAGATACACACGTCAAACTTATAACACCCCTCGTTTTTCATCGGGGGTTAAAAAAGCTACGTCGCAAGTTAAACACAAACTGCCTCAACTCTGTTCGCTTCGAAATTTAAAATTTCGAATAAAGAACACAAGCAAAATAGAGATGTGACGCATAACGTATTCCACGGTCGTTTTGGTACCGCGAGACGGCAGTCAACGCGCGAAAGCTTCCCTTTCGTGTAAATAAAAATAGTCGAATATATAAGTCTCTCGGGATAGCCAATAACTCCGGTTGGATTCGGTTCTGTGTACGTATGGAAATTTGCAGCACCGGGTGCGTTTAGACTGATCCCGGTGGGGTTCGGTGGACATCGATACTTATGGTGGCAGCCCTAGCTATTTGCCAACAGTGGAATGCATGTGTAGTCTGTTCTCTTTTTAAATACACTTGTTATTTCTAATTCTAAAATTTAATACTTATAAAACCCACTCAATGTATCTAGGTATCATACATTTATTTTACAAGACTATTAGTTGGAGGGGCTTACAAAGCTACCAGTAAAATGTGATAATTTATCTGTAATAAATACGTAATAAATCTGTAATAAATACGAATAAATACGACAAAAGAAAAAAAACTTTTTGGTCTTTGCTGTCCGATAATAATAACCACATTTTTGTCCAAAAAAAGCTTCGTGACAGCCCTATTACAAACAGGTGACCTATCTCAAAATATCACAGAGTAAATATATTTCACAGAATACCAATTTTCCATACATCAAACTACCCTCATAACCTAAAATAACCGCAATACCGACAATCATCAGTCAGTATTGGCACCTATCGATAAAAATGCTAATGTCCCATCCCTCCATCCTCTGGGGGAGGTCGGGAGGGTCGGAGTGATTGCATTCGATGCCTCCGAACCGTCTCGAGTCCCACGTAAGTAGATTCAAATACCGGTGCTTGAACAATGGAGCTTTTTCTCAACTGTATTCTGACTGAATTTTGAGCCCCATTTGAGAATTTTCAAGTGGAATTTTAAAGAAAAGGTGAAGTAAAATAAAAAGTGAATTTTCTTAAATAGGTAACATATATAATACATTTTAGAAAGGTCAGTATATTATGAACTTAATCCAGATGCCTCGCATGTCTCGCTCGAGCACTCGATCACGTTAAAACTGAGCGCTCGGGCGCGGCATGCGCCTGTTGTAGACGCAATGCTGACGTAAGTACCCAATGAAAAAATTCGGGAATATACTAGTTTAACTCAAGCCCTAACATCAAGTCAGGTGAGAGCTACTGTCATTGGCGTATTGTTATATCATTGGCGTAGTAATTAATGTTATTTGCGTATCGACTATGTTATTGGCGTATCGACTTACGTCAATGGCGTAGCGATTTACATCATTGGCGTATCGACTTATGTCATTGGCGTATCGACTTATGTCACTGGCGTATCGATTTGTAAAAACTAAAAACGCTTTTAACGTTGCATCTCAGTCACAGAACCTGAGCCTTCCGCTCAAAAATAAATATAAATATAACGTCACGACTTTTATCCCCATTCGGGGGTAGTGAGAGGCTTGAGTGGCCATACACCACCACATTGTGGAGGTATTAAGTCAACTCAAAGCCCACGTTTCACCGTTAGTCAGTCCCCAAAGTGACAGGTGGTGAACCTTGTCGCCGCGTATACAGGATCTGACTATTACCTAATCCCGAGGGATAGGTAGGTTTCCTCACGATGTTTTCCCTCACCGTAAGCGAACTGTAAATTATGCACATAGATGAAAATCAACACCTTGCCACCTGCCTTACACTCAAACTACATAATT
The DNA here is from genome assembly GCA_947859195.1 of Drymonia ruficornis. Taxonomy (NCBI): domain Eukaryota; kingdom Metazoa; phylum Arthropoda; class Insecta; order Lepidoptera; family Notodontidae; genus Drymonia; species Drymonia ruficornis. The sequence continues at coordinate 5,331,039 of OX401929.1, read as the reverse complement.
TCGCTGTCTTTATGAAAACAAGCCTCCAAATCAAACCAAGTTACATTTGTTTACCTCGCCCGATCACATTATTGAAATTACACCCAAGCGGGCCCTCCCAGCGGATACCCAGTTTCTCGGGCAAGTGAGTCGTTGATCTAGGATTAGACTTCGGATTAACGGCTCAACGGGATCAAACTTATGATAATGTGACCCAAGGACCCTTCCACGGCGCTTTGTATTTGGATTTATATCCAGGTGGAGTTTTGAGGAGTTCGGGAGTGGGAAAGTTGGTTAAGCCTCGAACGATCAGTTAAAAAGTCAATGTTTTGAGGGTGTGATGTTGTTCTAGTTATACCTACTTATGCTGTTTCGATTTATTTTGTTTTTTCCCTGTTCCCTTCTGTCCTGTTTGTCCTACTTCCTCCTATTCCATTAATATTATAAATGTGAAAGTTTGGATGGATCGTATGATGTTTGTTACTCTTTCACGCAAAAACTACTGAACGGATTTGGATGAAATTTGGATCTTAGATAGTTTATAATCTGGATTAACACATAGGATACTTTTTATCCCGATAGTATGTTCCCGTGGGATAAATTATGCGCGGACGAAGTCGCGGGCAGAAGCTATGTAGTAATATTATGAAGAAAGTAAGTGTGTGTGAATGTTTTTACCACGTATCTCCGTAACTAATAAACCGATTTTAATGAAATTTGAAACGTAGATAGAAATAGAAATAAATAAAAATAGAAATAAAGGAAATAAAGGCTAATCTTACACATCAATTTCCACGCGCGCGAAGCCGCGGGGCACAGCTAGTGTTAAAACAAAATCTGAAAATGATCTCCTTCTTTTGATTAGATTAGTATGGGTTCTAAGACAACTAAGTTTTTCTCCGGGACTTCCTAGGGTCAAACCTCCGTGTCATCGTTGGACACCACTTTCAATCCTGGCTTACAGGAGTAATAGTGGAAGAACATGTGGAGAACTTAGTCTTAAAAGAAATCAATATCAATGCCACAACCACTAGTATCATAATTATCCTCCATTTAATCAAATTGAGTATCATAATTAAAAGTGGTTGTTTTAAAAAAATAGCTTCGATCAATGAAGCTTTATGTAACTCTTCTGAAATATTTAGCTCTGATTACCCTGAATTATCTTTAGACATGCTTCATTACACCTGGCTCCCTTTACAACGCATTACACTATACAGCCTATCTGTATTCTTGCTCAAAATTCTCAAACCAACTTAAATTTACCATCAAAAACAAAGATACCACGAAATGATGTACGCAAAACCACTGTAATCCAGCTGAAACGAACGAAAATACAAAATTGGTGGTGCCTGCGACTACAGAATATGCATACCGAGGTAATGTATGCAAAATAGTAAAAGTACGATAAGTAGACTATATCACGCGAACCCGACATTTTGTTAACATTTATATAAGGCTGGAAACAGATCCGTGGCTTGTAACGTTGTAAACAGAACTACAGCACACACGATCAAAGAATCTAGCATAGAAGGAATAAAGTTGGAATTCGAGCAGCAGCAACAGCAAGATATGATGTTTTAGGCTCCAGCAATGCATAGCTAATAGTAACAAATGATGGGTCAAGGGTGAATGTGGAGGAAAGAATCAAAGAAGAAAATTAGGACCGCGGAACAAATGCTCCGGAATTACAGTTGTACATTGTATGGCCTGGAATTATTTTTGGCTATCCATTTATCAAGTTGGAGATGGCAAAAACGTTTCTGGGTCGTTAGGGAACCATGCAAATGACCTAGGTCTTTGTTACGGAAGGATTGTTGATAAATGTGTGTACTTGTCTGGGTAAAAGGTTCGTTCCATTAGACGACTGCTTGGCGCAGTGGTTACTGTATCGGGCGGTTGCGGGTTTGATTCCCGCCAGAGGCAAATTTTGGAAAAAGCCCTTTTCGTAATTTGCCCTGGTCGGGTGTAACTGGGATCACCCCCAGTCCATGGTATGGTAGCCATAGTTACAAGCTTTGTTTAGTTTGGATGCAGTTGGAGTTTAAGTCTGGCGATATTTTTAGGGTACCGTACCCAAAGGGTACCAATGGGACCCTATTACTAAGCCTACGCTGTCCGTCCGTCTGTCTGACTGTCTGTCTGTCTGTCTGTCTGTCTGTCAGCGGGCTGTATCTTACGAACCGTAGTAGCTAGAGACTTGAAATTTTCACAGAATGTGTATTTCTGCTGCCGCTACAACAACAAATACTAAAAATTAAATAAAATTAAAAATAAAGGGGGTCCCCATATACGAAACTTGATATTTTTGTCGTTTTTATTCTACGGTGGTACGGAACCCTTTATGTGCGAGTGTTTTTCATTTATTTAAAATATATGATGAAACTGAGGCGATCATATTTATGTTACTTCTCTGAGATATTAAATATATATATATAAATAAATAAATATAACGTCACGACTTTTATCCCCATTCGGGGGGTAGTCAGAGGCTTGAGTGGCCATACGCCACCACATTGTGGAGGTATTAAGCCAACTCAAAGCCCACGTTTCACCAGATAGTCAGAACCCAACGTGACAGGTGGTGAACCTTGTCGCCGTGTATACCGTGTATATAATATATATATTACATTTTTAACGTTGATGGTAAGAATGAAGATGACACATTAAAAGTAATGAAACCAAATAAAGTAAATTAACCTTTTACTTCAAAATCAATCTATGATTTAGTTTTCTATAACTAAGAACCCTTTTAATTAGTTTTGTAACCACTCTACTGAGGTCTAACTCTCTGTTTACGGATGGATTATGAATTTCAATTTGAAAATTAAACCTGAATAATTTAATTCCGAACGGCCCAAGTTTAAGATTCTGAAATCTTTAAGGGTGATTGCACATCAGAAATCGTGACACCATTGTTCGTTATTACATTAAACTGAGCCATTTTAACTTGGGTTTGAATTGATTAGGCAGTTACCCTAAAATTTAAGTTGTCCCTACAAGATAGAGTTGTTGTGATTTTATCTCAATTTTGTGTTGACAAAAATAGAGGCAATAATGTATGTCATTGTAAGAGTTTCGGCACAGCATACTCACGATTAAGTAATATTCCAAAGATACTGCTGGCCTACTCCGAAATACGAACCTAACGTTTCGGCTGACGGATTGTCGTGATTTGACATTTCTTCTTTCGTTTTTCTCTACGATTTGACATTGTTTTGATCGTAAATCGAATCCGTACTTCGGGCGATCCGTCAGCGACGTATTTCGGAGTAACCCCCTGATCATTCCATACATTATGATAGATCGTATTCTTATTTCGGTTGGGCTTACGGCACTCTCATTCATCATACGAAATACAGCCAAAATTGCTACTTTACGCCGATCTTCTGTGAGAGGGTGGTACTACCCCGATCAGCAGTGAATTGGGTACAGCTTGGCTCTACCACTTGTAATGTAAAATGTTGTCTCTGATATATGAATGACGCCGAAGTTATCAATAATCATCTTTGTAGAAGGAGATTTATAATTATGATCATAATAACAGGCCTAGTCAATAATGTACAACGAAAACTGATAGCAATCTCAACGAACACCCCGAAATACCGTTATAATAAGTAATTAAGTGCCCGAAACTAAGTTAAAGTGGAAATTTAAACTTTAAACTCGGCAGTTAATTATACCGGGGTTGTTATTGGAAAAACTTAATACAAGCTCGAGCCGAGTTAGATACTAATTTGTTTTAAATTTTGATTGATTTGACTTGTGACTCGGTGACTCGGCTTGACTCGATCTTGCTTGTTATTCTGATTTGAGTTATAATTTATTCGATTAAGATTGATTGGGCAAAGTAATTTTAGGGTCGATAGGGTAATTTTTAAAACCAATAACACTTTTTACCCACATCGTATCGTCTGGTTAGAGTTGTTAAAGGAGCTTGCAGGCCTCTGACATGACTTTGACGACTGCTATCTAGATGACAACAACCGGGACCGAATTTTTCATCCCTTCCGAAGCATGGAGATGTTAATTTCGAAATCGACAGACGAACTCGACGGGCCCGTTAGCGTGGTTGGCGTGATGGCGCCTTTCACGCTGCAGGTCGTAGATTCGATTCCTACCCGGGACATGCATTTGTGTGCATGAACATGTCTGTATGTCCCGAGTCTGGGTGTATATGCATATTAAGTATGTATTTACAAATAAAAAAGTAATAGGTATATGTAGTAATATCAGTTATGTGGTTTCCATAGTACAAGTTCTGCTTAGTTTGAGATCAGGTAGCCGTGTGTAAAAAATGTCCCAGGATATTATAAAAGCCACTTAATGGTCACCCATCTCTGACTGATCTTGCCAATAATGCCTTGAATCTTGGATTCTGCATCTCTAGGCTATAAACTGTGACATTAACCAATGAAGTTATCGTTATTTTTTAAGTTAGGAATATGAAAATTGGTTTTAAGGCACCTGTAATTGACTAAAAGTCAGTTGTATCAGCATTTTAAGCGGGTCACACGACTAGTTTAGGAGTAAAATAGATGCTTAGCTTTTTATTTTCGTGCCCCAAAAACGGCCCCGTCATCCTAGTCAGTGAAACTTGGCACCTCTTGACAACTAATATGCATAATCGTCAGTACGGAGCCGAGGGTTGTGGGGGCGGGTTAAGTTATAAGACATCAGAGAGAATGTATGCGTAGGCAAGGTAATGTACATACATTTGATTGAGAGACGTAAGCATTTACTATTAGGCTGTGGAACGAAATGTAGAGGGTTTTCCAATAGACTGCAGCATGATGGGGCTCTCCAAGAAAGTCGTCAAAAGCTTCTTACAGGGTCGACAATATTGGAAGCGTCTATAGGATACGGTATCCGCATTACATCAAGGGCGTACGCTTGTTTGCCGCCAGTGATATCATCATAGACGTGCACTGTTGGACAAATAATTTGATTAAAAATGCTGCTGAAGTTAAGGAGTTACCGTCGCCTAAGGATGCTTGCAATACCAAAGGCATTTGTTCGCTTGTTTTCGACCTGGAGGGGAGTGGAACGAAGGCAGGGGGAAGGGAGGGAGCGAGGGGATTGTTGTATTGTATCTACATATTCCGTGAGAATTTTAAGGGTTATCTTCTTTTCGTTTCTTCTCATACCGTTCATTCCTGATTTATTTTGCCTTACATCATAGAAGGAAACGTTTCTATAACTAACGCCACGAAAATCTCGATTCAATGTATGCACACTACTAACTTGGACCAAAGTGTAAGTTTCTCTTTGCATACGAGATTTACTTAGCCCTGCGCGTTGATACCAAGTTAAAGTTTATATCTAAGATATTACAGACTATTTGACTACCGACCGAGTAAGTTGCAATCGTTGTTAGTTATAGCCATAAGTTCAACTTGCTATTGAGTAGTGTATGATATATTCTGTGTGACCAGTAATTCTTGTTTTATGTGACTATGGTGGCAAACGAGCGTATGACCTGCCTGATGCAGCCTATAGATTCTTGCAATACCAAAGGCGCTCGCACGTTGCTAAACTGAGGGTAGTGGGACAGAGGAAGGGGTAGGTGGGGGGGGGGGGGTTTCCGGCTCTCACTCATCGTACGCAACACAGCTGTAATGGCTACTTAAAGCCGGTATTCTGTGAGAAGGTGTTACTACCCCAGTCTAGCCAGCCCATACATATGAGCTGCGGTCAATTGGCTACAGCTTGACTTTACCTGCAAATTATAATGTAAGTAGGTATGTGTTTTAGGGCCGCCGCAAACACGCTACTTTTAGCATCGGCGATCGGCGATTTAGTCGCTTTTAGCATCAGAGCAGTCACCGCGTCCGAACGCAGAGAGTCGCCAAATCACGATGCAGCATCGATACAGTCGCAAAATCGCCGATCGCCGATCCAAAAAGTAGCATGTCTGCGGTGTCCCTTAGGTACAGTCACACCTCGTTACAATGTTATTAATAATAATAAAAATAACCATTTATTTTCAGGCTACTAGGCCCATAGATACCTTACAGACTAACATACATATATTATTAAACATAAAACTAATTTGATGGTGTTGGTGACGGCAGCCTCCCCCGAAAACGCCTGAACACCACACCTTTCAGCCAGTACTGCTCCTGCATGAAAGTGGCCAGCTTTTCAGTGGGGACCAAGACCACAAACGCCTTGAAACTGGCGTTGTGTTGTTGGTGGTTGGTGGTAGCGTGGTTGGCGCGGAGGCACCTTTCAAGCTGCAGGTCGTAGGTTCGATTCCTACCCGGGACATGCATTTGTGTGCATGAACATGTCTGTATGTCCGGAGTCTGGGTGTATATGTATAATAAGTATGTATTTACAAATAAAAAAGTAGTATATGTAGTAATATCAGTTATCTGGTTTACATAGTACAAACTCTGCTTAGTTTGGGATCAGGTAGCCGTGTGTAAAAAATGTCCCAGGATATTATTATTATTATTATTACTTACGTAAAGTACAGTTAAGCACAATACTGTTGTTATATCGCTGTGTCAATATCAATTGGCACTTATTACTCCACGAATAGCCCACTCAATATCACTCTCAATAATTCATGAGTCTGTCGTGTCGGCTAAATTAATTTATTACTGTATTATTGACTAGAACGATCGGACAAAATGTCAGTTTAGTGGGACGGGCCGTTTTGGGGATGTACTTTAAATAGGACGTGGTGGAATACGATTTAAATAGATATTCATAGTTATCGTTTCGTTAGGTGGTGATAAATGAAACCTTGGCGTCATCGTTGGACACCATTGTCGATCGTGGTTTACGGGAGTCACAGTGGTGGGAGTGTGTGGAGGGCCGAGTCCCATAAAATGAAAGTGTACTTTATATAAGACGAAGTTAAAACAGGTTAAATAAGAGTATGGTACTAGTTTTGTAAATGTATATTGTACAATTAACATCAAAAGGAGTTTGTATAGAAATGCCTCTGCTATTTCAAGCATCCGCAGGCAACTGCTTAACATCAGGCGAGCGCACGCTTGTTTACTGCCTTACTTATTGTAAAAAACACGCTTGTATTTCTCGATATTGTGCAATTTTTTACGAGACTAATGTTCGCGTATATCAGGTCTATAGTAAAAACGTCAATGCCTTCATCCCTCACCTGAAAGATTCATAAAGATTACTGAAAGCTGAAAACCACTGTTATTTACGATTCCACAAACAACTGTATATAAAATACATAGCTGGAACGGCGGCATCCCACTATTCCAGGACAGAGCCGAATTTCCCTCAGTAATTTAAATGTTAAATTTATGTTAATCACATTCGCACCTTGAGTGTTTCGGGGAACCACCGCTTACCACGGGAATCTATTGAGTACCTAAGTATAGAAAATGTTTGTACTTAACAATATTTTTAAAAAGAAATGTTTTTTACTCAAATTCTTGCAATTGCTTACTACCAATTTAATTCTTGTTTGCCCCTACCTACCCAGAACCTACCTATCCCTCGGGATCAGGTAATAGTCAGTTCCTGTATACACGGCGACAAGGTTCACCACCTGTCACGTTGGGTTCTGACTATCTGGTGAAACGTGGGCTTTGAGTTGGTTAATACCTCCACAATGTGGTGGTGTATGGCCATTCAAGCCTCTGACTACCCCCGAATGGGGATAAAAGTCGTGACGTTACATTATTATTATTATTTAATTCTAGTTTGTCAATGGCGACCGATATAAATACTCTCGAGACTTCAGAGCGTCTGGAAGGCAAGAATCGAGAGTAAGGATACACTAGGTACTAACTACATATTTTTTGTGAAATTCTATACCGAATAGTAGAGATCGCATGCGCGCCAAAACAATACTTTGTCGATTATTTTTCTCTTACTTAATGCTTAGGAGAGAATGGGAGAAAAATTTCTTCGTCGTCGCTATTTCTTGTCTTGTTACATCCGGCTGTGCTTGCCCTTTTCAAGAATTCTTGACGATAATTATTTTTAATTTTTAAATTATTCATTGCATTTTATGTGATATTGTTTGTACATGGCGTCACACACCAAAATTAAAGACATATAAAAGTATGCATGTTTTGCTCATATTGTACGACTATGAGAGAAATTGTATCATAGTTTGTTTAGCTTAGTTTCCGTTCGAATAGAATTAACACCAATATAAACAATAGAACGGCTACTTTCACTACAGATAAGCATTCAGATATGTTATCTTTTAGGTCCAGGTTAAGTATAGGTTGCCTAGATACGCTGAAAGACTTTCTTTGTACCTTTCCAAAGTTATCGGTCTCAGAGGTGCTTTTCTAGAAATATATGTGCACTATTTACATTTCATCTGAATAACCTATTTCGAGAGATATATAGGTACCAAAGACCAATAAACCTAATAGACGCCACATACGGCCGAATACTCAAAGGCTACTTAAATATTTAAGTCCCACTTAGCAGTTTGAGACGTCGTTAACTGTCATCTTTTGTATGGCGCGTCAAAGTTAAGCAGCTCTCAAATTTGCAAAAATTAGTTGAAATGTAATGTATGTGTAATGTAACGTCACGACTTTTATCCCCATTCGGGGGTAGTCAGAGGCTTGAGTGGCCATACACCACCACATTGTGGAGGTTTAACCAACTCAAAGCCCACGTTTCACCAGATAGTCAGGACCCAACGTGACAGGTGGTGAACCTTGTCGCCGTGTATACAGGAACTGACTATTACCTAATCCCGAGGGATAGGTAGGTTTCCTCACGATGTTTTCCCTCACCGTCAGCGAACTGTAAATTATGCACATAGATGAAAATTCATCCATTGGTGCATGCCCCACCGGGGATCGAACCTGGGACCTTCTGATTGCTAGCCCAACCTGTTCACCCCTAGGCTACAGTTGCTAATCCTAGGCTACAGTCGCTAATAGCAAAAATTAGTTGCGTACGAGTATTCGGTCTTTAGTTCACCATCGTAGAAGAATTTCTAGAGGACTACTTAGTTATAATTTATGCGCCCCTTTGACATATTTAAATAACATACAGCTGTCCTGCTCACACATGAGGCCATGAGGATGCCAATATAGTTAGCGAAAAGTCAAAGACCCACTAAAACCAAAGAAGTAATGTTTCATTCAATGTTACCTCAAATTGCAGCACTGAAATTCAGCTTTGCCTGCATATATACCTGAAACCAGAGAAAATGGATAAATAAACAACAGTCTCTAACGCAAACATCCACCAACCGACCATCAATGCAAATATTTGGACAAATACTATAGCAAACATTTGAGCAAACATGATGTGTAATTAAAAGTCCTTTTATATTCGGAATAGTCACTTCAAAAGGATTTTGTAGGAGTACCGACAGTATCAAAAGTTAGTCATAGAAAAAATAAAGAATCAAACAAATAAACCTTAAAAACACGCTTACATTCTAAAATTATCTTTGTGAATTCTTCATTATAAATCGTTAATTCTTGGCGATTCACATGTTGTCCGCCAAATAACTGCTATCAGATGGTCGACAACATGCCGACAACCAACAATTTACGATTAACGATGAAAACATTAGAGAGATAAAATAAAAGACTCGAGGCTCTGGATAAAATTTAAGCGACACTATACGGCAAATTACTGAAGTTATTGAAACGTAACGAAATTACAAACAAGCAAAAATTTCATGCATATTGTCAATTTCATTTAAATTGAGGAAGTAAGGATAATCGTCAATACTTAGGATGTATTTTTTGCGCTGACCGTACCAAGAATTTGGTTTAAATAAAAAGAGCTTGAACAAACGCTGACGCGTGACAAAATCGCGTCGGTAATAACCCTCCTATGCATTATCATTATATTCATGGGGTCTTTAATCCGAAAAGAAATCCACCAGAATCCCGAATTGGGGGTCTTTTGAACTTCAAAGTTAAATAACCCCTACAAAAGGTTGACGACAAATGGCATAGCGCATTCGATTTCAAACTCCAAATCTTGCTGAACAGAGTTCATAATCGCGAATGTGGATCGCAATCCAAGAAACAAATCGGCAAATGTTCAGCCGTGCAATTTAGACTGTATTTCCGGCAACATGGGTTACATTTTAAGTTAACAAATATTTAAATTTATTCCAAGCGACACACATTGGAATATTAATCTTAACACTTGAGAAATAAAGTTGAGATTTGTGTGTGAGTTTTTGTTGGGGTTTCGATCTGTCAGGGGTGCTACACATTACTGCGATTCTTCACCCGTGGCTTGAATGACGTCTGTATATTTTACTAGTTAAGTGACAGATGGGGTGGGGCCGCCAACTATTTATTGTGCCATTACAATTCGGTTGCCAAATGGTCGGATTTCGAGTTTGAGTAGCTACTTTTTAATATTTAGTTGTACAGCGATCGTATAGTGGCAACCATTGTGTCACCGCATTACTTAAGTACCTTTTTATAAGTTGCACTCCTATTAATAATTGTAAATATATCATCAGGTGGCCAGGTGGAGTGACGACCTGTGAAAGGTGGTGGGCAAAAACTGGATGAAACGAGCTGAAGACCAAGCTCAGTGGCGTGCATTGGGGGAGGACTATGTCTAGCAGTGGACAGCAATAGGCTGATGATGATGATGATATCATCATTAAAAAAAGGCAACAATTAATGGAATAATTACGCATAAATAAAGTAAACCTTTAATAAAATGTATCTTTGTCAGATTACAGATTTTGATCGGAATGACGTTGGAATCTGTTAAAATGTCACAAGTGGTATCTTTATTTTAAAGCTGACAATTCAAAATGTATCTGGGCACATTCCGAGTTCGGGGTTCCATTTTATTGCTCGGCCCGTCGGCAATTTGTCTTTATTGTTTGAAGTTGGGCATAAAATTCAATATATTTACGACGTACATGAAAACTTGCGACGTTTCTATTGGCTCCAATAAAGTTGTGCTTTTTATTTGATTTTCTGCGTGGAAAGAAACGTCTTTCTAGGTTTAGGCATAACCGAAATAGTGCATATTAATATTAACTAGTAGTGCCCGTGACTTTGTACGCGTGGAATTTAATAAAAATAAATTTGCTAGAATAAAAGTAGCCTAAATTACTCCTTATAACATCAGCTATTTGCCAGTGAAAGTCCCGTCAAAATCGGTCCATCCGTTTCGGAGATTAGCCGGAACAAACAAACAGACCGACTTTAAAAGTCGCATTTTCCACCAGCGACTGAGCTGTACTAAGTATGTCCATGGACTCTGTTCAGTAGGACAGACTATTGTGGACAGACACGTGTCTCCCACTTAGTAATGTCTTTTGAAAAAAGCAACTTTTTTATCTCCTACGATCATGAACAAAGGAGAACAAATTCTCTCCTTTGTATACCACTCAAGTAAATGCAAATACTAACAGGAGAAAAGAAACGTATTCTCAAAGAATCAACGGAGAGATTGCTTCTGGCCAAATCAATTGGAAGCCACAGTAAACTAGCCTGCGTACGGTGCGAGGGAATTTGAGCTTTGTGGTCGTGAGAGAGAGTTGGAATTGGATTTCTGTTTGAGGTGGGCCCTTAAAAGCGCGATGGTAGAGACTATTGTCAATAAAATCTTTCAAGTTTCAGTATTGAAATGGAAAAGACGAAAATATTGATGACCTCTTGGCATAGTAGTTCGCGCGTAGGCCGCTCGGCTCACTGTATTGGGCGATTGCGGGTTCGATTCCCGTCACAGGCAAATTTCGGAAACGGAATTTTGTAATTTTGTCCTGATCTGGGTGTCACTGGGATCGCACCCAGTCCATTGTACGGTACACAGTCAAAGCTTTGCTTAGTTTAGGACCACACATAGGGCTACCGGCTCTCTCACTCATCGTACGAAACGCAGCTGTAATAGCTACTTTACGCCGATCATCTGTGAGAGGGTGGTACTACCCCGGTTGAACCAGCCCATATATGAGCTGCGGTCAATTGGCTACAGCGTGGCTATATCGGCAACAAAACTTTATGTAGATAACCAAACCCCGCCCACTTCAGAGCCCCACGCCTCCATTCCGTTTGCTACTATCAGTTCCGAATGACTGCACCGTAATGTCATTACCTTAGTAGCTTGACATTCATTAATATGACAGTCGGTTTGACAGTCGCCGATACGATTGTCCCGGTCCCGCTAATGTCGGTAATGCAATTACTGCTGGGCCATTTGAGGGCTCGATTGAATGGGAAATAAATATGTGCAGGGTATTATCAAGGCATGTCCCATGGGGTATACAGAGTAGATCATAACAACAGTTATGGAGAGCAATTACAGCAATAGCAGTGCCTTGTTAACTTTTAGGATTGGCACTTGTCCTTTGATGAACTTCCTCTTACCGTACGGTTAGTGGCCCCAACTGGGCCAACTTCTTCTACGTCAACACTAAACAGGTAACTCAAACAGATTGAAAAATAATAATACTGGTTGGTGTAGTGTTTGTCAGAGGTGTTCAAGCCGCCCGAAGGCCTCTGACAAGGCTTAACGACTGCTGCCTAGATGACAACCACCGGGACCGATTTTTACGTGCCCTTCGAAGCACGGAGACGCTCAGTTCGAATACCACTAAATGGTCACCCATCTCTGACTAATTTTGCCAAGCGTTACTAAACCTCCGAATTGTTTTCAATTAGCTACGTCCATATGGCGCGCATGCCTCGCCCGAGCACTCATATTATGACATTATGTCTATGCGTTCCGACGTCAAAACTGAGTGCTCGCGCGAGGCATGCGCTTGATGAAGACGCCGCCATTAACAAAAATCCTCGCAAAAAATTGGCAATGTTCACAATTAACTATTTACGTACTTACTAACCAAAATATAATAATTCAAACAACAATAGTCACAAAGGCATCCCTACCACATTCACGCACGCTCCCCCCATTTCGTGAAATTTAATCAAAGTAATCAATGCCTGTTAGCTATTCGGAGTCAAAAGTTGTCCCATTCAGATTAGTGTTCGGTGATTAATCAAAATAACCTGTAAGGGTTCGTATTAACTTGCTTTTCACTAGGAATATAGCTCTTAGGTATATTGAGGCACAATTTCTCCAAATTAGCTGACGGAATTATGATTAATGTGTGAGTACTTTCAGGTATTTGTTGAGTAGGTTACCCTCAATTTAAACCATGGACCAATTACTAAGGGGACTGGCCCTAAGCAACTCGGCCGAGTGGTCGGCCTAGTACTAACATCGACATAAAACGAAGCGAGTAGTTCAACTATTTACCGGTAGATAGAACAATGAAAATGAAAAAACAATGCCAACGTTTTTTTTCATACATATATCTAATAAGGGCACCTCTTTCTTTAGTCTTTACTCTGTGATTTAAACATGTCTGTAAAATTCTATTGAGGATATTCTTTGTGATGATTGAAGTATTAATAATGTATCTAGTACACAAATACTGTCTAGATCGTCCTCGTAAAAAGGTAAAAAATAAGGTATTAAACTTGAACAAAACCTTACTTAGTAAGACCTATTTCATACCTTTTTTAGGGGACTCCGCTGTCCGTCTGTCAGCGGGCTGTATCTCACGAAACGTGACAGGTAGAGAGTTGAATTTTTCACAGAATGTGTATTTCTGTTGCCGCTACAACAACAAATACTAAAAATAAAACGAAATTAAAAATAAAGGGGGGTCCCTATACAAGAAACTTGATATTTTTGACGTTTTTATTCTACGGTGTTACGGAAGTCGGAACCCTTTATGAGCGTATTTCAACGACATGTATTTCTCTCCCATAGCAGCGCTTGCTATACTCGGTCCTCAGAATGGCCTCTTAGAACCTCAAACACGTTTGAACAAGCACTAGTCGCCGATTATCCGTCGCTCGGGTTCCGTAAACCAATTAAAACTAATAATTCAATAGTGCTGACAAGAGAACGGTAAAACCAATCAACTTGCTCTCCCGAGACGTCACGGTTAACGTTACAAAAGATAATGTGTTTAAGTTATTCAATTAGTTAACTTTTCGGAACTGTTTTGAAAAGTAATAATAATAATATCCTGGGACATTTTTTACACACGGCTACCTGATCCCAAACTAAGCAGAGCTTGTACACTATGGAAATCAGATAACTGATATTACTACATATACAATTTTTTTTTATTTGTATATACATACTTAATATACATAATACACCCAGACTCGGGACATACGGACATGTTCATGCACACAAATGCATGTCCCGGGTAGGAATCGAACCTACGACCTGCAGCGTGAAAGGCGCCATCACGCCAACCACGCCAACGGGCCCGTCGAAGTATAGGTAAAGTGTAGGTATAGATAGGTAGATTTTTTGGTGGTAGAGTCAAGCTGTAGCCAATTGACTGCTGCTCATTACGGGCTTGCTCGACCAGGGTAATACCACCCTCCCACAGAAGATCGGCGTAAAGCAGCTATTACAGCTGCGTTTCGTACAATGAGTGAAAGAGCCGGAAGCCGGATAAATTTATGGAAAGTTATGACGGACTCACACTGGCATTACAAATCACTTTTGTGTCTAGAAATGCTTGGTAAGGCCATTGTAAACTGGCAAAAAATGTCTTATAAATTTGGCGGTAGACGTTAAAAGCAACTAATTTCATAAAAAAATATCTATTCATTTCGTATAACTTCTCGTCGGCCGTACATGTCGCTTTCATAAAAAAGTCAACGTTAATTCAATACATCTAAATACAATCTATCTTAATTCAGCCATTTAATCTGTCCCTTCACAGGCCTTTAATCGACACATAACAATTTATTTAGATTTAAAATCGTTCGAAATTAAGTTTGGGCCCTGTCATTTAGGTGAAGCGATAAAAGGAACCTTTGAGCCCTTCGTAGGGCGGTCCAATCAGAACCCGTGTACAGTGTATGCATACAGATTATAGCAAACTTAGTTTGCGACGAGCAGAGTTCTTACTTTGAGAGTGATAAGAATGATAATCGGATGTTAGGGTACAGTTTGGTATTTGGCAAAGATTAAGCATTGCTTATAGAAGTGACGTAGGTAAAGATTATTGATCTCCTTAGGTTTCAATCTACGGTTGGGAATCCTGTGTTCCGGCTAATCTTCGAAACGGCTGGACCGATTTTGACGCGACTTTCCCTGTCAGATACCTGATGTTATAAGGAGAACCTTAGGCTTCTTCTATTTTAGCAAACATTAACAAATGTATTTTGTTAAATTTTACGCCTACGAAGGCGCGGGCACAGCTCGTTAAACATTAAACCATCGCAAAAAAAACTATGACAATTCGGTTTCCAAAACCATATTTAAGGGCCTCCGCAGACTTGCTACTTTTAGCATCGGCGACCGGCGATTTTGTGACGTATTGATGCTGCGTCGCGTTTCTTCGAGCGCGAACGTGCGAGATGCAGCATCAAAATCGCCAATCGCTGATGCTAAAAGTAGCAAGTCTGCGGTGGCCCTAAGAATAGTATTCTTCCTCTTCTTCTTACCTAACACAGATGTTCAATCCGCCCGAAGCCCTCTGACAAGGCTCAACGACTGCTGCCTAGATGACAACAACCGGGACCGACTTTTTACGCGCCCTCCGAAGCACGGAGACGCTCAGTTCAAATGCCACGAAATGGTCACCCATCTCTGACCGACCTTGGCGAGCGTTGCTTAACCTCCGATCGTTAACCGATCAGTGATTGCAGCTGACTATGAGTGTGTATAGTATTTAATCCATTGTCATGAAATAAACCAACAATTCCATAATCTCACCCTCTGTACCTATAGATTCTTTGCCACCGCATTCCTAGAGGCTCAGTAGGGGTGGGTAGAGACGTAGAGACGTAGAGTCCATCGCTCCGTGCTTATGTTTTTAATATCCCCCGTTCAATAGGAAATATTGTTGTTATGGTGTTTCTATTGTCGTGAACAATGGGTAGAGATAACGTAGAGATCCCGTAGAGATTGCAATCATCGAAATGCATCTCAATGCTCAATATTTCCATGATTTGAGAGTATGAATGGGTACGAATGAAAACTGTATTCTTTATATAAATGTTTATTTTTTCCGTCTATCGATTAGGTGCTTCCACAAGTCCAAAGCGGTCGCGCCGTTGTTGATGTTATGGAGTTACATTTAAAGTGTTGTTTTTTTAACTAGAAGGTAAAATAGATAATGAAGCTTTAGGAGATCATGACAAGACATATTTCACTGGCTTTGTCACACTTAGGGCCATGTTCACCACCACACTAACGGACCGTTAGATCTGTAACCGATTGTTTTATATACTGGTGACAGTCCGTTTACGTCCGTTCCGTTAGTTCACCAGCAAACTCAGGCCTAAGTGTTTTTGATTTAATTTTTAAGAGAAAGAATGATACATCATAATAATTAGTTAGTAAAGGGCCTTGTTCACGAATCGAAACTAATAATCTTGCGTCAAACAAAAGATTTTAAATGAAACTGAAAACCTCTGACCTTCATACCCAATTTCGCATTTACCTGCCAAAAATTTAATTCAGAACCGCCCTAATTCCAGAACATTAATCACCCGCATCCTGTAAACGATACATAACGACACTCCTGAATTTCGCACATAATAGGAGGCACCTTAAAAGCCGCCCAGGGTTCAGGGCAGTCCTTTCCGCTAGTGATGCCACACTATCGATAGTATCACTATCGATAGTTAACTATGAAAAGGACTGTGGATCAGTTAGGATATCTATAGTATCGATACTACCGATAGCAGAAATATGGTAATCGTATTGATGACTTGCAATAGTATCGATAGTATTAAACCTTGATAGTCGCCACGCTGGGCAATGGGATACTGTAGATTAAATTTTAAAAAAAGTAGCCACGCTGTTTGATACTACGCAATAATTTACTACGCTATCGATACTATTTCCGTCCCTGACGAGTTCACTATAGATAGTATCGATACTCGATAGTATGGATACTTAAGTATCGATACTCGATAGTATCGATAGTAACTCGCAGTAGTTTAATATGGATATTATCGATATTCCCGCTATTGCCGGGTTTTCGACAGACTATCGATAGTGGCCTATCGAGCGGCATCACTACTTTCCGCCCGCCCGCCCATGTTTCATCCGTTAAGCTTCGCACGTGAATTCAGTTGGATCCGTTTCCGGTATGTTATCGCTAGCGAATTGTTCAGTGGGACCGTATCGCCCGAATTTGACAGTGGGGGGGTGAATAAAAATAATTTATTATTGGGACTGTATTATTTGATGAAGATTTTTGAATGGAATAAACCGGGGGCCGTAATTATTATTGTATATTTTTAATTATTGTTGCCTGGAATTCTAAAACGGGGAGCGATTTATTACAGTTTGTCACAAACCTTATATCTGACGACCGCTTGGCGCGTGGTTCGAACGTAGGCCGCTCGGCTCATTGCATCGGGCGGTCGCGGGTTCGATTTCGTAAATTTTCTCTGGTCTGTATGTCACGGGGATCGCCCCCAGTCCATTGTATAGTACCGATAGTTACAGTAGCGGCACGTTATGATGGCCGGTTTGACATGTGGCAAGGGGAAAGGATGAACCTTATTATAATGAAATAAAATTCATATTCGCATTAATTTTTTGATAGTATTATTTTTTTAAACGGCCAGTCTTGTTCCGTTATAATAAGGTTCATTTTCTTCCCTCCCCTCCATGTCAAACCTGCCATCGTAGAATGCCGCTACTGTAGTACAACCGTTGTTTAGTTTGGAACTATGCAGTTGGTGTATTAGCCCGGCAATATTTTAATTTTATAATTAAATCTAGAATAACATCCAATTGATAAATCTCAATTGAAGATATCAACGCAATATCCCAAGGTTAAGGCACGATATATTTTTATTGCCTCAAGATGGCGCCTACACCTCGCGGATTACCGTTCCCTCTTCCTCCTAGTGGTGGAGGGGGAGAGAGGTGGGGGGGGGGGGTTCACCTGTCAAGTATCCCGATTTTATGTTCAGTGAATGTTTCCGTTGATTTGTTAAACATATTTTTTGCTGTTGTACCGTGTTAGTTATTGTGTTTGTCGGGAAAATGTAAGTGTTCTTAAGCATGGCTTCATCATTAGCAGACTATTGCGGTCCACTGCTGGACTGCGACTCAGCCCGAATTTCATCTCTTTGCATCCAGTTTCTGCCAGCAACTTTTCGCAGGACGTCACTCTACCTGGGCACATGGCGCCTAACTCTACGTGTGTCTATGACTATTTCCAAAACTTGCCCAGTCGGGATTCGAACCCGCAGCTATGCGCTGCAGTGATCCGAATGGCCTACACTAAATCCACTACCATAACTAGTCGTCAAAAATACAATAAAATTCAACCAAAAATCTACTTTATCAAATGTACTAATAGAGACAAAATGAAGCAGAAATATCTAGAATTTCTGAATCTCCGCGGTAATGGCTGGATCAATCTCGGAGATACCTGGAGGAAATCTAGACACGGGCTTCCGAGTCTGACTGTTACAAATAGTACTGAGAAATAGATAATTTATTCAACCAAAGTGGAGAATTATTCTTTGTGATTCGTTTTGGATGATTATAACTATATTTATGATGATAAACTTGTATTTATAAGAGTAATTCCTGATTAGATGTTAAAAGCTTATAGTATTCACGCCCGAGCAATTGTTATTATATGACGTTAGGTTACGCGGTCAGACGTCAAAACTTACCGTTCGGGCGCCCTCCTCGGCGCATGTTGACGCCGCCAATGGATAAGCAAACGGGCAATGCTATGCACCCATACATTTTTTACAAATAAAGTCCGTGTTCGGCACCCGTATACCGTAACATGTAAAGAAAACGCGTTGTCGTCTTCATTGTACGAATAACCACTTATAAGCGGCGTCCACAAGTGCCGAGCGGCGCACCCGATATCTGACCACGTAGATATAAACGTCATTGAACCGGATAGATTTCTCAGAACAATACATTCAGGCCATAGCACACCATACTGACAGACTTTTTGATCGAAAATCTAAATAACATTTTACATACTCGGGCATTGAATCCAGAGCTTCATGTTTAGCAAGTATCCCTTGGTACCAATTTAGATTTCCAACGACTCTATATTGACTCTACCGAATATAGATTAGCAATTTTTAGTTATCCATTCAGGTTTGAACAATAATTTTTCGTGTGCTCCAATAATGTATTGTAGCGCTAAAACCCTAATCCAAATCGAACTATTCTTTAAATAGGCCTTTGTCCAAATCATACAATGTAGAGCCAATACTTGCCAAAGTCGTTGAGGTCCTTAGTTTATTCCCAGACACTCAGAAATAGTTAAAGAGTCGGTATAATAATAGAGAAATATTAAATACACCTCTAGTTTTTAAATTTATTATCGAAACAAGGCGCGTTTCGAATAAAAACTTTATCTTGTAAATATAGAGTTTATTTTAACGTGGCATGATAGAGGTTCACTGAACTTAAAACCCTTATAATAAGGGTGTGAATCCATTGTTTCGGGCCCCAGTTGGTGTTAAAATCGTTGAACATTATGTTTGTATCGATTAATGATGATTATAACATTATTAGGAATTTGTTTGTGAAAAGCTTTTACAGATTATAATTTGGAGGTGGATTTTACACGCTTGATGGAATATTATGGAAGGGCGTGTTTATTGAGTACTAGGTATAATCCAGCTTCAGTAGGGTATACAATTAATGGTTGCGTACATATGCCCCGAGCTGCCGCGCTCGAGCCTCATATAGATTCACCTATACAACGTGTAACGGAAAGGGTATATACATACGAAGTGCACGGCTTCTTTGGGTGATTACAAACTAGACGGCAAGGGTTTTAAAATCCTATATCTACACGTTACAAACATATGAGATATACTAGTAAAATACCAAACATTTGAATTTACATTTGCACATCACTAGCACCAAAGTTAAAGATCGCGGAAGAGTGACGTGTAAGTATAAAATGTCCCTCGTAGTGTTGTGACACGTTTGTTATGATTTGAATTCAATTACTTTAGCAAACCAAACATTTGGTAATAAATATTTGAAAATTAATTTTCAGCTGAAACCATGCATAGAGACTCTATACCAGATACACTATTCACCCCTTTCGGATAGATATACCCTTTCCGTTACACGTTGTATATTTAGTTCCAGAAAAGACATACAAAAAACCTATACCGAGCTCATTTCCCCTCAATCCGAGGAGGATTCGGGTCATCCATTATTCCGAACCACAGTTTTTAGTCTATGCTTGTCATTTTCAAACAGAAGAAGAGCTAGCCGCGTCCAGGTGTCTCATTTGCCGCGCGAGGCAGCTTTGCCTCACTAAGTTTAACAGGGCGCGCCCGAGCTAAATGCTCGCTATGTCTCACCCGAGCGCTGTCATTTGCCTCGCCTAGTTTGGCCTAGTCATAAGACAGAACGATAATGTAACTATGTAACTGATTGCTCGGCTATACCTTTCTCTGTCTAGAGTGGGTGTGTGTCACCCTTTGGTTTACCTGAGCATGTGGCTTGTAAGCCCGCAGCCTCGCGCGGCAAGCGCCTGATATGACGCAGCCAACGGCTTTATCATCATCTTTTCTGATATACAAAACCCCAAAATTATATTACTTACTCCATACTCCCCAAAGACATCTAAGTATCGTATTATAACTTTATCCAAAACCGCGGAACAGGGGCGGCTCCTGAATGGCCTACTGATTGGTGATGTATGTAAATTGCGCACAATCTAATGAATATTATTCCATTTGGAAGTAGTATCGTGATTTTGGGGGTATCTTGTGAGTTTCGCGGGTTTGTGTCAAAAGTATTCATGTTTGGAATATTAGAAATTAGTCTGGTTGGGAGTTAACCTAGACGTGGATGATTTACGCATTAAATATCGCCAAAATACTACCACTAACACTCTAAGCATTGCAACTTAAACCACAGGAGAGAGTTTAAACTACCGTCTTCTATAGAGAATCTTTTTAACTCTCCACAATTGATCTTACAGCCTTTACTGGTCCCAAACTAAGCATCGCTTGTGCTATGTACCACAATTAATGAGGTATAAATTGCAGTGATTGATACGAGAAGGTCCTTCCTGAAATTTGTCGCAACGGGGATCGAATTTACATCCATCCGATGCAGTAGACAAAACGGGCAACCGCTTACAATATACCAAGTAGTCGACAAACTCAAATCCGCCACAAAACTACCATATAGTCGCATGTAATGTTCCTACACTCTCGCATACGCATTCGTAATATTCCGTGCATTTAACCACTCTATCACAACGCTTCCGGAATATTTACACACGGAACGGAATTCCTGTAACTCGTATGTTCGGAAGCGAACGTAAACAGGCATTTGATACATTTTCAAATGGCTGAAACATGGCGCATGGCTATGACAAAATATTTGGCCGGCTCCGCCATTCATCGGCCGTGCGCCGTGCGAAATCGAATACCGATACACGCATTTATAAAATTATGGAGGAGGTATTTTGTGCGTACTTGTCGCTTCATGTGAGCACATAAAAATATTGATCTAGGACCCTTGGGCAGGAGGGCTAGGAGCAGATAATTGAGCATCTATAAACCATGGTAAATATATTTTTGTAATGACTCGTAGCTCAGAAATCAGCTGTAGGCTGGCTCGGCAGAAGTGCCCTCGAGGGGGCGCCACCGTAGATGTTTTGACCAAGTGAGCCCAGCCTACTCGTGGCCGCGTGGGAGTGCATGCAATTTTAACCTCTTCTCTATAGTCATAGTGTTCAAGGTCTTATAATCAAGTTTTATTAACATTTTTGTAAACAAAATTCTAAGTAAAGGCATCTAAGGCTCGTATTAATAAATGCATCTCAAAGTTGAGATCGATCTTAACATGCAGTTTTGACGTTTAATGTATGGAACATCTGTCAAACAGCATCCTAAGATCAATATCAACTTTGACATGCATTTATTATCATTATGCATTCCCCTTCAGGTCGGCAATGTGCGAGCAATTCCTTTGGTATTGTAAGCATCTATAGGCTACGGTAACTGCTTAACATCAGGCGGGCCGTACGCTTTTTGCCACCGCAGTCCTATAAAAAAAAAAATGAGCCTAAGGACTTAATATCAACGGCAAAATATAGTTGCACGAATACCTACATCTTTGGAGTGTACAGTATACAAACATTGTAAGCATATTGTGCGTGTTATATCAACTATTGAGACGCAAGTGATAATCAAATCGAAAACCTAATCAAAACTACAGTAGTTCAAATGAAATTTCATTTCAATAAAACAATAATCTCACTGCAAATAAAATGATAATATATTTCGTGTCAGAATACCACATCTATAATGACTTAACTCTATGGTCCATAGGTCAGGGATAGAGGAAATTTGCCCCTGATACGCGTAATTGCACCCCCCGGGCATCGAATTGGCTACCACTGGATATATCGAAGGTAAGTACGGTTGTATTAATATTCGAGTTATAGGTCGATCGATATTAGGTAGATGTAACTTGCATAATACATTAGCCTATGTACTGTAGCATCAGAAGTATACACGGTGTAATATTCTTCTTATCGTATGATTCCCTGGTGGTGTCAGAGTTGTTCAAGCCGCCCGAAGGACTCTGAAAAGGCTTAACGATTGCTGCCTAGATGACAACAACCGGGACCAACTTTTTACGTGCCCTCCAAAGCACGGAGACGCTCAGTTCAAATGCCACTACATGGTCACCCATCTCTGGCTGACCTTGCCGTGCGTTGCTTAACCTCCGATATTTTACCGATTAGTGATTGCAATTGGCTATGCGCGCGTCTAACGTACGGTCTATGCACGGTGTAATGGGAAAGGAATGTACATACCAAGTGCACGGCTTCTTTAGTTGTTATCACAGAGTAAAGACTAAAGAAAGAGGTGCCCTTATTAGATATGCGTAGTGCGTTCAATAATGGGGTGTCACATGTACAGGGTGTAACATACCATTTCCGTTACACCTTGTATATTTAACTTATGTGTCCAAATAATTGAACGCATTCTAGCATCAGATATATGCAACAAATCTGGTAAATTTTTTGTAACATCGAATCAAATAGGTTTAAAATTAAAATCTGTTTTATATGCAAGTAAATTAATTTTCATAATAAAAAACATATACACGGAAGTAAGACTTTTGGGTCACAGAATAGTAAGACAAAGAAACATTTTATAATATTTGATGCCATTTATAAATAAACTAAATGATAAGTAGCAACCCTATCGTACAAACGATACAGCGGCGCTTTGATGTTCCACCGCTGGACGTCAGGCGGTAAATTGCCGGAGCTAGGGCTGCCACCGCACGATTATTTATTCAAATACGTTTATATGCCGGACACAGTTGATTGGTTGCTATTAACTGTCTATGGCTGGATTACTTAGTTTTATTCAGACTAAAGTTGCTTGTTATAAAATAAAGAAAATTGATGTGTCTATTTGTAATGTCAAAACAACAGCGTTTTACTAAATGTATAAATAAAGTTTATACGGTACTTATAACAAAAAAATCATTATTTTTTTTGTCTATATGTTGGTTTCGGATCTCTGAAACAACTAAACCCATTTTGACGGGACTTTCACTGGCAGATAGCTGATGTTATATGGAGTAAGTTAAGCGTTTATTGTAATAAAATCCACGCGTACGAAGTCGCGGGCACAGCTAGTATGTATTAAGACACATAATATTATGCCATTTCAAAAAAACGCTTACAAAACCACAGTTGTTTTTATTTTTAATTTTGTACCCTCAAATATAGAAAAAGAATAAACACAGAACCTCCTCCTTTTCGAAGTCAGTTCATAAAACAGCTTAACAATATAATAACAATCATAGTCCCATAATTGCTGTCTTAAAAATAGCTTAAAGCTTGTTCTAGCTATTGGAATTATTTTTTAGTCTTCGTATAAGTCCGTCTGTCCATTTCAAATCGACTGAAACCGTATGTGACAGATGTACAATTTAAATTTACCATAACCATGCTTCACAAACAAAATAAGACCTTAGTTATATTACTATAAGTTTACTTTTCAATTGAAATCGTGTAAGCAAAGCAGTCCAATTGGATCTAAACCATATTACCGGGTATATAGAGTTTATTTTCAATTACAAAAAGACAAATATATTACTGTGGTTTACTTTTTGTGGTCATTTTCCAGGCGGTCTGTACTTACGCGCGTAATATGGGAAATAAGATAAATAAAACATGGTTTAAGATGAACTGCTTGTTGTGTTTTGTTAAAAATAAATAAATATCGCCAGACTGACACACCAACTGTATGGTCCCAAACTAAGCAGAGTACTATGACTACCGTACAATGGACTGGGGGCGATCCAAGTGACACCCAGACCAGGGCAAATTCTATTGGTGGTAGAGACAAGCTGTAGCCAATTGACTGCTGTACGGGCTCATATATGGGCTGGCTCGACTGAGGTAGTACCACCCTCTCACAGATGATCGGCGTAAAGCTATTAAAGCTGCATTTCATACGATGAGCTTTGGTATTGGAAGCATCTATAGGCTAACATCTTAATATCAGATGGGCCGTACGCTTGCTGGCCGCCTTAGTTGTATAAAAATTAACAATTAGAAATACAAGGTAGGTACTTAAGTAAACAATAAACACTTAATAAGGTCAATGACAATCAAAACTGAAGCGTAAAATCATATTAATTAGGCCCAATTTAAAAATGCAGGCGTAAAAATCCTTTTACATGGTGTATCGAATCGGTTGGAATGAATTCATAAGTAATATATACAGGGTGGAAACGAAGTTATTAAAAGCGATTATTTTGTCAATTTAAAATATATTTAATAAAACGGTCAAGTGCGTGTCGGGCCGCACACAATGTAGGGTTCCGTAGCCATTTCAATAACGAAAACTTATTTTTGGCTAGCTGAGATTTAGGTACATATTGTTTTAACTCTTAAAGGTTAAAACCTCGCAAATGCTAAGGCCGATTATTTATAGGAGGAAAATTATGTATAGAGACACTATTTAATTTGAAAATACTTTTTTAAATTTCAATGACACATGATGGGGTAACTAAAACAAATATTAATCCTTAATTTCCATATGGAGGATCCTCAAAAACAAGTCATTTCATAACATTTTATATTTTTGTAATTGAGATCTATTACAAAGGTATATATAATAAGTTCAATATTTAAACATTATCATTTAATGAAAATTCGCCGCCATTATCCTATCACTATACAAACTCTTGCGCATATTCGGTTCTTCCCAAAGATATGCATTAGCGATCCATTGTGGACTAAAAATGGCCGTCAAGCCACTCTGTTTGGGGCCCATGATTGAGAAATATCGCCATGGGCGGAACGAATTGATCGCGGTAATTGTAACAAATGGTAACACACCATGTTTTTGGGTTATGGGGGTCATAGTGATATGGTTTATGTATATTTAAACTATAAAGTGTATAAGTTTATAGCGACTGTAGCCTAGGGGCGAACACGTTGGGCTCAATCAGAAGGTCCCAGGTTCGATCCCCGGTGGGGCATGCACCAATGGATGAATTTTCATCTATGTGCATAATTTACAGTTCGCTAACGGTGAGGGAAAACATCGTGAGGAAACCTACCTATCCCTCGGGATTAGGTAATAGTCAGTTCCTGTATACACGGCGACAAGGTTCACCACCTGTCACGTTGGGTTCTGACTATCTGGTGAAACGTGGGCTTTGAGTTGGCTTAATACCTCCACAATGTGGTGGTGTATGGCCACTTAAGCCTCTGACTACCCCCCGAATGGGGATAAAAGTCGTGACGTTATATTATTATTATTATATAAAGTGTATAAATATTCTAGTGTTCCTTTGAATAGAGCGAAGTTAAGGTGGTAGAGCCAAGCTGTTGCCAATTGACTGCAGCTCATATACGGGCTGGCCCGACCGAGGTAGTACCATACTCTCACAGAAGATCGGCGTAAAGCAGCTATTACAGCTGCGTTTCGTACGATGTGTGAGAGAGCCGAAACCCCAACGCCCCCTTCCCCTCCCTCCATTCTACTCCCCTTCAGGTCCGCAATGTGCAAGCAATGCCTTTGGTATTGCAAGCATCTATATAGGCTAAGGCTGCTTAACATCAGGCGGGCAGTAGGCTTTTGGCCATCGCAGTCCTATGTAAAAAAAAAGTTTAAAGGACTATTTGGCCTAAATGTTATATGTACAAGTCTAGAAATTGAGGTCTTTCATTAAAACCTCAGGAGTCCTCAAGTTCTTTGGACACAGTCAGGCGAGACCCAGACAGTCTAGAGAGACTGTTTATCACCGGCTATGTCGAAGAAAAGGCAGGGGGCGCTCACCGACACGATGGACACACACCACTCAAGAGGCAACAGGGGCCACCTTGCAATCAACTTGAAATGCGCAAGAAAGAGAGATCTGGAGAGAGATGGTAGATGAATGGTGGTGGTGATGGCCCAGGTTACACACCAAAATCACGTCCCTCAGTCCTGAGCATGGACCAATTACTAAGGGGACTGACCCTAAGCAACTCGGCCGAGTGGTCGGCCTAGTACTAACATCGACATAAAACGAAGCGAGTAGTTCAACTATTTACCGGTAGATAGAACAATGAAAATGAAAAAACAACGACCACGTTTTTTTCCATACATATATCTAATAAGGGCACCTCTTTCTTTAGTCTTTACTCTGTGGTCCTGAGGATACGATATAGAAGATTTAGTGCCGCCATACACCTGACTGCTTGTCGACAGCTCTAGCGCAGTTGGTTGCAGTCGACCGCAGGTTCAATACAAAATTGACATTCACCATACACGGACCGCTCAAGCAGTCGGCGGGCGTTCGATGCGGTCGACTGCAACCAACTGCTCTAAAGCTGTCGACAAGCAGTCCGTGTATGGTCCTACAAAATGTCACAGTTACCTTCGTTGAATAAAACCAGTACAAATACAGACGTTATTACAAAAAAGTTAAACTCGTTTTGAACGCATGTCTAGTCTCATTTCCCTTGTAAATTTCGTCATAACTCGTGTTTATCTCGTGTTTAAATTTGTAATAACACGGAGACTGTTTCTATTCAAATGAATATAACCCACATTTCCAAAAACAATAAATCAACGTACACAGGACCCGTGAGCTTATTCCAATATTTCGTGTTCAACTAAAAATTAATAAACAACCCCCTGTAGGCGAGGAACAATCCCACTCAGGAGCGCCCAACCTTTGTAACTCCCTATAATATTAATTTAATATCATAATAAAGTTTAATTTTGTGCCTGTCACTCTGTCTCGCCCTCTGACAACGAGCCGAAATGTTTCCATTTCCGAAAATATTTTGTGATCCGACACCGTCGGCCATTTTGTGACGGCAAAGTAATATTTTAAAATTGTTTTTCGAGTGTCACACTGCTTATTGGAATGTGACATTGGCAGTTTGTATGGGAAATTGATTTTTGCAGTTTTGCATGCTGAAATTCAGGATTTTAATAGCGTTTTGTGTACTGCGATGGGTACCTAAAATTTAATAAAACCTTCTCTATAACTTTGTTTTTCAACGATTATACTTTGACTGGATTGTATTTCAAAAAATATACTGACACTTAGGTACTCACAATACGTAGAAATAAAAATATTCCCAAAATTCGTTTCTTGCTCTCGAATTACCTGTAAACAAAGAAAGAAAAACAAATTAATACTTAAGCAATTAATTAGGTACAAATTTATAAATACCAAGTTGTTCCATTTTCATAATATAATAAAAGCCACCTTTGTGTAGCTATGTTTGTAACGTCTGACAAAGAATGTTAAATATTTTCATTGCAGCCCGTGATTACTATAAAATGCAAAAAACGCGTAATTAAAAAATAGACTATTCAAATCACAAAGCGGCGTATTTACATAACACCATACTGTAAATGCAATTCATACATGTCATAGGCTTGTTTAGACCTGCTCAGAGTCCAATAGTGAACAATCTTCCAACGGATGGACATACCGTAACAAGACCCAAAGAGGCTGGCAGCTTACAATTTTCCACAAAATTGGGCCTAAAATAGGGTAAAATCCTGACATTTTTATTCTTCACTTATGAACGCATGGGTGACATTTTAGGCCCGCCGTCCTACCAATCAAGAAATTAATTAAGGGCCTCATTAAATTCAATATGACACGCAATAACTGAAGATTCATTGAACACCGTTAGTGCACATATCATAACTTGTAAATAGGACTCAAGAGTAATCTGTGGGGTTACAGACGCGCCAAAACAAGACTTTAATCTAAAGCTCTCTCTTTTTGTTAATGCGTAAGAAAGAATGAGAAAAAAACTATTTATCTCGTGTTTTGTCTTGTCACGGTCGGCTGTGTTCCTAGTGCTGACGAGTCAAACGAATAAGACTAATATTTGAACACGCCAGTATAGACAGAAAGAAAGTTACCTCCACCGGGGCGTAACTATAATTGCGTCATTATTACTTAATACGTTGCAATTCTTTTTTATCAACCACAGTAGCTAATGCATTGTAATCACACATCAATTGTGTAATTTCATGTAATTACGTGCGCATGAGACTATTAATGGTAATAAATTATGAGGTGAGATTGTCCCTGTCGGAAATTGTATGAATTAAATTCAGATATCAAATGGATGTAATTATATAAGAATTCACAATAATAAGTGTTTTTAAATGCTCATGTAATTAGCACTTACAGGTGGCATCATCTACCTACAGATAAGTACTATAATCTCATATTAAAAAATAAAAAAAAATAAAGCCATGTCAGAGGCCTTCGGGCGGCTTGAACAACTCTGACACCGGGTTGGCCACTAACCATACGATAAGAAGAAGATCTCATATTATATTACGTCATCTGGGATATATTTGTTATGCTATACATTATTCCAGTGAAAATAGCTACAGAGACCCTCTGTAGCTATTTTCACTCGAATTTGTTCAGCCGTTTTTGCGTAATTCTCAGCCAAACTTACAACATTACCCATTTAAAACCATTGACATCTAGTTAATGCAACCGCAAAGTTTCACTCACGTTATGATCCTCTTACAAAGCCGCCGAGCGCCGCATAGCGTTTGCTTAAACTTCGGTATCAACTTTAATTCGGCAAAGTTGGGTTCCGTGCCTTGTGGCTTAGAGTCCTCTGACCACGTATTGAAAATGGGAGATAGCAGAAGAGGGGGATTAACTTAAAGGTGGCAACTTGTAAACTATGTATTTGGTGAAATTAACGAACAGTAACATAAAATTGCATGAAACTAAAATAAATAATATACGGACAATTGACAACCGCTCGGCTCACTGCATCGAGGGGTTCCGGGTTTGATTCCCGCCAGAGGCAAATTATAACCTTTTCGTAATTTACCCGGATGTGGTGCATCCAAACGTTATCCAGAGCGAGCTTAGTAAGTAAGTGTGGACGTTCACAAAATGAGAGTAACTTTCACATTGACAAGCTGTGGATCACTGTAAAATATTACACAACACAAGAAACATTGCAAAAATATTCCAACATAAATTAAATAAGCACACAAAACGCGGATATGAAAAACGCGAATGCACGCCCGAAGCGAGTCGGGTCGTATTTTAAATGTTCTCAAACAATGGTATAGGTGTTCAGACGGCAGTGCTCCGAACTCCGGTAAGTTCCGGCTATCCATCATTGGTACACGGTTCCTGCGCGTAATCGGGTGGGGGGCCGCTAATGCCCCCCAACTAGGGTTGCCAGGCCGTTAAATACAAAAGCCGGACTCGGCGCTCTATTAGGCTTTATATTTTTACCTAAAAGCCGGAGATATGGTATATAATTTTAGTAAACATGACATAGCTGGATACAATTATTTACCTACCAAAATTTTTTCATCATCATCATCATAAAAGACCTGACAACCGTGACAGGCCGAATACGACCGTAAAAGTGTAACATGTCCGGCTTAAGCTAGATGCCTAGTCACCCTACACCCAACGCTGGCGCGTACTAGGGTTTTGTATTTACAATCGTATCTTATTTCGGTGTCTATTTTTGAATTATGGAAATTGTACACAGTTCATGGAGTTTCTTTTAAAGCAATATTGCAACAATTTTTTTTCTTGAAGTTGCATAATTCCTGCATTTTTTCGAGACTCAACTAAAAATCTCTAGGCGTCTAAATATTGTCGTAAATGACAGTCTAGATAACGAAACACGGAGGTCTAAAAAAAACCTTTTTTAAATTTGAATAGGTTTGCGATTTTTTTTTATTGTGGGTAAATCCTAAGGCTACCCACACACACCTCGGGGGAGACGTGCGGGTTATGCAGGATTCCAAGCACAACCGCCAAGACAAGAGTTATGTCGCACCGAATTGCTCTCTCTCTACCTTAATGCATAGGAGAGAATTAGACAAAATCGCGCTGGACTCTTGCCGGAAACCTAAAACCCCAAGGTGGACCTTTTCCCGCTGTGTGATAGGGCCACGGGAACGCTGGCGAATACTTTTGCGTAATACCTTTCCGTTAACCTAACCTACCTTTAAGCCGTCTTTCCACCGCAGTGCACTCTACGCACGAAATGACGTCATTTCGTGCGTAGCCTCTCTCTCCGTGCGCCACGGTGGAAAGGCGGCCTTATATTCTTAACGTATTAATGCACCAAGCCAACTAGACACTCGGGTATAAATATCAAATGATAATAAGTCAATGATTCCGCGGTCCGTCCACAACGCAGTGAGCCTGGGCTAATGTCTGGGCACTCCTGTGGCATTAGCTCCCACGACAAACGACCGCGGATTCATTGGCTTATTATCATTTGATATTTACACCCGAGTGTCTAGTTGGTTTGGAGGAGTAGTATAAATCAGTATACCTTGTCAACAGGAGGTATATTACCGACAATCCCTACAATAATATACCTACCTCTCGAAACTCCGGAACATAGACAATTCTCCGAGATTTATGTCCTCCGCATCCGTAGGCCATTCAATTAGCGATTCCAGTCTTTGTTTGGACGGAAGATGATTCGGCTGACTGTACCGGTCATGATTGATGACTGTTTGCGCTGACTGTACTCTCCGCAGTTGAGTTGAGTAATTATGTTAATTAAATCTCGGACTGGGATTATTGATAAAATATGGGTTAAATTAAATGCGCCATTGCTGTTTACAATTCCTAACAAAAAACACTTTTGAGTAGGTAAATAAAAAAATACCTACCTACCTACCTACCTAGCCCAACTCCCCCCACTTCCCCTCGTTCCACTCCCTTTCAGGTCTTTGGTATTGCAAGCATATATAGACTACGGTAACTGCTTAACATCAGGCGGGCCGTACACTTGTTTTACACACCTCAGTCCCATAAAAAAAACCCTGTATACTACACTTATATTAATTGGCTGCGACTATATTAGGCGCTTGCCTCGTCCGAGCACTCATGTTATGACATTAAGTCAAAACGTTTCGACGTAAAAACTGAGTGCCCGGGCATGGCATGCACCTGATATAGACGTAGCCCGTCCAGTCCCTTGGGAGGAGGTGAGATTAGCCACTTGGTGCGTTAAGATGCCTCGTATGCCTCGCCCGAGCACTCCTGTTGTGACATTATGTATATGCGTTCCGATATCAAAACTGAGTGCTCGGGCGCGGCATGCACTTGATGTAGCCACAGCCAATACGTTACTATACAAATGTTAAATTAACCAAGAATTCTCAACAATCAAGAAAGCCAACATAATTTGCCTATTGACAGGCTTTTGTATGTGGCGTGAGAATATAAGAAACTAAATAAAAAATACCATTGATATCGATATTGTAAAGATATCTAATCCCCGATACAATACTGCGTTACGTTGCATTTTAGAGTTTGTTAAGGCGAGGTAGACTTAAATAAGAATGTCAATGATATTTTTTATTATCAATAAGATGTTGCGAAATTGTCAAGTAGGTACTAGTCTGTTGATTTTTTACGTCGGATAGTTTTTCTATTTAAAAAAAAACAGTCTATTTAGCTGGAAATTATGGCTGAGTCATTTAGACATGAGATTGATTTGATTATTTTATCACCTGCATTCCCCGAAGGGGGTCCGAGATAATCAAAGGCACAATTTTTTTTTTTAAATATCCTAGTCTTTTCATAAAGCAATAGATAACACGGTAAAGTAAAATATCAAACAGAAAACAAATGAAAATTATTTCCATCCACATTCAAATTTCGAATTCCAGATAACATCACAAACGAACCCCAAACAAATGTACAAGAAACAATTGCCAACTTCACCGGCCGTACTGTTTTGTCACCAAAGAGAAAAACATAAACATTGTCAAGAAAACCCAGAGGCGAGATTCGAAACTTAGATTCTAAAATAAATTCTGAACTTGTCAGCCCTGCCTGAACTTGGCGAGACTGGTACCTAAGCTTTATTAAATACGGCCGAAATTTAGAAAATAAACACTGAAAAGCTTGACACAAACTTGAGATTTATGTATTCGAAACAACAAAGTGATTTGTCAAAGTAGAAGAGTAATGCACATCTGCTTAAATAACAAGAGGCAATAACAATTTCAGTATTTTATAAAAAAACTAAGTTTATTATCAAAAAAATTTTTTATACATTAACTGCACCGTCAAATTTGTTGTCTACCGGCATCAATATACCCAAGAACTCCACCAAGTCTCGTTAATACCGTAAGGCATCCGCGCGCTGCGCGCGCGCCGCGCGAATAAATACGCGTTTGTTTTCTAATGACTGATTATACATAAATAATCGACTAAAATCATATTGGTACGTGTATGGCATACGGCCCCTTCAGTCAGAAATTTAAAACAGTCATCAGAAAGTCCATAAAGCCAATAGAATTTGAATGAGAGTCTTTTTCATAACTCACGTAATCTGACAACGCGCGCGGCGCGTGCGGCGCGCGACGTGCGAGGCTTGTCGGGACTTGAAATTATCGGGGCTGAGAGGCGGGAGCGGTTAATAAGTACCTACCTACAAGTGTGACATTTCAAAAAAGTGTTTACAGTATAAAATTTTATAAAAAATAAACTTACAAATATGACTTTGTAAAGCTCTCAAGTAATAAGTGCACACTAATAAAGGCAGCGAGAACAAGACTGATTAAAAAAAAAAACTATATCAGAGAAAAGATCTTCCCCTTAAATAATTATCTCCGGATGATTTGCTATAATTATGAAGTGATATTTAGTTATGAATATAAAACCGTTTTATAATAATTACGTCTCATTATAACTACAGCCGTCAATGGAGTACATCTAATTGACAATTATTAACCTCCCTTTAGATGGATGACGATGCTTTAACTGTAATTAAGGACTTGGTATATCTCTATCATGACAGAGTAATGAATCTGTAATCCAAAGTTCCCATTTTCCACTTTCTGTGTAAATTGTGTAATCTAAATATATAAGAATCAAAGTCCTGATTGACTGACTGACAGACAACGCACAGCCTAAACCGCTGGTCGTAGAGACTTGAAATTTGGAGGGTAAGTTTGTATTGATGGGTAGAGGTGTACTAAGAAAGGGTTTTATGAAACTCGACCCCTAAGGGTGTTAAATAGGGGATGAAAGTTTGTATGGAAGTTCGTCATTTTTGAAATTAGAATTATGAAAATTGGTGTACCGCGCGGACGAAGTCGTGGGCAAAAGCTAGTCATTTATAAATGTTTATTTTTCTAGTGGTGGATTAATAAAGAGTTATCTATCTATCTATCTATAGTTTAGTACGTTAGTCATAGAATTCTAGCTAGAAATTAAATTATACTTTTTGAACCCAACAGAAAAACCCAGGGCCCTAAGTCACTTAACCATTGAACTGCCATTGCCATTGAGCTGCTATCACTAAGCGACTTAGGTCAAAGAAAATTAAAATTAAGAAGTAATTATAGAGGTGTTTAAAATTATAAATTAAATGACTAAATACATTCAGAGTTTAAAAAAATGAAATGTAACGTCACGACTTTTATCCCTATTCGGGGGTAGTCAGAGGCTTGAGGCATACACCACCACATTCTGAGTTAACTAACCCTTTTTGTCTTTTGCTAAAATATTCTGTACGTAAATTAATTTTAAACTTAATAAATATTTTAGATAATTAGTATTACACAAAATTATCTACTCAGCATACATTAAATAACCCAACCACTCCACTAAAAGTGTATTAAGCTCAAAAATATTTTAAAAACATTTTAGGTGAACACAACTCAGACATAAAAATTAGCATTATAAGCACACGTTAAAACACCCTCGCCGTTAATGCGGGCAAGATGGCGGCTTAATTACGAAAATAAATATAACCTGTCCTTGCATGACGTCACGGGCAAGTGTGAATAAGAATATTTAATAAGTGACCCTCTTTCGGAGTTAGTTATACTTATACTCCATGTTAATACTAAGTAACTTTGCAAAATATCCCGAAAGGTTTTTAGGAGGGTAGGAATTGCAATTTCGTTAGTGTATTTGTGGTAGAGCCAAGCTGTAGCCAATTGACTGCAGCTCATAAACGGCCTGGCTCGACCGGGGTAGTATCACCCTCTCACAGAAGATCGGCGTAAAGCAGCTATTACAGCTGCGTTTCGTACGCTGAGTGAGAGAGCCGTAAGCCCACCCCCCCTCCCCCTCCCTCCATCCCACTCCCCTTCAGGTCGGCAATGTGCGAGCAATGCCTTTGGTATTGGAAGCATCTATAGGCTACGGTAACTGCTGAACATCAGGCGGGCCGTAAGCTTTTTTGCCACCGCAGTCCAATAAAAAAAAAAAATTGATCTCAGTTCATATAGATCAATGTAAGGTAGCAATAGCGTACGATGAGTGTAAGATCCGGAATATAACTATAATCCATTTACAATCGCGTTACAAAGCATTTTAGTTCTGAAAAAGTCTCTACTAAGCCGTTGTTAATGGACTCAAATTTCTATATAATGGGGTTACAGTATGTAACGTCACGACTTTTATCCCCGTTCGGGGGTAGTCAGAGGCTTGAGTGGCCATACACCACCACATTGTGGAGGTATTAACCAACTCAAAGCCCACGTTTCACTAGATAGTCAGAACCCAACGTGACAGGTGGTGAACCTTGTCGCCGTGTATACAGGAACTGACTATTACCTATTCCCGAGGGATAGGTAGGTTTCCTCACGATGTTTTCCCTCACCGTCAGCGAACTGTAAATTATGCACATAGATGAAAATTCATCCATTGGTGCATGCCCCACCGGGGATCGAACCTGGGACCTTCTAATTGATAGCCCAACCTGTTCACCCCTAGGCTACAGTCGCAGGGTCGGGTCGGGGTTACAGTATATTTTATTAATTACTGAATTCTATGTAGGTAGAGCCGGCCCGCGGCCCGCAAAACTGATTTGGTGCGTCCAGATGCCTTGCATGCCTCGCCCGAGCATTCATGTTATGGCATTATATCTATACGTTCGCACGTTAAAACAAGAGTATTGTTAAACCCCGTGTGATTTCAATAAACTTTAATTATAATAATTATTTATATTACAGCGTTCTCTAATAAAACGATAACTAAGGGCCACCGCAGACTTGCTACTTTTAGCATCGGCGACCGGCGATTTTGCGACTGTATCGATCCTACTTCGCGTTTCTTCGAGCGCGAACGACCGAGACGCAGCATCAAAATCGCCGAGCGCCGATGCTAAAAGTAGCAAGTCTGCGGAGGCCCTAAGTGCACGGCGCCTATCTGCCGTCGTTTCGTGTGCGGGATAATGTCACCCCGTTACATGCCGGTCCCAGGTGTCGCAACCCGACCGCACTTAGTATTTGCCGCCATCCTGCTGTCGTCTTACTTATGTGTGTTGTAAATTAGCTACAAACGCATACCCGAGGTAATGTTGATCGTCATTTTAATATTTGGGTACCTATGTTAATTTTAAATTAAGAATATGCCTTATTTTACCGTGGTAGAGCCAAGCTGTAGCCAATGGCTGTGGTTACATCAGGCTCTTGCCTCGCCCGAGCACTCAGTTTTCAAGTTGAAATGCATAGACATAAAATGCGAGCGAGCGAGGCATGCGCGGCATATGGACAAGCCAAATGGACTGCAGCTCATACGAGCTGGCCCGAGTCAGCTCAAAGAAATTGTAATAAGAGTAAGGGGGAGACCCCACCGCGGCGCAAGGAGAGACCACGCACACGCTACGTAGCAAAACGTAGCAGTGGCCGTGTGCGTGGCCTCTCCGTGCACCGCGGTGGGGTCTCCCCTTAAGTCAGCTCGACCGGTGTAG
The DNA here is from genome assembly GCA_947859195.1 of Drymonia ruficornis. Lineage (NCBI taxonomy): Eukaryota > Metazoa > Arthropoda > Insecta > Lepidoptera > Notodontidae > Drymonia > Drymonia ruficornis. The sequence continues at coordinate 5,294,867 of OX401929.1, read as the reverse complement.
TACTGTCCTCTCACAGAACATTGGCGCAATGTAACTATTTTTTGTGTGTCTTACGATGAGTGAGAGCCCAAACCCAAACTCCCCCATCTCTCGATTCGTTCATATTTCTAAACTTCTTGAACATAACATAATGAACTACGAGACTCCGACCTTCAAGTCGACATAACTTGTAGCTAGACAAGCCAATAAAAACTTAGTTAAGGTCGATATAAAGTTAAGTATCAGTAGCACCTGTTTCGAACGCCTGTAAACTGTAATTTCAGCAATTTATACCAACTGTTTATTAGTGCAATTTTGTTTTAATGTCTCGTTTGGTTCAAGTTTGAACGGTTTCAGGACCGATTAGGTGTGTGTGCTAATTTATAGTCTAAGTTTGGACTAATTTAATATTAAAATTAGATAAACGCGACTTGTAAACTAACAAATAATAAAAAACCCTTTTAACGTACCACTCCTGGGCACGGGCCTCCCTCTTTGCGTGGGGGAGTCAGGCCAGAATCCACCACGCTGGCCCAGTGCGGGTGGATTTCACATGTCTTTCGAAAATTGGTTAGATTTTCTAAGACATACAGATTTTCTGTCGATATTTTGAACTATCGATCCAATATGGAGATTAAACTCTCTCGCCGTGGTTAGTTACAACCACAGAGTAAAGACTAAAGGAAGAGGTGCCCTTATTAGATATTTGTATGAAACAAAACGTGGTCATTGTTTTTTTCATTTTCATTTTACTATTTACCGGTAAATAGTTGAACTACTCGCTTCGTTTTATGTCGATGTTAGTACTAGGCCGACTTGCTTAGGGCCAGTCCCCTTAGTAACTGGTCCTTGGTTACAACTGATCTTAACTATATTTTTGGTTTGTACTCATTCTTATACATATAGGTATGTGGCAAAGAAAACTAATTAACTAAGCGTCTCAGACAAGTTAGTAAAGTAAGGTAGGTACGCCAGTAATTACTAATTAGTTGAACTTTGGTGGAAATCCACACCGAAATCTTGGATTTAGGGAGATCACGTTTAACTGAGATTTGAACCTGCTATTTGAATCGTGTAAGCTAGCAAAACCTAATTTTAAAACCCTATCATAGTGAAATACCAGTCAAGTAACTAGATGAAACATTACAACGACTTGTTAGCGGGAAGTGGAAAAGTGATGTTGTTATTTTTGTTTTAATTTCCAAAACTTGTGTTTTCTCAAATTATACAATGAATTACCGTAACGAATTTAGTTGAAACTGCAGATTTATAGAGCTAAGGATTCTATAACATACAGCTCAATAATTTTTGGTCTACGACAAAAATTAACGAAGATACGACTAATTTCCTAACGAAGTTTCCTGACCGGGCCGCGCCGGCCGCCGCACTCGCTGTGACGTCACGCGGGCTGATACGCGCTCGGCTAGCGCTAGGGTTCGGTTGTCTTGTTCGCGCGCAGCGTGTTTTAAGCCTCAAAATGAGTTTACAGGAAAGTTTTCAACAAGCTAAGTCGGATAACCTGCCAAAAGTCGATACTTTTATGGTATTCGACTACTTAAACAATAATTTAAAATACACCAGCGCCGTGACACGTGGTTGGAAACGGAAAAGGTACACTTAGGTACTTTCACTTACCTTTTCTGTTATGAATACTATTTTCACAAAGAAACCTATTATTTTACCACTAGGTTAAGCATGGAAAGGTTCGGTGTACCTACCCAAAGTACTATAAGATATATAAGATACCTAGGAAGGTAGGTAGTATCCTGTCATAAGTAGGTAGATTAGGTGTTTATCCTATTGAGTACTATTTTTATTCCTGTTTATTTTTGACGACCGCTTGGCGCTATAGTTTGAGCGTTGGCCGCCCCCTTAGTTTGGGACCATACAGATGGCGTGTAAGTCTGGCGATATTTATTATTATTATTTATTATTCCTTTATAATCTATTATTTTACCACTAGGTTAAGCATGGAAAGGTTCGGTGTACCTACCCAAAGTACTATAAGATATATAAGATACCTAGGAAGGTAGGTAGTATCCTGTCATAAGTAGGTAGATTAGGTGTTTATCCTATTGAGTACTATTTTTATTCCTGTTTATTTTTGACGACCGCTTGGCGCTATAGTTTGAGCGTTGGCCGCTTGGCTCACTGCATCGGGTGGTTGTGGGTTCGATTCCCGCCAGAGGCAAATTTCGGAAATGGCCTTTTCGTAATCTACTCTGGTCTGGTTGTCACTGAGATCGCCCCCAGTCCATTTTTTTTTTGTTTTTTTTAGTCCGGGCGCTATTAGGCCCGGCCCGCGAACAACCTCTGATGTGGGGGTCAGAGTCCTTAATTAACTTATGATTTAAATAATTTCTTCAGTCCATTGGTAGCCAAGTATCAGCGGTGCTTAGGGGGCGTCCATAAATTACGTGAGGCATTTAGAGGGGGGGGGGGGGGGGGGGGTCGAGCCAAAACTCTCCAAATCTCACGTGGGGGAGAGGAGGGGTCTCTGCAAATCTCACGTAATTTTTTCTCCGCAAAAATTAGGGTGCGTTTCCATTGAAGCGGAGCTGGGCGGAGCGGACCGTGAACTGGCCAATCACAGTGCTCGAAATCTCCACTCCGCATCAGTGGAAACAGTGTAAGCGGAGCGGAGCGGAGTTGAGTGGACTTTCGAATAAAACAAATGAACACGCGGCCCCGAGCCGGACAGAACGGAGTCGAGCAGGCTGTGGTGCCGAGTGGTGTGCACGAAGCGGAGCGGAGTGGAGCGGAGCGCAGCGGACCGGAGCTGAGTGGAGCGGAGCTGAGTGGAGCTGAGCGGATCTGACCGAAGCTGAGCGGAGCTGAGCGAAGCTGAGCGGAGCTGAGCGGAACTGAGCGGATCTAACCGAAGCTGAGCGGAGCTAAGCTGAGCGGACTTTCGAATACAGTATATGAACACGCGGCGGATAGCTTCCGAATTTTCATCTTCTAGTAGAGAAAGATGTAAAAGCGCTGTTCTTTTCTTAACCGATAACATGACGTATGATCACTCCATGAGATTGAATTTGACTCAAATTTGACTGATCGGAACACGGCTCAATGCAGCTCAGCTTGACTCCGCCCCGCTCCGCTCCGCCCCGCTCCACTCCGCCCCGCTCCGCTCCGCCCCGCTCTGCTCCACCCAGTTCCGCTTAAATGGAAAAAGTTGCCACTTTTCACTGCTCTTCTCCGCCCCGCTCCGCTTCAATGGAAACGCACCCTTAAACTGCGAGAAAACTGGGTTAAATTAAGTAAAACATGTTTCTCCACTAGAATATGGCTTTTGAAAAATCTCACCTAAGATTAGAGGGGGAGGGAGGGGGTCGAGCAAAATCTCACAACATCTTACTAAGGGGGATGGGGGAGGCAAAAATTCACAAAAATCACCTCACGTAATTTATGGACGCCCCCTTAGTTTGGGACCATACAGATGGCGTGTAAGTCTGGCGATATTTATTATTATTATTTATTATTCCTTTATAATCTATTATTAACATAATATTATATTACCCATCACCCTACCTAAGGATTCACTATCACTACATACCTAGTATAAAACAAATTCGCTTCCCGCTTTCTGGCTGTCTGTCTCTATGTATGCTTAGATCTTTAAAACTACGCAGCGGATTTTGATGCGGTTTTTTTTAATAGATAGTGATTCAAGAGGAAGGTTTATTATGTATAATACATACTTAATATAGTAGAGAAACACTGATAATTTTAGAGGTTTCTAATGTGATGTCGTAAATAAATACATTTTTTTGCGCTTACATTGCAAACGCTGGCTGAATCCAACAAGATAGATCAAAATAATGTACTACAGTATTGTACACCATAAAAAGGTATACAAAAAGTCCGCGATGGTATTTATATCTATCTCTTAGGGATAACCCACAATAACCATTTTTTATCCTTTACTTTTTACGAGAAATAATGGCTTATTTACGAAGCGATTTTAAGCAATACAGCATTAATCCTTATCCAATTAAGTACCTTAAATACATTGTGCATTTAATATAGATCAATATGGCCCTTTACAGCATGTAATTTAAATGAATAACACCTAAAATAGTGAATGGCGGCGCAAGCGGGAAACCGGGCACATCGCGAAATCAACGAGGCGAGTCCGGTGACGTCACGCGCGCTGGCCGCACTTACCGCCCGTCGATAAATTTTGGATACATAAAATGTGTTAGGAAATCGCAACCGATGGACCGATTTCGATGATTTAAAAACTATATTGATAAGAAAGCTTAGTTTTAACTGTTAGTGTTGGTTATGAGTGGATTTGTTGACCTATTACTGATCCTCATTCAACCATTTCGGAATCATCTATACCAATATTATAAATTCGGAATTAACTCTGTCTGTCCGTCTGTTAAGTTTTCAATACTAAACCGCTAAACCAATTTTAATTAATTTTAGTATAGAGATAGACAGGACCTTGGAGAAAGACATAGGCTGCTTTTTGTTGCAAAAATAAATAAAACTTAAAGGGGGTGAAATAGGGGATGAAAGTTTGTTAGACCAATAATTTCTCGAAGAACAAATACTTCACAGACGAAGTCGCCCACCAGCTAGTTCTGTATAAATTTCAAACCACATCCCTTTAGTACATAAATAATACATAGGTAAAACATATAAACACAAGCATAAGTCCATCTCATCCAATTCAAAAGGCACACACTCATTCTCTCCATTACAGAGCCAGTGTGGCCGGACAGGTTGATAAATAGCTAGCCATCTTTGTTCAAGAGATACCGGACACGGCAGTTATCTAGACTACCTCGTTATATCTAGACATAGTCCTTATTCATTTTCAGGGTACTGAAAATGTATGGCTGTAACGCGTGGGGAGAATCATGAAACTTTCATAGCCGAATAAAAACGCAACTCTTGAGAGCTCAGTTTCTTCTAAACTGCGAGACAAAATTTGATGCGATTTTTACTATTATTCAGAGAATTGAAAGGTCTATAATACTAGCGTGTGCCTGATGGGATTTCAGATCGCATTGTCATAATTTATTGTCCGGTGAAAAATACGATCTTTCATCCCCTATTTTTAGGGGATGAATTTCCAAAAACGCTAACAACGCTGACTTTTATTTAAAAACAGAAGCTTAGACACTAATTCCCACATTTCTAACTTTAAAAAGTGACAATCTTTCAACCCATATTGAACCCCCTTAGGGGATAATTTTTTAAGAATCCCTTCTTCGTGTTCGCCTTCGTTAAATAAGGTCTAAACCCTATTAATAAAAAATCCCAAAGTAGTTTTAATAAAACGCATTCAAAAGATACATCAGCTATACACACCACATCAAACTTCGACCCCAATAAATAAGTTTCACGCGCAAAATAAACAGTAGGTACTCGAAGCGAATTCCAAAGACGTTTATTAAGCGGTTCCGAGTTCCCAACTTGGATACAAAGGCACTGTCAAAATATCAAACACAATACGAGTGCAAACTCTGAGGAACTTTTATTGAGAAATTTAAACAACCATTCAAAGTAATAGCAAAAGTTCCTTCTCTCTCACCCCTACGTAAGGTAACATTAATCACACGGGCCACAAAAACTCACTAATGCAAAGTTTTAAATTACACGAATTTTACACACAGTGTGGCAAACATTGATGTATTATTCTTAGATATGGTACTGACTTACATTGCTATCACTAAACTTGTGCTCGGCGCACCGCTACGTGCAGCGAAATCCAAACTTCTATAAACGCACTCGCAATTGAACTATTAACATACTAAATAGGTACATAGGAAAGCATTCACCAGAAAATGAATTGTATTGGCAGTACCGACATGTTTTCAACATTATTTTGCCGCGAGCGACTGAGTCGTACTGTGTCCATGGACTCCGTTTAGTAGGACAAACTATTTTGGATAGTCACATGTCTTCTTTCTTGGTAATATCTTTGGTGGCAAAGCACTATTATAACAGTTTGCCAAAAAACTGACCGGCGGATCGTAAATTTGCGAACTTGTTCTATTCCCGACATCTGTTGTCCCGCTCTGACTGCACGCATTTATAACCCCGTCTCGGTTTTGCAAAGTTTTTCAGGAGTTGGCTAGTCTGGCGGCAAGCTAAGCTGCATTGTTCTCTGGCGGAACCATGGAAATATTTGTCACGTTGAAACATGTTTCTTGTCGAAAACTTTTTGGTAATACAACGATATATCATTTTATTTGTAGTAAACCACAAAAAGACAAGATAAGAAAAGCGCAAGACCGGTCATTGTGGCGAATCTTGGGGAGGCCTATGTCCAGCAGTGGACGTCTTTCGGCTGAAGTGATGATGATGATGAAATCACAAAATCGTATTTAATTATATCATAATAAGAAGGTATACGACCACGTACCGGAAGACGTAGCGTGGGTAGGCCCCCCACAAGGTGGACCGACGCCCTTTTGAAGGTCGCGGGAAACCGCTGGAAGCAAGTGGCACAGGACCGGTCTTTGTGGAAAACCTTGGGGGAGGCCTACGTCCAGTGGACGTCTTTTGGCTGTCATGATGATGATGATGAAGAAGGTATATCATTTAACTGTAATTCGAATTGCAATTGCAGTATCTATGTTAAAGTTAATTTGCCAAAGTGGTAGTTTTAAAGAAATGCACTTTACGTAGTGGACACAGGTGACAATAGCGCGAGGAATGTGATTCCTTTAGTTAAAACTTTTTGCAGAATCGTTATTTGCACTTTCCACTTTGCAGTTTTACGTAAGATAGATCCGTGATTTTAGGGTTTGTAGGAATTATTTCAAAGTCGTCTAACGGACTAATTTTCCATACGTCTAGTTCCATAGGACTAGTCCATATAGTTTTTTTTGTTTTATCAAAAATAATTTTCGTGATTTATTTTTCTGAATGTGGATTGTGGATGCTATTGAACTACTGTTTACTACTATCCTCTTATTACGATGACTATTTGTCGCAAGGGAGACCAATCATTTGTCATGTTCAGGGATAGGTATAGCAAATTATTATTTTCTATATTTTTAGTAAGATATAAATAATGTTTCTTTGGTTTCTAATCTAATTACAAATTCTACGCAGGCATAGTCGCGGGCACCAGCTATTTATCTAATAAATTAAAATGTTTATGGATGACCTTAGTATTAAATTATTCTAAATTAAATACCTTAAGGAATTCAAAACACGACGCTGTTATGTTTAACTTAAGAGTGGCGACATTAAATCGGAATGACAACTGGCGTCGAAACTTATAATTGTTGTCAACGCAACTTAAATTGGAACACCGAAGCGAAACATCAACAACAATAACTTAACGATAACTTGAAATAAGGAAATGAGTATCACTGAAAGTGTTAATTGAAAGTACCTTAAGATACTGGTCTACTCATTTAAAGTTATTCAGTTGATAAAATATCCGACCAATGAAAGATGATTGATAGTTCTTTGACGATACTGTTACAAAAAAAATACGACCGACATATTTTATCACTCTCATGGCCGTATACTCAAAGGCTACTCAAATGTTTGAGTCCCACTTAGCTATTTGAGACGTCGTTATTTGTATTTTTTTGTTTGCCGCGTTAAAATTAAGCAGCTCTCAAATTTGAGTTTCGGACGAGTATTCGGCAGATAGAGTTTTTCACGAATTATAAAATTACATGAAACAAATATTGCCAGGGAAGGCACAGATAGATTTCCACCTGATGGTAAGTGGCAACCCTCGCCCAGGACATCTGTAACTTAAAGGTCCCTATAAACATACCCTTTGTTGAACCCCTATGTTTTAGTGCAAAGGAAATTTAGGATGATCATACCACGACAAGATTTCTTAAAGAGCTTCGAACAATATGAATGCAGAAAATAAAATTCAAACAGAACGTTCGTTTGAAAACAGCTTACTACCTACGACCTACACACAAACTAAAAATAACAAGACACCTCTGCATTATTTAGATGTTAGCCCGTCGCTATACTCTAAGGTACCATAAACTAAATGTAACAGGTCCATCGTTACACGTCCAATTAAGCATAACCACAGCTGTGTATTAAAACTATACAATTTGTATTCGTTGTACATTAGAACAGCTGATGCAAGTTACGAAACATAAAACAACTTTTGCTATGAACTAGTGTATTCGACTCATCAGCGGGTCATAGATTATGGAGGCGAAGATCGGCAAGAGAGGTTATTAGGTAAGAATAATACCTACCTATCATGATGAATAGCACTATTTATAGTCTCTGCCGATATTGTAAAAGGTGACAAAAGTAACGGAGACGAAGTATTGAACTTAGTAGTATTTTTTTATATTAACTCATAAGTGTTTTTTTTTTTTTTCAAAAATATTAAATTATTTCCAAATAAGCTAATAAGCTTGCTAAAACTAATAAGTTATGATGTCATACCTCAGAAGCAATTGAACTTTAAACGTCTGAACTGAACCTAATTTTGCCAATTTCAAAGCTTAAAAATATAATACTTCACTATGCGTTCGTTCGTGTTCGTGTGTTCTTGTTCGTAAGTACTTCCCTACTTTAAATAATTATGCAAAAACTAAATTCGCATCAACTCTATTGACATAAGGGTAAGGTATAAAATATTTTTGCGATGAATTTTCCACCTGTCACTTTATACGATTCTCCTATAGGTGGCAATAAAAATTGTTTTCGACCAAAATGTACCTGACTTGGAATTTCAATGACAACCCTTTGGGGGCGACAGGAGTGAAAACACAGTATTGATCGAAAGATAAGGCACATAGCCAAATAAAGGTACAATATTTACGTGCGTATCTATCTGTATTATTATTTAATCTATGGTGTCTGCTGACCAAACTATCGCCGGTTCGTTACGAGGCGGATTAATATTTCGCCGCGGTAAATACGTTATGTGCTGGACACCGCTCCAACTTGTACTGCTAAATTGTCGAAGTTGCCAGCCCTAGGGAGTCGTACGTTTGACATTGCAGGGCTGACAGATTAATAATTATGTTAATGATGTGACTTTTTGTTTTTATTGAATAAAATATAGGTCTCACATCTTTGTTGTTTATGTTAAAATTAGCTTAATATTTTTTTATAGGCAGGTGGAAAACAAGCGTACGGCCCGCCTGATGTTAAGCAGTAACCGTAGCCTATAGATGCTTGCAATACCAAAGGCATTTTTTCGCGCGTTGGCGACCTGAAGGGGAGTGGGACGGTGGGAGTGGAGGGGGGAGGGGCCTTCCAGCTCTCTCACTCATTGCACGAAACGCAGCTGTGATAGCTGTTTTACGGCGATCTTCTGTGAGAGGGTGGTGCTACCCCGTTCGAGCCATCCCGTATATGAGCTGTAGTCAATTGGCTACAGTTTGGCGCTACCACCAATAAATCATTAATGCTGGTGCTATTTTCTGTTGTCATTTTCGAAAGCTTCATAATATTTAACAAATAATTTGGACCACACTTAATTTCAACTGTCAATTTAATATACCTAACATACAAACCAAAAGCCTCAGGACCCACTATTCCCATAGCAACACATTCCACATATTGACAGCGAGCGATAAATAATGCACCTCTAATATACTAAGAATCGTTAAACCATTATTTCAGACAGGAATTTCAACAACGTGGCAACCCTATTGAAAAGAGACAGGGTTGAACGTGACGCGAACACAGCAGCCAATGCCAAATTAATTTACAGCAAAATCGCCACTTTCCGAATGGGAACAATGTATGAAATTCAATTAGTAAACACTGATGGGATGTGTTTGCTTGTGCAAGTTTTTTTGTAGGTATTTATTTCGGAATATTGAACTAAAACAATACAAATATTGACATACGTACATACATACATACATAAACTCACGCCTGTATCCCCAGGGGTAGGCAAAGACTATTGATTGCTACATGCTACGATTTTGACACACCTCTTTTGTTTCATCCACATTCATACATCTTCTCAAGCACTGCCGTCGGTTGAGGGTGCTACGGACTTGACGTTTCTTGAAAATACCATTACTAAAATATTGAGTTGGTTGTTGAATTAAATTGTTTTTAGCCCCCGTAGGCCTAAACAAAATTAACTTAAAACCAAACGTGATAGAGATCCAGTCCGAAAATATATTCCATCATCTATCCTTTTTGAGTTCCGTTAAAAACGAATACATTTCGTCCTTCCGACGATCGTTGCAATCGAAAATTTCCCCTGAAATTTGGAACTCACGGACTGAGTCAACAGTACTAAGAATCATTAGCTTTGTGTTTCTTAATTAAAACGAATTGTAATCTGATTGCGACCACCCATTGTTTTACAATACGCTGATTACACTGTAATATGATGTAAGGGAGAGTCGCAGTGGAAAGAATTCGGAATGAACAAGATTCCTTGTAATTTGAAGCGATATTTGAATACAGTTTGCTATGTCGTGGGAGGTCAGTAGCTAGACACATTATATCAGGCTGCTCCTTAAACAATAGGTAGGTATACAGTGTGTTTTTTTTTAACTGGGACAGTATGGAGTTATCCAAAATCATAGGAGATACCTAAAGACGGGCCTGTTAGCGTGGTTGGTAAGATTCCGCCTATCACGCTGCAGGTCGTAGGTTCGATTCCTATCCGAGACATGCATTTGTGTGCATGAACATGTCTGTATTTCCCGAGTCTGGGTGTATATTAAGTATGTTTTTACAAACAAAATATAATATATGTAGTAATATCAGTTATCTGGTTTCCATAGTACAAGCTCTGCTTACGTTGTTACGTTCTCTCACGTTGGGTCCTGACTATCTGGTGAAACGTGGGCTTTGAGTTGGTTAAACCTCCACAATGTGGTGGTGTATGGCCACTCAAGCCTCTGACTACCCCCGAATGGGGATAAAAGTCGTGACGTTACACATTTTTTACACAAGCTCTGCTTAGTTTGGGATCAGGTAATCTTGTGTAAAAAAATGTCCCAGGATATTATTATTATTATTAAAGGAGAACTGTCTTCTATTCATGTGAAAAAAGTTTGGCATTGTATTTTATTTGGTCAATGTGAGTTATAGTAGTTATATATAATAATAATAAATTTGCGTTAAGTCACGGTTTTGAGTCTAACTCTTAACATACCAAGCTCCCGAATGTTATCAACCCTACACACAAGCTTATAGAGTCAGAATCAGTCGAGTGTGAAGTCTCCACAATGGCGACGCGGAAGCGAAGAGGGCGAACAACACACAGTCTGAGCTTATATTAGCGATAAAATTATGAACATATAACTATGATATACTGGGGGCTTACCACGAACTATTATTGCGATTCAATTACAGGAACGTTTGAACGATTCAGCGTCTTTTTGTACAATGACGTACCTTATTGTCATGACAATAAGAAACGTCATTTCACAAATGGCCGCTGAAACGTTAAAACAAAACTGCTATAAGAGGTGGTGGTAAGCCCCCTGAACATTGTACTGGGAACTTGTGTTAGAGGGTGATTTTGTTCAAATCCATATTCATTTATTTCGCATGCCACAATGTGTAATAGATGGTAAGTGAATTACAGATCAATAGTGGACCCAGTAGAGCGCAGCAAAAATAATAAGTAGGAGAGAGGACAATATTGTCGTAAAAGAATATTTTAAATAGTATTTAAATAATAATAAATATCGCCAGACTTACATAGGTAAGTCAATTGTACATAGGTATAATTGACTAGGGGCGTTCCCAGTGACACCCAGACCAGGGCAAATTACGAAAAGGCAGTTTCTGAAATTTGCCTCTGGCGGGAATCGAACCTGCAACCACCCGATGCAATAAGCCGAGCGGCCTACGCTCGAACCACTGCGCCAAGCGGTCTTCAAACTCAATATATGCATTTACACACATATATGTATTATTATGTACAGATGAAGCCAGCATTCCTAATCATAGATTGCTTCGACAAACAAACAGATATTCGCAGTTGAGGTAATTCCACCAATTCAATGGTATTTGTCGGTACACGCGACCGTCGCCATTTTGGTAGACTATCCTATTCAAATGCCAATAGCTACCAGCCATGGATCCCTATACTCACTTAGGGACACCGCAGACATGCTACTTTTTGCATCAGTGATCGGCGATTTTGCGACTGTATCGATGCTGCATCGCGATTTGGCGACTCTGCGTTCGGACGCAGCGACTGTTCCGATGCTAAAAAGCGACTAATGCGATCGCCGATGCAAAAAGTAGCATGTCTGCGGTGGCCCTTACGTAACTGGATCGCGCTTAAAAGATAAAATATATTTGAAAAAAAAAAATTGTTCGAATTTCAAATAAAAATGTATACCATCCAATTCTATTCCCGTTTGGCCCCCAAGTATTATTTCGTACTTTTTAGACACCCTATTACATACACACTATTTAATTCTACGATACCAATCCAAATTCCCAAAAACATAGAGAAAGAAAAAAATTGGCAAGAGTCGCTGTGCGCATTTTGATAGCTACTTAGATAGGGCCTCCGCAGACTTGCTACTTTTAGCATCGGCGACCGGCGATTTTGTGACGTATCGATGCTGCGTCGCGTTTCTTCGAGCGCGAACGAGCGAGACGCAGCATCAAAATCGCCGATCGCCGATGCTAAAAGTAGCAAGTCTGCGGAGGCCCTTAGTTATTAATAATTACTAGTACTATGATGTTGTCCCTTTTATTCTTCTATATGAGATCTATGAAAAGTTTAATAAAAAGTATAAATTAAACTACATCTATCAATATCTACTTACCGGATTTTGTTATATTTAAGAAACTATATATTTTTTAATGTACCCACTACTTATTTAATTCTAACTAAACTAATTAGAAACAAAAATCTGTTTTTAATACTAATAAAAATACAGTCAAAAATAAAAAGGTACAATCAATAACGAAACGCATTACCTATTAGCAATAAAAATTAACAATTACCCACCGCCGTTCCGAAGTCGTAAACGGAACTCAATTATCGACTATCAGTAAAACAAATTGAGTCAGGAGAGTAACAATAACACCATAACTCATACCATTGCGAAATCGATTATGGTTTTAAAACGTAAACTAGTACTATCGGCGACAGGATGTTGAATATTTATAGTATTAGTTGTTAATATAGGTAAGCGTTAAGGTTCTAACTACGTAAGTAGAGAGTAGAGCTTTATAGGTAGAGCCAAGCTGCAGCCAATTGACTGCAGCTGATATACGGGCTGTTTCGACCGGGGTAGTACCACCCTTTCACAAAAGATCGGCGTAAAGTAGCTATTACTGCGGCTTTTCGTACGATGAGAGATAGCTGGAAGTCTAAATCAAAAATGGTGTTTCTAAATCGTAGAATGTGGCAATCAGTAGTCTCTGCCTACCCCCTTGGTATACAGGCGTGAGTATATGTATATACGTATCTGTGGTATAAATATTACTTTAAAACCTTTTAATTGTGTTTTAAATGAACTGCCTATTTATGATAATTCTTTGCATAATATTAACGCGATAAGATATTTTAATTTAACATCTTAATTAAACATAATTTATGTAAAACTGAAAACTGCTGTTAAGAAAATTATTTCATACTTACTAGTAATTATTTATTTAATTTACATTATGTTTATTATCAAGCGTTTAATATTACACAGTTGATATAATTATTAGTCCCATTTTTTCAATTAATTAAATTAATAATTTGTATAGATTGTAGTACAATATTTTGTAATACAAACTTCTGTGCATCACTGTACCGACACCGATTTATCAAAAACAAGTTTTCCGATAAAACGTTTTCAAGTCATAAAATCGGAATTAAATCGACGCACTCAAGAATTACCGTTGATCCGGTAACGAAGGTAAATTACCATTTGACAGCTACCTAAGAGTCGGTAATGGTCACTGAACGGTCGATGGTAACTGATGGTTGCCATTACCGTGCGGCCGGAACTAGATACATTAGGTGTCGGATTTTTAGATGGTTCAAATAGCCACAAGTATATATTCCGTTATTTTTAAAAGACTTCGAAATATAGATTGACAATTCTACATGTTAATAGATGTACACATCCGCCTATCTATCTTATTAGTTTCAATTTGATATTGTTTTTATTTTATTTCGTAACCACCAAGCCAACTAGGCACCTGTTGGCAGGGAAGCCGCATTCACCCGAGTGCCCAGTTGGCTTGGAAAAGTAAAACTTTTTTTTATACGTAGTATGTGATGCTGAGGGCCTAGTAATTGTAGTTGAAAGGTCATAAATATTAACGGAACACGTATATTTCTTCTTTCTCACGGAAACAAAATGGAACAGTCAACTTTTAAAAACTAATAAAATCTCCGAACATATTTTAGTATAACTTACGACGTTTAAAACGACGTAAGTATGGTTACCTACATGGTTTAAAATAAAACACAATATTAAAATTCATACATGTTTAAATTCAGAACCGAATCTCATATAAAAAGAAATAAAAACCGGCCATAAAGCCTAACTATAAAAGTTAATGTTTTTATATAACTAATTTATCTCGAAACAGTATGCGTGTTTGTTTATAAGATTGGGAACAAATTTATAAATGGTTTAGCTTCGATATTTAAAATGAAACGTCAGGTACAGACGAAGCCACAATTGATTTGTCTATTTTTAATTTGAATTGCAGTTTTTGTTCCACGTGTAAATGTTTTTGAATTGCAATAAAGAAAATTAAATCTCTACCAACCTACCTTATTATTAGCATTACTCTTCATTCATTCATTAATTAAAATCAATTCCATGAAAAAGCAACACAAGAGTCTTCAGTCTTCACAATCGAATACAAATCGATCAAGTATCGAATCTGTATCGATTCTAGGTATCGAGAAGGCAACAAAAGGCCGTTTACAAAGACTCACAGTGACAAATGAAATTCGACGTACGACCATAAATTGTGACTAGGAATAATAAAATATTATCTATCTCTGAAATAAATACGGGGGAAGGACAATAGGGCCTTTATTAAGGGCGCCCGCACCCTATAAAGATTGTGTATCCCACATATGGGATTCTGTTGCGAAGCACGATATGATTGGAGTTATGGGAAATTGTTAAGTACTTAAAACAATGGGAGTATCTAATGGAACAATTGAATGGCGACATCTAAGGTACTTATAATGGAATGTACTCATTGGGAAGAAAGCAATCACATAAAATAAGCCTGCAGTAAAATAAATAATAATAATGTAGATAAATTGCAACTAAAGAACAATATAACTTAACTTACGACGTTTTGCGTTAATAGCACTGAGATTATTCTCTTGTTTTTTTTTCTTCGGAATAGCTTGTTGGCTACCATACAATGGACTGAAGGACACCAGCTAGCCTATTCTGTAACGACAAACTCACTTCGCACGCGTGAATTTGCAGGTGATATGTCAAATTTTGTATTGAAATTTGACATTTCACTAGATAATTCACGCGTGCGAAGTGAGTATGACGTTACAGAATAGCCTAGCAGTTCTTGCAATTCACGAAGGCGACCGGCTCTTGGTTGTGTTTGACATGTACATACACAATTGTGACAGTGTGCGTGCGTGGCGCAGCCGTAAACGCACACATTAACACGTCTACAGATACATCTTTACACAGCCAAGGGCCGGTCGCCTTCGTGAATTGCAAGAACAGGGTACATTACGAAAAGGCCGTTTCCAAAATTTGCCTCTGGAATCGAACCCGCAACCACCCGATGCAGTGAGCTGAGCAGCCTACGCTCAAACCACTGCGCCAAGCGGTCGTCCCCATTTCCATTTTTTTTTATAGGCCTGCGGTGGCAAAAAAGCGTACGGCCCGCCTGATGTTAAGCAATTACCGTAGCCTATAGATGCTTACACTACCAAAGGCATTGCTCGCACATTGCCGACCTGAAGGGGACTGGGATGGACGGGGGAGGGGTCCATTCTCAATTTCCCATACCGGTTTAATGTGATAATCGTTTACTGGATATAAATCGTTACTCGATTATTCGCATTATGTATATCTTTCTGATTCATTGATTCTAACGCAAAAAATAGCAATGGCCACATCGGCAGTAATACAAACAGGGACGTGCGAACCGTGTGTCGGCCGCGCGGCGCGTGTATCCTGTAGGGTTGTCACCGTTGAGTTTATTTAAGAAATAATATTTTAATCGTTATTTTTAATATACGGGGACCATGTGGAGGACGATACCTAGTTTTTATTTTAGCAACATAGCTATTCAAATGAAACGATAATAATATTTGAAAACTACCTACATTTATCTTTGGTTAAGCATAAACCAGAACCAGTTACATTCATAACCATATAAAACCACCATAACCATATTCATAAACTTATTTAAAACTGAAAATGTAGCGATTTACTTAATTCACCGCATGGATATACTGATATATGGTCAAGGCGGGCTATATAGTATACCGGTTTATCTTGTACTTGCTATACCCCGTGGCTTCACTCGCATGGAAATTGATGTGTAAGATTAGCCTGTCTCTAGCTACGTTTCAAATTTCATTAAAATCTTTTAAGTAGCTATGGAGATAGATGGTAACAAACATTCTCACACACTTTCGCATTTATAATAATAATAATAATATCCTGGGACATTTTTTTACACACGGCTGCATCCCAAACTAAGCAGAGCTTGTACTATGGAAACCAGATAACTGATATTACTACATATACTACTTTTTTATTTGTAAATACATTCTTAATATACATATACACCCAGACTCGGGACATACAGACATGTTCATGCACACACATGTATGTCCCGGGTAGGAATCGAACCTACGACCTGCAGCGTGAAAGGCGCCATCACGCCAACCACGCCAACGGGCCCGTAATATTAGTAAGATAGACTAAAACAAATATTAATAACCTCTGTTTTAATTCCCTGAACGTTTTCGACAACCCTACTCCCGGCGACCCCACACGATCGATAAAACATTTTATTTCTCTCTATTATAAATCGGAGGGGACTATTATGAGTGGTGTCGCGTGCTCGCAGTTACTGGCGTATACCCCATTAATCCGACCAGCCCGGCCGGTGTCAACTGTGCTTGCATTTTTTGTGTTTTTAATCTAGGCTGGCTTTGTTATCGAAGTCTGGCCTGTTAATTAAATGAACAAGTATAGATTTGATATGAATTGCACGTTAAAATTGAAAGTGGTGGTAGACCTGCACTTGACTGCAGAGGCTGGCTCGACCTGGGTAGTACCACCTTCTCACAGAAGATCGGCGTAAAGTAGCTATGACAGCTGCGATCCGTACGATGAGTGAGAGAGCCGGAAGCCTAACATCCCCTTTCCCCTCCCTCTGTTCCACTCCCCTTCAGGTCGGCAACGTGCGAGCGATGCCTTTGGTATTGCAAGCATCTATAAGCTACGGTAACTGCTTAACATCAAGCGGGTCGTGTGCTTGCCACCTTATTCGCATAAAAAAGTTCATAATTACGCAATGTGCATCATCTTGCTGATGGAAATCATATAAGCTGCTAAGTTAAGCTAGCATATTAAGCTGTTATTTACAACATCTAAATAACCTAGGAGTCGAATACAGAACATTATATATAAACGCCCAAAACTACAAACATTAGGCTACCGAGATTTAAATATCCTGGGACATTCTTTACACACGGCTACCTGGGGGCTTACCACAAGCTCTTATTGCGATTCAATTATAGGAACGTTTTAACGGCGTTTTAATGACGTTTCTTATTGCCATGACAATAAGGTACGTCATTGCACAAAAAGTCGCTGAAACGTTAATACGTTCCTGTAATTGAATCGCAATAAGAGCTTGTGGTAAGCCCCCTGATCCCAAACTAAGCAGAGCTTGTACTATGGTAAACCAGATATCTGATATTACTACATATACTACTTTTTGTTTGTAAATACATACTTAATATACATAATTACACCCAGACTCGGAACATGCAGATATGTTCATGCACGCAAATGCATGTCCCGGGTAGGAATCGAACCTACGACCTGCAGCGTGAAAGGCGGAATCTCATCCAACCAGCCCCGGCCCCCATATTTAGAAAATAATCAGTTTTTTTTTTTATACGATTTCGAACTTTTATTAAAAAATATCGCTGTCATCTTACCCATGAATTCTATAGACCGAACACCCTTCCAACCTTCACACATCCCATCCTATTGATATTTTGACAATACCCTCAAAATAAATCATAAAAAATCCTCGCACAGTATCCACTTACGTGATTATTCGGATTAATACTGCGTTTTAATACCAGTGGGGGGCTATGTGGGTATCGTAAAAGAAATAATATTGAACGATACGATTATCGGATTTGATGATATTTGGAGACGCGTCGCAAGCGTTAACGGAATCTTTATTACATCGTCAATCCATCAGGGCCCTAATAATGTAGTTACGTTGCCTTTACAACGCGGGCCTGGTGAGTTATTGTCAATTCAAAGGTTTTTACTTTTTATCTTAATACAATAATAATAATAATAATAAAGTATTTTAAAAGGGCATTGACCGATATAAGATCATATTAAATGTTCTAGACATTATCAAGAAAGGGGGCATGTGTCCAAAATAATATGTCCTATTAAACGGTTTCCATGGAAACTAAACTAATTAGTCGTTCGCAGAATAAAAAAATGAAGTGGGTATTTTTTAATGTGAATAAGGTAAGCGTATGTCCCGCCTGGTGATAAGCAGTTACCGTAGCCTATAGATGCTTGCAGTACCAAAGGCATCGCTCGTACGTTGCCAACCTAAATGGGAGTGGGAGAGAGGGATTACAAGTGTGTTTGGGCTTCCAGCTCTCACTCATCAGCACTCAACGCAGCTGTAATTACTTTACGCTGATGTTCTGTGAGAGGGTGGTATTACCCCGGTCGTACCCGTATAGAACTACAGTCAATTGGCTCGACTTGGCTCTACCATTCGCTCTACACGCCCGAAGAAATATTTTCACTTTGGCATGTATGATTTACGATGTATTGTGTTTATTCTATGCGATATAGGTCTTCGTATTGTGTCGCGATGGGTTCAGTATAAAAGGATTATTGAGTCCTATTAGGTACAGAATATCTAGGACTAATATTCTTTCTGAATGGATACGAATTCATGCTTTATGATTGACAGACAAAATGAAATGTCGTCTATTGTATATTATTCTGGACACTATTTGTGTGTTTCGTTATTAAGGGCCTCCGCAGACTAGCTACTTTTAGCATCGGCGATCGGCGATTTTGATGCTGCGTCTCGCTCGTTCGCGCTCGATGAAACGCGACGCAGCATCGATGCGTCACGAAATCGCCGGTCGCCGATGCTAAAAGTAGCTAGTCTGCGGAGGCCCTAATACAAGAGACGATGAAACGAAATTGGCGAGACCTCATTTCATTTGCTTTGGGTTCATGTCATGTATCACAGGGTAAAAAGTAATATCTTAAAATTATGGAACTAATGCATTTACAGCAAAAGAAACTGCATTAAACTAAACAGATATCTACTTAAAAAACATTTTCTAATAACTCTATTTTATTTAAGTGTTGGAAGCTTTAACATGAAAAGTCTACGTTTATAAATCCTTACACCTAGACATATAGATAGATAGAGCAACGTATAGTCAAATAGAGCCAAAATCACTTCTCAAAAACATACATTTTTACTGGTGGTAGACCCAAGCTGTTGCGAATTGACTGAAGTTCATATATGAGCTGATTCTACCGGGGTAGAACCACCCTCTCACAGAAGATTACAGCTGTGTTTCGTACGATGAGTCAGAGAACCAGAAGCCCAACCCTCCCTCTTCCCCTCCCTCCATCCCACTCCCCTTCAGGTAGGCAATTTAGTTTGCAAGCATCTATAACGGTAACTGCTTAACATCAGGCGAGTAAGCTTGATTGTTACCTCAGTCACATAATAAAATACAATATGCAGAATGTTAAAAAAACTTTAAGCACTGTTACAACTGTGACCTATCTCACACTCAAACGGGTAGTTATATTAACAAAGTTCATCATATCTCATCACAAAAGCAGGCGCTAGTGACCCAGTTGCGATGGGCAAGTAGTCTTATTTCCACAAGTGGTGTTGTCATTCCACACCGTGCAGAGTTGAAGGGGTTGAAATTCCAACTTTCGTCGGCTTTTGGAAAAGTTTATTTCATTTTTGTTCCACAAATGGCGGATGACTAAAGTGAAATATAGGTTCCCTTATAAATCGTTTGATATATCCCATCAAAGAGCTTTTTAAATGAACTGTACTCGTAGACAAAAACTAAAAAAAAAACCTACCTACCTAACTCAATTTCTGAAAAAAATAATTGGTGCACTTTCTTATGACGGTACTACTTATACTATTTTTTTGAAAATTAGACTAGGCCCGTCACACACTGCCATTACTGTTACTTCTGTAAGCCAGGATCGACATTGGTGTCCAACGAAGACGCGAAGGTTTGACCCTCGATGAGTTCCGGGGAAAAGCTAAACTTTCTTGGAACTCGCACGAATTTGATCGAAAACAGAATAGAAGTTGGAAGAAGATCATCCACTTCTCTCCGTTGCAAAGGGCCACCGCAGACTTGCTACTTTTAGAATCCGCGACCGGCGATTTTGCGACTGTATCGATGCTGCGTCGCGTTTCTTCGGGCGCGAACGACCGAGACGCAGCATCAAAATCGCCGATCGCCGATGCTAAAAGTAGCAAGTCTGCGGAGGCCCAAAGCGGGAGACTAACATAACAGAAGACTGAGAGAGATTTCGTCTTCTGTAATCTTTACTAACTCGTGAGCTTAACTGAAAATGACGAATGTTGGAACCTGATATTCTAACTAAGAATCTGAAGCGCTACCCTACATAACTAGATTAAAGATCACATCTGGTACTACCAATTAAAGTTGGGATAAATGCATTCCGGGATGGTGACCGCAAATGCGTTGTGGGGATAGGGTTGCCAACCATAATTTATAATAAAGTATCCTACTTTATTTTTGATAAATATACTTTATACTTTTACATAAAAATAAAGTAGGTATGTGAAAATACTTTATTTCCAATCATAACTGTGGTGCGT
The DNA here is from genome assembly GCA_947859195.1 of Drymonia ruficornis. Classification (NCBI taxonomy): domain Eukaryota; kingdom Metazoa; phylum Arthropoda; class Insecta; order Lepidoptera; family Notodontidae; genus Drymonia; species Drymonia ruficornis. The sequence goes on along the minus strand of OX401929.1, from coordinate 5,273,855 downwards.
AAAATGAAACACTTGTATGGATAATAAGTGGACTATTACCGTTACTATCGGCGAAATTATATGAAAATACCTAGTTCTTGTTTGTTTATTTGTTTTCATTTAAAGTGATACATCGATCACTCCCCTAAATCAAGCTAAAATAATCAAATCTAAAATATAAATCCGAATGGGAAAAACAATACGACTGGTTAACAAGTAATTCTCAAAACAAAAAATATGTCTTCAAGATAAATAAATAAAATTTTGAAAAATATTTTTTTTTTGTTCCATATACTTTATTTTTGCCCTACTTAAAGATGTGATACTTTATTTTTCCCAAAAATAGTTGGCAACCCTATGTGGGGAGCCCTTCAACAAATGGCGCGATGATTTGCGAAGGGCCTGCCCTTACTGCAAGGAGTCGATCGATTTAAGTACGTGCATGCTAAAAGCTCGACTTCGGGAGGCACTTTAAAACTCTTCAGTTAAGAATGAAGTTGTGTACTTTGAGTTATTAACTAAAATTACTCGTTTCAAGATGTTGATGGTCTTTGACTGATAGTTGTATATTATAGCGTTATATTCATGGTTTTTGTATGTATTTAGGGATAACGAAGCACAAGTTCAAGTTCTCCCAAAAAGTACGGTAGTTTTCCAGGTAAATAATAATAGTTTTTTGTTTTTTATAGGACTGCGGTGGTAAAAAAGCGCACGGCCCGCCTGATGTTAAGCAGTTACCGTAGCCTATAGATGCTTATAATACCAAAGGTATTGCTCGCACATTGCCGACCTGAAGGGGAGTGGGATGGAAGGAGGGGGAGGGGGGGTGGGCTTACGGCTCTCTCACTCATCGTACGAAACGCAGCTGAAATAGCTGCTTTACGCCGATCTTCTGTGAGAGGGTGGTACTACCCCGTACTCTGGTATCAACTCTATAGCGCAAAGGCCTATGCTTGAAGCATGTACTTTTGAATTAAATACTATATTTATAAGTATAGATATAGCATTGATGTAATCGTTTAGCAGATATGGCACCTTCTAACATTGAAATCACAAAACTCAGCGCACCACTACATACAGCGAAATTGACACCCATTAAATAGGTACTTAAGAACACATTATTCACCATAAGACCGTATTAGGAATATTATATTAATAATATTTATATTTACAAGATTATTTTCCCGAGCGATTGACGTGTACTGTGCTCATGGACTCCCTTTTGTAGGACCAACTATTTTGGACAGTCACGCGTCTTATTTTTTTTGGGTTCCGTACCCAAAGGGTGCCAACGGGACCCTATTACTAAGCCTACGCTGTCAGTCTGTCCGTCTGTCTGTCTGTCTGTCTGTGAAAATTTCAACTCTCTAACTATTACCGTTCGTGAGATATAGCCCGCTGACAGACGGACAGACAGATAGACAGACAGACGGACAGACGGACATGTCTGTCCGTCTGTCCGTCTGTCCGTCTGTCTGTCTATCTGTCTGTCCGTCTGTCAGCGGGCTATATCTCACGAACGGTAATAGTTAGAGAGTTGAAATTTTCACAGAATGTGTATTTCTGTTGCCGCTACAACAACAAATACTGAAAACAAAATAAAATGTAAAAATAAAGGGGGTCCCCATACAAGAAACTTTATATTTTTGACGTTTTTATTCTACGGTGGTACGGAACCCTTTATGTGCGAGTCCGACTCGCACTTGGCCGGTTTTTGTTAGTACTGTGTATAAAATGCATAAATGCAAAGCTATCTTGGAAAAGAAGTCTTACATAGCATTACCCTCCCTTTCCCATTTTATACAGGTACCTTCTATTACTATTTATGAAACCCACAGCAACATAGTAGAATCTCATCTCCTGAGCGACCAAAGTCGCAGATATTTCCGAGAAAAACACGCTCTACAACTTTGTCAACTCAAAATAAGTGTCTAGAACGCATTTCTGCAACATAGTGAGGTACAAGATTTTGGTTGCACTATTTCGGTTGGATCATGCATCTATTTCAGCAAGCATTGTGTATACCGAGCGTTTCAAGAGTACGAAATGATAATTAAACTACATATACGGAAGCTGATTTGTAAATGCTTAGTGAAGATAGGTTATACGTAACTGAGGTCTTCAAATATTAGTGACAACTTTAGTTTTGCAGGCTTAGAACACATCAAATGGCTTGGAAACCAGTGCAAACTAAATAGAAGTAGCAACCACTAATATTAAAAAAGCAATTTGTGAAATTTTACATAGTTTTGAGATTTTCATTTTTTTTATTGGCTGGAAGAATATTATTTGTAAGAAAGTGTTAGAATTTCAGTAAATTTTTTTATACCATTTAATTCTATTCCTGATACTCATCCAAATTATTTCGCACTTTTGAAACACCCTGTAGAGATCCAATCTTGGAGATGCATTTGTCTGTGACTGCATGCGTGAAATTAGGTATTACGTTTAAATAATGGCTAACAGATAGATGTGCAGATGAGAATTGAGATACAGTTCGTTCAGTATGTGTACATACTATCTTTGGGCTTTAAATAAGGTGTGGTAGTTTCTCAGAGTTATTCAGAGTCCCTGTGAAAGGAATGAAAGCAAATCTTATCAGAATTTTCTTGCTCAAATTTTCAGCGGTATAGATGAGATGGGACCTAGCATTACGCCAGTTACGTTAGTTAATTGTATTTTTCATTATCTTTGCTTTGAAATATAAAATTGAAGAATTCTACAACATTTAATTTGGAGTGGAATGTGGAGGCAGGCCGAGGTGTATGTAGAGAGATGAGCCAAGCCACATATTTTGACTAGGGTGTAGTGTTTGTAAGGTTAGGGCTTGTGGAGTTAGGGCGTGTAGAGTTAGAAGCTTGGCTCTACATGACATCTGATAACTTTTTAACAGTGCGGTCTGGTCTCGTTTTGGCAACATTTTTTACATGAAAATGTTTTTGGTGGGATACATCTGACCAGTTTGGTCTAGAATAACAATCTCTGTAAATTCTTTAAGATGAAAATCAGACCCCCAAACACTATTAAGACGGAATAGAGGGACAACTAAATAAACATCATTAGTCGCAAAATTACCACTCTGTTGCATAGAAAAACGGAAAAACCAACGTCTCTACATTTGAGAACAAAAGAAGGCAACATAGTGTGTGTTTCATCTCGCTCTCACACAGATGGCTCGCTCGCTCCTGACCCATTTAGCCGCATTGTGGGTTGAGGAGTATTCTCTGAAGTGGTGCCGTCATTGCAGACTGCGTTTGACGAATGTAATGCTAGAATCTAGTTCTAGATGGATGTTGTAATATCTGTGGAACTAGACTTTTGTTTGTTAAATCTAGGTGTAATAATGATAAATCTGGGGCTTCGTGTTGACTAGGCTTTGGGGATTTTCTTGGAATTTTTTCGCTTTCTCTTTAGCATTACAGTTGTGTATTTTGACGGAATTAAACTTATATTTTTTTTAGCCTCGTGAAAAATGTTTTACAATTTCTTTTGGACATGTACAATGCTATTTGGGTCTATCCACGCTACCCAAAAATATACAACAAATAAATGTCTGTAACTACAAAATATTGAGTAAAGAGGTTCAATGGGTTTAGCTGTTTTATTTCTTGATACGAATATAAAGTTAGACAAGCATAACTCCTGATATTCTATCCGCGTTGCCAGAAAAACTACTCTAGAACTCTGTGCACCATATAGGATTGATGTAATTCATCTTATTTAACAATTCTAAAGTCAATTATAAACATTAATTTTCGGTTAGCAATGCTGGATGCACTATGCACTAGTGACCCAGTTCGAAACAGTGGTTATGCGAGAGTGAACCAAACAATGCAATCCTATTTACCATGTTTATTACTCTTGGATATTTTGTTCGGCGAAATTTAGCTGGTGTGTTTTTTGGTTGAGTTACACCTTTTGTGTGGTAGAAAATTATGAGTTGCTTTTTTGGGGGAATAAATAAGTGATGCTGAGATTTTCATCTAAAATTTTGTGCTAGTGTAACTTCTACATATAGGTATCTAAAGGATTATTTCCTCACAGTAGTTTTAAGCGCGAATATTATTCTGTATTTTGGTAAGTTAATGAACTAATAATATGTTACCGAGTAATCTTTGTACCTATCTTGTATCTTTTAGCCCCTTAAAGACCTACTTTGAGAACAGACAAGTTACACAATTAACTCATAATAGCTGTAATTCCACCAATTTCAAATGAGCTAGCTACACAAAGTAACTAACGCTCAACAAAACGTTCTAATATTTCAAAGCCGCGACAAACATAGTTATTAACATAATGAACATAAACAGCGTATTTATGTAAATGAGATGTAACGAGAATTAGTTTCTTTGTCTAACTTAAAATGTTTTAACAACTGACTATATAAAATGTAATATAATAATCTACTAACATGCGTTTTAATGTATTTTTTGTATACTTTTAAAGATATATTCAATGAAAAATGTATTTCACATTATAAATACAATAGGTATTTCATACGCAAACAGATCTTATCTACGTTATTGTGCTAAAACGCTTGGCACTTCACATAAATAATATTACTTTTCTCTGCGAAAAATAGAAAATTTCACAATGTATAACTTTACCCTACTTTTGAAATTTAAATTGTGCGCTCTCGCATAACATTGGCTCAGTAACACGTAGTTCTACGATTGTTTTACGTAGAACTAATACATTAGTCACGTCTCTGCCTACGTTAGTACATATTAACAGTTGTTGTTTTAAAACAAAGCTAGTGTTTACAGAAAAGCAATTTCACGTGTTCATAACCCTTTTAGACAAAATTACACCATTTTTATATTTTTTTAAAGTTACCGTTAAGTATTTTAAATTAAGAATAAAAAGATCACCTTTCAAAACCAATATAACGAGAGCTAATAAAAGTACTTCCCACTAATATTATAAATGTGAAAGTTTGGATGGATGGATGGATGGATAGATAGATGGATGGATGGATGTTTGTTACTCAATCACGCCAGAACGGCTGAACGGATCTGGATGAAATTTGGCACAGAGATAGATTATAGTTTGGAATAGCACATAGGCTACTTTTTATCCCGGAAAAATGTCAGGTTCCTGTGGGATTTTAAAGTAAACGCGAACGAAGTCGCGGGCAGAAGCTAGTATTAAATACTTCTAGTAGATTAATGTAGGTATGTCATAATAATCACGTTTATTTATAAAATTAATGTGTAAAAATTGTGTTTTATTTTTTTAAGAAGAAATCTTTAGTCTCAGATTGTCTTATCTACTATCATGTGCTACTTTTAAATTGCTTCTTAAGGGTGCTCCACATTCACGCCGTGAACACCCGCGAACGCATTGTTTACGCAGCGTGAACAATGCGTTCGCGGGTGTTCACGGCGTGAATGTGGAGCGCGCTTTAGATGTTTTGGGATTATTATATTAATTTTATTGTTACACTTTGTATAAGTATTGCACAGTGATAACAACACTATTTTAAATCACCTTACTAAATAAAGCTGATGGCACACAGAGTATTTTTTTGCTAATTTGTTACCACCAGATGACGCCACAGAAAGATTTCACAGCTTTCTTTGTGCCGCTTGATCTATGTAGCTGTATGGACGTACCTGAAAAAGAAATGGATTTATTATTGTTGTGTAAAAAAATACTTTACTCTAGGTTAAGTTTCTAACTTTATAAAACTTTTATTTTGTTTTTAAATAATATTTTATTCACTGGTGAGGACTAGCATCATTTATTGCTGAAATACAAAATCAGAAGCATTAATAAGTAATTTTCAGTTTAAGTACAAAATAAATACAAATATCTTTTGACACAAATCTAATCACAGAGCTTAGGTTATATGATAACTAAGTTACATAAGCGTTAAGTGCTTTAAGCAAAACTTATAAAAAATACTTATTTTATTTTATTGTGTTTGAAGCAATTCTCTAGTTAAAACCCAAGACTATATTAAACCCATAAGATTTAAATCCAAAGATCGTGCTCTAGACCTAGTTAACATACCAAATTGGACTTTAATTCTTAGCGATTAAAGTTGAAAATAGGTTAACAAAGTTGACATTTCTCTGGAACCTTTTGGTATGAATAATTTAAGTCCAGTTTATAATTAGTCGTGGAGTGAAGACTTACGAGATAGGACATGTTTGTTTGTAGGTATATTGTATAGATACCTAGAATACGTAACATCACGACTATAAAGCCAGGAAAGGTAGACAGAGGCATTGTAAACAGATGAATAGATTAGCATTTAATTTTTTTTTAAACTTCCTTACATTTACATTTACATTGAAAACATTATAGACAAGCCAATTAAACCTTTTTAATTGTTCATTAAATATTATAGTGTACAACCCGGAATAGAATTAGAATCTCACAAGCCATAAATAACGAAACAGCCATCACTCAAATCACTGTTATTACATCAAAAAAATTCTCCAAAACAATAAGCACTTAAGAATATATTTTTTTTAAATATACCTACCCCATTTTTAAGTCATTAAACCGAAGTTACTTAGTCGCTGAACCCTAAAAATAATTTCTGTTTACAGCCACTCACATCCACTTTAGGATTTCTTACCATAATTACTTAAAGTTACCAAAAAAAGTATTTAAAACATTAAAAACGATTCTCGAAACTAAAACCCGTCTTACACCGGGAGTTAATTCGAATTAACTTTTTATGCGTAATAAAAAAGCCAGTAGAAACTGCCGCTTAGCATAAATCTGCAATATTAAAACAACTTTCCCATCGAGAGGACAGTTAAAGCGTTCAAATAATATATTTATGCTCGGTGTGTCCCGTCCCTTATCTGGGGTAAAGTTTTGACGGTAATAATGTTTCGTACTAATAAGTAAGCGGGGGATAACTTTGAGGAGTCGTAGACAAGTTTTTTATTAGATTATCTTAATTTTGCAAGTAATTTTTTTATGAAAATAAAATGGTGTTTCCTAGGAAATTAAAGTCAACTTCTTGGGGCCACTTTACATGACTTTTTATGCTATATTTTAGTATTTTGGGGTAGATAAGGTTGAAAAATAGTCTAAGCAGAAGTCTAGTGATTGCAAAGTTGAGAGGTACCATATCTCCTAAAATAATACTTCAATGCTAAGGGGTATAATAATATATTGTTAACCCATTGTACACTATTATTATTATAGATGAAACATTTTCACTTTCAAATATAGTTACTATACGTTATTCTGAACTTGTTTTATAGATAGGTATAATGTATAATGGCCCTATCATAAAAGAATATGATATAAAAATTATACTAACATGGTATAATACAATAACTGACAAGGACATTAAAGTTTTTTACGACTTACAAATTAGTAATATGTCTCGTTATAACTTATTATAAAATTATTTAAAAATCCATTATGGCACAAGCGATTCCAAAGATTTGGGCCATAATAAGCTAATTAAATTAACATAAATGCTGAATATAATTTATTAAAAAGCCGTTACGGAGACTTAAAAAAATATTCCGCCTCATTTGCGAGAAAGGATATGAAAATTTAATTACGGAAAGTTTGAGACTCGCTGTCCTTAGACAAAGAGCTTAAAAAGGCTCTCGAAAGGGGTGACTCTCTTAAAGAAATATTATTAAGGCTTGAACAAGGACTGATGACAGCGGTACTCTCGAGGCGATGACGTTTCAATGAAATAAAAATAAAATTTATTGAATGACTTATGTCCAAATCTATCAAATACATATTGTTAAAAAGGAATAAAGAAATAATTTGGTGTAAGTTTCACATAGTATCTGTGAGCTGTTGTGGAGAGAATTTACAATTTAAGTTGAAAATAACATACTTTGAAGTTATTTTTTACAATTTTTGGTAACATTTGTAAACAAAAATTAACTTTTTTTTATTAAACGATCTGAAGTTTATTGTGTTGTTTTTTGATTTAGCAAATGGACAGATAGATATATCACCAATTTTGTGTTAAGTCCGCGTTTTGAGCCTTGTTAGGCCCTTAAATGATAGGATCGATTTTAGAGGACAAAGGACTGATCGGGGTCTTTAAATTTTCGCTTTCATGTTGTTTGTTGAAAGACAATTTGTTATTTTATTAATGATATTGTTTAGAGTAAATAAATGATCATCATTTTCGAAATAAGGACTCTTCAAAGGAAAATTATTTCGTTGGAGAATAAGTGGATATTTATTTATATCATAAGGAAATAGTCAATTGTATGATACCTACTACCATTTTGCTTTTGTCAATACGTAATACATTCTTACGTAAGATCAGCGTAACGTAACTATTTTAGCTACGTTTCGTACCACAGAGTAAAGACTAAAGAAAGAGGTGCCCTTATTAGATATTTGTATGAAACAAAACGTGGTCATTGTTTTTTCATTTTCATTTTACTATTTACCGGTAAATAGTTGAACTACTCGCTTCGTTTTATGTCGATGTTAGGGCCAGTCCCCTTAGTAACTGCTCCATGAATGATACCTACTACAATATTGCTTTTGTCAATACGTAATACATTCTTACATAAGATCAGCGTAAAGTAGCTATTTTAGCTTCGTTTCGTACGATGAGTGAAAGAGCCGAAAGTACAACCCCCAACCCACATGGCAACCCGTACGGCCCGTCTGATGTTATGCAGTTACCGTAGCCGATGTTGCTCGTACTATGGGTACTGGGGGCTTAACCAATCGGCTATCACCGCTGCCCCTAGCCAAGTGGCTTCGTCTTCAAGCGTTTCTACAAATCGCTACGCTTAATGTACCTATGGAAATGACATTACAAGTCGATAAGTAGATCACGTGACTTAAGTTGTTTATGAAGCGTAGCGATTCGAAAAACGCTGGTATACGACCGCCACTTGTCTAGAGGGGCTGGTCTATCTTATGGTAACCACTTATAATATTATTACGGGGTATTAAGAAATCTGAAGGGCTAGACAAGTGGCTGACGTCTACGAGCGTTTGTTCAAATCGCTACGCTTCATGTATGGAAATGACATAAGTCACGTGATCTACATAGCGACTTGTTCTTGATTTACATAGCGACGTTTGACATTTCCATATATTGTGAAGTCTATTCTATTCTATTCGATTAGCGTTCATGCCACTTGTCTAGGGGGGCTGAAACCTTATCGAGGGAGTCGTAAGATGAACTTGCGCCTATCACTGTTCAAGCCATGCACCATTACCAAACAAGATAACACAATAAAACTCCAATAAACGTTCCCCTTTGCAAAGGGAGGAGGCCCGCCGTACTAATTAAAAATTTACATTTTGAAAGGATGTTTTAATTCATTATTAAAATTTCGCGGTCGGAGTCGGTTCGGCGCGAATAATTCACATAATTCATGTCAAATAATGTATTATTACTTTGGTGTACGGGAAATAGGGTTGGCGAGGATAATCACAGCTTTTTAATTGTATAATAAAATATAAAAAATATATAATGTCACGACTTTTATCCCCATTCGGGGGTAGTCAGAGGCTTGAGTGGCCATACACCACCACTTTTTGGAGGTATTAAGCCAACTCAAAGCCCACGTTTCACCAGATAGTCAGAACCCAACGTGACAGGTGGTGAACCTTGTCGCCGTGTATATAGGAACTGACTATTACCTAATCCCGAGGGATAGGTAGGTTTCCTCACGATGTTTTCCCTCACCGTAAGCGAACTGTAAATTATGCACATTGATGAAAATTCATCCATTGGTGCATGCCCCACCGGGGATCGAACCTGAGACCTTCCGATTGATAACCCAACGTGTTCGCCCCTAGGCTACAGTCGCTTGTATAAGGATGTTCAAAAGTTGACGTTCTCGCAAGGCTGGTAGGGTTGCTTACCACACCTGACCCTCTAGCCAAGTGGCTTCAACTACAAACGTTTCTACAAATCGCTACACTTCATGTATGGAAATGACATAAGTCACGTGATCTACCTACTTACTTATCGACTTGTAAGCTAAGTTTACATTACGCCGCCAGCAGCTCGGCCAAGCAAACTGGGCCCAGTTACTCGGGCATTACTCGACTCGCCTTCCACCATTTACATTGGTAAAGTAACTGGGCCCAGTAGCTTCTGGTAAAAGTACTGGGCCCAGTTGGTCTATGTAACATTCAACTCGCTTTCGGACTGAGTCGACGGTTTACACTGGGCGAGTAGGCAGGCCGAGTCGAGTAAAATAGGTGGTGGGGGAACAACTGGGCCGAGCAACTACGCTCTGCGCGAGACCACTCGACTCGCCCAGTACTCGGCCCAGTTTACTCGCCCTTGTGTTTACATTGGTCGAGTTCGCCTGCTTTTTATCGCTCGCTACTCGACTCGGTCGCCTACTTGACCAATGTAAACTAGGCTGTAATGTCATTTCCATAGGGGGGGCTGAATACGTCAAAACTCTGAAATAACTAGGACTAGTTATCTTGGAGCTCTAAATTCTGTTAAGTAGGTATTATTATTATGATCATTTACAGTTCGCTGACGGTGAGGGAAAACATCGTTAGGAAACCTACCTATCCCTCGGGATTAGGTAATAGTCAGTTCCTGTATACACGGCGACAAGGTTCACCACCTGTTACGTTGGGTTCTGACAATCTGGTGAAACGTGGGCCTTGGGATGGCTTAATACCTCCACAACGTGGTGGTGTATGGCCACTCAAGCTTCTGACTACCCCCCATTGGGGATAAAAGTCGTGACGTCTATGTTATGTTATGTTATTATTATGATACGTTCATAGCCAGTTGCAATCACTGATCGTTAAACGATCGGAGGTTAAGCAATGCTTGGCAATGTCAGTCAGAGATGGGTGACCGTAGTGGCATTTAAACTGAGCGTCTCCGTGCTTCGGAGGGCACGTTAAAAGTCGGTCCCGGTTGTTGTCATCTAGGCAGGAGTCGTTAAGCCTTGTCAGAGGCCTTCGGGCGGCTTAAACAACTCCTCACCAGGTTGGCTACTAACCACACGATAAGAAGATTAGGAATAACAATGTTTTCTTATTAATACGACGCGCTTCATAATTTGACGGGCCCGTTGGCGTGGTTGGCGTGATGGCGCCTTTCACGCTGCAGGTCGTAGATTCGATTCCTACCCGGGACATGCATTTGTGTGCATGAACACGTCTTTATGTCCCGAGTCTGGGTGTATATGTATATTAAGTATGTATTTAAAAATAAAAAAGTAGTATATGTAGTAATATCAGTTATCTGATTTCCATAGTACAAGCTCTGCTTAGTTTGGGATCAAGTAGCCGTGTGTAGAAAATGTCCCAGGATATTATATTATTATATAATCAGAAGGACTTGACTTTAAAATAATGGTTTTTTTTATAAAGATACTGTTCCCGAATTTCACACTCGAGTTATTTTTTTAGTGCATAATAAAAAGAGCATTCGCTAATTAGTTTCACGCGAAAAATCTTTTTGTTGGCAGCCCTCGAACGCTAGGGCTGCGCGGCCTTTGTTTTATTATGTAAACGGCCCGAAAAGGTCTTTTGTCCTTAATTCTTTGGCCGGAATCTTTTCTAACTGGCCCTGAATTATGGTGTCCTAGCGTAATCACTTTCGACCCTTGGCACTTCGTGAAAGGGCAAACTGTGTTATTTTTTCTTCATTGTCTAATGTCTACCGTTTAAATACACAAATCAGAAGGGCTAGACAAGTGGCTGACGTCTACAAGCGTTCCTTCAAATCGCTACGCTTCATGTATGGAAATGACATAAGTCACGTGATCTACATAGCAACTTGTTGTTGATCTACATAGCGACGTTTGACATTTCCATACATTGTGAAGTTGATTCTATTCGATTAGCGTTCATGCCACTTGGCTAGGGGGGCAGTACTATTTGCATTCTGAGCCATTTTTCTATGTGACAAACAAGCGTACGGCCCGCCTGATGTTAAACAGTTACCGTAGCTTATAGATCCTTGCAATACCAAAGGCATTGCTCGCAGGGAGTGGGATAGAGAGGGGGGGGGGGGCTTCTGGTTCAATCTGTTCAGTGGTGCCAATCTCTGTGACTCAACCATGGCAATTTAAAAAATAAAAATAAATAAATAAAGCATGCGCTCGACCAATATATAATCTAAGTAAATAAATCTACGGAAATTGAACTCTAAACCACTTAGCTAAACGTTTTTCCCATCAATTCTAACCTATCGTCAAAAGAATCAGTATTAACGAATCTAATTACTCCATACAATACACCCTAATGGTAAACAAGGGGTCAATGACCACCTGCTATAGACAACAAAAAGTTTTCAATAAAAAAAAAGTTTATCCATGGTTGGAAACTCATTGACGTGTAGACTGGAGAATATTAATATTGGAATGAAAGTTATGTTCGGATTATGGAGGCGGACGATATCTTATCGTGTGCGAAAATTGTCGAGGGATATCGAAAAGGATGGAGTGTGTTTAGGATTTGACAGATGGTTGTCAGTTGTGGTATTTTTATTTGATGTTTATTTTTTATGTTATTCTAGATTTGAGAGAAATAGGATAATATTTGTGTATACCAATCGTAAACCAAGTTACATGAGAATTTGTCAAGCCATATTCAAACTATTTCAGCTGTCAGATTGCAATTTTAGTATTATTTAGTTACTATAATCTATGGGTTTTCCGAATTAAATTCGCTAATAAAAACTTGTGTGTTATTTACACCACTCACATAAAAAATAATATAAATCTATTTTTACATTTTAAATTAGGATTTGCGTACACTAAACGACGATTACAGACAGAGTTTTCATACCAGCTTTATTTTCGCCCGTAAAGGCGAGCGATTCTGAAAATCGCAGCATTAAGGCTTACCCCCCACTTGTTAGGGATTAAGGTATCCTTTTGTGGAAAATATTGCAGAATGTGCGTTTAATCTGGAACGAGAGGGGATGCTTCGGTGGGTTTTTTGTAAAGATGGGGTTTTTTATTTTATTTTCATTCAAGATAATCTGGGAGCAATTTCGTTGGTGATGTCTGGTGTATTTTTCTCTTTGTGGAGTATTATGTTGCTATTTACGTTTTATGATAGGTACTTAACGAGTTTAGAATGTGGTGTAATTTGGGTGTTTAGACCAGAGTTGGCCAAAATTTAATTGCAAATCGCAGGTGGTGCCACAATTAACAATTAATTTTGATTTGTTCGCGATTGCAAACAAATCTGAAATTAATTGTTAATTGTGACACCACATGCAATTTGCAATTAAATTTTTAGATGACCGATTGGCGCAGTGGTTCGAGCTTAGGCCGCTCGGCTCAGTGCATCGGGTGGTTGTGGGTTCGATTTGCGCCAAATTTTGGCCTTTTCGTGATTTGCCCTGGTCTGGGTGTCATTACGATCGCATTTATTTATTGTATGGTAGCCATGTGAAATCCACCAACCCGCACTGGGCCGTGGTGGATTATGGCCTGAATCCCCCTCGCATTGAGGGGAGGCCCGTGCCCTGGAGTGGGACGTTTAACGTAGCCATAGCACAAGCGTTGCTTAATTTGGGACCATACAGTTGGTGTGTTAGTCCGGTGATATTGTGTTTTTTTATGTATTCTCTCTATGTATCTTTCCACAAAAGATTATTTAAAGTTGGCGTCATATTAATGAAAAAACATGTAATAACTTTAAAAGTCTGCTAACTATTTAGTGTTAATTTAATAAATGTAATTATTCCACGGAATTTTAATTCAAAACTTTTATATAATTCAAGTTTTAATCGTGAGTGATAAATAGCTATTCTTCTTTGCTTAATTGCCTACATTCTTTTCGAAATATAACTTTATTTTTTAAAATGAATTGTTCCATTTGATTTAAACTCAAATTAATGCCTTCTTTGTGCATATGGATTTTTAAAGTCTTATGTGTATTGCATAAGGTCGTCCATAAAATTTCGACCAGAACGTTTCTGATGATGTGCGGCCGAGCGTATTGTTTCCCTTCAAACGCGGCCTTGTTTTCCACCCAGTATACCTGTATACACATTTATATAATGTACATATTATATCGTCAGCGGAAGTCAATCACCTGAGTCTTGTCGGCTGTTTCCGGCTGCAGATGCCAGGCACATGTTGTGTGACGTAACGGGATTGGGAGGAGGAAGGGGGGGAGGTTCATTATGTAAATGGTGGCTACGTTATCGGATTCGCATCTTGGAGACATCAAGCAGTGGCAATATCTAAGTGGGTTAAAGTGAGCTTACGAGTGCGATATGTTGATCGTACGAATCGCTCGAATCGTACGAGGCTTATAGCCAGCTGCAATCACTGATCGGTAAACCATCAGAGGTTAAGCAACGCTTGGCGTGGTCGGTCAAAGATGGATGACCATTTAGTGGCATTTACCTACTAATTGGCGGCGTCTTCATCAGGCGCATGCCTCGCGCGAGCACTCACTTTTGACGTCGGAACGCATAGACGTAATGTCATAATATGAGTGCTCGGGTGAGGCATGCGCGCCATATGGACACATCTATTTACTAAGATTTTATTAACTAAGCGTATCCGTGCTTCGGAGGGTACGTAAATACTCGGTCTCGGTTGTTGTCATCTAGGCAGCAGTCGTTAAGCCTTGTCAGAGACCTTCGGGCGGCTTGAACAACTCAAGACAACAAGGCTTTCACAACTCAGAGTTGTTCAAGCCGCGCAAAGGACATGGCTTAACGACTGCTGCCATATAGGTGACAACAACCGGGACCGACATTTTACGTGCGCTCCGAAGTACGGAGACGCTCAGTTCGAAATGCCACTAAATGGTCTCCCATCTATCAAATCTTGCCAAGTATTCAGAAGGATTTCACCACTAACATTTGTATATGGATTTTGCTAGATTTTGCCAACATCGATCAACTCTACTGAAAGTAGGATTTAACCACCAACATTTATATATGGATTTTGCTATTTCAACTGTGGCTCGTATGTACTGTGGCACACATAGAAGGTTTGACGAGCATTGGCACACAAGCGTACCTGCGAGTCTATTGACGCAACTCCCTCAAGCGTACCTGTCGGCGAGATAAGAAGCGGGTAGGGTTGTCACTTCCGATATTTTTATTATTTATGTGGATTTCCTATTTTATATTTAGTTACTAGGTTGTAATTAGCATTTTAGAGAAAGGTAGATAAAAATAAGGGACAGGTTAAAAAAAAAAATAACAGAACACCACCTGTGTCACCTGTCACGTTGGGTTCTGACTATCTGGTGAAACGTGGGCTTTGAGTAGGTTAATACCTCCACAATGTGCTGGTGTATGGCCACTCAAGCCTCTGACTACCCCCGAACGAGGATAAAATTCGTGACGTATATTTTATGTTATGGAGAAGAATTTTCAGATTTCTTAACATAAATTAAGAAAGTTTTGTTTTTCTATTTGCCACCTTAGTAATATAAAAAAAAAAACATAAATATAATACCAACATAGAATAATAGGGTGACCAAAAACTACAAATTCAATAATTTCAGCGTGGAATACAGTAAATATTTGTTTTGTTAACACATGCACCAACAGATAAATATTGGATTGGTCATGGACGTGAATAACAAATTTATATTCAATACGTTGTGCACGAAATTTGTTTAATTTTCACAAAAAAATAACCTACAATTCATTGTTGAGTGAAAACTAAAATTTTTAACCTATTGTGTCCCACAGCTGGGCAAAGGTCGCCCCCATCTTCTTTCATCCACCGCGGTCTTGGGTTCTCTCACACCACCCGTCTATATGAGCGTCGAGGTCATCGCGCCACCGTTTTTTGGGTCTACCTCGGCGACGACGTTCGTGCTCTGGGTTCGGTTATTATTGGAAATATAAATTGACTTTCCACAATAATTTTCTCGAGGAACGTACGAAAAGTTCCATACCCAAATAATTTTGTGAAAATCATTTTACATTTCTACAATTCGACGCACAATATAATTTTTCCATTTTCGTTAAAAATTAAAATGGCATCACGCGCCAGCCCTAAATAGCAATCTAGGCGACCAAGCCGGATCCCAGAGACGTGCTCAGAAAGCATACACGTGCATATTTCTATCTCGCTCCAACGGTAGGCTTCGAATTATGAGCCAAGGATCATGTAGTCTACATTGTAGACAACGTTATATTGTGGTCTTCATTTCCAGCCAATTGGTGCATCCAGATGTCTCGCGTGCCTCGCCCGAGCACTCATGTTATGATATTAAAGCATCATCAGATACTTTCTGACGTAAAGTTTATGGTCGACCTTATAAAGTTCACGTAAAGCATCCAACAGGTCCGACTTTCTGAAAGTATGCGGTACGTACAAAATGTATGCACGGAGCACTTTCGGCGTTTTTCTGACGGTAAGTTTCTTATAATGTGCGGCCGACCGTAAGCCAAATATAGACTCTAGTTCAATGGCATTATGTTTGTAAATAAGCAGACACCTAAATTCACTTCGAATTCGAATATAAATAATATTTCTGTAAACATGTATCGCAGGACGCTAGATTAAATCTTTTGTTATGGATTCGCAGACGTGTTATTTAACGTGGAAATGGGGAATATAATTTTATTTGAATCGCTACAAAAACATCTAGTGTCAATGATCTATTTCCAAGGCTGTAATGTGTTGAAAAATACCTGAATTTATCATGAGCATAAGTCCCAAAACGTGTAAGTAACTTAGGGAAAATTTTCATTTCAGTTATTTATTTTTCCAATATAGATTTTTTTATGTTACTAAGGTGGCAAACAAGCGTATGTCGCCTGATGTTAAGCAGTTACCGTAGCCTATAGATGCTTCCAATACCAAAGGCATCGCTTGCACGTTGCGGACCAGCTGGCCTACTCCGAAATACGAACCTAACGTTTCGGCTGACGGATTGTCGTGGATTTGACATTTCTTCTTTCGTTTTTCTCTACGATTTGACATTGTTTTGATCGTAAATCGAATCCGTACTTCGGACGATCCGTCAGCGACGTATTTCGGAGTAACCCCCCAGAAGGGTTTGGAAACTATGAATTACTAACCAGGCTTCAAACATTTTAAATTGGAACTAATAAACTAAAATGCGAATATTGCTGTTCTTTACCTGGTCGTAACTTTTAGAAAACTAAAGTTACAAAAGAAAAATGATTTTATCGTACTACAATCAGCAAGTATTATACACCATTATTTTATGATACATACACCGAAACACTTTTTGTTCGTCAAATTTTTCGCCCAAAGTTTCGGGTTCGATTCCCGGATTCCATTAGCGAAGTTTATGCGAGTCACTCAGTCGGCAAGTTACCTGGCCCTTCGTAGTTTCCAATTGATGTTATGTTTCTTCAGAAAGAAAATAATGTACATAAATATTGGATGTGTAAATAATGTACTCCGAATATACAGGGTGATATGAGATTGCGAGCGGATATATAAACAAAAAAAAAGTTTCAACCATAATTACTTACATTTAAATTATAATATACTTACAACAAATGCGTATTCAGTAGTATATGTACCTAATTATGTATCAAGCTATTTTACTATTGTGACGATGAAGATTTACTATCTTAATAAGTCGCTTTTGCTGTGTTATTTCAGTGTTCTTGCGATAGCAAGACGTTATTATTGATTATTTTGTTCTGGGAATGGTTCGAGTCTACAAGACATACGTAAACATATACTGCACGACTTTTATCCCCATTCGGGAAAACAAAAATAATTAACAAAAATACAAAACAGACCAAAATAATTAGTTTTGATTGTTTTAGACTTATTTTTTTCAACCTTATCAATAATCAATTACCTAAAGATAACATTTTAAATATGTACGCTGTGGACGCTGTTAACACCATGTATTCTGAATCCATCAATTACGACTTACACAAAAAGTATCGGTTGAAATACCAAGTAGATAAAACGAGTTTTAAGGCCCCGCTTCCCCACCGCGCGTTTCCGCCGTCTGGATTGGTCGAGAGCGCACTAGCCCCGCCCACTTTTTTGGCGAAAATATCGAAAATCATTAATTGTGACTGTGAAAAACGATTGCATCACCAAAATCGATCTTAATTTTTTTAGGTATTGTCTTTCTCCATGTTTTGGCGAAAAAATAATAAAAAATTCCAAGCCGTTTAGAAAGAGATAGAAATATTAAGACGAAAACAGCTTTATTTTGATATTTTTTTTCACATGGAAAAAGAGCATAAAGATCTTTTTTCCTGCTTATTTTTTAAAGATGAGGGTTCAGTTAATAAGGTGATATTTTTTTCAAAATTTTTACTCCACTCGTCTAAGAGGAGATAGCCTCCAAAAATGCCTCGTTAGCTGCTGTCCCCGTCTTAAGTAAACAAAGTACACAAGTCCCTTCCACTCAGCTGATTCGCTAATGATTACATTTTTCATCGCCCGCCGATTGGCGGAGACGCCTCAATTTGCTATAGCCTTCGGAAACAAAGTCCCGGTCTGACATTTCGTTTGAATACTATCCCGGATCCATTGTCCATGGATATGTCAAGAATATGCCAGGTAAGCGTGGGTTAGTTTGATACTGTTAAATAGTGCCGTTTGAAATGTTTTGAGAAAGATGACATTTATTTATGAAATAACTTGTGTTTGATCTTTTCAAGATGAGGGGTGGTATGTAATACCACAACTAAAGCACGTATCATGAGTATTTATGATCCATATCATAGCAATATTGACGATATACGAGAATGATGCGATGGATCGCGATACTGGATTGAAATAATTTTCTGGAGATTTTTTGGGAAATTGTCTATTGCGGATCTGTTATAGTATGTAACTTAAAGTTTATTGAGTTGACTGTTTGTTACTACTACTCCACTAAGAGCCGGGCCCCACTTGTGCGCTGCGCTGCGTTGCGCTGCGTCGTCGCAACGGATCAAAGTGTCAGCGGGCGAGAGACAAAGCGGGGGAGGGTCATGTGCCAGTACAAAATCTTGCGACGACGCAGCGCAACGCAGCGCAGCGCGCAAGTGGGGCCTCGCCCTAAGCCAACTAGGAACCTGTCAAATGTGACGTCACCCGCACCGCAAGGCGGTGGCGGTGTGCGGGAGGTGTGGCGGGCGGGAAGCTGCAGACGGTGGCGGGTGTGCGGGCACTATGCGGGCGGGGAAGCCGCATTTCATCCTTGTTCCTAGTTGGCTTGGTGGAGTACAGAATTTTCGATGGATAATGATTAAGTACGTGTCTTGCTTTCATAATTCTCTCGCCTCTCACACACCCATACAGCTTGCAAAAAAGACTTAAACGTTTTTCAGGACTTCAGCAATCAGCTTTCTCATTCATATATCTTTGTGCGGCTGTAATGAGCGCTAGCCCACTCGTTACATCACCGCTTTGTGTAGCCATTTCCTTTCGCTCTTTGTGGAGTTTCCGAACGAAATATCCCAAGTGTAATGTTGGATTGTAGTAAGTTTTCAAGAAATAAGTCGATAGAGACTTTTTTGTGTAGGTAGAGGTGAATATTTGAGAGTATATACACGAAACTTTTTTCTTTAGTAAGGCAATTACCGTAGTCGCTATGGCAGCTGCTTAACAAGTTTACACGTTATTCGCAGTACCGCAGTGCCGTAGGACGCTCGTGCTATGTCGCCCATACCGCGCATACTGTCTGCACTCAACTGGAATTCTGGACTGGACTTGTTTGCTGATGGAACAGGATATTGTTAATGTATGAAGATCTGTGAGATGACAGAGTGATAGGAATTTCTTTTGAGTAATTAACTAATTAGTTATGTTTATCATTCTAATTTTAAATAAATAAATAATATAAATTAACACATAATGTCTATAGGTAGGTTCGCGCGCGGTGTTCGCCTCATATAGACGCACCCAATAATGTTTGTTATTAATAGAGTACATTGTATTTAACCTATTTCTCAACAAAAACATTGTTTCAACTATAAACGTTTACTAAGGAACGGCCAACTTTTATGTCCCATAACAAATACCCATAACGGTAACAAAAACGAATAAATAACGCAAATATTTACCTAGAAAAATCGATATTTACTGAAGTACTCGGGCGCCCCTTCGCTCTTAAATCACCCCCCTGCCCTGAGGGGAGTGAGGGTTACTTTATTGGCGTAAATGATTTCCGTCTTAGAGCTGAGGACTCAGACCAGTGATGTTATGGAGTTCCGTAACCGTAACCGAAACTATCGGATATCCGAAATAAAAAATTATCCGTAACCGAAATTGACATAAAAGTTTTGGATAGAGAGGAAGTCTAATACATAATTCGTATTAGACTTCCTCCCTATTAGTATTCGTATTATGACAGGTTTTTTTTGCCCGGCCGAACCGACACACAAGCCGCTCGCGTCACTTGCATTTAGTGGTAAGCTGATTCGATCATTTGTATTTTACTTTTATAATTCTTTAAATTCTAATATCCCTAACCGAAACTATCCGAAACTATCGGATAATCGGAAATAATTTCATATCCGAAACCGGTATAATATTATTCGTATATCCGTATCCAGGTCCGAAATTTCTTATCCAGGACATCCCTAATTCAGACGTGACGATGGGTAGTGAATGTAGGTACATTCACGGCATTTTATTGAGATACATCGGTAATCTTCAAGGGTTTGAAAACCCTATTAGATGAAGGTTTTCTGAATCGGAAATAAGGGGTTCGGAATTGGGATAATGGAAAAATTATCAATTTAAAGCACATACGCCAAGAAAAGACTTTTGTCAGGCATAGGTGGTATCCATAAATTACGTAAGGCATTTAGGGGGGAGGGGGTCGAGCCAAATCTCACCAAATCTCACGTAATTTTTTTTACTGCAAGAAACAGTGTAAAATTGCGAGAAAACTGGGTTAAATTAAGTAAAACATGTTTCTGCAATGGAATATGACTTTTCAAAAATCTCACGTGAGATTGGAGGGGGAGGGAGGAGGTCGAGCAAAATCTCACGACATCTCACCGAGGGGCGCGGGACAGTCGAAAAATCACAAAAATCACCTCACGTAATTTATGGACGCCCCCTTTATCGGACCGAGTAGCTATCTGTCTTTCTTATTCTTAATAGTAGAGAATGAGACAAAATCGAGCGATGCCTTTGATATTGCAAGTATCTATAGTCTACGGTAACTGCTTAACGTCAGGCGCGCCGTACGCTTATTTTCCACTATAGAAACATAAAAAGTCTGTAGTGGACAGCTTATTACCACTACGCTTATCTGCTATACAGAAAGAGCGTTGTTTAACAAAACGCAAAAAACAAAATGGCGGCCGTCACTCAATCACCGGCCGGCAAAGTGACGCGACGTAAATCCAGCGACCAATAATTGGCGTCCACGTTCCATGGACCATTGGCTATCGAAATGCGTAGAACGGAACGTTTTATTTTCTCGTTACCGGCTAGTGAAAGACGGGTATGAGATTGAGCAATTGTGATATGGTAACGAGAGCTGTGGTAATTTCAAGAAGTTGTCATTATAGGATGTCGTAAGTTGTAATTTTTTCTTGAGGTCATAAACCACTGAAAGAATAAAAAAAAAATAGTGTTATTTTCTTTTTAAACTTTGAGCGGCAGTATTTATTGTTGGCAATTTTAATGTTACTTTCAATTTATTGGGCTTTTTGGCGGGAAGTGGAAAAGTCATGTTGTCATTTTTGTTTTAATTTCCAAAACTTGTGTTTTCGTGTATTATAGTGTGTAATATTGGTGGAATATTAACCATTATATGGTCATAAATGTGCGTGAGTGTGGGTAATTGGAACAAAAGTGATGAAGCATGATTTTCGGCTTCTCACAAGAAGTCTAGTAATTTGTCAGTAAAGTATCCGCCACTTTACTGATAGGGTTTGGGGGGGTAGAAATAAGGTAGTTATAAGGTAGATTTAAGGTAGAATTAAGAAAAAAATTTAATAAAAGTATACTGATGTTAGGCTCCAAAGGGCTAGTTCCCAGGGGCCGTAAAACTAATCTTATAAAAAAAAAAAAAAATTTCAATTTATTTTTTCATTATTAAAGATTGAATTAAGTATGTCTGATGATTACTAACGGTGACAAAAAATCTAAATAGCTTCAAAAATGGAAAAAAACAGGGACGTAAAGTTTCTTAGTCCGTATCGATTCAAATGTTTTAAAATACCCCCCTGGTCGTTTTTGCCATAGGCTTTTAAATATTATCCAGGTACGTATTACAAATATGGAGGTACTACTAATAATAAGTAGGTATTCAAAGATATTCGTTAGACGCAAAGGCAGGATATTTCCCCTGAGATTTGAATTGCTAAACTCTACCGAGAAATATAAGTCAAGTTACTAATAACTTCGTCGATTCGGTTTGAATACTGTGACTAAGATGGCGGAATATTATGCTAATGTTATAAAGGACTAGCTATGCCCGCGACTTCGTACGCTTAAATAAGAACGCGTACAATACGCGTCGCGAGACTTCTGGAACGCCCTGTAAGGCAAGTGGCGCGCTCGAGCAGTCAGTTTTGACGCAAGTCATACTACCATAACTTAAGGCTCGGGCGCGGCAGCTCGCCACTTACGCTGGTACACGGCGACACTCGACACTCGACACTAAGTGTATCTCAGTGTAGCGACACCGCGTGGCTTCCACTAGCTGCGTGGGTTGACATCAATTACGTCATTTCGTGCGTAGCGTGCACAGCGTGCGCCGCGGTGGATTTCCGCCTTAACAGAGTGTCGCGGTGGTGTACACATGCAGACACTTGATGTATACACTGTGTGTATAAGTGTCAAGTGTCCTTATGTATACCAAACTTTATGGACGCATCTATTAATAAATAAATATCCTGGGTCCTTCTTACACGGCTACCTGATCCCAAACTAAGCAGAGCTTGTACTATGGAAACCAGATAACCGATATATACCCATTGACAGAGAGTCGCTAAACCCATGCATTTAATTCACTATCTCTACATTACGTACGTAGTTGAATTCTGAACCGTTGAATTGACACCTGCCTGTAAAAAGCGTCCCAAAAAGCGGCCAACAAAGGGTTACGGAACGCAATTTCCACAGCCGCCACGCCCACTGCTGGGCTTGCTGACTGAACTGTCAATATGCTTTTAGATCAAAGCACTGAAATGTTTTTGAAGAAAAACGAAATGTGAGCCCGTTTCGCTTGAACATGCTTTTGATGGAAATTTTTTAGTCGGAAACAATGACTAGTGGTGGAATGTTTTATGAAAAAACCCTAAATTTTTCAGGAATAAAAATAGTTTGAAACAATTTGTAGCGAACAGTATTTTAAAGTCTCCATATGTATGCATTCCTCCATGTAGTAATATTTTTACTAAAATGAGAAATAGGTAGTTATAAGGAATCTCCTATTTAAAGATTCATAAATATGCACCCATAAATTCTATTGAAATCGCTTTTCGTACTCAGTACGAATATTACTTTATTTTTTACATAATTATGGATGAATCAAATGAAGTAGGTATGAAGGGTAACCGTATTAAGGTCATTTTCTCAAGTACCTAAAATTCCCTTTCATAATAATAGCTCATAGTCGCTCGCCATAACACACCGGGACGCCATGGCGACGTCGCCGGCTACGTATCCAATCAATTTGTATTGATGGCGACGTCGCCGGCTACGTATCCAATCAATTTGCATTGATGGCGACGTCGCCGGCTACGTATCCAATCAATTTGTATTGATGGCGACGTCGCTAGTCCGGCGCCAGGTATGTTACCTGTCATACATTTTAATGGGAATTAGTTGGATACGGTGGCTGGCGACGTCGCCATGGCGTCCCAGTGGCCCACGTTGCGTAACCTCTTGCAATACTTTTGTTAAGAGTTCTCTAGTACTTTATTAGTATTTTTTGGTCACTTGTAAGCTTAAATACGACTCTCGTCAAACCTAACACCCTGTATATTTCGATACCATTCGATTATCATCCCTCTCGCTTCCATTCTAAGAACACGGCACTTCTCTACTCTTAGCTACGTCATCATAAACTCTGTTATTAACAATACCACACAATAAAAGAGTGATTCGGACAAGCTGTCACGCGCATAACACCTAAATGAACTAGGAACCAATATAACGTGACACATACACTCTCAAAAACTGTAATTACGGAAGCAGAAGTTAGAGGGTCATTGTAATTTGGACAGGCAGTGGCTAATATCGTAAACACGTGTTGGACACGTGTCTAACACTGATTGGAGATAACGGGAGGGTACTAGTAAAAGTAACCCTCATGGATATTGAGGATATTATACGTTTTATATGCACCCCACCATGTTTTGGGGGGACTGTTATAGTCTACCATGTGGAATATATCTTTCTATGGATTGGCTTGTGCCATTACTGGAAAATTATTTTGGGGAAATCCTATCCTATCCTACTATCCCACTAATATTTGTTGACTCAATGACGCCAGAACGGCTGAACGGATCTGGATGAAATTTGGCACGGAGATAGTACCTAGTATTAACCTGTATTAACACATAGGATACTTTTTATGTCGATAGTATGTTCCCGTGGGGTAAATTATGCGCGGACGAAGTCGCGAGCGGAAGCTATCCTATCCTATATAATTGCGAAAGTAAGTGTGTGTGAATGTTTGTTACCACCTATCTCCACAACTGCTAAACCGATTTTAAATTTAATTGAAACGTAGATAGTTTAGGCTCCGGAAGAAGACATAGCCTATCTTACACATCAATTTCCACGCGGGCGAAGCCGCGGGGTACAGCTAGTTATTAATAAAAAGTAACTTTAAAAGTGCTTGGTAAAGGGACTCTTGCCGCACATTACAAATGTGAACGATTTTAATATTATGATGATCACTTAGGCCGAATCACTATAAAATTTTGACTACAGTAGGTACTGTAGTACTGTGTACTGTATCCTACTAACATTATAAATGTGAGTTTGTACCTATGTTCAGATATTTGTTACTCAAACACGCATAAACGGATAAACGGATTTGGATAAAGTTTGGTGCACATATAAAAATATTAGGTTCCTGTGGGATTATCAAAAAAACTAACTACAGGACGTTCTAAAGTCAACGCGGACGAAGTCGCGGGAAGAACACTGAGAAAAAATTTACGACAACAAAATGGTTTTTGTAATTCCTAGTAGTGTCTATTAAAAAATCATTTTGTACTAAACATTTTGTATTTACAGCAAATCTTTTATGTAATATCTCGCATTTGTAAAAGGTTTGCTGTAAATACAAAACATTTAGTAAAATATACAAAAAATACTACTAGGAACTACAAAAACCATTTTGCGGTCGTAAATTTTTTTCTCAGTGAAGCTACTCATAAATAAATACTACAGTAGTTTTTAATGTTCAGTATTTATTAATATAACTATAAAGAGTTAGGCTGTCTGTATGCCTCTGATATAGCTTAAGGTGAGGCTAAGGGTAAGGGCTAAGGGTGAGGGTAAGGTGAGGTTTAAGGTGTTAATTGTTTTGTAATTGTATTTTAAACCCTAAAGCTTCTTAAAGCAAGAATCAAATTCGGAATTGATTCAGAAACAATACATTCAAACAATGTTATAAAAATGCTGAAATACAGCACTGCGGGCGCCCCAATTTTTGTTCGAGCGCGGTCTTCAATGTAATTTAACTTTTGAAAATCGTTCCTATATTGCGCAAAGTCACAACAGCTCCGTGTAATCCCACCTTTATTATTATGACTAGCTATAAAGTTAATTGGTTAACTTAACCGAAATACAAGAATGTATTACTTATTGTTCCTATCTATTTTGGGTCGGATTTTAATGTTACAAAAAAAAAAAACGGCCAGGTTGCACTCCTGAAGTGCCGGCAGAAGTGAAAACTTAAACATTAACGTTGTGCATTTTTAAATATTTTGGAATGGTTAGGGAATAAATGTTAAAAAAACAACGCGAGTTTATCATTTTTACCCATCCCAAGAAAAGTGCACAACGCCGCTAAAGAAGTTTTCACTTCAATAAAATTATCCCTATTCACAGATTAGTCCGACATGGTACCTTCCCATCGCAACCACTAAAGCTTAGCACTAAGCTTCCGATTTTCTCATTCATAGTGCCAAACGCAGCTGTAAAGCTGCTTTGCGCCGATCTTCATTGAGAGGGTGGTACTAGCCTAATCGAGATAGCCATAAGCTGCAGTCAATTGGCTACTGCTTGGCTTTAACACCTAAAAGACTACTACCATAAACGATGCGTCAACAACAACGAAAAATGCTTCCAAACATAAAAATAAAATAAGGGTGGTGATACTTAAATCGCTTGCACTAACATAAACAATCCCGTTGTATCTCTCACAGCACCTGACTGTAAATTGTACTTATTACGGTTTATAGCCCCCACCCTAACCTATTTTTGGGGGATGACACTCAAGCTTTCCTTAGTTGAATTACAGTCGCTTGTACTATTTTGATTAAATTGGTTGAGATGTTATGACGATAGGAGGTGCTCGAGTTGTAGGGTGACGATGACAAAATATTTTTTTGGGTTTTTGTATTTATCCTTCTTCTTATCGTATGGTTAGTGTCCAACTCAGCCCAGAACTCTATCAGTTAAAAACCAATGAAAATCCACTGGTCTCTAATATCATCTTCATGAATCCCACTAATATTATAAATGTGAAAGTTAAGATGGATAGATGGATGGATGGATGTTTGTTACTCTTTCACGCAAAAACTACTGAACGGATTTGGATGAAATTTGGCACAGAGATAGATTATAGTCTGGAATAGCACATAGGCTACTTCTTTTTTAATTTTGCGCGGACGAAGTCTCGGGCGGAAGCTAGTATTATAAATGTAAAAGTTTAGATGGATGGATGTTTGTTACTCTTTCACGCAAAAACTACTGAACGGATTTAGATAAAATTTGGAACTCAGATAGTTTATAACCTGGATTAACAGATAGGATACTTTTTATCCCAATGGTATGTTCCCGTGGGATAGATTATGCGCGGACGAAGTCGCGGGCAAAAGCTAGTTTACTATAAAACGTAGATTCTTGGCGCTCGACATGTTAGCCATGTTATCAGATGTTGATCTGATGGATGGATGGATGGATTGTAAATAATCTTTACCCAGACATGCCATTTTAACATTATTATTCCCAGAAGGTTTTGGTGTAATATCTAATTAATACCTATCCAATTTTAATTTCAACAGTTATTCAAAATATTTCAACGGTCTTTGTTTTAATTGGAGCTAGGTCCGTGAAGACATACAAGCGATGATATTTAATATAGCCTGCACATAATTTGGCGGACTCAATTTTATTCGTACTCTGATTCCACTCAAGTTCTGAAATTTAATCAAAACAATTCACTATATTATTTTCTGTTTTAATAAATGAGTGCCCGTCCTTATTCAATTTCCTGAGAGTAATGATTGCTTTCGTGATTATTTTAAGACAGCAATCTTATTTGATTCATAGAAACGCTAGAAATAATAATAAATATCGCCAGACTTACAACTGTATGGTCCCAAACTAAGCAACGCATGTACTATGGCTACCATACAATGGACAGGGGGTGATCCCAGTGACACCCAGACCGGGGCAAATTACGAGAAGGCCGTTTCCGAAATTTTATTCTGGCGGGAATCGAACCCGCAACCACCCGATGCAGTGAGCCGAGCGGCCTACGCTCGAACCACTGCGCCAAGCGGTAGCCAAACAATAATCGCGTTATTATACACAATAATAGGTAATAGGTAATAGTCAGTTCCTGTATACACGGCGACACGGTTCACCACCTGTCACGTTGGGTTCTGACTATCTAGTGAAACGTGGGCTTTGAGTTGGTTAATACCTCCACAATGTGGTGGTGTGTGGCCACTCAAGCCTCTGACTACCCCCGAACGGGGATAAAAGTCGTGACGTTACATTACATTACATATACACAATGTGAAGTACAGTAGCGGCATTTTACGATGGCCGGTTTGACATGTGGCGGGGGGGATGAAAATGAACATTATTATAACGGAATAAGACTGGCCGTTTAAAAAAATAAGAATGTCAAAAAATGATTGCGAAAATGGATTTTATTCCGTTATAATAAGGTTCATCATTTCCCCCTCCCACATGTCAAACCGGCCATCATAACGTGCCGCAGGATAGATTGTGTGTGAAAATAGGCGTGTCTACAACATGCGCACGCCGCGCGAGGCTGCTCACCCACATGCCTCGCGAAGCACGTCGTTTGCATCAGTCGCATGCCGCGCGAAGCAAATGGCGATGCAACCTACACTCTAGACAGAGAAGGGTATACCCGAGCAATCAGTTTGACACGTTTGACATCGTTCTGTCTCATGACTGCCAAACTAGGTGAGGCAAATGACAGCGCTCAGGTGAGGCGAACGCGCATTAGCCTCGCGCGAGGCAAGTCAAACATCGTGTGGCAATTTGCCTCGCTCGGCATGTGACACATCTGGACGTGGCTATAATTGAAGTGAAATTTGCTGACGGGAATCGAACCCGGCCAAGCGGCGTACTAGTTTAGATAAAATAAACTCTACAATTAAAAAGAGCAATACACAAGACAAAACACCGTATTTATTCACCCAAAGGGCACCCAAGTTCTACAAACAATGACTATTCCGTGCACACGGGCCGCCCGAAAAGGGTCACAATATTTGCAAAGGGACGTGGCGGTATTTGTTTAACCACGATTCCCAGTTGCTCTCTACATTGCGGTTAGAGCAACGAGGGTAGTTCACTATTACGCAATTGTCAGGTGTCTGTATGTTTTTTCATATGAAAAATATAACGTCACGACTTTTATCCCCATTCGGGGGTAGTCAGAGGCTTGAGTGGCCATACACCACCTCATTGTGGAGATTAAGCCAACTCAAAGCCCACGTTTCACCAGATAGTCAGACCCCAACGTGACAGGTGGTGAACCTTGTCGCCGTGTATACAGGAACTGACTATTACCTAAACCCGAGGGATAGGTAGGTAGGTTTTTTCATCGACATAAATGGTTTTTTTTTACACATAGATCAATAAGCCATAGACACCGCAGAGTCGGGCATCCTCGTTCAGCGATATGCATGCGACGTTTAGATTGGCCCGTTGAACTTGCAACGAACCAATAACAACTCGCCCGATACCCCGCCAACTTTTGGTGATTACATTTTCAAAAAATAACAGACGTAAGCTGCGTCTTTGCTTGCAGGTTTGAGGTTTAAAATAGGGATGCAAGAATTAAAAGTTCACTCCCAGTCCATTGTATGGTAGCAATAGTACAAGCGGTGCTTAGTTTGGGACCATACAGTAGGTGTGTTAGTCTGCCGATACAAAAAAAGAGGTCTAGGAAGCGATGCACAGCTTTCTAGCAATTTTTTTTTTTAAATTAAAATACCTAATTCTGTTTTTTTTTACTCACAATGTGTTAATACCTGCCTGCTCACATAGCGTTGCTGTTTGAAAATGTATACAATTATTCTTTTTCTTTTAAAAGAGTAACCATTGAGTTTCTTGCTGGCTTTTCTCAATGGAAGCAACATAAGAACCGGTAGTAACGATAAAATATTTTTGCTAATTTGACGATTTATAAATGCTACTTACTTATAGCTTACATGAATAAAAAAAAATGAGTTTGAGGTTAATGAGCGTTAGGGCCATAATACGCCAGGACGCCATGGCGACGTCGCGTATCCAAACAATTTGTATTGATTATGACGTCGCCAGACCGTCGCCAGGTGTGTTATCTGTCAAACATTTCAATACGAATTAGTTGGCTTCGGTGGCTGGCGACGTCGCCATGGCGTCCCGGTACGTTATGGCTGTTAACCTCTGACTAACTGGACTAGATCTCCACTCAGTTAAGCGTAAACTGAGTGCTCGGGCGAGGCATCTGTATACACCAATTAGTTTCGTCTAGATAAGGCATATGCCGCGTTTGAGCACTAAATTTTAACGTCAGAACGCATAGATATAATGTCATGACATGAGTGCTCAGGCGAGGCACGCGAGGTATCTTAGACTAAATGTAAGTATTGTTTAAACGCATTATTACTCCCACTTTCATTACAAAGGGTGTTAGAATGTCCACCAGTGACAGTAGTTAGGGGTCATCCATAAATTACGTCACACGAATTTAACGATTTTTAGTCGCCTCCCCCCCTTGTCACAGCTGGTCACATTTGCGAGACTCCCCCCCTCCCTGTGTGACGTCACATATTTTTATCAATTTTCAGAATTTTTAAAAATTTTTCGTTAACAATTCAAATTTCGGTTTTAATACTTAGATATATTAGTTTTTTTAATGTGACGTCACAAAACTTAGGACCCCTCCCACCCTCTTGTCACACAATGTCACATTTCGTCGACCCCCTACCCACCTTTACGTGTGACGTAATTAATGGATGGCCCCTTACTGTCACGCAGTCTAAGTGTGGGTCCTCATGAATAAATAATACATTCACGTTTCGGCGACAACTTTATACAGGGTGTACCGTAATTATTATTTTAAATATATTTTTAAGCTAATTTTAGGAACTGTAATTAGATTATTATTAAAATGAGGTTGCTCTACAGAGGTGTTTGGAAGCGAAAAATAATTAACAAACTGAAAGTTAGCTGTAATTGTTTACATTGTCCTTGCAGACCGAAATGATACTCTAATTCCCTCTAAATTAAAGGAGAGATCCGTGTTAGAGTTAAAAAGTAGATTTAAAACTGGTCGTAGAGCCAAACTGTAGACAATTGACTCTAGCTCATATATGGGCTAGCCCAACCGGGGTAGTACCACCCTCTCACAGAAGATCGGCGTAAAGTGGATATTACAGCTGCGCCATACTACACTGTCGAACCTAAACGATGGACGACATAACACAAAATAAAATAAGTACCTATAAAATACGCCCAAATTGGACACGTAATCCAAACAAGTTTAGGTAAAAGTCGGGGACAGGACAGGACAGGGTAGGACAGGACACAACAGGGTAGGACAGGCCATCGTTACCGCCCGGAAGGGTGCTCCGAACGAATTTAATATATTTCCCGATAGAGACTTTAAATGATTTAACTTTTGCTGGATGTGTCTTTCTGCTGTTTTATTTGTCATAATTATTACTTTTAATAATTGTAAATTATGACAGTCATAATCTCATAAAGAAATCTTTGAACTTTCACCAATCTAGTCTCACTGAGACTGAGACTAATATTCTTTTATTTTAGAAAAAAGGTTAAGGGTTCCGTGCAAAAAAAAACATTAAGTTCCATGCAGACGTAACGTTTTCCAGCGGGCGCAGCTAGTTAAAAAAGTAAGTTTAAAAACTAAAACCCGACTACTGAAAAATCGCGCTCTAAAAAGAATGAAACAAGAAAATATCCTCATCTAGAGGATAGCCGTGGTCCGTGTTCATATGCCATTTGGCCCTAAAGGACCTACACGGACCACGGCTATCCTCTAGATGAGGATATTTTCTTGTTTCATACTTTTTAGAGCGCGATTTTTCAGTAGTCGGGTTTTAGTTTTTAAACTTACTTTTTATTTAATTATTTTGGAGTTATAGGTAACAATATATGTATTTTTGAAATGTGTTCATCAAGCTCTTTCATTTGATACCCCTCACGGTTTTATTAAAAAATCTTATTTTTTTAGTTCATGACATTATGTCCTCTAGAGGGCGCCATATGCAATTTTATGTGACGTCACATAGCCTATAACCAGCGCGCCATTAAGACGCTTCTAACGATACCTCATTTCTCAAATTGCGACAAGTAGTTTGGAAGTTAGGTGGGAACAGATGCACATACATACATACATACATACATACATACATACATACATACATACATACATACATACATACATACATACATACATACATACATACCGGTTAAAATCATAACCCTCCGCCGTAGTCGGGTAATAAAAATAATGCCCTTTTTAACCGACTTCAAAAAAAGAAGAGGTTCTCAATTCGACTGTATGTTTTTTGTGTGCGTTTGTTTTCAAAATTCTTTTTTAAAATCTGAGTCCGATATAAAAGTGGATCGCTTCAAGTGATACGACATCTTCGTTCGTAAGAGATTATGGGGGAGTTGGGTGAGAGAAATTTCAAAATAAATTCCATACAGAAAGGGTACTTATTGACAGACCCCTCGGCGTATTAATTTAGCTTATTTTTAGCTTGAATCGTTTATGACGTTATAAGGGCCGCCACATAGGCACATACGGAATTCCGTTTCGGTATATCGAATCGGGATTCCGAACACAGTAAATCCATCCAAATGCATGGACGTATCACATACATACGGAATTTTTCCGTTCAAAAATTTCCGTTTCGGAATTCCGAATGGTAGCCTGTGCGTTCGAAATTATTCCGAACGGACATAAACGTATGTGTGTGATGATAAGCTTACGGAATCCAGATTTGATATTCCGAAACGGAATTCCGTATGTATGCGACGGCCCTAAAGCAGTGGAAGCTGAGTTTAAAAGCTGGTAGGAAAACAAGCAGTGCAGGGTTCAAACTCCGGTTCTTATCTGTTTTTTTCGGGTTTCTGATTTTTTTATTGTCCAAGTTGGCACATGGACAGACAGTCCACCTGATGGTATGTGGTAACTGTCGGCCAGGACATTTGCAACTTAAGGAGAGCAAACGCGGTGGCGACCGTTAAAGGACCCATATTAGTCCCATATGTAACAGTACTTATATGGGTGCACTGAACAGCATCTCTGCCTACCCAGATATTACTTAGATAGGTGCGTCTATATGATCCGAGCAGCGCGTTCGAGCAAGGTGAGTATAGAAGACGCGAGCGCCTGATCACGCCAGATTACGAAGACATCATGTCATGAAAAGTTTGCTCGGGCCGCTTGCGTCTTTTAGACGCAACCACTGATGACTCGAGCGCGGAGCTCGGGACATGTCTACGCACCCGACATCCACATCAAAAATAACCTTTCAAATCAATATTCCCACAACGTGTAATCTGAAACGCCAACGAAATATTACATTGAAATACTGCGCCTTCCCGCGGCCCCGCCCTACATGCCCTAAGACGCTATTTGGCCCTTTGACAAATATTGGGCGGATGTAATATTGGTTCTGAGGTGGTAAAATGGAGAACGACGGTAAATCTTGCGACGGTAAACCGTCTTATTGGAATTTGACCGTCTCAAAGATATGAAATCTTTGAAGGTTAACTTAAAAAGTTAAAGTTAAAAGAATATTATGATAAATAAGTTACTTATTACGAAGTTTAAAGTTTTAAAAACACCTGCATTTTTTTCGACTCTATAACAGCAATTTATCTATGAAAGTGGACTCAAGCAAATGTCACTTAAAGTAAAAGATGTAAAATACATTCTATAATTAAGTTGCTTGGGTATTACTAATTTAGTGAAAGTTTTAAAAACACCTGTCAAACTTTTTAATTCGGTAATTTTTTTGACTTTAAAAAAGTTAACTTATTTAGGACTTATTAATAAGTTGCGTCAACTACACTCCAAACTAATGCTAAGGATACACGATGACACTTGACACTGAAACACTCAGTGTATACATCGAGTGTCTACGTGCGTCCACCACCGCGACACCTTGTTACAGTTGTAGTGGCGGTGTCGCTACACTGAGATACACTGAATGTGTCTAGTAACGGAACGTAACGTAACGTCACAACTTTTATCCCCATTCGGGGGTAGTCAGAGGCTTGAGTGACCATACATCACCACATTGTGGAGGTATTAACCAACTCAAAGCCCACGTTTCACCAGGTTTTTCAGAACCCAACGTGACAGGTGGTGAACCGTGTCGCCGTGTATACAGGAACTGACTATTACCTAATCCCGAGGGATAGGTAGGTTTCCTCACGATGTTTTCCCTCACCGTCAGCGAACTGTAAATTATGCACATAGATGAAAATTCATCCATTGGTGCATGCCCCAACGGGGATCGAACCTGGGACCTTCTGATTGTTAGCCCAACCTGTTCACCCCTAGGCTACAGTCGCAGTACGCAGTAGTGTCTAGTGTCGTCGTGTATCCTTCGCATTAGTTACACTTTATAATCACGCAATTTTAAGGTTCTATTTAACTCTGAACGCGAGAGTGGCGTATAGTCAATTTTAGTTGCATTTCGTACAATGAGTAGAGCCGGAAGCTTAACTTCCCCCTCTCCCTCCCTCTGCCGCATTCCCCTTCAAGTTGGCAACATGCGATGCCTTTAGTGTTGCAAGCATCTATAGGCTACGGAAACTGCTTAACATCAGGCTGCTGTACGCTTGTTACATAAAAACTCTTCTTAGCACTCGAACTAACAAATCTCAGAATAACAAAACTCCAAGACGGTAATGTTCGTTTTATCGGCAAGGGATGTCTGGAATAAGTCTCATTTCGTAGGGGGGCCTCCCCTCCGCTGGAGTGGGGCATATTATCACGTAACAAATTGGTTTCTGCTACCTTTGTTCGATGTCGTCCCAGGCCCTTCGGTTACATGAATGAAGACGTACAGACAGCAGAAAACTGATGAATTACTTTTAAAAAATATTACGTTTATTGGTTTGTACTTACTGCCTTTTAGATTGACATTTTTTTTGACAGTCACAAACAATAGTTTAGGGTTGACTAATTTAACTTTTTTTATTGGCTAAATGTTGTTGGCCAAAGTGGGCTTTACGACATCACCGGGACAGGTTTAATTTATGTATGGTATGATGAATTGTACTTACAACTGATTCGCTCCAATTTCAGATTATTTGTTTGTTTGTAGACCATCACATACCTGAAACAAAATACATTAAAGTTATTAAAAATACATCATAACATTATTAGCTTTTATTCTAGCCATATCGGCAATAATTTTGTTATTAAAAATCCATCAGTCCAGCGATCATACTCTAGAGCTTTCTCTGCCGACCCTACCAAGCTAAAAAGCTCTCCTCTACTTAACATGGAACAGAAAAAGATTCCTTTGTGCAGCGCATTTCGAGTGTATACCTATTGAGACGCGTTCCGGGGTAAATACTTTTTTGTGCACCGTACTTACACAATTGTACCGGTGACGCGAGCATTTCATTTTTTTCTCTAACGACCACAATGATGATAATATAGCCGTTATTATTGATTAGGTGTATCAAATAATATTTTTTTAGCATTTTTGTTTATATTTCGCTACACTTACACACCAACTGCATTTTCTTTTATAGGACTGCGTACGGCCCGAATGATGTTAAGCAGTTATAGTAGCCTATAGATGCTTGCAATACCAAAGGCATTGCTCGCCGACCTGAAGGGGAGTGGGATGGAGGGAGGGCAAGGGGGGGGTGTTGGGCTATCGGCTCTCTCACTCATCATACGAAACGCAGCTGAAATAGCTGCTTTACGCCGATCTTCTGTGAGAGGGTGGTACTACCCCGGTCGAGCCAGCCCGTATATGAGCTGCAGTCAATTGGCTACAGTTTGGCTCTACCACCTTGAAGATATGTATGTCCACAAACTAAGCAATGTTAACTATGGCTACTGTACAATGGACTGGGGGCGATCCCAGTGACACCCAGTTCGGGGAAATTACGAAAAGGCCGTTACCGAAATTTGCCACTGGCGGGAATCGAATCAGCAACCACCGTGCAGTGAGACAGGTGACTTAACGCTCAAAACACTGCGCCAAGGGGTCATCATTTGGATGGTTTAACCACAGATTAATAGAAGTAGGCAGATGTAGTCTTGGCAACAAACGATGTGAAGCCGGGTAGCATTTTATGTAGCTCCTAAATCTATGGGTATAACTATAAAACCAAACTCAAAACCATTTCAGCAAATAACAATAATAAAGAAGTTGATAGGTCAGAATTTCATGAATTTACTCAAATTTACGAAAATACCTACCTTACTTAAATAATAAAATAAATTTTAGACGCCTCGTGGCCACGGGCCTCCCCTAAATGCGAGGAGCAACACAAGTCTAGTGATTGCAATGTTAGGAGGTGCCATACCTACTAAAATAATAGGTATATCAATGAAATAAACCAAATCATAAAAACACCAAATTAATAATAATAATAATATCCTGGGACATTTTTACACACGGCTACCTGATCCCAAACTAAGCAGAGCTTGTACTATGGAAACCAGATAACTGATATTACTACATATACTACTTTTTATTTGTAAATACATACTTAATATACATTATACACCCATCGGGACATACAGACATGTTCATGCACACAAATGCATGTCCCGGGTAGGAATCGAACCTACGACCTGCAGCGTGAAAGGCGCCATCACGCCAACCACGCCAACGGGCCCGTCAAATTGACAATCGCAATCTCTCCTTCTAATTAACAGCCTCATACACCTCAAAAAAAGGCAGACTAATCCAAAAGTCAACATACAAGAAAGCCACAAAAGGCATACCCGAACCATACTCTGTGTATTTAAGCATTCCAAATAGGTAGTCAGTCAAAGCTTTGTTGTACCCACAATTGGTTCCCATTCCACGGGGACCGGCTGAACGAATAAATCAGCCGTTCATTCGTTCATTCGTACACTCACTCGGTCACGGGTTACTTGCTTAGATAGTGGCCAACGGATAGTTATTTATGAATTAGCACTTGAGGGATTTGTGTGTAAAAATAGTGATGTTATATCCTGTTTTTGTTTTAAGAGGGTGAAAGTGGCTCGTGACGGCTACGGTACTGAGAGGCGATGACTTTTCAAGAAAATTTTCGATTTCTTATTTTTTTGAATAGCTAATGTCAATATGTTTCAAATATTATTTCTAAGCAAAGACATTACCAAGAAAGAGGGACATGTGACATACTCTACTAAACGTAGTGCATGGACACAATATGACTCAGTGGTACGCGAAAAATAATTTTGAAAGCATGTCGGTGTTACCAATGCGGCTTATCTTCTGGTGCATAACACATATCAAAATGCCTTCAAGTTAATTGTCGAATTGCGATAACAGATGTGAATTTCGGTGCATGTAGTGGTGCACTGAGCACAAGTAATTGCAATGTTAGGAGGAACTACATCCGCTAAAATAATATGTCAATGCATATCATAATCACACATGTCATTGTATCACACGGGGGTAAGTAGAGATGATTGATTGTCAGATATTATTCTGACACACCTCTTTTGCTTCATCCACATTCTTTATTTTATCTGTCATGTCACTAAGCAAAAAACGACCAATAAAAATATTAAAATGGCGCCAGCTTATAACAAACAAATATAATAATGCTAAAAAAACATAATCTGTCTACCAGAGTTCATTATTTGAATATACAAAATAGTTAAAAAAAAACCCCACATAATACCTAATAATTCATTATGCTTTTTACAAAGGTTAAAAGCGGCAATTTATTTTACTTACAGTTACGGTAGCTAGATTTAGATAAATCAAGCAATATAGTATTTTAACAGACTTACCG
This sequence comes from Drymonia ruficornis, assembly GCA_947859195.1. NCBI lineage: Eukaryota > Metazoa > Arthropoda > Insecta > Lepidoptera > Notodontidae > Drymonia > Drymonia ruficornis. Next base: position 5,236,563 of record OX401929.1, on the reverse strand, counting down.
GAGCATATCAATGTAAACTTTAATGCAAAATGGTAAGAGTCCAAGTTATATTAAACGTATGTATATTTAGTAATTGTATTGCAAAAATGCTATTTAATGTTTTAGGCAAAACAAAAACGGATTTCTTTATGTAAATAACACATCTGCATCTTATAACACTTTATCTAACTTAAGATTGAAGTATTTTTTTTTACTTCTGCGATGATTTATTGCTTACATTTATTACTAAAACATCCATGATAATGATAAATTTGACTTCCAGCTATTAGTCAAGTTAATCTACAAATTACTAAAGCAGTTATAGATACATCCTTTAGAGATATCGCGTATTTCAGATTGTTATTTAGGAGCATTTTAAAAGGACTATGGTGTCTTATTAGGTACTCTTTTAATAACTAAACAAATACGTCTAAAGAGATATGGTACCATCTTACATTGCAATCCCTAAACTTGTGCTCAGCGTATGAACAGGCAGCGAAGTTAACTTATCCTTTTTCTTTATTCCTAGAGTTAAAAACACCTGAGTATTAAATATGTAAGAAGTTTGGTGAAATTTTGATTCGTATTACTCACTGGAAAGTAAATTATTGACAATACAGACTTGCGTTCAAGATCATCTGCCGAAAAACTGTGTCCATGGACTCCGTTTAGGAGAACCTATTTTGGACAGTCTCATATCCCTTTTTTGGTAATATCATTAAGTTGCATATATTTTTCGACAAAATGCCAGTAAGGAACTGTTTCATGTTAGGTATTGATGTTTTTACCGTCACCCGACTACAAGGATGACCATATACTTATCGCGGTCATTTCCATCGTACCGTACGGAATCATTCACCCGGTCACCCGTTCACAGCTCAGCCATTCGTTCACTTTGATGTCTCCCTGCACGCACGCTACGTTGAACGAACATTGTCACAAGCACATTATTAAATTACTTTTACTTTAATAGCTTTGCCTGTCTGCTAATTATGGAGATGCTTTTTTTTGTAAATGGTTGAGATATAGGTCAGATTTTTGTATTATTTTAGGACCTAATATTGTAGCATTATAACCTTATCAATATATTTTACTATTTTAACATCTGTATCTATATCTATAGAGTGAGTGAGCGAATAAATGATTGTAATTCATTCCCTATATCGTATATTGCAATTTTCGTATCTTCGTTGCACATCACTAGCATTTACGCACCTTTTTTAGACAGAAATATCTTCCAGTCTAAAACATCGTCAGTAAACATTTTAGAAACAAAATCGCACAGGAAATGACAAAATTAAATATTGACCTAACCTACCAAAAAGCTGAAAGATATTTTTACAATTTTCTATTGTATCACAAGATATAATAATGTTGCGAGTAATGTGATGTATGTAATGTATATTTATAGAGTTTTGGCCAATGTCAGTGTGTTTGTATGTTTATCCAGTGTTTCTTGGATACGTGGTCTTAATTTAGATTGGGGATTAAGTCATAAGATAACGCGGGAATGAGAAGAAACTAATTTATTAACGACCGCTCGGGTCACATCGGGCGGGCTCGATTAAGGGACGCCGAAGACATGCTACTTTTTGCAACGGCGATCGGCGACATTGCGACTGTATCGATGCTGCATCGCGATTTGGCAACTCTCTGCGTTCGACCGCAGTAGGTATCAGAATCGCGTGATTTTGCGACTGTTCGCTGCATTTAGCTTCTAAAAAGCGACATTTCGGAAAAGTCTACGTAATTTGGGTGGGGGGGGGGGGATCTTATTGGTAAAACAAGGAACAACATCGATATAGAAAAGGCTTAGATTCAGCAAGTTACTCCAAATCGTGTCACCACCAAATGTACGTTAAATGCAAAAAAGCACGTTGAATTCTATTGTCATACAAGCTGTCAAAAACCTCTCGCCTATGTGCGTAACTTGCAGCTGTAGTGTGGTTTGTACAGGCAAGCGAGACGGGGTAACTGCGCGCGGGAGTAGGATGGCACTAGGTCGCTAGGGACCTCTTGATGGCGAACGGTCATGCACAATGTGATACACACACTACCATAGTCGCCGTGTCGCATTATAATAAAAGTTACTCTTTAGTCTTTTCTATATCGATGAGGAACAAACAACAGTGTACAGTGGGCGGTCTTATCGCAAACTGCGATCTCTTCACGAGATCGATTTGATTAAAATGTTATTAATCGCTATTTGCACCTGACTGCTTGTGACTGGGACCGCCTCACTTACCGCACCCAGAGTGCACGTGTTGCTTTGCGTCGCAAATCGTACTTCGCTGCCACTTGTCACTTGTACCAACCCCCAAAATACTAATTTAGATGCGTGAAGTCAGTTTCGTCTATATTTGTAGACTTACATCAAACAGTCTTATACACGAACATTATATTTTCATATTCTATGCTACAAATGAAACATCCGGCGAGAACCCTAAATTATAAAAATATTTACTGTTCCAAAATTGGTAGTGTCACATTAGTGTGCGCGTCAATTGAGGCATGTGACCTCATCATGCATATAAAAAAGAATACACAAATACATTACCAAGAAAGAGGAAACGTGTTCCCATGAAACAAAATTTTAAGTCTGTGTTGTTCGCAGCACTGTGACGTCATGGAGATTTACAGGGCGTTTTGCAGTCAGATGACCGACTGTGGATATTCTTTTATTTAGTTTTTTACACAAAGACCGGACAAACTTTTATATTTTGTAAATATTGAATTTTTTTTTGAACTAATAATTTTCTAGGGTTACATCAATAGGATCCATATTTTATTTAGATGTAGGAAAATATCGTATTGCAATGATATAAGGGCCCACACTCATTAACCGTTCAGGCTAGTTAAACCTCAACAAAAGTAACATACAGTAACAAAACGCCTGCGCTATTCAAGTAAGTAATTAATGCCCCATTCTAACTGACGTTATATATAAATTATTAATAATTTCCAGCAGTAATTATGGATACCGTGGTATCTTTAAAAGAGTATAAAGAATACTAATTCTAACCCAGTTTTAGTTAATTTATTGGCAGGAAGTTGGTAATATGAAATAGTCAGTTCGCTTACAGTGAGGGAAAACATCGTGAGGAAACCTACCTATCCCTCGGGATTAGGTAATAGTCAGTTCCTGTATACACGGCGACAAGGTTCACCACCTGTCACGTTGGGTTCTGACTATCTGGTGAAACGTGGGCTTTGAGTTGACTTAATACCTCCACAATGTAGTGGTGTAAGGCCACTCAAGCCTCTGACTACCCCCGAATGGGGATAAAAGTCGTGACGTTATATTATTATTTATTTTTTGAACACTACTATGTTTAGGTCCTTCAAAGTGGCTTCCTACAATAACATAGGGTCAGTATAAGGGCAAAATAATTATGCATTTAAAACCACTTGACCCATGACATTGTTACCTAAAGCTACGTTTTCTCTAATAATGTAGGTATTGTAATGTAGGTATACACGGAAGAGAACACCCCAATATCGATGGAATAAAAAAATATTTGCATCACAGAAACTTCTTTATTTTATTTTTTATTTTGTGACTAGGCCCGCCACACCCTCCCACCACTGTTACTCCTGTAAGTCAGGATCGACAATGGTGTCCAACGATGACGCTCTTTGACCCTCGACGAGTCCTGGGGAAATGCTAAGTTTTCTTGGAACTCGCAATTTAATCAAAAGAAAGTATAGGCGGATTTGGAAAAGGATATGGAAAAAATATGAAAGAGATATAAATGTATGTGGATAATCACAGAAACTAACAACTCAGATATTATCTTGCGGGTTGTCATATCTTTTCCAGTCTTAAGGTGCGATTTCGCGGAATGCGGCAGACAGCAGACGTCAGTCGGTCTCATACAAATTATAATGCCGTCTGCCGTCGCGGCACATGTCATCGCCACAATTTGTATGAAACCCACTGACGTCCGCTGTCTGCCGCGTTCCGCGAAAGTACCTTTAGATAGGACTTTAGGTTTCGATCTAATTAGATACCTGCCATAAATAAGTTTCCTAATTTCCGTAGCTTTAAAAAACTTGAACATGCTAAGCATGGTAATTACTCAAGTACCTAATCACATAAAAAATTGTGAACTACTAATTTCGTGTTATAACCCGCGCCTTATGGTGGCAACACCAATGCGTTCTACTTCTTCGGCAACCAATGGGAGCATTTCGCGCGCTGCCGCGAGCCATGAAAATGCTGTCATTGGGTTACTGGTCCATTTTTCCCGGCTTCGGGTTTTGTCTATGACAGATGTCGCTGTCCTTGATACTTTTCCACCGGCTTGAACGATAACTTGTTTACTTGTTTGTTGTGTAGATTAATTATTATAAACTTGTACCGTTACCCAATAACTACTATACCCTGAGTGTTAAAGTGTACTTAATACCGTGGTACTAGTTTTGCTTTATAATCGCTTTATATAAATCCAATTTAATCTATATCAGCTGTAATCTGAAAACTAAAGAAACAATTAATAAGCATAGCATGTCTGTATCGCGTGGTATACGGATTCCGTTAGGAAACACCATTATTTATAACAATACTAATGGTGTGTTCTGACGTTTAGCTTAACAAATGAACATACACCCGGTTTTAATCACGGTATGTTTAAAATTCTGAGCACGCAATTAATTCAACCATTGTTTTATATGATTGGGACAAATTAGAATTATGGCTATAGCGTTTGATCATGATTACCTACCTATTATGGGGTTTTGGGCATGGACCAATTACTAAGGGGACTGGCCCTAAGCAACTCGGCCGAGTAGTCGGCCTAGTACTAACATCGACATAAAACGAAGCGAGTAGTTCAACTACTTACCGGTAGAAAAACAATGAAAATGAAAAAACAATGACCACGATTTTTTTCATACATATATCTAATAAGGGCACCTCTTTCTTTAGTCTTTACTCTGTGGGTTTTGGGTTTGACTCCAAGTAGAGTTAATTTTTTTGGCACATATGTATATTATATTGTATTATTATATTGAATTTAATTGCAATTGTGGGTCACATCACAATGAACATTTAATTGTGATTGTTTGTCAATCGCAAACAATTAATTGTTAATTATAACTTCCACATGCAATTAAATTGCCCAACTCTGCTTGATATCTTGCATGTTCGACGTTCTATGTATGATCCTTGTATAGCTTACTAGCGTTCTACGTATGATCCTACTAAAGCTTACTATCTTTAGTAGGATCATACGCAGAACGACGTTCATCGACGTCAGCCTAGGGACATTTTGTGATGGTGACCATTAAAACAAGGCGAGGAAATATATAAATTGCTCCATCAATATGGTTACGCCTCGTCTTATAGGGCATAGACAGTATAGGCAGCAAGCATAAACATTCAAAGATAACAACACCATTGAATTCAAATTGTCAACGTTCCCATGACGTACATCACACACACGTACACACCATCATACACACACAAACGCACACACACACAAACACACACATCACAGTGGTTCCCATCTCGAGCGAGTTATAGCAACGACAACGGATCCTCAGTTGCATTGGTTTATAACGCAGGTGGAACAATACAATTTATTGTTCACAGTGGGCTCAAATCTGAATGTAGCGGACAAAATATGAGCTTCGTTCTTCTAGTTTACAGACGATTGGAGGTTTAGATTTGACTTATTTGTTTGGTGTCTTTCTGAGGGATTTCTACCGATTAAATGGATGCAAAAAGCTGTGAGTAATAATTATGTTGACGACCGCATGGCGCAGTGGTTCCAGCGTTGACCGCTGGGCTCTGTGCATCGGGTGGTTGCAGGTTCGATTCCCGTCAGAGGCAAATTTTGGAAATGGTTTTTTCGTAATTGGCCCTGGTCTGGGTGTCACTGGGATCGCCCCCAGGCCATTGTACGGTAGCCACAGTACAAGCGTTGCTTAGTTTGAGACCATACAGTTGTAAGTCTGGCGATATTAATTTATTATTATTTATATCAGATTGTAGACATACAATAGAAAATAAAATATATTTCGGCCATGTTTCATTATTTTCCCTTTCCTGATCGCCGAAAACATAGCAACTTAAATCACTGGCCTAACAATAGCCAATTACAAATTGATTCTCAAACCCCTTACGCTTCACAAAATAACGATTTAATTTATATTCAAAACATCATCCGGAAACGTTTAGTGTTTCTGTGCGGCAATTTTTCATTATAATTACTTCCAAAATATTTATAGTCTATTGTGTACAATTTTATGGAAACCCCCACGGCTCGGTGGGCTGGGATATCTCTGGATATGGTAATAATTGTATAATTTATATCTTATAACTAGCTATGCCCGCGTGCTACGCGTGAATTTTAGAAAAAGATTACCCGCGTTTAAGTCCGCGTGGAATTTCCGCGGTAATTTTTTTTTTACGCGGAACCCAAATTAATTTTCAAAAATAAAAGTAGCCTTAGTTACTCTTCATAACAGCAGCTATCTGCCAATGAAAGTCCCGTCAAAATTGGTCCAGCCATTTCTGAGATTACCCGGAACAAACATCCGGACAGAAACATTTTAAAAATGTGTAATAATAATAATAATAATATAACGTCACGACTTTTATCCCCATTCGGGGGTAGTCAGAGGCTTGAGTGGCCATACACCACCACATTGTGGAGGTATTAACCTACTCAAAGCCCACGTTTCACAAGATAGTCAGAACCCAACGTGACAGGTTTAAAAATGTGTGTTTTTGTTATTTGTACCTACATATATACTCTCATATGCATTTATTTAGCTGTTAATTTGACATTACAAACAGACATTTCAATTTTATTTATGTGTATAGATTTGTCGGTGCGATGGAAATTTATACCACGGTGTAGTGAACGTATGATTTGTAACAGGGCATTTGAAGGCTATTTCACGTAACGTTTCTGACTGGGTCGTGTCGGTCTCGTGTCGTTTAGCTATGATTTACTGCTTAATTGTGTGGGACTAAATATTAATGGTTTCCTTTGGTACTAGTGATTGTGAAATGAATGAAATGCACATGTTAGAAATCTTACATTAACAAATCAAAATCTGGGGTTGCCCAATTACACACATTTTTTTAAGGTGACTAAAGTGATGTTAAGCCCACCGTTAAGCCTGCCTGTTGTTAAGCAGTTGCCGTAGCTTATAGATGCTTGCAATACCAAAGGCATCGCTCGCACGTTGCCGACCTGAAGGACGTGGGACAGAGGGAGGGGAAGGGGGAGGTTTTGGACTTTTGGCTCTCTCACTCGTACGAAACGCAGCTGTAATAGCTTCACGCCGATCTTCTGTGAGAGGGTGGTACTACCACAGTCGAGCCAGACCGTATATGCGCTGAAGCCCATAAACGTTCTTAAACGTCCTCAATTCGAGATTACATGATCCATTGCTATTCTCAAGACATCCAAAACCCACTCAATCTTACTCACACCTACGAATTAAGTCGTCTATAACCTGCCGGAATTGAGAAGCACGATGACATCCTGCCTCTTAAGTGGTGACTGGACTCCTGAATTTGGACACCTAGGCGACGTCTAATTGGTTGCAATTGGCCTTGCTAGACGGGAGATAGGGGTAATTAAGATGGGATAGAGGTGCATTCTGGCTTTTGACGATGCATGTTGAACAGTGATAGTGTTCTACAACACTATAGTAGTATTTTGAAGGTATATTATAGTGATGTAGAGCATTTCCTGTCAATTTTTTCTAAGGGCTGTATCACACCTGGCGACGGGTTCGGCGACCGTCGCCAAGTAGAGTCCTATTTTGACATAATTCAATACGAATTATTGGCGACGGTAGCCAGCGACGTCGCCGGCCACGTATCCAAACAATTGGTATTACCTGTCAAATTCAATACGAATTCGTTGGCGACGGCGGCTGGCGACGCGCTTGGCGTCCCGGTGAGATAGAGCCCTAAGACTAACATATTTTCTGGGTATTTTATTTTAATAAACCTACTAAGACATAATCAAGACATGTAACCCCCTAGAAGTCCTTTGAGGGTTTTTTTTTAAATTTAGAATTATTATTTTAAGTAAATATTGTTTGAATGCTGTATTAAATGACTTCCGTTTATTGAAAAGTATTCTAGAACGGCACTCAGTTTTTTTTATGAGACTAAGGACGCAAAAAAGCGTACAGCCTACCTCATGTTAAGCAGTTACCGTAGCCTATAAATGCTTGCATTACCGAAGGCATCGCTAACTGACCTAAAAGGGAGCTGGACACAGGGAGGGGAAGGGAGGTGTTGGGTTTCCGGCTCTCCCACTCATCGTACGAAACGAAGCTGTAATAGTTATTTTACGCCGATCTTCTGTGAGGGGGTTACCACCCCCTACCTCGGTCGAGCTAGCCCATTTATAAGCATGGTAATCCCCCAACAAAACAGTGTCAAAGGAAGATACATTTACCACGGAATTAGGGCCTCCGCAGACTTGCTACTTTTAGCATCGGCGATCGGCGATTTTGATGCTGCGTCTCGCTCGTTCGCGCTCGAAGAAACGCGACGCAGCATCGATACGTCACAAAATCGCCGGTCGCCGATGCTAAAAGTAGCTAGTCTGCGGAGGCCCTTAGGCGACTACATCATTTAAGAATGACTTCAGCATTTATATTTTCTCTCATGATAAAAATATGATGCACCGTCTGACTCAGTCATTAAACGATGTTTATCCAGCATTCGGGCCACTTTCGACCATGATGTCATGAGTAGCGTAACGTAGCGTACAGCGTGCATAATCTATTGCGTTAAATTGCGCTAAGTTTTATCGCTATGACCAATCGGTGCGCTCCGTGCGATCGTACGTTTATTTATGAGAGTTGATCACTTCTTATACCAAGTTAAACTGAACTGTAGCGTCACGACTTTTATCCCCATTCGGGGGTAGTCAGAGGCTTTGAGTGGCCATACACCACTACATTGTGGAGGTATTAACCAACTCAAAGCCCACGTTTCACCAGATAGTCGGAACCCAACGTGACAGGTGGTGAACCTTGTCGCCGTGTATACAGGAACGGACTATTACCTAAACCCGAGGGATAGGTAGGTTTCCTCACGATGTTTTCCCTCACCGTCAGCGAACTGTAAATTATGCACATAGATGAAAATTCATCCATTGGTGCATGCCCCACCGGGGATCGAACCTGGTACCTTCTGATTGTTAGCCCAAGTTAAACTGTGGGATGGAAACTGATTGGCTGCGTCTATATCAGGCGCATGCCGCGCGAGGCTGCGCGCTTATATGCCGCGCGCGGCACGCACGGCAGCCTCAGTCACATGCTCGGGTGAGCCAAAAGGAGACCCAATCTACAATCTACACAGAGAGGGGTATAGTAAGGGTATGTTAAGCAGCCACCGTAGCCTATAGATGCTTTCAATACCAACGGCAACTCTCGCATTTTGCCAACCGAAAGAGGAGTGAGATGTAGGGAGGGGAAGGGATGAGGGTATTAAGGTCGCATCAGACTATCTACGTTACGCCGATCTTCTGTGAGAGAGTGGTACTATTTTTACTGCTACAGCTTGCCTCTAACATCTTGACCATCCTTACCAGTTTGAAGAACATTATTCATTCTATAACACAGGCTCTAACCCCATGTTACAAAGCCCGTAAAACACAGTGCTCCGAAGCAAAATACTTACAAAACAAAAAGGCTTGCTAGTGCTAGTGGGCGTAACGTGTTCGTACGCCGCATGCATAATAACAATGCATTATTAATTAATGGCCGACCACAAGATTACATGTTATTCACAATACTTAAAAAAAAATTGTCGATGGAAAATCATTTTGCTTTACATAATTTCATAATTCGAGGTGAAGCGTTGCTTTTAATATGGAAATATTTGAAGTTTATTTTTAATATAATATAATAATGAGTGTTTTAGGTTGTAAGTTAATAAAAATGTAACCTCCACACCCACGCGTTAGAGCGGTCTTACGTGTAAACAAAGCCTTTAAAAAAGAAACAAAAGAAAGTTTTTGTTCTTAATTCAAACAACGCGAACTTTGTGAAAGGATAACATACAACATGGAACCAAAGAATTTTGGCGTGTTCAACGCAATCATAATTTGGGTCAATAAAGAATTACATCACACCATTGTGCATAAAACCGTGGACAAAAAACTCACGATTGCATACAAAATTTAAGAAGTATAAACTGGAGGAGCTTCTCTCCTCACGTGCTCACGTCCTCAACTCCTCATAAAGTGAGGAAATGGCCCTCCCGTCCTCACTGCACACTCGAGTTAATTAAACGTCGAAAAGACTCCAGAGGGTTTTCAAGGAATTATTAAATGCTAGTGCTGAAAACTGTCTCGTGAGTACGGAATCTTACGAAGCTCTGTTGCAAGTTGTACTTAGAAAAGTTGTTAATCTAGTTTAAGCGAAGTTAATCTGGCAAGCTACGGCAGTTTAAGTGACCTCTTATACTTTGAATCTGAAATGTGCATCCTTTTAAACTAAGACTCTATACATGACTCAGAATTTTGGGAAAATAAATAAAAATTCTATTCATAAAATAAAATTTCTCGAGTAAGCAAACCAGTTAACTGTTATACCTTACCTGGGCAATAATTTTAAATCAATGGATTTGAAGATGCAGTGTCAAATATTGAGAAAGGTATTTGGCCATGTCGAGAGAATGAATGAAGAACGATTGACGAAAAGAGTGTATAAGGCGAGTGTGAATGAAAGTGTTGGAAGGGGTAGACCTAGGCTGACGTTTCGAGACCAAATCAGGGACGTCTTGAAAAAAGGCCAGGTCAAGAGTACCCTAAACCGAAAAGCATGTATGAAGGGAATAATGAAAGTGGACGAAGCGAAACAAGTGTGTGAGGATCGTAGCAAGTGGAAAGAAGTGGTCACTGCCTACCCCTCCGGGAAACAGGCGTGATTATATGCATGTATATGTATGTATCAATTGATTTCTTGATTGATATTCCCCAAATATTCTAAATCATGTGTAGAATTGCCGTTTAAAAGGATGCCCATGATTTCAAATTCACCCTGTAGTAGTGGCTAGCTTGACTATTTGGCTCCAATATTTGGTTCCAATCCTTTGGAACCAATCTTTCGCTTAAACACCATCTCATCAGCTAAGTGACCGCTATTCTTTATTGAAATAATACCAATAGGCGTGCCCACAACACGTGCATGTCGCGATAGGCAGCTTTGCCTCGCAAAGCTTGATATGCCGCGCGCGACGCAAATGCTCGCCCTGCCTCACCGTCACCCGAGGCAAAACTGCCTTGCGCGGCATGCGTGTATTCTGGACACGCCTAATGAGTTCTTATTCCGGATATTTTGTGCTTGTTATCCACCCGTCACTCGCGTAACATGTCGCTGTACATAAAAAGACCTCGCTAATCTTTTAATCCTATCTGTAATTAATTCTGTCGCTGGACCCTCGGCCCCTAAAATAAATACACCACGTGACCAACACACGCTTAAGCTAGAGGTGGGATAAACGCGCGGACCGATTTCGTTGAAAGAATCGATTAAATATACCAGTTTTCGGATATTGGTTCGAAAGTGTTTTTTAAATGAACTTCATAGCTACTTGAAAATAGTTGTCAATGTTATTTTTTTATAACTTTTATGGCTAACCTTTGTTTTCGAGTTGGATTTTAGTCTAACTTGATTGATTGCCGATATTTGCCTTACCAAAGTCCAACTAAAATAGTTACACAGTTTTAAATGTCATTCATTTTAATCTACCAAATTAATTTACTATCCAGTATTTACTTTTACACATTAATACATGCATGTCAAAGTTGAGATCGAACATAACATGCAGTTTTGATGTTTAATGTATGGAACAACTGTCAAAAACAGTATCTTAAGATCGATCTCAACTTTGAGACGCATTTATTAATACGAGCCTAAATAACTCAAGACGTCGTAATTACTCGATGCACATTTTTTTATCGCATACCATCGCCATATTTCAAACCAGTTCCGCGAACCGAACACCCCCCCACTATTTCGATCGCCGTTGTACCGATCGCGTTCGGTCACGTAAATCGTAAAACTTGCCTGACAAACGCCACAGCATCGCTAATTTAGCTTATAATTGCGCTATTACGGTTTTATGTTCAAATTTTACGATCGGCCGAGTTGCGACCTTACGCTTTGGGAATTGACTGGGTATAAGCGAAACTTACGGTAATTAAGCAAGTTGCAGATATTTCTGACGGCAGATACAACAAACACACAAAAAACATGAAGTCGAATTGAGAACCTCCTCCTTTTTGAATTCGGTTAAAAAGTAACGGAAAGACAGTACTGAAACCTTTTTACTGTGACCATACATCAACAAAGAAAAAAAGTAATTTTTGAAATTGGAATTTAAAAATGCGGTTGTATTAGACGAAATCCCAGTGCTTCAAGTCTTGCTTCGAGTTTCTATTTTGGACATAGTAACAAAAGGAGGATATTTTAAATTTGGAATCCAATTTTACTATTTTTGCGTCACCAATTAAGAGGGAAATTGCATAACTTTTTTTTATTCTTCAGACTATTTTTGGATTGTTCTGTAGTGATGATAATGCCATACCTTGATACGAAGACGCGGGATAATCTCTACCGTGTATGACTAAAATTGCAAAAATAATTGAAGAGTGTTCTGACTTTTAACTTTTTTGTTCTATAAAAGCTTTTAATTCGCCATGATTGCAAATTACTCAATTACTAGCATCCATATAGCTCGCTTAGCGACTATAAAACGGAATCTCGAAGCCATTTTTATGTTCCCACCAGTTACAACAACCTATTATAATATCGGTTCATTACATTTTCCCATTAAATTTTGAATAAAAATATTTTATGATCAACCGTCGCGAATATGCAGTTTTTTAAATTTACAATCAACTGCGGAGGATATAAAAATAAAATCAGCAGTAAATAAGTATACCAACCACTTTTGCATTATTTTTAGGAATGGATTTATACTAAAGTTCACTTAAAAAATATATTTAGTATTGGTAATCCACTGAATTAGTACCTATGTCCAGTCTACTTATATTTAGGAAAACTCCGTGAAACTGAAAAATGCCAGAATAAAATAATCAGATATTAAATCAAATTCTGAATAATAAAAGTGCATCCTTTTTTATCTTGACCATTATCAAACATAAAATATAAGAACTACTTATCCAAGTTGGAATAAAAAAAGTTTTGACCATGTAACAACATCGACCCACTGTGCATCGTTTACACTCATCTTACATCCATTCGTACCTGCGGTGTCGCGTTACACGGATATTTAAAAATTGATAGCCCGTAATAAATGTTTTTGACTGCACCGATCTCGTCTCGCGACCCACTGGGCTATAAAGTATTGCAATCTCTTTCTTATTGGCGCGATCGCATGAGTCAGAGAGGGACGAATGAGGTATTGTTTCTTCCGATTTAAATGCGTATGTCGATTTGTATTAAGCACGAGAGACAGTAATAAAATACTGTTTGAGAAAACAATGTGTTTTGATTTCATGCAGTTTTTGTCGTAATAAGCTTACTATTTATACTCACTATAGCTACTATATCACAGTAATAGGCATTTTTAGGTACTATTGCCAAAAAATTTGCTCGGAGAATACAAATAGTACTATTTTTTTCAGTGACATATCTTAGCCACAGACCAATAAGCTATAGACGCCACATAACCGGGCATAAAGCTCCTCATCATCTCCTAAAGCGGATTGATACTCGCTTTAGATGATATTTGGCGGTCGACATGTTATCGGCCATCTGTTAGCAGTCCATTGGCCAACATGCCGAGCGCCAAGAAGTTGAAATTTACGAAGATTATTGAGACCAGGGGGCTTACCACCACCTCTTATAGCAGTTTTGTTTTAACGTTTCAGCGGCCATTTGTGCAATGACGTTTCTTATTGTCATGACAATAAGGTACGTCATTGCACAAAAAGTCGCTGAAACGTTAAAACGTTCCTATAATTGAATCGCGATAAGAGGTCGTGGTAAGGCCCCAGATCCCCAAGTCGCTTAGCCAGTTCAATTCAGCCACAGTAGCATTTTGCTATTGTGACCGACTCTCTGATTGGTCGATCAGAATCAACTAACCAAACACAGGGTCGGTCATAATAGCAAAATGGCAGTTCAATGGCTAAGCGACTCGGCACCCAGTGGTTTCCCAATGGACAATTGTTATGAACTCGGGGCCCAGTTAGTTTCATAAATCAACCACTAAATCCTAGGTATTCATCGCTATTACAGAATTATATGCACCATAAAACTGAACGCATTTTGTCACAGACTATTAAACGGTATTGCTCTTAACCGGTTAATTTAGAGTTTATAATGTCCATAATTTTAACTGTCCCGTGTTTAGTTAAAACGAAACACATCCGGAGTTGTAATAGTGCTGTTAAATCTAAACTTCGAGTTTAAAATAACTTTTAAACACATGTTACGTTTCTGTGGACATAACTTTAATAGTGATGCGACAAGGTACCTACTAATTAGACAATAATATTTCCTATTGAAACGATTATGTACATATTTATTTTATGGGTGGTAGAGCCCAGCTGTAGCCAATTGACTGCAGCTCATATACGGGCGGGCTCGACCGGGGTAGTACCACCCTCTCACAGAAGATCGGCGAAAAGAAGCTATTACAGCTGCGTTTCGTACGATGAGTGAGAGAGCCGATAGCCTATCAATCAACCAATCAAAATGCGAGTATGATATCAGATGTGTGCATTTCGCTGCATGTAGTAGTGCGCTAAGCACAAGTTTAGTGATTGCAATGTTAGGAGGGACCATATCTACTAAAATAATACATCAATTGCGATATAGTTTTTTTTTTTCATACAAATACGTAGGCAAGGGGGCGTCCATAAATTACGTGAGGCATTTAAGGGGGAGGGGGTCTCGGCAAATATCACGTAATTTTTTTTTACCACAAGAAACAGTGTAAAATTGCAAGAAAACTGGGTTAAATTAGGTAAAACATATTTCTCCCTACAATATGGCTTTTAAAAATCTCACGTAAGAAGATTTTCAAAAATTACGTAAGAAGATTTTCAAAAATCTTCTTACGTAATTTATGGACGCCCCTAAGATGTTAAAGATTGCTAGCGCCTCCTAACGATCGTAACATTTAGAAGTCTACCTACACCACACGGAAATAAATACAGCATACATCTACTGCATTAGGGCCTCTGCAGACTAGCTACTTTTAGCATCGGCGACTGGCGATTTTGTGACGTATCGACGCTGCGTCGCGTTTCTTCGAGCGCGAACGAGCGAGACGCAGCATCAAAATCGCCGATCGCCGATGCTAAAAGTAGCTAGTCTGCGGAGGCCATTAACAATTTAGCAAAATTCCACAACAAATCCAAAAAGTATTTATTCAAATCAACTATGCACAGTGGTACGGAATGCCCAAATTATAATTTTATGGACAAAATAATAACGTCTCATGAATGTTAAACAAAACAATGGTTTCTTCATAGCAACGTGTACTGGGTTTAAATACTGCACAATGGGATGGTACGGTTAAGAGTGGGTGAAAAAAAATTGCCTTCGCTGAACTATCTTAAGAGATAGGACCGCTTGCAGATAGATTAGGATTACGATAACACGCCAAATCTACATTTAAATGGCTTTAATAAAAAACAGATTGAAAAATGTTTTCAAATTGTTTTTATTAGCGCCATTTTTTATGGATTTTAATCGGTGACTAAGAACTTTTGCTATAAGTTGATTTTTTGTATTTTTTCTTGATTTATTTTAAGAAAATCACAGTTCATTAAAGATAACTGATATTACTACTACTTTTTGTTTGTAAATATGTACCTACATACTTACATACATAATTACACCCAGACTCAGGACATACAGACATGTTCATGCACACAAATGCATGTCCCGGGTAGGAATCGAACCTACGACCTGCAGCGTGGAAGGCCGAGTCTTAGCCAACCACGCCAACGGGTACCATATATATTAGAACTAGAACAATCTACATGGAAAAATGTCGGACTGTTGATGTCATTACAGCTAATGTGATTACAGTAAATTGTATTACAACACACAAGGAAGTCGGAATAACAGGATATGAGCTATTACCATGAGTTATGTTAGTATGGGCAGACTCAGGAATAATCACAATCGGTTTAAGTAGGTGCGGACCAGTTTTAATGTTTTTTTATGTTACTAAGGTGGCAAGAAACCGTACGGCCCGCATGTTAAGCAGTAACCGTAGCCTATAGATGCTTGCTTTCAGGCGTTTTCGGGAAGGCTGCCATCACCAACACCATCAAATTAGTATATGTATGTTAGTCTGTAAGGATCTCCTGAAAATAAATACACACACACATACGTCACGACTATTATCCCCATTCGGGGGTAGTCAGAGGCTTGAGTGGCCATACACCACCACATTGTGGAGGTATTAACCAACTCAAAGCCCACGTTTCACCAGATAGTCAGAACCCAACGTGACAGGTGGTGAACCTGGTCGCCGTGTACAGGAACTGACTATTACCTAATCCCGAGGGATAAGTAGGTTTCCTCACGATGTTTTCCCTCACCGTCAGCGAACTGTAAATTATGCACATAGATGAAAATTCATCCATTGGTGCATGCCCCACCGGGGATCGAACCTGGGACCTTTCGATTGCTAGCCCAACCTGTTCACCCCTAGGCTACAGTCGCTTTTTATAAAGAAAAAAATAAAATAATGAATGATTATTATTATTGTTAATAATACCAAAGGCATTGCTCGCATAGGGCCATAGGGAGGGGAAGGGGGTGGGGGTCTCACTCATCGTACGAAACGCAGCTGTAATAGGTACTTCACGCCGATCTTCTGTGCAAGGGGGGTACTGTCCCGGTTGAGCCAGCCTGTATGACCTCACCTCGTGAACGGAAATCTGTTACTCCTTTTATATCGTGTGATGCGTTTGTACCAGGAATCTCAAGTTATTTGCCATTAAAGGAGCATCTGAGCACGCAACGAAACGGCCAAATTCGGCAGTTTTACGACTCTCAGATAGGGTTATTTATACGAAGAGTTTTATTTAATAACGTTATCCAAACCGGCGTGTCGTTAAAACCATTAAAGCTTGTTTTACCTGTATATTTTGGATGTTTTAAGAGACCTGTGTCTTGGATTTCGTTTTGTAACCCTTCGCTGTTGAGATTAAAGCATTAAGTTAATGTTTAATGCCTCATAAAGTTCTTTATTAAGGCTATTTTATTGATTATAAAGTAATAGGTCGGTTTAGTTAACAAAAGTTGAGAATAAGTATTCTAAATAATACCCGTTTGACGGGCCCGTTAGCGTGGTTGGCGCGGAGGCGCCTTTCACGCTGCAGGTCGTAGGTTCGATTCCTACCCGAGACATGCATTTGTGTGCATGAACATGTCTATATGTCCGGAGTCTGGGTGTATATGTATATTAAGTATGTATTTACAAATAAAAAAAGTAGTATATGTAGTAATATCAGTTATCTGGTTTCCATAGTACAAGCTCTGCTTAGTTTGGGATCAGGTAACCGTGTGTACAAAATGTCCCAGGATATTATTATATTATTATTATTATTATTATTAATATCAGTTATCTGGTTTCCATAGTACAAGCTGTGCTTAGTTTGGGATCAGGTAACCGTGTGTACAAAATGTCCCAGGATATTATTATATTATTATTATTATTATTATTAATATCAGTTATCTGGTTTCCATAGTACAAGCTGTGCTTAGTTTGGGATCAGGTAGCCGTGTGTACAAAATGTCCCAGGATATTATTATTATTATTACCTTTTTTATTGGTGGTTGAGCCAAGCTGTAGCCAATTGACTACAACTGTTTAACATCAGGCGAGTCGTACGCTTGATTTCCAGCTAAGTTACATAAAAAAGTATAAAAAAATAAATCAGGCCTAAAAACTGGAAATCAGCAGCTCGTATTAATAAAGGCATCTCAATGTTGAGATCGATCTTAAGATGCTGTTTTGGATAGATGTTCATTAAACGTAAAAACTGCATCTTAAGATTGATTTCAACTTTGAAATGCATTTATTAATAAGACAATTAGTCCTCCATTTCAGAAGTAATTTCTTTAGACATGCAAGTAACCGACAATTTTACGTTCATATAAGCAAGAAATAATCACGATACTACGATTAGAAGATAATTTCTATAGAACCTAAGTCTCTTGCATCCAAATCGAGAATAAAACCAACTTGGCTATCGCATCCAACAGCGCTTAGCTTCTAAGTAATATTTATTCCCATCAGCGCCGCTAAAGAGATATAGCAGCATAAATCTTCAGATCTCATGCAGGCTTGCATATGCTTGCATATCTAGTTTCCAACAGGGCTGCCACACAAATCACAATAAATGTTGTTCATTATCCACATTGCAAACTGCTGGGACCCGTACTACATTACCAAGCCAACTAGACACACGGGTATAAATATCAAATGATAATAAGTCAATAATTCCGCGGTCCTTCCACCACGTAGTGGGAGCTACTGCCACAGGAGTGCCCAGGCATTAGCTAAGGCTCACTACGTAGTGGAAAGACCGCGGAATCATTGACTTAATATCATTTGATATTTATACCCGAGTGTCTAGTTGGCTTGGTGGTGTAGTATCTATCGGAATGCACCCACAAAGGGGTATCCATACCGAGTTATAAGTCGCTACACTTTGCCCAACCGGCTTCGGTTCAAACCAGTCTGCGGACCGGTCCCCTCAGACCCAAAACGGCTTAAACACCAGTTGACTGACACTTAAATGCCACTTAAGAGTTGTTCTCTCTAAATTTTATTGGTAATAAGTAGCTTGTTGATGTTTTTTGTTTGGCTGATACAATGTTTTTTTTATATGAATAAGGTGGCAAACAAGGGTACGGCCCGCCTGATGTTAAGTAGTTACCGTAGCCTATAGATGCTTGTAATACCAAAGGTATCGCTCGTTGCCGACCTAAAGGGGAGTGCGGCAGAGGGAAGTGCGGGGAAGGTTTTGAGTTTCCGGCTCTCTCACTCATCGTACGAAACGCAGCTGTACTAGCTACTTTACGCCGATCTTCTGTGAGAGGGTGGTACTACCCCGGTAGAGCCAGCCCATATATGAGCTGCAGTTTGTTGACCTCTGACTTTATGGATCGACGTTTAGATTTTTCGTAGATTATTAATTTTACTTTTTGTTTCATATTATGAAGAAGATTTTTTAAACAGTAAAATTATAAGTTGCAAATTCAGTATATTATGTTGATATTCGTCCGGCGCCCAGTGGCACTTAAGACCCACCCGCTCGGACAAAATTCCAAGTAAGCGACGGGATATTTTAACTCCACGCTGTACAGTAATTACTGATGTGCCATCGAGGTAAATAGCCTGCGCATCTCGCTCGCTCCCGACAACGGCTCATTCCTGTCATTTGCTCTTTCAAGAACACTTTATTCTAGTAAATATTGAGGGACACGCCGGCTCCTTTTATGTGATTACACTAACCAATGATCGTTGAAGCTTATACCTACCAATTTCTATAATAACACACCGAATAGATTGGTAATGTCTCAATCGTCCGAGGCTAGTTTGGTGTTAATAAATAATGATTATCATACATAAAAATCGAGTAATATTTGTTTAACTAAGCGTTATGGGCGACATATCATAGTTATTTGTCAAGCACATCGTTACGTCTGTTTAATTAGGTTGTTAATGTCACATCAAGAGATCTAGATGGGTATGCTTTATGGAATAATTTTCAACAGTAAATTTTATGGGGACATGTGTCAAGAAGAGAATCCCAAAAAGTATACAACAGTGTACACATTAGTAAGATTGTCTTTTAACTGGATCTGCACTTCTGTACTGGTAGCACAGACGGTCGTAAGACAAAACGCGAGACAAAAAAATAATTTGGTCTAATTCTATGAGATAATGCATTAAGTAAGTAAGAAAGATATAGCGACTCGGTGCGACATAGTGCGTGACAAAAGTCTTGTCTTAACGCTCGTGCTAGCCTTTCTGCTAGGTGATGTACGCCGAAGATATGAGATGGCCCAACAAAGACCCTTCCCACGTATATTCAATTTTTCTGAAATACAGTCCCCCTGAAAAGGCGCCCGTAGGAAAATAGTAATTACAACTTCTCCATTCTAGCGCGCGCATTGTGCCCCGCTCACAATGCGCTGGAATCTTTTTGTCCGCCCTATCGCCTGTTTGCACCCACTGTGCGCACGGAGACATATATTTAGGTGTTCGAAGGCCCACTTCCCGGTTATTGACAACTTTTGTGAATTTTCGCTCGAGATATTTCGTCCTAAATGTTGGCGGAGATAGGAACTGTGAAAAAATAAAATGAATTAGCTAGGTAGGAAAGGCAATTTTTCCGAATAGGTTTTGTAACCTTTAAGTTGAATGACCGTAAATATGTCATGTTGACCGCAAAGTTATGTTTTATTTTGAACTGAAATCACTGATCAGTATACGATCGGAGGTTAAGCAACGCTTGGCAAGGTCAGTCGAAGATGGGTGACCATTTATTGGAAATTAAACTGAGCGTCTCTGTGCTTCGGAGGGCACGTAAAAGTCGGTTCCGGTTATTGTCATCTAGGCAGGAGTCGTTAAGCCTTGTGAGAGGCCTTCAGTCGGCTTGAACCTTCTCTGACACCAGCTTGGCCACTAACCATACGATAAGAAGATCTTTTATTTCAGTTACAGCATTTGATTCAATAACTATTTTACTCAAAAAAGTTTATAATGTTGTCATTATTTCACAAACCTTCTTCGAGCAAAATCGGATTTGTCGTACTGCAAGAGCTACTAGACATACAATGTATTATTACTAGGTATTATCGTCATTATATTTGTTATTTGACCGTTGCCATGGAAACGTTACAAAAAGGTATGTTTATGGTTCGTTATTAAAAATCTGATTGATGGTTAAAACGAGTAGGTCGTGCCGAAACGTAAACAGAGAAAATACACAACTATAGATATAGTTCGTAAAAATATAAATATAAGTGTATTATTTTTTATACCTACTTAGCTAGCTACTTAACTAATAGTCGCATTTTTGAGTAAAGCACTATACAAGCCTTGGTTTCTAATGAGTGTACTGCTGACCACGCTATAATGGCCTCAAGCTAAGCTTCGCTACGCTCTCGGCCTCCAAGCTTGGTCATCATTGCAACTCTTGCTGGCCGCGCTATAAAGGCCTCGACCTTTGGTCTCGGCCTTTATTTTAGCTTGTCCATCAAGAGTTGCAATGCTGACCGCGCTGTGGAGGACTGGAGCTGCGCTGCGCCGCGCTTTCGGCCATCAACAACGCGGTCAACAACACACTCATTAGAGACCACGGCAGTAATGTACTATTATGTCCTCCTCTTTTCAATAATAATGTAGATAAAAGGTTAAGAAAATTACGCTGAAACGCAGCCAAATAGCTGCAGCAATTTCTTATAGAACGAAAAATGCTGACAGAATTTTTATTAATAAAAAGTAAGTTTAAAAACTAAAACCCGACTACGGAAAAAACGCGCTCTAAAAAGTATGAAACAAGAAAATATTCGCATCTAGAGGATAGCCGTGGTCCGTGTAGGTCTTTTAGGGCCAAATGGCATATGAACACGGACCACGGCTTCCTCTAGATGAGAATATTTTCTTGTTTCATACTTTTTAGAGCGCGTTTTTTCCGTAGTCGGGTTTTAGTTTTTAAACTTACTTTTTATTTATTTATTTTGGAGTTATAGGTAACAATATATATATTTTTGAAATGTGCTCATCAAGCTCTTTCATTTGATACTCCACACGGTTTCATTAAAAAATGGTTTTTTTTTTAGTTCATGACATTATGTCCTCTAGAGGGCGCCATATGCAATTTTATGTGACGTCACATAGCCTATAACCAGCGCGCCATTAAGCCGCTTCTGACGATACCTCATTTGTCAAATTACGACAAGTAGTTTGGAAGTTATGTGGGAACAGATGCACATACATACATACATACATACATACCGGTCAAAATCATAACGCCTCCGTAGTCGGGTAAAAACAAAATCTTCTTTCATTAAATAGTTACAATAACTTTGTCATTGAACTCTCTAGCGTCTTTGTTACCGAGTACTCTGCAATTATTGCTTGACATTTTTTGTTAGCTAAACATAAAATAATTAAAACTTACATTAACGATAAACGTTTGCGTGTAACGCTCATTTTATATACTTTGAAAATTCTTAGGAAAGTTTACAAGACCCCAAACAATTCGGTAACAAGCAGTTTTATTAACGCAACTTGTTCGCTTGTTTAATCATCCACCGTGTAACATGTAGAAGTTTCCAAATAAATTCGCTACGAAGTGGGCAAAGTAATTTAGTTGGAGTGGTTAGGTAACCAGCCTGCGTCTGAGATGAGACGACCCGAATTAGGTGCACCACATTTTGTAGCGGTTACTGCTAATTTCTGAACTGATCCGGACTTTTTTTTAGGAATGCGGAACAAAAAAGCGTACGGCCCGCCTAATGTTAAGCAGTTACCGTAGCGTAGCGATGCTTACAATACCAAAGGCATCGCTCGCACGTTGCCGGCCTGAAGGGAAGTTGGACAGAAGGAGGGGGGGGGGAGTTGGACTTCCGGCCCTCTCACTAGCTACTTTACGCCGATCTTCTGTGAGAGGGTGGTATTACCCCGGTCGAGCCAGCCCGTATATGAGCTGCAGTCGATTGGCTACAGCTTGGCTCTACCACCAATAAGGCAATAATTGAGTCATTCCAAACTTACTTGTAACACTAAAATAGACGATGAATTAGGCAATCAGACATAATTATCTTGGTATTGAATTGAATTTTAATTATTATACCCTATAATTTTGTCTGAGACATGTATACCGAACCACTGTGCGATTGAATTATAGAAACGTGAGTCAATAATGATATCTCACAGGGCCCAATTAGAGAGTATATAATTTACACAAATTATTGCGTACAATATCAAATGCCAAACGGAATATTACTATTAATATCGGTTGATAACTTAATTATGTATACATTTACATTAATAATTACATATGTGAATATAATCTATACATATGAAATTCAAAGTTCTGACTGACATATCAACGCACAGCCTAAACCGCTGGTCCTAGAGTCATGCAATTTGACGGGGGAGAGTTCTATATAAAGTGTAGGTATCCACTAATGCTCAGGATACACGGCGACACTCGACACACGACACTCAGTGTATCTCAGTGTCGCGACACCGCCATTACATCTGTTACAAGGTGTCGCGGTGGTGTACACACGCAGACACTCGATGTATACACCGAGTGTATTAGTGTCAAGTGTCGTCGTGTATTCCGAGCTTTAGAAAGGGTTTTTCGAAATTCCACCCTTAGCGGTGTTACAAAGGGGATGAAAGTATTTTTTTTAATAATTTGCGTGCGAAGTCGCGGGAACAAGTTAGTATATCGATATAATTAATAAGATAAAATAAAGTACAGCAAACAACGATGATATAAGGTCAAATTATGATAATAGGTTGGAGTTCGCGAGCTCACGGATGACAAATAGCTTAATTATGTACTTTACCCACGTGTAAATAAGATAAATATTCTTTTCTTACCCAGTCTTAATATTTACACAAAGAACTAGCACATAAATACTAAAATTTTTAGGGTTCCGTACCCAAAGGGTGCCAACGGGACCCTATTACTAAGCCTACGCTGTCCGTCTGTCCGTCCGTCCGTCTGTCAGCGGGCTGTATCTCACAAACCGTAAAAGGTAGAGAGTTGAAATTTTCACAGAATGTGTATTTCTGTTGCCGCTACAACAACAAATACAAAAAATAGAACAAAATTTAAAAATAAAGGGGGTCCCCATACAAGAAACTGATATTTTTGACGTTTTTATTCTACGGTGGTACGGAACCCTTTATGTGCGAGTCCGACATGCACTTGGCCGGTTTTTTATCAAAACATCGCCAGACTTACACACCAACTGTATGGTCCTAAACTAAGCTACGCATGTACAGTCAGCAACGAAAGTCGCTGAACATTCTGAATTTTTCAAATCGGTTATACTCTTTATTCTACAAACGTTGGTAAACCTTTATAAAACCAAACATTAGCAACATGTCTACATTTTGTTTCGATAAAGAAAAATTATGGATTTGATGCAAAACAAAAGTGTGCAAGCTATTTGAAAAACTGAGAATGTTCAGCGACTTTCGTTGCTGACCGTACTATGGGTAGGTACCATACAATGGACTGGGAGCGATCCAAGTGACATCCAAACCAAATTACGAAAAGGCCGTTTCCGAAACTTGCCTCTGGCGGGTATCGAACCCGCAAGCAGTCGTAAAACATAATCATAAGCAGCTTGTTATTAAATTATATCAGCCAAATTAATAATTGTCAGAAAAAACAACACTATGAAACTCCAATTTCCCAAAACAATAATGACAACTAAAACTATAATGACTTAACTAAACAACTAACGTTATAATCGATTTTCACACTCGATTACCGATACCTACTAATCGTTAATCGTTATTCTACAATACCATTGTTAAATACACAAACCCTCTATATTTTCCCCGATATAAAATTATCTCGTCCTATTCTCGCACAAATGGCCATTTTGTCCACCCCGGGGGCATTGTGTGCCACTGTGCTGAATCGATAAGCGTACAAAGACACTATTGTTAAAATCGATCTATCTAAGCTTGTGTTGGAACCAAAGACATTACCAAAAAAGAGGGAGATATGTGACCGTCCAAAATAGTATACGCTAGCACTTATCGGAGTGCGCGTAGTGAGCGGATTTTAGCAGCTCCGGAACCATTAAAAAATACCAAACCATGGTTAAATGGTTACCATGGTTTGACGGGCCCGTTAGCGTGGTTGGCGCGGAGGCGCCTTTCACGCTGCAGGTCGTAGGTTCGATTCCTACCCGGGACATGCATTTGTGTGCATGAACATGTCTGTATGTCCGGACTCTGGGTGTATATGTATATTAAGTATGTATTTACAAATAAAAAAGTAGTATATGTAGTAATATCAGTTATCTGGCTTCCATAGTACAAGCTCTGCTTAGTTTGGGATCAGGTAACCGTGTGTACAAAAATGTCCCAGGATATTATATTATTATTATTATAAATAGTAGTGAGTGATCACGGTGCAACTCACACAGTGAGTACCAGAGTGGATGCTCTGGCCGCAGGACCTACCATAGATGGTCCCTGACGCCTCGTAAGGTGTTGCCAGGAATAGTGCGTACCTCACACTCTGTACCTGTGAACTATGGTGGTAAGAATGGCCACTATATCTCAGTAGCATAGAGGAGTGTGTCCACAATAGTATATCCTACCAAGTAAGTCGATACGATAATAGTATATCCTTCTAGTACGACTCAGTTCGCGGAAAATAATGTTGAAAACATGTCGGTGTCGCCTCATCTTCTGGTAAACAACAAGCTAAGTTGATTATCGAATTGAAAGTGCGATAACTGATATGTGAATTTCGCTGCATGTAGCGCGCCGAGCACAAGTCTAGTGATTGTGATGTTAGGAGGTAGCATATCTGCTAAAATAATACATCAATGGTTGGAACCTAGATTGTATAGTTCGCTATTCTTGATACCTTTATGTGATGATCCGATGATACTCTGCCATGAATAGAAGTGTTTGGAGGTAGTAGAAATATGTCACGGAATTTTCTCAGTAATAGTACCTGGAACAAGATAAAAATAGTTGTTAAGGCTAGAAAATAGTAGTTTACTTCAGGTTTAATATGTTGGTTTAATTCAGGAAGGCTGATATCTTAGATTAATGATTGGTCTCCACGAGAAAGCGTACTCGCGAAACGGTCATAAATCTATGGCTTACATATAAAAAAAATGAATAAATGACCACAACTTTTCCTTTTCAATCACAGATGAAATACTCCGCCATAGATAAAATAAAGAAGATTTATTATTTTATTCAGGATTTTGTATTTTTTTTAAATTACCAGTTGCATTACGCAAACCGTTTCGTATCGAAATCGTAACAGGTATTACGTGGATCCCGTTAAATAAGAAAATTACATCATTAAGGTGTGTACCTTCAGGCCTTCAGGGTGCCTGCTGAAACATCAATTTGACTCAAGAGCAGCTTCAGCAGATTCGTTTAAACACCCCCTGATGTAATTTACATCTCCTTATCTGTAACTCGAGGTTGACTAGGGTTCCACAAGTAGGAGGACCCTTAAATCTGTGTTTGTGTAGGGATTTTGTAACTTTGTAAGGGATTCCGCAACTTTGTTAGTTTTTGAGTTAATAATAATAAATAGCGCCAGACTTCCAACTTTATGGTCTCAAACTAAGCAACGCGTGTACTATAGGTACAATGGTCTGGGGGCAATTCCAGTGATACCCAGATTAAGGCAGTGAAAAGGCGGTTTCCGAAATTTGCCTCTGTAAGACCTCAAAATCTGACGTTCTATTTTCAAAATTAGGAGGTATATTTTAGAGTAGTTACGTTCTTAAAAAGTCATCAACATAAAAAAGAATACATTCTACTAAACTTCCAATAAAATCCTACGGAACCTTAAACATATTTGCATCTCAACGACGAAGTCGATATTTTTTGTCATCTCTGCCATTGGTAGCACTTGATACCGCCATGATAGATATGAGAAGGGTGCGTCAGACACCTGCCGTCTGCCGCATTCTGCATAGATAGCCCATGTTCTGGCTTAATGCCGCCATATTTTATGGTGTACTTCACGGATGGACGAGGATTAAAAACTTTAGGAACGTATGACGATATTCTTTTACTTTAACTTTTCATAATGCTGTAGGATTGACGCGTTAAAATTAACTCTGTGTCTTTTTTCTGTAAGAGAAATTGCTAGGTCCGGATGGCTCGCATGCCGCGCGAGGCAGCTTTGACATGGCGCGCACGAACCAAAAGCTCGCCCTGCCTCACCCGCCCGCTGTTATTTGCCTCGCCTAGTTTGACCTAGTCATGAATCAAAACGGTAATGTTATACCCTCAGGTATACCATGGTCTACCTAGAGTGAGGTAGGCTCGCCCGAGCATGCGACTGAAGATGCCGCGCGTGCCGCGTGCGGCGTGTGACCGAGCAGCCTCGCGAGGCATGCTAGCCTTCTGGACACCGCTCATCAATTTTGAACCGTTCGCTAGTTCTACTACCTATCCATGAGTTGCAAAACATCCACTGCTGGATATAGGCCTCCCATCCCACCATCCCATCATCTTCAGCCTCTCGCGACCACCACCATTCGCGCCACGGCAACCCTGCCACGCGTGTGACGTCATTAGTCCACCTTGTGGCCGGCCGTTCTACACTAGGTCATTGACGTCCATGGCGTCATCCACGTCCGTGACGTCATCCAACTCGAGTTCGGAATTCCACAACCTTTGAAAATTTTAAAGTAAAACCCAGTACACACTAGCTACCAAAACCTGTGTAGATGACTCTATTATGAATTCCCCGCCACGCTCGCCCGTGTGTCCGCGTACCTGTCCCCTCATTTGCCTATGTTAATCGCAAAATAAAAACTACATCATTTTATTGGTTGTTTTATCGCGTATTGTTTAGGAAACGAAATGAGAATACCACGGTTTACCATTATTTTATGGAGGAATCGCAATAAAATTCAGATTTTCCGAAATTAATACGCATCTGATCTGAATATTTTATGAAAAATCATAAATGTTGCACAGTGAGTAATAATAATTTTAATTTTATAGACAAAAAGATTTTTTTTACCATTCTATAAAAAAAATTAAAGGTGAAAAAACTTAACCGGGTTTTTTGGTTTTAACATTTTTTATTAACGTAAATGTTTCCAATATAAATTCAACGTAATTTACATGCAATTCCTTGATACCATCATCATTTAAGTCAATGTGCTACAATCAACATCGATTCTTAGGTACCAGGCGATCATAAGTCAAGATAAGTAACCGTTACATCGAGGCGCTTAACTTACGTACTTCATAAAGACTTCATTACTTTAATTACCACCCCCGGGCCGGTTCGAACCGGTTTAAACTATTGTATCAAGATGGAAGAAATTGAGTATCATTTAAGATATTATAGTCAGTGTAATTATCAGCCTGACAAGTTATAAGCCCGCGAATTCTATAAACATTTTAACATAAAACCTTAGAAATTGTTTAAAGGTGAAAAATACATTTGATAAAAAAACTACCAAAAAAAAAACTAGCAAAACAAAAAAAATATCCCCAAATCCGCATAACAATACCGCACAAGAGGCAACCCTTACAAAAAGACAATACACAGTGGTTCAAAATCGAAACGTCACTGGACAAAACGAAACAAAAGTCCCTTGAGAGCCGACGACAGTGGAGAAGTCCGTTTTGACATGTATTAATGGTAGCCCGAGACGACATGAGGAGATAAATAGCTCTCCGCCATTAATGAGATAAAAAAGTGACTAACATTATTTTCCGTTATTCTTGTGGTATTTAGTTCTGAGCAATGGTAACGGAGTATTTAGGACGAGGCTTATAGCGAGGCGGGTTTTTGATCACTGATACTGAGAGGTTTATTAAAGCTATATCCGTCTTTGTGATGGGCTTGGTTTACACAGATAATTTTATTTTAAAAATTAGTACAACTCAGCATATTTGTAGTATTTTTTTTTAAACAAAAATAAGTATCTTAATTATTACGTCCATGTTTATATTCAGCAACAAAGTACCTGAGTATTCAGATTAATATTTCTCGGCATAATTAAAGCGCGGATTTAGAAACGTAAGAACTCTGCAAAAGAAAAGTAAGAACAGTCGCAGCGGCGAGAAAAAGTTCCTAATTTTAATTACAAATCCAAATAGCTTCAAGTTACAAAACAGACACTTAAAACTTCAAAGGGAAAGTAATTTACTTTAGTCTTAAGCATTTTTTTTAATGTCGCAAGGTCGGGAAAACCTCAATTTAGCAACAAAGAACATCGATTGAGGCGGAGTGAAATAGGTGCACGATTTCTGCCATTACGGTTTGCGGTAAAAAATGCGAATCAGTTTTTTGTCCAGAAAAACTGGTTTTAGGCCCACTGGGACATAACAATTTTTTATTATCGTCATATTTACGTCATCTCATTTGGCGTTGAATATTTTATAATGTAACTGTAGCGTATCTTTGAAACAAAAAAAAAGTTGCGAATAATTCCATTAAGTATTTCGTGCTTTGATTTTTTTTTCGTAAAAACACTGAATAGAATTTGCACCATCCAGAATTATGACGCGATTATTCTAAATTCACTGAGTACGTTTAAAATAATGAATCAACTGACCATCAATAGAGCTCAAGTCACAGCCAAAACACACATAAACTTGAACTGAAACTTGACTTGAAACTGGTCACAAGTCATGTTTTTGTACTCAATGTTTTGAATCTCCTGGGGTGTGATTCTCAGATTTTTACATCAAAGTCACGAATGTTTCGACCTAGATTTCGCCCTTGATAACAACTAGAGAGAGTTGTCAAAAGTGACATAAGTATGCACGGATGTATCTACGTTGGACTCATGGTTGTAAGGATGTTTGGCCTAAATGAGTGTCTGTGTACATCAGACGCATGCCGAGCACTCAGTTTTGACGTCGAAACGCATTGACATAATGTCATAACATGAGTGCTCGGGCGAG
This sequence comes from Drymonia ruficornis, assembly GCA_947859195.1. Lineage (NCBI taxonomy): Eukaryota > Metazoa > Arthropoda > Insecta > Lepidoptera > Notodontidae > Drymonia > Drymonia ruficornis. The sequence goes on along the minus strand of OX401929.1, from coordinate 5,206,916 downwards.
GCATGCGAGGCATCTGAACGCACATTAAATCACATAGCAGATGGCGACAAAATGTGACGGAAGAATTTCAATAAACCAAATTGGTGCACAAAAAAATGGTGGCAGTGAAAACATATTGGGCCAATGTTTGACTTGCACTTAACGCTCCCACAAAAAATGCTTCCGGTGCTGTCAAAGCATAGCGAAAAGACTCCAAATATCCACAAACACAAATGACTATAGACGAATACAGCTCTTATTTTAGACGTTAAAATACGTGCTGGTTAGGGGGCGTTCATTAATTACTCGAGGCGTTTAAGGGGGAGGGGGTCGAGCCGAATCTCAGCCAATCTCACGTGGCGGAAAGCTGGTACGCACAAATTGTATTTACACATAAAATACGCATTTTGAATGATCTCACGTGAGATTGGGGGTGGGTCGTGGCAAATCTCACGACATCTCACCAAGGGGGATCACCAAAAACACCTTACGTAATTAATGCCCCCTAGTTACTGAAACCAGCCGGCCAGTTATAACTAGTTTTACATACCTAAATGTCAATTCAAAAGAACCAATACGATAAGTTCGATATTTAAAATTTTAAATGCCCAGAAAAAAATGTCACTGGCCAAAGTACAATAAACTCTAGGCTCAAATGACGAGGATACATTTTTTATTTGCCGCGGTCCAAGCATAATAATTTGTCTGTAACAGGTGGAGGCCATTTAAAAAAGCCTCCAACGTCAGTTTTTTATTGATGTTAAAACCGAATTAGATAGAAATGTTCGGTTAACCGCAAATGTTTTATGATAGGTTTGAAATCGGGTCCGTATAAAATGATACAATGTACGCTTGTGATTACTTCATCAGTATTGATAGATGTAAATAGATTAGATGCGATTATTTTTGAAGACTGGTAGTTGGTTGAGCAATTTTATTTGTGCTTAGATGATAAAGATAATAATGCATATACGAGCATAAAGTAGCTATTATAGCTGCGTGAGCGAGAGAGCCGGAGGCCCAACTCCCCACTTCTTCCCCCCCTTCGTTCCACTCCCCTTCAGGTCGGCAAAGTGCAAACAATGCCTTTGGTATTGCAAGCATCTATAGGCTACGGGAACTGCTTAACATCGGGCGGGCCGTACGCTTGTTTGCCACCTCAGTCCCGTAAAAAAAAACACAAAAATATCCTAGCCTATAAGAGATGTTTTACTTATTTTCGAGAAATTACTAATAATAACTACTACTAATAAATTACTACACTACTACTACTAATAAATTACTACACTACTACTACTAATAAATTATTAAATTACTACTAATAATTACTAATTATTTTTTGTTTTACTTATTTTGAATTTTCGAGAATAAAGCATTGAGAAATGAAAACCCTATAATATCCCCTATTAATAAGTTAACAATAGCCGTAAGTAATAAAAAAAGATCACAAGTAGGTATACTTACATAATCATCAATTAAAAAAAGTATCGAGTGACTACCATTTTTTTTTCGATATTCAAAATAATTACTGTTCTCTTTATTTGCTGCAACATCAAGTTACTTATTAAAATGGCGGACCCAATTAATATTTCAGAAAAACAATCTCCAATAAGTTGGTAGACAAAGGGGATCTTAAAGGCGGTATTCCATAATGGAAGAAGAATGGCTGGTGGTATTTTTAAAAAACTATTCATTATAACTTGGTGAGAACTTCTCATTATATCTGCCCATTGAAATGTCTAGACTGCAGATTTGACCCTCCATCTTTCGAGAGGGCTAAAACAAAGACTGGGGTCACTTATAAACTTTAAGAGTAACTGAATTGAATAATCCTTCAAAACTCGAGCGCAAATCAAAAGTAGACTAGCTAAGCGGTGAAGGCAATGGAGATCCGTAACGAATTTAGTTGAGACTGCAGATTTATAGAGCTAAGAAATCCATAACATACAGTGCAAAAATTTTTGGTCTACGACAAAAATTTACGAAGCTGTGACTAAATTACTAGAGAAGTTCGCGCGCGGTTGTTGTGACGTCATCTTGATCACGCGCGCTTTGTGATAGACGGCGGCGCGGGTGGGCGCGGGTACAGCGCGCCTTCAATCCGACGGTCCCGTGTGACGTCACACACACATGCCGCACATTACATAAAAAGTGTTATAAAATCGCAACGGATGGACTGATTTTGATGATTTCAAAATTATATTGATGAGAAAGCTTAGTTTTAACTATAGTGTTGGTTAGGAGTTGATTTGTTGACCTAGTATTGATACTCATTTTAAGGAAACCTGCATGTAGAAAACTTCACCAGATTTAAAAAATATATGAACTTTTTTATATGACTAAGGTAGCAAACAAACGTACCTGCCTGATGTTAAGCAGTTACCGTAGCCTATAGATGTTTGCAATACCAAAAGCATTGCTCGCACGTTGCCGACTGTAGGGCAGTAAAACGGGAGGGATTGTGCTTCCGGCTCTCTCACTCATCGTACGAAACGCAGCTAGTAATCGCTAAGTTATGTCAATATTCTGTGAGAGGGTGGTACTACCCCGGGACAACCCATATATGAGCTGTAATCAATTGGCCACAGCTTGGCTATAACACCAATAAGTTTAATTCTATTCTATTTTTCGGGAGTATTTCGTCAACCAACATGTCTCTCTTCCTGACTATGTCTCCCACATGGTGGTGGGGTCAGCCTTCCTAGTCTTTCCCTTCCACTTCGCTCTATCCTCGACATCGTCTTCGGATACCTGACACTCTCTCATGTCCTTTAGCACTACAGCTTTCCATCTTGTTTTGGGTCTGCCTCTGGGTCTTGGACTGGACTTGAACTATACCCAAAACAACCAACCGTCAACCAACATAATAATAATAATATAATAATATCCTGGGACATTTTTTACACACGGCTACCTGACCCCAAACTAAGCAGAGCTTGTACTATGGAAACCAGATAACTGATATTACTACATATACTACTTTTTATTTGTAAATACATACTTAATATACATATATATCCAGACTCGGGACATATAGACATGTTCATGCACACAAATGCATGTCCCGGGTAGGAATCGAACCTACGACCTGCAGCGTGAAAGGCGCCATCACGCCAACCACGCCAACGGGTCCGTCAACATACATACACAACATACCCAAAGAATATCCTAACATAACTAAAGATACAATAAAATACAAAGCTTTCACGTTATTAAACATACGGACGCCGTATATTATTCTAATCGTGTTACATCGTGTATTAAAAGACCATATTTCGTGTTCGCAAGCGCTGGCAAAGATCCAGAGATGAAAGGGATGCTGTACTCTTGGTTCTAGATGGGAAACTAAGTCGACTCCCCTTCCGGTAACGTGCGAGCGAAGCTATTGGTATTGCAAGCATCTATAGGCTACGGTAACTGCTTAACGTCAGGCGGACCATACATTTGTTTGGCGTCGTAGTTACATTATAAATATACTTGTGATTTTTTTGGCATATTTTGTTTTTTTTATACGACAGAGAACCTAGACAGGTGGCTGACGTCTACAAGCGTTCCTTGAAATCGCTACGCTTCATGTATGGAAATGACATAAGTCACGTGATCTACATAGCAACTTGTTGTTGATCTACATAGCGACGTTTGACATTTCCATACATTGTGAAGTCTATTCTATTCTATTCGATTAGCGTTCATGCCACTTGTCTAGGGGGCTGAGGTGGCAAACAAGCGTACGGCTAGCCTGATGTTAAGCAGTTACCGTTATGTCATGGAAACTTTGGAGGTCACAGCATAATTTTAGATATACAAGCGAATTATCTTATATTATTCTAATAGAGAGTCGTAGCTATTTTTTTTTTGTATTCCCAATAAAAAAAAAAACTCAATAAAATGCATTAGTAACACTTAGCAAGTCTATTTCGGCTAATCTATATCGATGTCATAAATTTATAGACGAATCGAAATCCGCGTTGGAAGAGGTTGTTTGGCACAGTTTTTTTTTTATACAAACCATTTTGCCAATAAATAAATCGAACAGTTACAACATTTCTATCAATAAAATGAGGCGCTCATAGTCGTAGGTTCGTATTAATAAATGCATCTCAAAGTTGAGATCGATCTTAAGATTTAATGTATGGAACATTGTCAAAAACATGGTCTTAAGAACGATTAATCACTGATCTTGAGATGGTCTCTGATTTGGGCTTCCGGCTCTTTCACTCATAGTACGAAACGCTGCTGCAATAGCTACTTTACGCCGATCTTCTGTGAGAGAGTGGTACTACCCCGGTCGATCCGCTCGGTATATTAACACTGGCTACATGCATAACAGACATGAAGGTTGAAGGTGGTAGAGCCAAGCTGTAGCCAATTGACTGCAGCTCATATACGGGCTGGCTCGACCGGGGTAGTACCACCCTCTCACAGAAGATCGGCGTAAAGCAGCTATTACAGCTGCGTTTCGTACGATGAGTGAGAGAGCCGTAATCCCACCCCCCCCCTCCCCCTCCCTCCTACCCTCTCCCCTTCAGGTCGGCAATGTGCGAGCAATACCTTTGGTATTGTAAGCATCTATAGGCTACGGTAACTGCTTAACATCAGGCGGGCCGTACGCTTTTTTGCCACCGCAGTCCTATAAAAAAAAAAAAAAAAAGGTTTTATGTTTTTTTTATCTAACAAAACAAGCGTAATCGTTAAACGATGTCAATAGAATATTTATGGCAGCCATTTGTGGAAATCACCAGTAAGGGCGTAATGCCACATAGGCAATGACAACTTGCTGGCCTACAGCTAGCAATTACTATAATAACCCATTACTGAGTACATTTACAAGTTATATTTAAAGACAATCACTAGATAAACTGTTTGTTATTTAGTCATCCTGGTTCACTGAGAAAAAAAATTACAACAGCAAAATGGTTTTTGTAGTTCCTAGTAGTCTTATTAGTATGTTTTACTAAAAGTTTTGTATTTACAGCAAATGTTTTATAAATGCGAGACATTACATAAAACATTTGCTGTCAATACAAAACGTTTAGTAAAAAATATTAAAAACACTACTAGGAATTACAAAAACCATTTTGTTGTCGTAAAAATTTTCTCAGTGTTTCTACAAAGCTAATGGTGTTTAGGAACTTCGATGGAATAAAATAGAAAAGATAGTATTTGGGATTTTTGCCGGGAAGTGGAAAAGTGATGTTGTCATTTTTGTTTTAATTTCCAAAACTTGTGTTTCCTTGTACTATAATGTGTAATGTTGGTGGAATATTAACCATTATATGTTCATAAATGTGCGTGAGTGTGGGCAATTAGAACAAAAGTGGTGAAACATGATTTTCGGGTTCCTCCAAAGTCTAGTAATTTGTCAGTAAAGTATCCGCCACTTTACTGATAGGGTTTGGGGGTATTTTAGGCCTAGCCAAAGGTATTCCTGTGATTGAGGCAGCAAAAAAATTGTAATATTATATTTTACTTGACACTGGCATATGCGAAAAGCGACGCCATAACGAAGAAAAAAAAAAAAAAAAGATAGTATTGGTAAACTCATGGTCAGAGAACTTATAGTAAGGGGAGTTTCTCTACGAGATCGATTCAGAAAGGAGATGCGTAAATAGGAGGTTAAGCAACGCTTGGCAAGCTTAGTCAGAGATGGGGGTGACCATTTAGCAGCGTCGTGTAGTCTACACAACGCCCCCATTTTTTTCTGGGTCTCTTACCGCCCCCCTTTAGGCCTGCAGCACCCACAAGGGGGCGTTATCGCCCACTTTGGGAATGGACGATTTATCGGAATAACTGAGCGTCTCCGTACTTTTGAGGGCATGTAAAAAGCCGGTACCGGTTTTCATCTACAGCAATCGTTAGTACAGACTTGGTACCTACAGCTCATATACGGGCTAGCTTGACCGGGGTAGTAGTAGTGGTCGTAAAGTAGCCATTACAGCTGCGTTTCGTACGATGAGTGATAGAGCCGGAAGCCCAACCCCCTCCCCTCCCTCTGTTCCATTCCCCTTCAGGTCGGCAAGCGAGCGATGCCTTTGGTATTGCAAGCATCTATAAGCTACGGTAACTGCTTAACATCAAGCGAGCCGTACGCTTGTTAACCACCTTAGTAAAAAAAAGAGGCCAAAAGCTATGGTTCCTCCGATAGCGGTGCCGTCATATAGCGGCCGTTACTAGAACGTTGGCTATGTAAACTAAACGGCGCGGTTTCCTATTGGATACCGTTGTTTACATTGCCAATGTTCTAGTGACGGCACCGCTATCGGAGGAAACCATAGCTTAAGGGCGGCGATAAGAGGAACAGCAAATGTATGTAATTGCAATAAAGAAATCAAAGAAATCTCTTGATCCGATAATCATACCCTCTACCATTAGTAGGGGGGACAGACAGAGTAGTAAATCACTTGTGTTCGTTCGTTAATCACATCGATGGTGGAGACAACGTAATTAAATTACGGAACCGATGGTGACAGAACTAACTTGATTTGGGGAAACAACTTGTGTAGTACATTCTATTTTAGTTATTTTGAAAGATAGACAGATGTGCATTTTGTATGGACATATTTCGCTGATGATAATATTCATCATCATCATTGACGATTTTTAGCTGATAAAGTACCTCCTAACATTGTCATCACTAGAATTAAGCGCAGCGCACTACTAAGGGCCTCCGCAGACTTGCTACTTTTAGCATCGGCGATCGGCGATTTTGATGCTGCGCCTCGCTCGTTCGCGCGCGAAGAAACGCGACGCAGCATCGATACGTCACAACATAGAGCCGGGCTCCATCTACGCGCTGCGCTGCGTCGTCGCAGGTGTCAGCGGGCGAGAGACGAAGCGGGGAGGGTGACGTGCCAGTACAAAATATTGCGACGACGCAGCGCAACGCAGCGCAGCGCGTAGATGGAGCCCCGCCCATAGCCGGTCGCCGATGCTAAAAGTAGCAAGTCTGCGGAGGCCCTAAATACAGCGAAATTCACACATCTGTTATCGCACTCGCAATTCGACAATCAACTTTAAGGCATTTTGATGCGTGTTATTTACCAGAAGAATTTATCATCTTTAGTACCTCTGATTATGTGTGTTTCACATACTCCGAGGTTTTTAAAGATGTTGTACACTGTTGTGTGAAATCGTTATAGAAGAGTCATTATTCGTCATTAACAAGCATATCTATTTTAACAACGTTGTTAAATACATATATTTAAAATAAGAAAATATCTAACGTATCATTAACACTATAACATTTTATAGATTTCGCACCTACTTACCTTTGCCCCAAGTCTACTAACTATTAACCATTGCAAAACATATCTAATATTATCTTAGTGAAAAATTCATTGCAAATCGTAAATTCATGGCGATTGACATATTTTCGGTCATCTGTTAGCGCGTACCACCATAAGCTGAGCTCTCTTAATTACGAATGTCAGTAATAAACAGAGCCCAGCTTATGTTGGACAAGTTACCAGAACTTTCTGGCGACCGTACTTTGTAATTCTCATCAATTTCAAAAGCTTAAAAATACCACTTTTCAATTCAATTATAAGTCTTGAGTTCATGAAAAGCTTCGTTTTAAAGTTCAATGAAAGGGTCAACTGAATCGGATTGGAGTTCACGACTCCATTGAGGCGATCCTCTTGGGAGCTTATTTCGATTGTCCAATAAAAAGATTAATTTAAAATAGTTCACGGTTATTTTTCTACACTAATTTTAATGGCCATCGACGTCGGGTCGACTCACACAGACGCCCGTGACAAGACAAAACACGAGATAAATCGATTTTGTCACATTAAGGGCCTCCGCAGACTAGCTACTTTTAGCATCGGCGACCGTCGATTTTGTGACGTATCGATGCTGCGTCGCGTTTCTTCGAGCGCGAACGAGCGAGACGCAGCATCAAAATCGCCGATCGCCGATGCTAAAAGTAGCTAGTCTGCGTAGGCCCTATGAAAGAGAGAGAGCGACTTGGTGCGACAAAATGCGTGACAAAAGTCTTGTCTTGACGTGTGCTAGCCCTACAGAAGTTGGCAAGATAACCTGGACAATTTAGTTGTGCCAATTGACTGCAGCTCATATATGGGCTGGCTCGATCGGGCTCCAACCTTCTTACAGAAAAGCGGCGTAAAGTAGTTCTTATAACTGCGTTTCGTGCGATGAGTGAGAGAGCAGGAAGCCCAACACTTCCTTCTCCGCCCTCTGTCCCACTCCCCTTCAGCTCCCCTAGCCTAGTAGCTTTGTCTACGAGCGTTTCTAAAAATCGCTACGCTTAAATGTATGGAAATTTCATTACAAGGGGCCGTAGGCTTGTTTACGACCTAAAGGCGACTACTCACGGTGCAATTTTGTATTCAATCCGTCGATTCAATTTCTTGTAGTAGGCAGTAGTAGAAGTAGCTGTCAAATTTACCTCCTCACCGTGCAATCTCTCAAATCAACTCAAGTTGAATCAATGGATTGAATGCGAAATTGCATCGTGAGTTTAGTCCACAGAGTAAAGACTAAAGAAAGAGGTGCCCTTATTAGATATATGTATGAAAAAAAAACGGTGTCATTGTTTTTTCATTGTTCTATCTACCGGTAAATAGTTGAACTACTCGCTTCGTTTTATGTCGATGTTAGTACTAGGCCGACCACTCGGCCGAGTTGCTTAGGGCCAGTCCCCTTAGTAATTGGTCCATGGTTTAGTCACATACATATCTCAGGCTACTGAAGTACCTACTACCTAAATTCCTAAATGAGACCCTTCGCTTCAATTCAAGCCCGTTTTGATCTCATAAAGGAGTGTAATCTATTCCGCACCACAAAACGCCAACTCGCCTAGTACGGCGGTAACCAGAACATTAAACTCTCGTTATCCTAGCTTAACGTTTCGTTTTCTCTTTTGCTGTTTCACCGCCTCCGTTAACTGGCGTTTTGACTGCTCCAAAAGTTTTCGGCTTAATCTTGTTGTTGACGTGTTGTAAACGGTCTTTAGTTTTGGGATACCGTTTTATGTCACACCAACTGTATGGTCCCAAACGAAGCAACGCTTGTACTATGGCTACCATACAATGGACTGGGGGCGATCCCATAGACACCCGGACCAGGGCTCATTACGAAAAGACCGTTTCCGGAGTTTGCCTCTGGCGGGAATCGAACCCGCAACCACCCGATGCAGTGAGCCGAACGGCCAACACTCACATCACTGCGTCAAAACCAGTAAACCAGTTTAATTTTATTTAGTATTTGGTGACAGTCTGCAAAGTATGTAAGTCTATTCGATTCGAATATTCAGCTGTAAGGCATTCATGGGAAAAAAATATTTTAACCTCCAAAGCAGTGATAGCCGATTGGTTAAGCAAGGGTCCAGGGTTCAAACCCCGGCTCACACCTCTGGATTTTTCGAAATCTATGTGAGAATCGTATCATTAATATGATTATCACTTGCTTACGGTGAAAGAAAAACATCGTGAGGAAACCTGCATGTCTTAGACATGTGAAATCCATCAACCCGCACTGGGCCAGCGTGGTGGATTATGGCCTGAATCCCCCTCGCATTGAGGGGAGGCCCGTACCCTGTAGTGGGACGTTAAAAGGGCTAATATTATTATTTAACTTCCAAAGCAGATGAAGTTACACCGAAAAAGATTCGAAGATCTTTTAGCAAAGCTAAGTTAGGATACATAATACGATCAATGATACTCTTGACCAAGTAGATTTCGGTGACCGAACGATTAGGCATACAACCGGAAACGGATATAGCCGAAGCTGAGGGACCCAATGGGCGAATTCAGGGTAAAACTTGGTGGAACACTATTGGCTCGGTTGACTGTGTTCAGGCCCGAGGTGGGGCCTTTAAACACGCGACATGTAGACTAAAATTACACGATACGGTCTACTTACGTGCTAAAACAATATATGAAGTCATAAACCATTACTTTTTTATAACTCTTGCCTCTTATGAAAAAACAGTGATAGCATCTTGCCGGCTTAAGGTGCAGGGTTTAAACCGCGGCTCGTCTATCACTGGATTTTCGAAATCTATGTGCGAGTCATAACACTTGCTTACGGTGAAGGAAAACAGCGTGAGTAATCCTGCATGTCTCAGAAAATCTAACAAATTATCTAAAGATATGTGAAATCGACCCACCCGCATTGGGCCAGCGTGGTGGACTTGCCCGCATGAGTGCCCAAATCGATTCTCCATGTTTTATGTAGCTCTTCTTCTACTTATAGTGCTATATCTTATTAAATTATTATATCTACGTTAGAAACAGCTATCATTATGTTTAAATTAAGTACTTTAGTAAATAAAATACCGAAATATTCTTGAGAACTCTTCAAAAAGGTCGTATAAAGACAATAAAAACTTTATAAACCTATAAGCGTATTCATCCGCGGGTTTCGGAGTCTCGGCCGTATTCCAATACTATTATTCTTTAGTAAAAAGTTTTCCAATAAACGCGGTTTTTTGTGTGGAAATCTAAATCCTTCCATTGGTGTCCTAGTTTTCTTCTTATTTCTTATACCACCCGGGGTACCTATTCTGTGGAAAATATAGTTTTTAATCTTTATCTTTACCGCTGGCCGAGGTTGTGAGCAATTAAAGTACCTACAATCAGCCTTTAAGCCGGGAATAAGTATTTTTTTATAATCAATGGAAAGTATAGGATTAACATTAATTTAACAAAAAAAAAATGTTTCTCCTCTAGACTATGGCGTTTAAAAAATCTCACGTGTGATTAAAGGGGAGGGAGGGGGTCGAAATATCTCAAAAATCACCTCACGTAATTTATGGACGCCCCCTTACATTACAAATATACTCCTGTTCACTTCTCAAACTAAGTTAAATACTTTAAGCTAAAGGCTTTCATCAATTTCGGGGTCCACTACGAATAAATAATAAGGGGGTCCCGAACACACGCATGCCGCGCAAGGCTGCCTCAGCCGCTTACCGCACGAGGCAAAGAGCGAGCCAACCAACCCCCCTAGACAAGTGGCATGAACGCCAATCGAATAGAATAGAATAGACTTCACAATGTATGGAAATGTCAAACGTCGCTATGTAGATCAACAACAAGTTGCTATGTAGATCACGTGACTTATGTAATTTCCCTACATGAAGCGTAGCGATTTGAAGGAACGCTTGTAGAAGTCAGCCACTTGTCCAGTCCTTCTGCACTCCAGACAGAGAAGGGTATAGCCGAGCCAGTTTCATAGTTATATTATCGTGCTGTCTCATGGCTAGGCCAAACTAGGTAATGCAATTAACAGCGCTCGGGTGATGCAGGGCGAGCAATTGCTCGCGCGCGCCATCTCAATCTTAGCGAAGCAAAACTGCCCCGCGCGGCATGCGTGTGTCGTGGACACGCCTATAATTATATATAGCTTGATTTTCTATTGTACGTAAATCGACATGGTAAGAACGTATATTAAATCTAAAATTAAATTTCCAACAATAACGTAATTTCGTCGGTTCCAACATGTTCTGATTTCCCGCGGGAAACGATATTAAATACAGATTTAATCGATACACGACAAATCGGATTCATGATTCGTATTGAATTTGATTAATTAAACTGGCAGACACTTGTAATGAATGCTTGTTGGCATTCAAGAATGGAATTGAAATTCTGCGTTTAATCTATACAAATAAATAATATTAAAGTGTCCGTTTGTAATGTCTAAATAATAGCTTTTCACTAAATGCAGACGAAAGTATATAAAAAAAACATTTCAGTCTCTATCTGTCTGTCTATTTGTTCCAGCGAATCTCCGAAACGGCTGGACCGATATTGACGGGACTTTCACTGGTGGGTAGCTGATGTTATAAGCAGTAACTTAGGATTTTTTTGTTAAATTCCGCGCGCCTTGATCCTTAAGCGTCTTTAATGACACAAGAGTGAACGTCGACAACACCACAAAATATACTTCTAAAGTTAATTATAAAAAAAAAAAAAACCGACTTCAAAAAACCTGGATCACTAAAAAGCCTGAAATAATATTCCTATTACCACCTCTGCCTACCCCTTTGGGAAAACCAGACGTGATGGTGTGTTATCGAGTATTTGGAGTCGGTGCCAATCTTGGTATGCCAAGTATAGCTACTATAAAAGTAAGAAGATAGATTGGCACCGACTCCAAATACTCGATAACACACCATCACGTCTGGTTTTCCCAAAGGGGTAGGCAGAGGTGGTAATAGGAATATTATTTCAGGCTTTTTAGTGATCCAGGTTTTTTGAAGTCGGTTTTTTTTTTTTTATAAAAATAATTTTATTTCACGATTTTTAGTGGCGCCATACCAATGAACATTTTGGCATATTGAACCGTATGAAGTAAGCCCAACAAAAGGTAACTGCTGTAAATCTTTGAGGAATTCCCTCGACTGTCTATGGTCTCCATCATTAGACCTGTAATGGCACTTATAACCCATATGGGTGCAAAGTTCTCTCCAATACAAATTAATCAAGCCCAAACATCAGGTAATTGCTGTAAATCGTTGAGGAGTTCTCTCGACTGTCCCTCGTCTTCATCATCAGACCCCTAATGACAGTCACAACCCATCTAGGTGTAAAGTTCTCATCAATACTAATTAATCAAGCCCAAACACAAGGTAGCTACTGTAAAACGTTGAGGAGTTCCCTTGACTGTCCCTCGTCTTCATCATCAGTCCCCTAATTACAGTCACTACCCATCTAGGTGTAAAGTTCTCATCAATACTAATTAATCAAGCCCAAACACAAGGTAGCTATTGTAAAACGTTGAGGAGTTCCCTTGACTGTCCTTCGTCTTCATCATCAGATCCCTAATGACAGTCACAATCCATCTAGGCGTAAAGCTCTCATCAATAGAAATGAATTAAGTCCAAACACAAGGTAGCTACTGTAAAACGTTGAGGAGTTCCCTTGACTGTCCTTTGTCTTCATCATCAGACCCATAATGACAGTCACAACCCATCTAGGTGTAAAGTTCTCATCAATACAAATTAATCAAGCCCAAACACCAGGTAATTGCTGTAAATCGTTGAGGAGTTCCCTCGACTGTCTTTCGGCTCCATCATCAGATCGACTCCAGACCTTCATAAAATAGTAGTGCTTTAAAATACTTAATGAAAAAAATTACAAACGCACTAGTCGCCCCTACGATTTTCGAAGGTTCCCCTCGATTTCTCTGGGATGCCATCATCAGATCCTGGTTTCCTTATCATGGTACCACCGCCGGAAAATCTCCTTTCCAACAAAAAAAGAATCATCAAAATCGGTTCATAAACGACGAAGTTATCCGCGAACACACATAAAAAAAAAAAAAAAAAAAAAAAAAAAAAATATACGGTCGAATTGAGAAACCTCCTCCTTTTTTGAAGTCGGTTTAAAAACATACGTGAAAACACATCAACTTGGTCAAAAAGACCGCTTGGAATTGAACCCGTAACGCCGGCCAATGTTTTTCTACTTCGAAAATTTATGGCTCCACTTACAGCTTTTCCGTTCGCGCGAACACTTAAAAATCTCTACTCTCACTAAAAGTCCTCAGTGATAGCGAGAAATAGCATTTAATTTATGGACTTACCGCCAAATTTATAGTGATTTTTAGCTAGATTACAATGGTTGTACAAAGCATTTCTAGGAACAAAATTGATTTGAAATGCCTATGTAAAGCCATCTTAACTTTCTATACATTTTGGGAATATTCTTTAATGGCGGCGTCTTCATCAAGCGCATGCCTCACGCGAGCACTCAGTTTTGACGTCGGAACGCATAGACATAATGTCATAATATGAGTGCTCGGGCGAGGCATGCGCGCCATATGGACGTAGCTAATGGCGGCGTCTTCATCAGGCGCATGCCTCGCGCGAGCACTCACTTTTGACGTCGGAACGCATAGACGTAATGTCATAATATGAGTGCTCGGGTGAGGCATGCGCGCCATATGGACACATCTAATGACGTGTCTATCACGAACCGGCACCAACTGTTTCCTTCATAACAACAATTTGACACGAATTTACGACGAAATGTGTCAAAATACAAAATTCGAATTCCGAACGAATTATTGCTTTCCTATCGGGTTTGTAATCGTATTAATGTGAGCCTACTTCTATTAACATTTCCAACATCAGCTGAGTTATCTTTATTATTGACACCAGCAATTAACAGAGCTCAGCTTATATTGGAAATTACCATAGACGTGCAGGCGACTGTACAAGCATCTAGTTACTTGGAGAGGTTACTATTATTATAGTTTTTAGTTACTCAAAAAAAAACATTGGCCATCATTATAAAACACGCCAGTATTGGCGCCACATATGCACTATGCGAAATTTCATCTCTTTCAACGCTAACCCAGTTTTTTCAACGGTTTTAAACATAAATTCCGATTCCCGCTGACATTAGCACCCCACCCTGCCTGCTGGGTTGCTAACACAGCATTACTTTTGTTTAAGCTCTGTTCAGACTTTGGCGGAACTCTACCCACGTTGAGAAGTGGATGCATTATATTATGTCATAGACATGAAAACATAGTACAACATACAACAAACATTTTTGTCCGCTCAGATATTAGTATTTTACCTGGGAAACTAACTAATTTTAATCGGTAGGTTGACGTTTTGGCGGGCCCGTTGACGTGGTTGGTAAGATTCCGCCTATCACGCTGCAGGTCGTAGGTTCGATTCCTACCTGGGACATGCATTTGTGTGCATGAACATGTCTGTATGTCCCGTGTCTGGGTGTAATTATGTATATTAAGTATGTATTTACAAAAAATAAGTAGTATATGTATTAATATAAGTTATCTGGTTTCCATAGTAAAAGCTCTGCTTAGTTTGGGATCAGGTAGCCGTGTGTAAAAGAATGTCTCAAGATATTTATTTATTTAGGTAAAATAGATGCAGTCGAATTTTAGTACTTTATTTCAATCTTCCAAACAAACTTTCATCCCCTATTTTACCCTCTAGGGTGAAGTTATCTGAAGTTTAAATCCTTACTTAGTGCTCATTTACGTTATCTAAAGAACTCCTGTAAAATTTCATGCTTCTTGACCCATCGTGCACGTGTGCGTTCTCTGTCAGCCAGTGAAGTATTATTTTTCGTGAAATCTTCGCTAGATTTGTCCTTCTAGCCACACTTGCCGAGAGCAAATCCAACCAGTCTAAACAGGCTATACATGGTGTTTGAAAGAATGTAGCTGGAAATTCAACGCAGTAAAAAGTACTTTAGTGTTTAATTAATTTAAATCTTGGCAAGGTGGGTGACTGTTTGTAAAGAGAAAGAGAGGTTTTGTTTTTTTTACGTCCTTGTCGCACCTTTTAGCATTAATGCTGTCTTGTTATTCGCTTTCTTAGTTGTGTAGTTAAGTTGGCTAAGTAAGTAAATACTAAGTAGGGAGGTATCTCCTCCTTAAATAAAAAAAAATGGTTTTGTTAGTCAGATTGGTCTAGTCACTAGACCAATCTGACTAACTAAACGATTTTTAGTAGTAGTAAGTAGTGTAAGCAATATTTTCCGAGTCTAAAGTCCCCAACCAGTTTCAGTTTTCAGTTCTCCAGTTTTTTTTATATATATATGTATATATATTATGTTATATATATTTTTTCTAAAGTCTCCAAAATTTAGTTCCTGCGGTTAGGAAAACTTGCATGAATCAGAATCTTCAAAGTCACGCATGCACTAATCCACCAAGCCAAATAGGAACCTGTCAAATGTGACGTCACCCGCACAACAAGGCGGTGGCGGTGTGCGGGAGGTGCGGCGGGCGGGAAGCCGCAGGCGGTGGCGGGTGTGCGGGCGGTATGCGGGCAGGAAGCCGCATTCCATCCGAGTTCCTAGTTGGCTTGGTGGAGTAGTACTTAGCCAATGTTTTTTTTTCCCTAATGCCCTCTTGCTTTGCCCGTTGCTTAGTTTCAGATCATACAGTTGGTGTGTGCGTCTGGCGATACTTATTCATGTATTACGTCTAGAAACATGTTATAAGTATACAAAATTGGCCGCTAATTTAAAATACGACGCCCACGTGAACCCAGGAGATTCGTTTCAAAATTCTGCGATAAAAAGTTGAGTATAAAAAGCTCGCCAAAATATACGAAAAAGGTCAAGAATTAAGTGTTCCAATAAAGCCTCCGATTCGATACAGATTTATTTTTGTAAATCGCTTATCAATCTAACTAAAAGCGTATAAATTGGCGATTTTTTGTTAGTGACATATTAATGGGACAATCTATACAAATAAATAAAATTGAAATGTCTGTTTGTAACGAAGAAATACCAGCTTTTTACTAAATGCATCAGAGAGTATATAGGGAGGTACTTATAACAAAAAGGAATTCTTTATTTTTGTATGTATGTCGATCTATATTTTTGTTCCAACTAATCTCCGAAACGGCTGGTCCGATTTTGAAGAGACTTTCATTGGCAGATAGCTGATGTCATAAGGAATAACATTTGCTACTTTTATTGTTAAATTCCACGCGCACGAATTCGCGGGTGCAGCTAGTTAAGTGATTTTAAGTTTGCAACATTTATGTAATAAAGGTATACTTAGGTACTTCAGTCACTGATATGCTCCAGGTTTTTTTTTTTTCATTAATAATGACAATGGTAGGTATTCATTCTGTTGACCACAAAATACGATTGGACGTAATTTGACATAACTGCAAATACTGTCCTGCTCACGCATCACGAAAATGAGAAAGACAGGATAGGAATACTCATTCAAACTCACGAGTATTATTAAATATTTTTAAACACATCCTGTAAAAGAAATGTATAGCATGACAAATGTCACGTTATTCCACTGAACATATTTCGCCTTACACAACAAAAAATACAATTAGCCACAACCATATCTCCTAATAACACATTTGGGCATATGCTAATGTACGTACGCATTTACGAGGGTTCGCCTCGTGTTTTTTCTTAGCATATTATGTAAATATATAAGATAAAGTCTTATAAATTATGTGGACGTAGTAATGGAGCCAGTTTCTGTCTCTGATAAGATGTTTCTGATTCATATATGTCATAAATATAAGAGTACCTACTAATATAAGAGTAACTATGTTAATAAAGCTTGTAAAAATAGTTAAACAAAAGATTGTGATGGTGAGTTTTTTTTTTATAATATCCTGGGACATTTTTGTACACACGGTTACCTGATCCCAAACTAAGCAGAGCTTGTACTATGGAAACCAGATAACTGATATTACTACATATACTACTTTTTTATTTGTAAATACATACTTAATATACATATACACCCAGACTCCGGACATACAGACATGTTCATGCACTCAAATGCATGTCTCGGGTAGGAATCGAACCTACGACCTGCAGCGTGAAAGGCGCCTCCGCGCCAACCACGCTAACGGGCCCGTCGAAATTCTACAAAGTATTGGCTTGTTATCATGAAACAAAGAAACATAATACTTACTCTTGGTATTTTTATTTAAAATTGGCCGGATCATAGCCGTGAATGAAATTGTATTACAAAAGTTTCCTGTATTTAATTTATCCACATTGTGCAATTCAATATCTCAAAGAATTTAACGCGATGATTTATTCGAAGGCCGCACTCACTTCGATTTATTTAATATTTTATTGTACGGATATGTTTTACTATTCAGTATGTAGATATGAACTAAATGTTCTAAGTTTTTAAAACCTTGGCCAATAACTTCCAACGGCGTAATGGAGATTGTCTATTTCATAAACCGTGCTGATAGAATAACCATTTCGAGGAATAGATTTGCTATTCATGTTTATCTTGTTAAAATTGAAAAATACTCCAGTTTTTATCTTTTTTTTATCTTTAATAAGCAAAAGAATTTAAGGCTTAAGTAAATCTTTTTCTTAAATAATGATGATGACATTATCAGTTTCATAATTTAAAATTAAGTATAAAAATTAAGCGTTCAAAAGGTTAATATTTTAGACAATACTAAGGAAATTGCGTTTTTAGAATTTTCCCTGCTGGGATCGGCCCCAGTCCATTGAATGGCACCCATAGTACAAGCACAAGCAACATTTTGGGACCATACAGTCGGTGTCTGGCAAAAAAAAATATTTTCAATCATGTATTGCACAAAAACCCATAATAGTCCAACATGATTCTTTATTTATAGACTTGTGGATGTCTCCTCAATGGTTCCGCATAATAAACGACTTATAAATGCAAATCAAATACCGTTCTGTCCACTAATTTGTATATAAATGTTACATATGTTTTAAAGAATATATTGTCTCTATATATCTATGTAGGTAGGAAAATATATGATTGTTCAGTGCAAATCGTTGGAGACACGATTTAAATATAAAAAACCGGGCAAGTGTGAATAGGACTCACGCTCTGAGGGTTCCGTACCGTACTAACATAAAGGTTCAATAGAATAAAAATCAAGCAGCCAGAGCAGTCAGTTTTGTCTTCGGGACTTATAGACAGAATGTCAGAACTGATGGCGCGTGTACACACCCCCTTCCTGTTGGTACACAACATATTTATAATCTCATAGCTTGCCGTCCCCCTCATAATCGTAATGAATGAGCAAGACGACGACATAATTCGTAGTCAACAGTGGGTCTGGCACACGCCAAGACAAAACTTTTTTCAAGACAAAGCTTTTGACAATTATGTCGCGAGTCGCTGTCTCTTTCTTAATTCATAAGAGAAAATGAGACAAAGTCGATTTGTCTCGCATTTTGTCTTGTCACGGTCTGCTGGCAACTTTGTCTCTTTATAACCTACATCAATACCTAACAATATAACTCTAAAGCTCTTATACGAGTTATAAAACGGGACACCCATCCGCAACACATCAGCACCGGTACAAAGTAACGCCGCCATCTTGTCGGATAGCTCATATAAATTCAAAGCTGGACACATCACTAAACCTGGATAGTATATTGGGTTAGGGTGACCATGATTTTGGTAAATTCATGGATCAATTTAAGGACCAGAGTCCATCACTTTGTATGGGTGCGTCAATATATAGCGACAAGTTATGACATCATGACTGTGCGTACCGATGTCAAAACTGACTAATCGGGCGCGCCGCTCATATAGACGCATCTAAGTGAACAGAGCTGACAGGTTCGTAAATTTGGTGTGGCGGGTAAAGTCCCATCTGATCGCGTGTCACGGGCATCTACGCAGGGGAATAAAAACAAAAGACGATCTATTGGTATTTTTTCGACATTTTTTTTTTTTTCAACTTTTCACCATTCAATGCTGAGTGTAGGTCTCTTCCATAGCACTCCATTCCTTCCGGTCTTGTGCTTTCCGCATCTAGGCTACATTACGCCCTTACACGTGTTAAATGTAAGCAAATTTTACATCAATGGTGTAACAGTGACATTGAATTTCAGTGCAGTTATTTATTGCGATCTAGACCAGTTTTTGCTAGACAAATTACTAGACTATATTTGGCAGGTGTTTATAACAAAGATTTCTATTTCATCAACATCATACCGTGACGGTACGTATAATGTTTCAATGGTCTTTCAACACAAAAAGACTATTTTTGTGCCCAAGTTATTATTATTTTCTTATAAAATATAAACAGGTATCGATTTTTTATTGAACATCAATCGAAATTCATTGAACCGATACTAACTTTTTATAAATTCGTTGCTTAATTATTTCCGTTTGTTACAGTACGTTGACCTTTTTACATAGTTTTAGGGTTGACTTATGTCACAGAAAACTTACCGAAAAAGTATTGAACATACATGTAAAAGTTCTAACAAATCTGAACCAGTTTTATTCGGAAACTTTTATTCCAAAAATATGTCTCGTTAAAGTTTGAGATTCATTGCGCTTATTCAACTTTTTTTTACGAACTATATTTGAAAATAGAATACTAGTTTTAATAAGGTTCTATTGCCTCTTTAAAAATAGAGGACTATTCTCAAAAGAATGCAAGGTACAACTTTAAAGATAACGATAGACATCGTATAGACAGGTAATCGTTGCCTGTTGTTATTTTTTAATAACTAGCAATGTTCCGTTAGGTCCTTTAACGAAACTAATTGCTTTTGGTGTACTCACGTGAACTCACATCAATAGGACATTGAACGATGTGATGGGAAACTTAACGATAATTTACACTAGGCACATATATATTTCCTTAATGCAAAGGGCAAGTAGGATTATCCCGGCCGCACAACATCAGAAAAATTCTGACATTTTGACATGAAATTTTATGGACGACCTTATGCCAGGACGACCTTAAAATGTCTATCAGTAAATTTCTGTGGCCGGCCTCATAGTCTGACATGGCCACTGTCTGTTAGCGACACGTCTTTACACATTTCAAAAGTCCCGAAAATATCCCACGATTGTAACGATCATGGTCAACCCAAGAGTTAGGACTAGGACGTATCGTGACGTGTTTGATGTGAAGTCATCAACCCGTCCGTGTAGGACGAACAAATATTTAGTAAGAACACTTCATCGTAAGCTATAGGTACGAAGGGCTCATAAGAAGAGTTAATATTATTATCTAGTTAAGACGACGCTTGGCGCAGTGGTCAAAGCGTACGCCGCTCGCATCGGGTGGTTGCGGGTTCGATTCCCGACAGAGGCAAATTGCGGAAACACACTTTCGAGTTGGGCTTCCGGCTCTCTCACTCATCGTACGAAACACAGCTGTAATAACGACTTTACGCCGATCTTCTGTGAGAGGGTGGTAGTACCCGGGTCGAGCCAGCCCGTATATGAGCTATCGATTGGCTGCCACTTGGCTTTGTAGCTAATAACGCTAAAATGTATATTCATCTTATTCTAACAAAAGGACTGGCGTATATGGCATATATTCATTCAACATTAGAACTATATAGTACGTTTTTTTTATACTTGTCCTATTTGGTAAGCAAAGATGGCGTCCAGCGGGGCGATTGCGTAACTTTTTTGTCAATGTTTCAATTGGTTTCGTTCTTCCTGTGTCAATTATATACGAAACCAATTGAAACATTGACAAATAAGTTACGCAATCGCCCCGCTGGACGCCATCTTTGCTTACCAAATAGGACAAGGATGAAAAAACTTACTATATAGTTCTAATGTTCGTAACAGGTCTATAATATGAAAAGTCATTGATCAAAAGCTGTATTTTGTAACTGCAACATATAATTCTCACGGAAACACTTCTACTTGTTAATTTGATATAGCCCGTCTTTTTTAACAAGCTCAATGTTTAACCAGTTAGTTTAACCAGTACAAAGTTTACTAGATCGGATTAACGCTAAAATAAACTTAATTCGGATTTCCTTTCGTTAATATGTGTCTCCAAAACCATTTTACATAACCAAACATATAATTCGTCGGTGAAGTTCAAACAGTGCGTAAGTAATTTTTTGACGGTTTTGATATTTTTATGCTATTGGATAGGGATGTCGCAGATCGCTTCAACTAATCAGAAACCAGAGAACTGACCAATAAATATGCGTTATTTTAAAAATAGAAACACGCGTAAAATTAATGTTATTTTGTTTTTTTGTTTTTTGCTCTCCTGTAAAGCTCTTTTTGTTTTTCAAGGTGGTATAGCAAAGCTGTAGCCAATCGACTGCAGCTCACACGGGCGCGCTCGACCGGAGTAGTAGGTACCACCCTCTCAGAGAAGATCGGCGTAAAGTAACTACTTTAACTAATAAATAACTATTACAGCTGCGTCTCCTCTCTCTGTCCCACTCCCCTTCAGGTCGGCAAAGTGCGAGTGATGTCATTGATCTTGCAAGCATCTATAGGCTACGGTCTGCTTAACATCAGGCGGGCCGTACGCTTGTTTGCCACCTTAGTTACCTACATAAAAACAAACAAAAAAGTAGTTATTTTGACTTACGCACTATTAGAACTTCACCGTCGATTTCTTGAAACAACTCATTTAAAGCTAATGTCACGTTAAACACTCCATTCCGAGAAGCTCAGTGTGTTCAGAGCCTAACTCACATTTCGAAAAGAACCACAAAACCAGTTTCGACTTCCCATCCCTATATTTCCGGGATTACACCGAATCATACTAATTTAAACTTTATTCCCGACGGTATAAAATTCAATCTCGATTGGTAATCTTGACATTTCTGTTACATAAGAAATTATTCGACTGTCAAACAAGTTTGGACTTTATAACTTGGGGAGAAGATTGTAATTTGTTTGTGTGGAAATATTCCAAGTCCGTAGTGCGTATTATTAGAGGCATTAAGTCTAATATTGCACCTCAAGAGTACATATTACTGATGGTATTAAATGTAAGGGTGGGGCCTCAAACTGAGCTGTGCTGCGTACCTTTTAAACACGTGTCTATCTAAGCTGTGTGAGTTAGAGGCGGGCCTCATCTACGCGCTGCACTGCGTTGCGCTGCGTCGTCGCAAGATTTTGCACTGGCACGTCACCCTCCCCGCTTCGTCTCTCGCCCGCTGACACGTGTGACGACGCAGCGCAGCGCGTAGGTGGGGCCCGACGCTTGGTGTAGCTCAACAGAACTCAGCACAGCACAGCTCAGCTTC
Source organism: Drymonia ruficornis (assembly GCA_947859195.1). Taxonomy (NCBI): domain Eukaryota; kingdom Metazoa; phylum Arthropoda; class Insecta; order Lepidoptera; family Notodontidae; genus Drymonia; species Drymonia ruficornis. The sequence continues at coordinate 5,184,459 of OX401929.1, read as the reverse complement.
ACAGCTGCCAGTAATGTAATAGCTCTCTTTTGTTCATTTTCCATCACAACTTCGTTTGTTAAATTTACTTTGCATATGTATCTATCTATGTCTTAAAAAATCTAACCAATTTTCGAAGTTCATGTGAAATCCGCCATCCCGCACTGAGCCAGCGTAGTGGATTATAGCCTGAATTCCCCTCGCATTGAGGGGAGACCCATGCCCAGAAGTAGGACGACGTTAAAAGGACAAATTATTTAAGCTATCTCGCTTCGCTCCGCTCGGCCCCTCGCTCCGTACAACTCCACTCACAAGCTCAGCTAAGTACAAAGCGCGCCGCGCGGGTGGTAAAGTGTTGGTATAATACGTTTCTGATGCGTTTTTAATTCGGGCCTCGTGTGAAACTCCTGCGCACTAATAGACACATTACGATTGTTCGGTAAATATGCTTTGTAAGTTACTGTTATGTGTTAATTAACTGTTTAACTGTTCGTAACTTATTCGAAAATGTACCTAGGCAACATTTAAAATAACTTGTCTGGATAACGATATAAGAAAAATACTTAAAAAACATGAGAATTGAACCTGGGACTTTTCGTCAAACGTACTGCTGATCTACTGTTCTTAACGTAGGAAATAGGAACATGGTTCTTAATATTATGACAAGGACGGCTATTACGGACCCGGTACGAAATCAATCGCTTTCTTTCGGGATTCGAATTTTGAATATTGACACATTTTCCGACCGTAGTAAATTCCTTTCAAAATCTCGAACCCCACTGTGGGGTTACTCCGAAATACGAAACGAAACGTTTCGGCTGACGGATGGTACATTTTCCTACTTTCAATCTAACCCCCTTATTCATAGAAATTTTAGCCAGTTTACAATCGTTTTGAAAAGCATTTTAAGGAACAAATGTGATTTGTAATTCCACTGCAAGTCGATCATAACTTTCTATGAATAAGGGGGTAAGTGTTTACAGAATTTTCCGGATTCTTTCGGAGTAGGGTCCACGAAAGAAGAAACGTCAAATCACGACTATCGAATCCGAAACACTTTCGGAGTGTAGTAAACTTACCAGCCGTCAGCCGAAACGTTTTGTTTCGAATTTCGGAATAGCCCCACGGATGGTCCGGGTTCGTAATAGGCCCCCGTGAGCCCACCACGACCACAAAAGGAGGCGTCTAAATCAGGCGCATGCCGCGCCCGAGCACTCAGTTTTGACGTCGGAACACATAAGGCGAGGCATGCGAGCGATCTGGACGCATTAAAATATTTTTTACTGAGAGACATCTGAAAACCCGGCAAGTATTTGATGAATTTTTTTAGCTTATAGTTACCGCCATTTATTAAATCTGAAGTTAAAAATGTTACCTTCAAAACACCTCGGTCCAAACTTCCGTAGTACTTGCAAAGACATACCTGCAAACAAAAAACAAATTTAAATAACCAGAATAACTTTTCAGAAGCTTTTTGTTGTTATAATTAAATAGCACCATGTTATTGTGCGGTCTAATTACAAGATCGTATCTTTAGCCATGGAAGTTAGTTCTTTTTGCGTAGGTATCCGTGATGGATACATGGCCTTATGTTTGCAAAAATATACCTGTGGCCGCGACTTTATTTGCGTAAATTTTTAGGGTTCCGTACCACATTAAAGAAAAATACGGAACACTTTGTTATACATCGTCTGTCAAGACCCATTTTCTTTGTATGTATCTGTTCCATTTTTTTTAAATAAGTAGCACCTACATATCCTAAGGTATACGGTCGCCATATGAGCGACCTGTGACACCCAGACTAGACTAAATTACGAAAAGGCCATTTTCGAAATTTCACCCTGATGGTAATCGAACCCGCACCTTGAGCTCGTTCGCTCAAACCAAGTGGTCGTCAACGTTTTTTCCCGAAAATGCCATAAAAAAACCAACTTGAAATATCAACTACTAACTAAACCGTCAATTCAATAGCCGAAAGGCAAATACACCCGGTCATCCGAAATATTCCCGGGAGACGTGTGTTGACCCTCGCTTATCGGTGCTCCCGGATAATTCCCTCAAAGTGCCCTTAAACATCATAGACTAGTCGTGACATACGGATGCTAAACTTGGCAAACAAAACCAGAAATTTCTCTTTAAAATTTAATAGAGGGGTCCAGAAGGCTTGCATGCCGTGCGAGGCTAGTCGGACACATGCCGCGCAAGGCAGCTTTGCGCCTTTTCCTCGCTTAGTATGGCATGGTGCGCCCGAACCAAATGCTCGCCCTGCCTCACCTGAGCACTGATATTTGCCTCGCCTAGTTTGCCCTAGTCAGGATACAAAACGATAATGTCATGCCCTTCTCTGTCTAGAGTGTAGGTTGGCTCGCCCTTTGATTCACCCGAGTATGCGACTGAGGCTGCTTCCATTTGGAGATCCCGGAGCACCTCCAACGTGCTGAGCCACTGGGGGGGGGGGGGGGGGGGTTACTGGGTAATAATCCCACATACACCAGATCTCTGCCACAAGAGATCTGTGGCCCGATTCACGTAACCAAAACCGTAACGACATCACAGCGATATAGTCGTTGATAGCCTTTTCGTAATACAAAAAGGCTATCAACGACTATGTCGCTGAGATGTCGTTACGGTTTTGGTTAGGTGAATCGGGCTACTGGGCATTTTTATATTTCACAAATGAACAGAAATATGCAGCAAAACATAATATTTCCAACCCAGATCCGCCCACAATCCACTTCTCCGTAGAGGATTAATATTCTTTCAGTCTCCTCAAACAGTATGATTACCAACTGACCTAGTTTTCAGGACGTAAAACCATTTTATAATGTGAGACTAGACTATAGGAAGATCCAATCAGTCCTAATGCCTTTATGTCAGAGCTTGTAAAGAATTTAGTGAGATAATCTGATTCTGGATGCGTCCTCGTTAAAGACAATGGTTTTATATGCTCCTTTGAAGATTTTAAGGTTTCTGCTGCCCTCTGAGACCCAACTAATGGGATTAAAAGATTCACATGGCAAAACCAACATAGTTCACAGAATACGGTAAATACGAATTGACTGATTTTTTAAACCTAAATTTCTTATAATGTTTAAGTGCCCCGCAGGCAGGTCTACACAAAATAAATGTTTTAACCTAGCTAGATTAATTGATCTCCACGAGAGCCGACGTAGTGCCGTTAAGATATGAGGTATGTTTTTAAAACAGGCTGTATCTAATTAAAGTGCTAATTAACATTAAAGTTTCCATTCGAACTTGGTATAACAAGCTGTCTATTCTACTAGCTATTCTATCAGGCTATCAGCCTATCTACTGTTATTTTTGTCTTCCGCTCTGCAATGGAGTAAAGTGGATAATTTTCTTCCAACTCCTCCTATGTTTTCTTTTGATTAAATTCGTGCGGGTTCCAAGACAAGTTAGCTTTTCCCCGGGACTCGTCGAGGGTCAAACCTTGGCGACATCGTTGGACACCATTGTCGATCCTGGCTTACAGGAGTAACAGTGGTGGGAGTGTGTGGTGGGCCTAGTCCCATTAACCGCACAAGCCTCGATGATGCCTTATATTTATGCCATTAGGCAACGCTAAGGACGGACTAGTCTCAAAAAGCTGTCTATTCTCCAAACCAGTGTGTCACACACATCTCAATCCGACCAATCAATCCAGACAGAGGACTCAGCGGTGTTCTCAATGCGTCTACAATCAGCTGAGTGGTCGTGCAGTAAACTGGTTAGCGTCACACCTGAACAGTCGTCAATGTATTGCCTCAGTTGATCTGAATAGACGTGTCTACAACATACACATGCCGCGCGAGGCTGCTCACCCACATGCCTCGCGAAGCACGACGTTTGTCTCAGTCGCATGCCGCGCGAGGCAAATGGCGAGGCAACTGACACTCTAGACAGAGAAAGGTATAGCCGAACAATCAGTTTGACACGTTTGACATCGTTCTGTCTTATGACTATGCCAAACTAGGCGAGGCAAATGACAGCGCTCAGGTGAGGCAGGACGCGCATTTGCCTCGCGCGAGGCAAGTCAAACTTCGTGAGGAAATTTGCCTCGCGCGGCATGTGACACATCTGGACGTAGCTATTGATTTGACGCAGGTGCTATGAAATACTTGGCAAAGTAACGGTCACTTGTTTAACGTTTTTGCTATTTCAGATGTGTTAACAAAAGAAATATAACATTATGCGATTTTCGAAATAGCTTTTCGCACGTCCTCTTTTTGGCGATATGGATCGTATCGCCAGTATCCGTATCGCCGACGCGCAAAAATAGGGCTAATGGATCGATCGATTGATCTTGTATGTGTGGCTGCTTATTAATCTGCTAGGTACCGTATTATCAACTCAAGAAGAAGACCGACGCTTGTCATAAATGGTGAGTCATACGTACATGCCATAAATTTCATTTCAAATATCATTTCATATGCGACAAGGTTCACCACCTGTCACGTTGGGTTCTGACTATCTGGTGAAACGTGGGCTTTGAGTTGGCTTAATACCTCCACAATATGGTGTTGTATGGCCACTCAAGCATCTGACTACCCTCGAATGGGGATAAAAAGTCGTAACGTATATGTTATGTTATGTTCATAAGCTTAAATACTCCTCGCTCCATTTGGACTACACCAAAGGACGCCGATAATGATGAAAATCAATTGTGTTAGATACGAATACGAGAATACGATACGGTACTGCGATACGATATCACACAAATTGAGAAAACGAACGTCCGATAGTTTGAATGGGAGGTCATAAACACGCGACAGGCTAGTAGAGTCCTGTAGCCTCACAAATGCAAAATAATCCTGATTTTATCTCAACACCATAAATAGGGTTCTCATCAATGACATTACCAAAAAAGAGGGAGACATGTGTATGTCCAAAATAGTTTATTCTACTAAATCCATGGACATGGTATGACTCAGCTGATCGCGGAAAATAATGTTGCAAACATTATAGTATTGCCAGTACGGCTCATTTTCTGGTGAATGATACGCATCAAAAGTTGATGTCGAATTTCGAGTGCGATATCAGTACTAGTAGCACCGCCGAACGCTAGAAGACAAAAAGCGCGATAAACCGATTTTGTCTCATTCTCTCCTATGCATTATGAAAGGGAGAGGGTCAAGACTAGTCACGTATTATGTCGGTGCGACATAATACGTGACTAGTCTTGACTTGGCGCGTGCGCTAGCCCCACTGATGTGTGAATTTAGCTGCATGTAGTGGTGCGCTGAGCTCAAGATCAGTGATTCCAATGTTAGGAGGTACCATATCTTCTAAAATAATACATCAATGGTTATAATCTACTCTGCAACTTAACCAACAATGTTCCCTAAGGAAGCGTTCCTAAGAATAAAGATAAGATATCTAACCGGCTGGGATAACCAGTTGGGATTAAATGGGACCACACGGGTATCATATAGTTTATGGAGGCCCGAGGATACTAGTGCCGACAGGCCTTTTTAGGTTTGATTTATTGGCCTCTAGCGTTAAGGAAATTGAGGATTTTCTGGGAGTTCTGCCCTAAATACGTAACGCCTGAAAAGCTACTTTAATATTTTCGCTATTTATCTGTTTTAGTTTAGGCGTCCAATTTAATTTAATGTAAATTTAATTTGTGGCTAGTTTAGAAACCGGAATAACCTATATTTTTAGAAGTTTATGTCACCTTCTTCAATATTAGTGTGGCCATTGTCTATACTTACTAATATTATAAAGAGAGAAGATTTGTATGTATGTTTGTGATAAGTAAACTCGAAAACTTCTGGACTGATTTCAAAAATTCTTTCACCATTAGAATGAAACATTATCCCTGAGTAACATAGGCTACATTTTTGGGATCCGGGATACGGGATCCGGGATCAGAGATCCGATTTATTAAAATTTAAATTCTACGCGGACGAAGTCACGGGGAAAAGCTAGTAACAGATAAAGAGAATCAATAGAAATAAAATAGATATAGATATCGCCAGACAAACATACCAACTGTATGATCCCAAACTAAGTGTACTATGGGTACCGTACAATGGACGGGGGCGATCCCAGTAACATCCAGACCAGAGCAAATTTCGTTCGTTCGTTTTCGAAATTTGTCACTGGCGGGAATCGAACCCGCAACCACCCGGTGCAGTGGGCCAAGTGGCCTACGCTCGAACCACTGTACTAGATGGTCTTTGGATGTTGATTATGATGTACCTACCTACATTCTTTATAATTACAGAGTTCGGAATCATAGGAGGTAAGTAGTAGGTACGTAAGTATAACATCTAATATAACGTCACGACTTTTATCCCCATTCGGGGGTAGTCAGAGGCTTGAGTGGCCATACACCACCACATTGTGGGGGTCAACTCAAAGCCGACGTTTCACCAGATAGTCAGAACCCAACGTGACAGGTGGCGAACCTTGTCGCCGTGTATACAGGAACTAACTATTACCTAATCCCGAAGGATAGGTAGGTTTCCTCACGATGTTTTCCCTCACCGTCAGCGAACTGTAAATTATGCACATAGATGAAAATTCATCTATTGGTGCATGCCCAACCGGGGATCGAACCTGGGACCTTCTGATTGATTTACGTAAGTATACCTACAAAATTATCCCAGGTTTATGTATTCGATTGTAATTCTCATCCTAATAAAGACAGAACAGTGTCTAAAAACACATTCATGGAAGAACTCAGAATATAATTCCGATAACTCAACAACTCGATACCGCTATCGATTCCCTGAACCGTGATGAATCGAGTAGCCGAATCGATAGGTATCGAGTTACAGAACTAATTATGTTAGCCACGGTAATTATTATTAGGTAGATATTTTTTGTAACTTAACTAAGTCTATAAGAAGGTGCTACAGTTGTTTTCATAATTAAATTATTGTGATACATTTCAGAATACAAATTTCTGTCCTACATTATAGTTCCGTCTCTATCAATTGAACTATTATTCTGACTAAGCAGGCATGGATATTGTTATTTTATTTTAGTAAATTTTTTTTTATAGGATTGCGGTGGCAATAAAGTGTACGGCCCGCCTGATGTTAAGCAGTTACCGTAGCCTATAGATGCTGACAATACCAAAGGCATTGCTCGCACATTGCCGACCTAAAGGGGCGTGGTATGGAGGGAGGGGGAGGGGGGGGTTTACCTCTTAAAATGGGACTAGGCCCGCAACACACTCCCCTGTTACTCCTGTAAGCCAGGATCGACAATGGTGTCCAACGATGACGCCAAGGTTTGGCCCTCGACGAGTCCCGGGGAAAAGCTAAGTTGTCTTGGAACCCGCACGAATTTACTCACGTTTCCGCCTCTCTCAGTCATCGTACGAAATGCAGCTGTAATAATGACCCCTATCTTCCGAGAGAGGGTGGTACTTCCCTGGTCGAGCCAGCCCATATATGAGCTGCAGTCAATTAGCTACAGCTTGCCTCTACCACCAATATGTCATTAGGTGCTACATATGAAGTAATTTAACATTTTTTGTCACAATCTACGTGTGATATTGTCACTAATTCATATGTAGAGGTTTAGAGCGCTTTCAGACTAGCGTAGACTAGCGTTTTTTCGCGCGTATACAGTAGTTTCGGCATATGCGCTTACACGCGAGCTTCATTTCGCGCTTAAAAAAGCCGAACGGGCCTATTCCGACGTGTACGAGCTTATTATCGCGTCAACGCTCGTACGAGTTGCGCTTGGCAAAACTTCGAAACTACACGCGCTTCGAAAAACGAGCTTATATGTACGTTCGTATAAAACGCTAGTTTGAAAGCGCCCTTAAGCGTTTTCATGCTTGTTTTTGTAGAACGCTGGCAACACGTGCCACCTCACGGTGTGGCCATAATCCCTCAATCTAGAGAGTAAACATCACTGTTTGCCCACCACTCAGCCCACACCTGACCCGGGATCCCGCCGTAAATTCCACCACTCCCTAAAATAACTTCATAAGGGATGGACATATTTTAAGACTGGACTTAGATTTTCATATGCGACTTTATCATATATGGTAGAGCCGAGCTGGAGCCAATTGACTACAGCTCATGTGGCTGGCGTGTCCGGCTCCGTTTCGTACGATGAGTGAGAGTGACGGAGGCCCAACATCCCCCCATTTTAGGACTAGAGACGCTGTCAGAATGCTGACGCTATCAAACTTAAAAAAAAAAAACACAAAGTGTGTGATTCGGGGACTCCCGTCAGAACGAAGTTCCATGGCTTTAAATTTAAATATATAAAAAAATCACTTGATATTTATTATCCGAACTATGCCGAACAGAAACCGAACGTCTCGAGCGCGCGTTAACGCTTTTTCGTTAGCGCGATATCGCACGAGGAGGACACCAGTAGTATCGCAACCAGTCGCTCCACCAACAAAATGTATAGAGCTGTATGGAGGATATCGCACCGGGAGTCCGCTTGGTAGCGCAACCAAACGGTCTCGGCTATCGAATCACCCACTGGTGGCGCAACCATGGTTGCCTCATACGATATAGCACTTTCGTGATGATTTCTACCACGCAAATCCTACCAAAAACTCGTTCCAAGAAGTCTTGGCATTTACTTAATACATCACCCCACTCTACATTTACACGCGAAATATAACCCTATAGCGATTCACCAGTAATTACTCTGGTATTACTGAAATTTTCATAATTACTCCCCTTCCCGTCAGCAAAGTGAGGCACTTGAGCACTGAAGAATTTATCCTGAAATTCCGGAAGAAGCCTTAACCTAATTTCCAGCGGAATCCGCAAGCCCTCGGGACCGATGTGACCTTTAACTGACGTTAAAAGCGCCGAAAATGACGCTTTGTTTTGGTAATTATATTATGTGTAATGACTAGAGTGACCTCGGCAAACAAGTTCTATTCTCTATGGTATCGTTTACTCAAAATCAAGGACAATTTTCATGATGTGTAAGATAACAATGGACTTTTTAATTGAATATGATTATTATAGTTTAAATTAATTAGTTTGATTTTAAAGAAAAATCTAAAACAAAAGCTCCAAACTGACAACTGTTTGTTCCCAAACTAAGCAACGTTGTATTTTGGCTACCATACTATAGTCAATAATGGACGGGGGGAGACCAGTGACACCCAGACGAGGGCAAATTACGAAAAGGCCGTTTCCGAAATTTGCCTCTGACGGGAATCAAACCCGCAACCACCCGATGCAGTGAAGCTTCTTAAGCAGAGCCGTATCTGCTCTGCTTAAGAAAGGATTGTACACAGCGCGCACGCACTTGCGTCGAAAGAGCCAATATTGGTATAATATACTAGCTTCTGCCCGCGACTTCGTCCGCGTTAACTTTAAAATCCCACAGGAACTAGACATTTTTACAGGATAAAAAGTATCCTATGTGTTAATCCAGGTTATAAACTACCCGTGTTCCAAATTTCATCCAAATCCGTTCAGTAGTTTTTGCGTGCAAGAGTAATAAAAACATCCATCCATCCATCCATCCATCCATCCAAACTTTCACATTTATAATATTAGTGGGATGGGATGATATTGAATAGGTATGGCCAACCTTACAAAATAAGGGCTAATAGAACACAACCACCGGTTTTTATACCCATCAATCATTATAATAAAAATGATATCATAAACCACGTATCTAATTCAATTATAATTGTCAGCCCGAATTGGTATAATTACATGTAGGGTATACAAAATATAGTGCCAACTTATCTATACCGATGATAGTGTCGCCACTATCTTCGCAAAAATGCAAAGAAAGCGACGTTTTCGGACTAACAATATGAGTACCACTTTTAGCCACCAGCACGGATAAAGTTGTACTGTTGAATTCATCGGATGACTGTTACAAAAAAGGCGTAACTGAATAAAGTGTATAATTCGGTCATGGCCGTAACCGCGTCACGCTGTTTCCACGAATGATTTGACAAAATAAACAAATTGTTACGAAAACACGACCGATCGTTAGAAGAGAGAGTGTAGAAGGTAAATAGATCGAGTAGCTACTTAGTTCTCGATATGAATATACATTGAAAACCTCGATTAGACGAGACATATGCCTGAAAATGGTTTAATACGTCTGCAAGAATCGATTTCCCAGTACTAAATCGATTATATTTTAATCATAAAAAACACAGTAGAAATCGATTTACATTTCTCATCAAAAAAATCTTAACAGTACTGCAAGTACTATTCAGGTATTTAAATAAAAAATTACTGATATCATTAAAAACTACGCCTATAAATAGCTGGCAGTTTAGTCTACACAATGGTGTACCACAATTCCAAATTTGAATTTAAATTTTAGAATTTTCATCCAATAAATGAATATAGGTGTTTAGATTTTTTTGATGAGAACTGTATTATTATTAGACCTGATTATTTACGCTTCAATAACTCAACGTGTACGTAACTAAATATAAGAGACGAAAACAGGCTTTAAATTACGCCATGACCACAAAGCACACGACAGTTTAATATAAATCTGTCATTTACGATGGAATCGTTATTGTAAACATGTTTTAGTATCGTTCGCTAAAAGCCCAGAGATGAGTAACGACATATTTCGACGCTAATATCTGATAGAATTTTAGGGGAATTTATTGCTGTACCGGCGAGCGACAACCGGATACGTTATTAAGCGGTTATAATATTTTGGAATTTTACAGTTATGACGGTTTCGTATTGACGAACCAATGAAATTGGCAACATGAAGTATTTATTTAACTGAAAATAAGACTAGGAGACAGCTCAATAAAACCTAGACTGAAATTTCAGCTACTCATTTCAGTTATTTCAGAAGAAATAAGTAGGTAATACGTTTTCGGGTATCCGAAAACTGGATACACAAGCAGTAGGTATCTGAAATATTCTTCAAATTGATTAGAAACCATTTTTATGGAGTAAAAATAAGGCTCTTTTTAGATAAGACAAGGGAAAAATGATAAAAATCGAACGGCAAGTACCTCGCCCGAGGCGATAGAGGACATACGCCTCTGGGGGGATTGGGGAGGTAACAGGAGGCGGGGGGATTACCACTTTAGCAAATTACTTTGTCCCGACACAATGCCAGGCTTTGTTGAAGGATTTGACTATATCAAACAAAATGTATATTATATCGTATGTGACAAAGTGTAGTTAGTTTATTTAGTAACATTGTTATTATTTGTAGTAGTTTATTTTTTATATACCTAGGATTATTACTAAAATTCAATTTGGTAGCAAGTGAAGACAGGTCGCCAGTGTCGATACAAAACTATTAAAACATGACAATTCTCTATTTGAAAATTTAAATTTCTCTTTTGGCAACAGGGCACAGACAAAAGTGTGCGTGAACGTAATTTTAAAGAGAAAATCCGTACCTGCCTTTTGTAAACACTAGCGCATATCTGGATTAGCCTTTTTCATAATTCCTTGTAATTTCCAATGAAATTTTATATTATAAACTCGACATACACGAACATAATGCTCTTAACACATCACAATTAAACTATACTTACATAATATCAATGAATACAAACCATATACGCCAGATCGTTATTAGCTACATAATTGCTGGCGCGACGCTAGGTAACGCGTAACTAAGTGTATGTCAGCTAGTTACCTTGCACTCATGTTGCCAAAATAAGCGCGGTAAGTCTATAGGTTTAATACATCTTTGGTAATTTCTGGGTTTTATCTTGTAAAATATCTCAAAAATATTTCCAAACTTTGTAACATTTGGTAACAGTTTCAAACCACTCTCATGGGATTCCAATACACTTGTCTACATCGGTTAACACGTCCCGAAGCAACAAGCCTAAAGTATGACATAAACATCGCACCCGCAACAGATTCCCAACATTCCTTGTAAGCCCACTAAAACACGTCCGCGATTTAAAAACACCGAACATACAATAAACATCTCGATAGGGTGCACCGATTACCGGCGAATTGAGCAATCGAATCGAATTCTTTATAAGAAACAAAAAAAAAAACAATATTCCGAAAACGTAACGTTGGAGAAAAACCGGCTGAATGGGAGCATAGCTCGTAATTTTTGCCTTAAAACAAGGGACGGTTGGCAGCGGCTCTCAACATTGCCGACGAGGGGCGTGGGGCGTGGGGCGTAAGCGATTCGTAAGAACCGATGAAAGCCCTCCAGATATCGAACGGTAGGGTTGTCAACGCGCTTAATGGATTTAACGGTAATTTACGTGTTAAATATAACTGGAGTTACAATATATTTTTAAAGAAATCTACTTTGTTCATGATCTCAATCGGTTGCGTGCGTGAAGCAATAAATAATGTCTGAAGGAGGAAAGTGAAATTTTTGGCTATTATCATTGAGGTTTTCTAGACTAAAGTGGGAACAAGCATACGGCTCGCCTAATGTTAAGCAGTTTCCGTAGCCGCCTGAAGAAGGTTGTACTACCGGCTCTATCAGTCATCGTACGAAACGCAGCTGTAATGGCTACTTTACGCCGATCTTCTGTGAGAGATATGAGCTGTAGTCAATTGGCTACAGCTTGTCTCTACCACCAATAAAATGTGCTTTCAAAATGCCATTTTTGTTACAGTTTTTGTAAACTACTCGTACGTCTGGCATATAATAATTACGGACTAAATTTCGTGTTTAAAAAAATATGTTATTTTTATCTAAAAACGAATCATATTGGCTCAATACCAAAGTGGTAGAGATTAGTCTGTTCTTTTCGGCTCTACCGTGCGTGTGTAGGCCCGTTTGTTTTGGCTCAACATAGATAATTGATTCCATCTCTACTGTTTGTCGTCTCTACTGTTTGCCGTGTGCTCTATCTAATACAGGGGATGTGTTTGCTGACAAAACAAAATGATCTTAGTTAATTTATATAAATTCCAGGCATTCAAGTCCGCTAACGACTGCGATTTTCATGCCATCGGTAAAGTAATCGCAAAATACGATTATGATCGTCCCAAAAATTCCAAGTGTGATGAAGCCTGTTGGCCAATTTTCTTAGGCCAGTGATGTTATTGAGTATTTAAATAAGATCAATATCGTTTTTGTTGTTTGTTTTTAACCCAAAGATATACTCTGTGGTAAAATGGCGTGATCGGTCAGAATTGTCACAACGCCATCAATGGCATTTGAACGCCTAACAGACTACGAATTTTACGAAAGTTAAACATGATTAGCAATTGCAATTTGTGTTGCCATGACAGTCAGCATTCATTGTATTCTCTCTAGATCTAAAGATACCTCTTCATTTGTTAATTGAGTCACCAAAGATTTTGTTTCACCCAATCCCAATTTCCGTCTGTGGAAGACATGTCATGTCGCCATCGTGTTCCGGTTCCGGGTCGGCAGAATTAGGTCAAGGCTCCGAACGGGCGGCTAATCAATCTTCCATACACCGCCGGTATTAATTTAAGCTCGGTTGAATGTTCCAGTTTGTTTGTTTGAATCAAAGGGATGGAAATAGAGAGATTGTATCTTGTTATTGTGACTTGTTGTGTTATATATGAATGGTATTTATTTTCTGTTCATGTCTTACGGCAGAAACATGTGACTGACTGACATTTTTTGATCATTACATATTTTTTCTGATGTCTAAAAGAGGCTAGCCGCGCGCTTGATCAATTATTTTATTTTGACATTATGTCTACGTGGTTAGACGTCAAAACTGATTGCTCGGGCCCGCTGCTCGCCGCATTGAGACGCACCCATTCTTCTTCTTCTACGGGCGGTGTCTACAAATCGACGACTAGATGCCTGTTTTGTGTGTTGGAGGGTGGTGGGCCGATCATCCCAGCCCCACCAGAACGCACCCATTTGGTGCATCCAGATGCCTCGCCGGAGCACTCAGTTTTGACGTCGCAACGCAAAGACTAATGTCATAATGCTCGCGCTAGTCGCACCAATATCTCAATTTAGGTGCAGTTCTAATTTTGTTTTCTGTGTAAGTTCATAACAAAAATAATAACTGTATTAGCACGCCCAATATGAATCGCAGTTTCATACGCAATTACCATAGAGAAATAAACTTTTTTTTTTTTTTTTTTTTTTTTTATATGGGACTGCGGTGGCAAAAAAGCGTACGGCCCGCCTGATGTTAAGCAGTTACCGTAGCCTATAGATGCTTACAATACCAAAGGTATTGCTCGCACATTGCCGACCTGAAGGGGAGTGGGATGGAGGGAGGGCGAGGGGGGGTGGGCTTACGGCTCTCTCACTCATCGTACGAAACGCAGCTGTAATAGCTGCTTTACGCCGATCTTCTGTGAGAGGGTGGTACTACCCCGGTCGAGCCAGCCCGTTTATGAGCTGTAGTCAATTGGCTACAGCTTGGCTCTACCACCTCTACCAAATTGAATGAGCGACGCGACAGCCCTGACGAGTATACTCGAGGTTGCAAAATCTTACAGTTCACTCACCCCTCTCATTAGGAGACGTCACACGGTCCCACTTGAAGCTATTGTAGCGCTTTTGTTTGAATAGGTTTGCTTATTGATAAATGAGCGTTCAATCATCGTTTTGTAAGAAAGTTGTAAGTGTTTACTTTAGGTACTTTACCATAACGGTAATTAGAGTACGTGGACTTTTATTTGAGACAACATAAATAATACAGGATGTTGCAAAAGTAAATAATACTTGGGGATTTGTATTAAAAAAATGTAATTCGAACACTTTTTTTTCAAAAATATTTTACCTCAAAAACTATGTACAATTTTCAAAAACTATTTTTTGATATTAATGGTAGCTGCAGTTAACAATTGTTTATACCTACGGCATTTGATGTGCTCTAAGGCTCCAACACGAAACACTCAGTATATTATATCCAATATATTAACTATTACCCCCAAAATAGAAAGTTATGATAGACTTACAATGGCATTACAAATCACTTACTATTCCTATAAATTCTTTATAAAAATCATAAACTGGCTCAAAATCTCTTTACCCGCTGTTAAAGTCTTAAAAATTCAAATAAGTAACTTAATATTACCAGCATAACATTATTAATTATGCAATGTTGTCTATATCCATCATTTTAATTAATAGCCTGTTTTTATATTAAAAATATGACATTTATAAAAACATGATCCGTCAAACTGTTTTTTAAACGAAACATCAAATGTTTATTGCTGCCGGCAACAAATTAATAACATAACATGTTTTAGCTGTTTTAGTTAGTGAAACTAAAGCAGTAAAGTCATTTTAAAATCTCGAAATCGTAAATTATATTTGCTGTCAAACGGGTGGAAACATTTTTCGTGTATAAAAAAGATTGAGGGAACGTAGTTACAACATAAACATAGCCATTATACATAGCATTTTTATATATATTATGCTAGTTCTATGTAAACGAAACTAGGTATACTACGCATGTTTTTAGTCACCTAAATTTTTATGTTTCACTTTTGATGGTTTAGACGCCGCAAGCTCTTACATCTTCTTTCTATTAAATAATAAACACTGCAGAAGTTATGGCACTATGACGGACTGACGGACAGACGGGACAGACGGCGGACGGACCGATTGGATGATTTTATATGGGTAACGATAGAAGCGGTAATGTATAAAGATAATTATTTCGAATAAGCTAACAGTATTGATGCCAACGTTGCTATTGTCATATCACGACTCACTAAAATAGGGTTGTCTTACTCTTGCATAATGACCGTGAGAAGGACAGCAATACACTTAGTTTAATCGATTTTAATAGAATAGGCACTATTAATTCCATGTCATAAATATTTAAAATTATTTTATAAAATATACATTCCAGTTTAAAAATAGGCATTAAAGCCTCAACTTCTATATGACTGGGCACGCAACGGCCTTAATCTTTCAATCGCAGAGCTATCTATGAATATTAATGAGCAAAAAGTCATGTTTTCTCGTCTCCGGTGAGCGACGGTGCCTTTTAAACATAAAACGAATAAAAAATACTGGCAGATGTGAATAAAATCGATGAAGCAATAGTAATAATATCAGCAATTAAAATATTGACAACCCTGAGACGTAGCGTTTTTGTTTTTTTTTGATACGTCATATACAGGGTTATACTTCAATTTAAAATTGTAAATTGCAAAGTAAGTAAAAAAAAAAAAAAATTTGCAAGCGTTAATATAATGAATGAATAAATATCTAATTAAGATCTTAAGAAAAAGTAAAATATTGCTAAAGTGTAAAATCTGCTAAATCAGTCGGCTAGATGCTAGCATCAAATGCTTTGAAGTACGGTTAAACTCATCAAATAGTTCACTCGACTAAAAATAATACATCATGTTTGTCATTAAAACAACTAAATCGAGTAACAAGCGAACTATTAATTACTAAGCTTAGCGCACACGCGCGAACCCAACTGTAAAACTATTAACGTAGTAGTCCGAATAGTTTTGAAATAGTTACGTTGGCTCGCCGCCAGGGGCAGCACCGTGATAGATCGCGGTACCCTGCGTTTGACATGGCTGTAAACAAAAATAATAAATAAGAACGTACAGAACGAATGTTTTGATATATTTGGATTTTGTTTTGGTTTATAGCGTTCGTTGCGAGTTTTATTGGTTTTACGTAAGATTAGAAGTGACGCGAGGTGTGTTTTATGGCAGTCGGGATCGGACGTTTATGTTGATTGCCAATTTTTAGGCTCTTTTTTTAGTTAACTTGTCAGGGGAGTGTCAAGAATTATTAAATCGTCTTCGTTATTTTAGGATTGTGAAATACGTCTTATGAGATGTAAACAATCTAGTTGATGGATGTTATTTAAAACAAACTTAAGAATATATGGCGATTAGCATCAGATAAAGAATGTACCTTACAGATGATATTATAACAAAAGACTTAAATAAAAAAATCTAAAACATCTCATCAAATAAAACCAGCGCAAGACTTATATTAAGGTACCCCAAGGCGAGGTTAACAATTTACAACTTAAGTTTTGACAACTTACAAGACTTAATATTCGCTACTATATTCTAAGCTTTATGATAGAAGTATTTACAAGTATTTTCTTGCGAAGAGTCTCAGGGGGTTCCTTATTATGAGGGTAATGCTAAGGGTCAGTTCTGACTTTGGAGGGGTAATTATGTACGGTCAAAGAAAAGTACGCGAGGGAACGTTTAGGGTGTCAACAAGTTTTCATATTTTGTTCGTCAACCAACTGGAGGACGAAATTGTCCTTTCGTGAAATTTTGCAACCTCTCTTGAATGTCTTCTTTTGTGGACGTTTTTATGTTTGGACTTTATATTTTGTGAAATGTTTGCAATTGTGTTGTTTATAAGTTAAGTAACATAAGTTAGGGATAAGTAGCGTTTGTGGATCTGTTTAATTATCATTTTGAGTCTCATATTAAGCTGTGATTAAGCTAAGAGTTTGTAGTATCGAGTAGGCCTCATGATCGTTATAGGTACATCTGAAAGACAACATTATTTCTAGTTGTTTCAAAAGATGATTCTTAGCCTGTGGCCGCACGGATAAAGCGATGGTAATTTCTATACAAATTTTCGCTTGTGTGATGCGAACACAGTCATATTATGTTCATAAGGGTTTGATCGCTGTCGCGTCGATGTCGCATCGCTATCGCGTCACGGTCGCCTTACCACTGCGGCCGCGGCCTTAATTCATAGCCAACAGAATTCGCATCAATACCCTTTACATTTATAAACGACTAATGGTGGTCAAAAATTAAAACATATTAATTTTTAATAATTTCACGTCCCAACCGCGAGTGTGCCGATTTTCATCCTCCGAGGTCGCTATACAGTTATTAAATACAATTTGGGCCGTTCCCGAGTGCCCTCTAGCACTTCCGGGAAGCCTAGCGACTTCCGCCGCCCGACTTCCGGTAGGATACTGCGGGTTATTCCGCACTTTTTTTCGAGTGCTCCTTCTACCGAGTGCCTTTTTGTCCTGAAAATAGAGTTTTTTCACCGAAAAATGAAATGATGTAAATGGACATTATGTATTTTTGTGACGTGATATTTTTATCAGATGGAACAACATTTATATATCGTTGTCTGAATTGTAAATATTTTGTATTTTTTTTTTCAGATAATTGACTATGAACTCCTGAGAATGATCCTTTACATATAAAAATTGCCAGACTAACTCACCAACTGTATGGTTCCAAACTAAGTAATGTATACTATGGCTACCTTACAATGAACTGGGGGCGATTCCAGTGATACCCAGACAAGAGCAAATTATGAAAAGGCCGTTTCCAAATTTTGCCTCTGGTGGGAGTCGAACCCGCAACCACCCGATGCAGTTGTCCAAGCGGCATATGCTTGAACTACTGCGCCAAGTGGCCATGTTTAACTTTTACGCGAGAAAATAATGTACATAGGTCTACAACATGCGACAGAAATAAATCCAAAAAACACCTTTAAAAAAGTTTTGTTTTAAAAAACTAAACAAGTGTGTCCAAAAATCAACAGCTACTTTCCGAGGCCTGTTAGCAGATCAGTTGATAGATAAATGGACGAAAAATGTAAAAAGAACTCCCAACACCCATACTATTCTGTTCAGTTGTTCCCTGTCTGTCAGTATACAAACAAACATACATTCCCAACACATTTGCGGTCACCAAAACGAATTAACAATCCTTAATACCAAACAACAAGGATTAAAATCGAATGGAAAGACGTAACAGCAACAGCAAATCAAAAGCTGGTAAACTACACAATTCAATTCAACGACTACCGTCAAACAATAATGAACGTTATGTGCGGGTAGTTAATGTCAATTTTGTGTGTGAACCCGCAAGATGTTTGCCACATGGTAATCTAGTTAACTAAATATATGAAGAGGATTGTTTAGAGGACATCCGTTGACGGACATTGAGAGGTTTTGTTTCGGTTAACTAAAATTGAACACAATTTACAAAGGATACTCGAGTTTACTTATTCTTGAAAGTGAATTATGATAGAATTATTATTGGAACTTGGACGTATACCTACAACTAACTAAGACTATGAACAGACATTATTTAGATAAAGAATGTACCTGTAGATTTGACAAGCGCGTACACCCGTAAGGGACAAAAGATGTATAATCCTGCTAAATTACGCTTAACCCTAATGTCTATGGAACGTGATCTGACGTATACTACTTCTAAATTTGGTTGGGTGATGCTTTGTTTGGCTCATCCTGGACCAAAGACCTACCAAAAGTTTGTGCCCAACAAACTTAGGGCGATATGCAGAAAGTGACAAAAGATAGTACGTCTATCTCTTTCACTATTAGGATATCGGGCGTAAGTATGTCTCGCTCAAGCACGGTATTATTATTACCGTGTCATCTCTATTGATGCTTTCTCCATGGACATAATAGATATTTGTCAAACAGCGGGAAACGGCAACGTGGCAGGCCTGGAAACAGATGGCGGGATGAGCTGGATTCCTACTTGACGGATTGGTCCCGGGTAGCGATAGACCGGAGCAAGTGGAAAAAGGGAGCCTTTGCCCTGCAGTGGGACAGTATAGGCTAGAAATTAAATTGCATGAATCATAAGTTAAGCACGAACGATCGAAACATTAAAATTTATGCAGCCATTATAAATCAGTTAATTGGCTTTGAAAGTCATTTCTAATCAGGATATCCATTCCGGCACAGTTTATTTTGTATTTTGCTAAACCTTTGGGTATCAAATTAGAGGGATACTCTCCAGAGCCCTTTTTTCCTGTTTCGTAAAAAGGAAGTATAAAATTGACCTTAATTAAAATAAACATGGGACGATTTCATTATTTTAGGGATTTTTTACTGTTTTAATCTAATTAGTGTTTTTGTCACTTTCATTAGGAGATTTAATAACAATTACTAGAATATAATAATATCCTGGGAGATTTTCTACATACGGCTACCTGATCCCAAACTAAGCAGAGCTTGTACTATGGAAACCAGATAACTGATATTACTACATATACTACTTTTTTATTTGTAAATACATACTTAATATACATAATTACACCCATACTCCGGACATACAGACATGTTCATGCACACAAATGCATGTCCCGGGTAGGAATCGAACCTACGACTTGCAGCGTGAAAGGCATGTTTTATATTTTACCAAATAAGCGTTTGTAATCAGATAAAAGAAAATCACAAACTACGAATGATACTGCAAATTCAACTTACAAACAAGCAATTATTATAACACCAAGAAAAAAGGTCCCAGGTTCGATCCCCGGTGGGGCATGCACCAATGGATGAATTTTCATCTATGTGCATAATTTACAGTTCGCTGACGGTGAGGGAAAACATCGTGAGGAAACCTACCTATCCCTCGGGATTAGGTAATAGTCAGTTCCTGTATACACGGCGACAAGGTTCACCACCTGTCACGTTGGGTTCTGACTATCTGGTGAAACGTGGGCTTTGAGTTGGCTTAATACCTCACCTCCAAAATGTGGAGGTGTATGGCCACTCAAGCCTCTGACTACCCCCAAATGGGGATAAAAGTCGTGACGTTACACACATTACACAAAAAAAAAACTCAATACTTCAGATGTAGATGTTCTCACAGATTAGTGCCTGATACCCTCTTACATCGCAGTAATTAAACATGTGCTTAGTACACCAAACATGCAAGCAGCGAAATTCACATAATTATCATTTCTATGTACCTATTAAAAACAAGAAGGACAAGAACGTAAGATTATTGACAATACGGACATGCATTTAATATTCCTCTGTAGGTACTGAGCCCATGGACTCCGTTTAGTAGGACACACAATTTTGGACAGTCATATGGCTCCTGTAACAACGACTTAAAACACAAACAACAATATGCAAGCAGAAGCAGAGAACAAACTAATTGTAATGCCCTAAATCCAAAACCACGGGACTGCCGAGTACTCTCGAGAACTGGGGTCTCAGTCCTAGACAAAATACTTATGCAAATGAACCCAGCACTCGCAAAATACTAAGCCCGCAGTGAAGACATCGACGTGAAAGATTAGGTCTGCAACTAGAGGATTTAACTTCTAAGATGAGATGTATTAGACTGTCAGGGGTGGCGCTTAAATTCCAAGTTTCTAAAGTTTTCACTGAGGCAAGTTGTTATCAACTCAATCTTTAAGAATCATCCTAAAGATTGAGTTGATAGACGCACCTGACCTTGGCCTATAATTAGGTGCAACAATATGAGGTGAACGGCGCATCCGAGCAATCAGTTTTGACGTCTGACCACGTAGACAGATTTCTCGGGCGCGCCGCTTGCTTGTATTGGACGCATTCAGATGCGTACACATGACCCGAGCAACCGCGCCCGAACCATCAGCTATGACATTATGCCTATGCGTTCAAACGTCAATGATTGCTCGGGAGCAATCCTCGCTCTTCTAGAAGCACCTGACTCAAGAAATAATGGAAATGTTTTTATCAAAAATATAAGCGATATAAAATCTGTTTTATGTGATACACCCAATCTTGGAAGGTGCTCACGCGAAATCAAATTAATTTCCCGAACCCTACAGGTACTTCAAGTGAATCTCTCCTGGCGATTTGAATAAACAAAAATAAAATTTCAATTTGAGCCGGCCGACCCTCGGAAAGCCTGGCTCAGCATCGGTCTCGAGGTAAATCCCACTTTGATCGACTTCCCAAGTTTAGCGATACCCTTAGGTATGACAGGGTTTCGGACACATTCCGTGACGGCCATTCGTTGTCAAATAACAATGATTAGTTATTCTAAACGCATCAAAGGCATCAATGAAAGGAAGTCTATCGACATACTTTTGTTAACTGATTATGGAATGAAAGGTCATAGGAAGTTTATAAAGCATCGCCTAAAATTTGGTTTGTTGCACCATTATCATAATTGCGAATGGCTTTTTTATGATCAACAGCCCACCCAGAAGACATAGCTCTATCTATGGGTCTTGTCTTAGAAATTTTATAAGATCACCCGACTCTAGCAATAGCAACCTATGACGTGAAATAGCTTAGCGGGAAATTAAAACTATTATTCTATGATAATAACTTCAAGTTTAAAGTTATCCATGGAACAAAATGAACAACAGAAGAACTTAAGTAACTTAAGGAACTTAAAATAAGTACAAAAGATATAACTACAATACATGACGGTCACGGTAAGTTACTTAGGGAAAATAGTGTTAATCAGTTTGAGTCATCGGCAAATGAACTCAATACTTTGATGCAAGTAGACAATGCGGTCTAATGAACGGACATCGTAAACGGGAAAGGCGACTCAGTATACACTATACATCTTACATCATAGTATTAATAAAGCATTGTCACTTTATGGATGTAAATCTTTCCTCCTTATGATTCATGTTACATTGAGGTTTGAGGTTGCTTTTACAGCAAATATACTGACTCATTACGAAATCCCAAAAACGATGCCTAGAAATATAAAAATTTGTACACTTGTTCCACTTTGATTATCATTTATGAAATCGCGGGATATAACTATAGTTACTAAGTTGAACAGCAGATAAAATATTGAATCTTCTGACAAATCATCAAAGAAAACTTTCCACTTCATACAGTCAAAACAAAAGCAACCAATTCTAAATAGAGAATTGAGCACACGCAAACTGAACGACATATCAGCTTACGACAAAAAGCATAAAGCAAGACCGAAATCTGTAGATCCGGAAATCAGGACATTGGTTGTTAAATTTAACACGTGGTAAGATAACTGTAACATCCGAGGACTGTTACGACTCATAAAAGCATAGCTATGCCTGCGTCGTCATAAAACGCCAGTATTGGATATCGGAGGTACAGTCTCATAAATGGCAACTTGTAAAAACTGAACGATCGTTTAATATAGTGAGTGGTTAAATTTGATACGAACAGCGGTGAAATATAGGACGAGTTAAATTGTGAAGTTTACGAGATAAGGTATCAGAATTTCAAGGAAAACTATACTACGATAGAGTTATTGTAGGGATCAATGGACTAAGAAATCTTTAACCTGGATACCTAATATGAGCAAAAAACTTTGCAATTCAATGTGACTAGAAATAACCCTAGATCGGGACCAATGACGAGAGAGGGAGGGGAGCTAAGAATGGGACAAAAATCAGGCTACATAAAAAAACTAATTGAAACTGTTATCTACACTTGTAAACTAATCTTAATATTGTCTCAGTTCTGAAATTCAAAAGCAATTCTCGAAAATTTCTTTCCGAGATTTAGTGAACCCGCCACACTTTCGACGCCACAGCTAATGGACGAATAGTCCGAACAAAGAATTCTCTAAATAAATCTTTAACAGAAACAAATTCAGAAAATCAAAGTAACAGTCAAACATCGGTTAGTCCTATTCTATTTATGTGACATATTGTTATAAACAATAAACTCAATGATGGCCCATTTCTAATCTCATCTATTTCAAGCTCTTCACGTCCCTAATTTATTTTTAAATCCGATGCCCATGTTCCATTTTATCTCGACGCTCCATTTTTTCCACTCTCTCAATTTCAACCCGGAACACCGAAACGTTCCAACAGACCAATTATCGTGGACGGGTCCATCCGACCAGACCTTCGTTCTTACTCATTACAATTCCATTAACAAAAGCAGGGTTGCCCAATGGTTCTGAGGCGCATTTAAAAAGACCGGCAACCTTTAACCCGTGGAGTCTTTGTGGGCGTGCTTGTACTGCCATTGTAACACTCCTGAGCTATTTCAAGTGTCAAATTAATGATCCAAAACAGTGTGGCGCTCGCGACCCCGTTTTGTAGAATGCTCCACAGTATGCTTTGGTGCAAGTTAGAAGTGCTATGGTGCTTTATGATGACGCGATTATGGTATAATATCATCGATATTAAAATTCATCATTGTATTATCTAAAAATCTGTTAAGGCTACTTTCTTTGGTGTTGGGATTGGGCTACTCACTCGATTCATTTCTTTTCCCAATTATTTTAACTTAGAATCAAAATCTATAATGGACCCTATTACAAAACATTCCATCATTTGTTCAAGGAAATGTGTTAAAATTCAAAATTCTAATCCCAAACTGATTATCGCTTTTGTGCTGGTTCGTGATTTCAAGTTTAAAAGAATTGTACTCGCAGGATGTTTTCGAAAGTCGTTGCCTCCAACCATTTATAGCTTACACCACATACACGCTGCAGTATTGTGCAATAGATGTTACGTGGATAATCTTATCGCTACAACCTATCTGAACTTTTGCACGCCCCACCACTTGAAATATCTTCGGCGCATCTTTCACGAGATGACTTTCATTTGCATCTCTTGTTAAACCCATCCGTTGCATAATTAATGACCGAAGTATGATCATCAATCTTTGTAAAGTGATTAGGAATGCTTGTGGCATAAATTTTTAAGATGTCAGCATTTTGCTGACCCCGTGTCATGGCGTTTATTGATGCAATAAAATGATGTTCGGTGATAAAAAGTTGCTGAGAATGGTGTTAAATAATCTGTACTCACTGTAAATCTATTGTGTCAATGAAAGCGTCACAGATTGAGAATTATGACATAATCTTCACGGCATCCGGACTAAAGGAAGTTCGAATGGCTGACACCAAAACGTTACTTGTTTTTGGTGAGTTTTTGTGACAATTATCTAACAGTAGCTTGGGACTTTGATTGTCACCGTAGATTTAATGCGGTGCGACTAAATCATGATCATGTAATTATTTTAGCAGATTGTTACCTTCTAGCATTGCAATCACTAGACTTGTGCTCAGCGCACCACTACATGCAGCGAAATCCACACATCTGTAATTCACCAGAAGATGAGCCGTATGGCAATACCTACATGTTCAACATTCTTTTCCACAAGCGACCGAGTCTTAACTCAGTAGTCAATACAGTAAGCTATGTACATGGACTCCGTTTAGTAGGACATTCTACTTTGCGATAGTCATATCTCTATGTCTCCCTCCTTCATGGCCCTCCTTCATTCAATTCCATTCATTTATTAATACGAGCGACATGGAACTTGAAGCAGTCGCCATGGTCGAAATCTACCGGATTCGATAATTATATCAGACAGGGTCCATAATCAAGATTATAAAATTTACAATTATAAAAATCAATATTAGTAATAATAAGAAATCAAATAAAACAATCAATTAATTAATAAATACCATAAATTAATGATTAATGTCATAGTAATAAACTCAGAATCATCGTCAGCTTCGTATAAACTTCGTAAACTATTAAAATTTGAATTTTAATTGTTACCATAGACTAAGTTATTCCTATCAGATGTATTGGCGTGTTTGGTCGATCAGAGCGGTAGAGATAGGCCAACGGACAGCACGTTCGACCCAATTGCTAAATCTGCCCACGACCTGAGGTTACGACACATTTCAATTAGTTCAACAGATGTTTGTAGGATTCTGGTTCGAAAATCATGAAGGCGAAACGAAGATTGCATTTTCAAATGGTTTTAGAAGTCACTTATAAAACCTATTTTTGATCTAAAGGCGGTTCCTCTGAATGAGGTCGCCGAGTCAAATGAACTTTCGGAATTGATTTTGCTCCGAGTGTTACGGTGTACGCCCATAATCTATTATGTTCGAAAGAATGCCAGTCCCGATACTTTTTAAAAGCTATGACTTAGGGCCTCCGCAGACTTGCTACTTTTAGCATCGGCGACCGGCGATTTTGTGATGTATCGATGCTGCGTCGCGTTTCTTCGAGCGCGAACGAGCGAGACGCAGCATCAAAATCGCCGATCGCCGATGCTAAAAGTAGCAAGTCTACGGAGGCCCTTACTTACCTTGATAACATTTATAGATTCTTGTAAAACAGGTAACTTCTTTTTCAGGGTGGTATTTTTAAGTAAGACCACATACCATTTATCATTAGCGTCATGACCATGACAGATGTTAGCAAAAAAACGAACAAAGCAAAATAAGGCCCGACGACGTTATCTAGTCGTGCACATTTCGCTTCGTGTTATCTAAAGGACAGCGACGTAATATGCGCGGGCGCAACTGATCAATGCGAATCGACTACAAAAGATTTACGAGCGCCCCGTTAAAAGCTGCGTGAATTATGCTATTATAGCTATCCCTTTCCACCGCACGGTGAGAAACCCGTGCGAGTAGGACAGCTGTCTTGTTTAGGAGTACTTTAGTTTGAACTTTGTGAAAGTTCGTGGAATTTGTACGAGGCGTGGAATCTTTAGTTACGAAGTAATAAATGGGATAAGTCATTTGATCTCGGCTGTTAGTTAAGGAAATCGTGTAAGTGATCGAGATAAGTATTTTATACAAAATATTGATGTGTTGAATTCAAATGAAAGTAATTAACACTATCGGCCATCTTAACATCCGCTCCAAACAACCTGATATGACGCCTGATTAAAAGAAGCTATAGGAGAATATAGTAAACAGTGTATCTTATTTCTTGGCATTGATCTGTCCCTAATCAGAAGGCCGTGTGGACCTGTGATACTGGCTAGACACCTGTTACAAAAGTGATTCTCCTTTAGCTTTTGATGGAAAGTCATGCTCGAATCCCTTCAAGTGATTGCAAGGTCTTCGACTTTTTCTCTTTGGACTCTTTTTTGTATTTGCGGTTATGCAAAAAGCAATTGTTAAATCCAAATGTTGATACAATGCAATCATGTTACGTAACGTTTCCCCCATTGCGAAATCATATTCCAATTCCCAGTTTGCAGCTTTAATTCGTGCAGTTCCATAATTTTCCTTTATGAAATCCTCCCTACAGTTAACTTCGTGTTTTTCTTTCAGTGTTCAGCTCATTAAAATTTTACAGAGGCCATTAACCCGGATCTGACCTCGTAAACGAAAATTTTGAAACTGTTTTCTTCGCAAATTAGCTGATTAAAAATTGGGTGCATGTGCTTTAGAAGTAATCAGCGTATGTTTATTCTGTCATGGGTCAGATAGGACTTGCTCCCCAGGCAAGTAATGTGAGGACTTTTAATATGACGTCATCATATGGCATCCGACATTCCATTGCAAGAGTTGGAGCTATAACAAATACAGTAAGGTTTTTTATTGCCTAGGCACCACCTGATAGTAAGTGTAAACCGCCGCCCAGGACATCTGCACCTTAAAGGTAGGAGTTCGATGGACGCGGCAGACGGCAGACGTCAGACGTTCTCATAGAAATTGTAATGCCGTCTCCCGTCGCGGCACATGTCATCGCCACAATTTGTATGAGATCGACTGACGTCTGCCGTCTGCCGCGTCCATCCAACTCCTACCTTATGAGGTACAGAGAGCCAATAAGGATGTAATATTGGTGAATTTGACTCCTGCTCCAGCATGTCGTCATCCTGGAGTCTACTTGTATTGGGATCCGGACTATCTTACACACAGAGTAAAGACTAAAGAAAGAGGAGGCCCTTATTAGATATTTGTATGAAAAAAAAACGTGGTCACTGTTTTTTCATTTTCATTTTACTATTTACCGGTAAATAGTTGAACTACTCGCTTCGTTTTATGTCGATGTTAGTACTAGGCCGACCACTCGGCCGACTTGCTTAGGGCCAGTCCCCTTAGTAACTGGTCCATGATCTTACACTTGTATTTCAAGACCCAACTAGGATTATCAGTAGCTTCTAAAGTGTTCTAAATCTTAGACCGATTGACGGATTTTGCAGGCTTCTGATTTATCATAGATGTTATAGTAAGTGAGCCAACCTATCGTACCCTCAGTAAGACGCAGGATTTTATAAATTACGACCATGGTTTATAAGCTACGACCACCTCCGTCTAATAATAAGCGTGACATTTTATTCAATCGCGCATTGTTGCAACAAAACCCTGGAGCTATTTATGTACTGTCGTATGCAAACATTGTTATCAGAATACCTAATATTGAATGTGTAGAGCGTGCTATCGGTGAAGTCAACGTGTGAGTCATATCCAGTATATGACTATCAAGTATTGTAAGCATAGGTGAGGTACTCTACCCTGATGATTGTGATGCAAATGTACTAGGCACTTATAAATACTGAGGAATTATAGGTATCTAAAGTTCTAGGGGCCTAGTCGCTTGACAACTGCCATTTTAATGCCATCAGCAGGCCCATTGCGTATGTTTTTCGACAATGTTTCAATTGGTTTCGTGCATCCTGTGATGCTTTATCAATTGAAATTGGGACGGGTCTGGACTTAACTCTTCCCGATTTCAATCAATTTCGATTGATAAAGCATCACGAAATGAACGAAACCAATTGAAACATTGTCGAAAAAGTTACGCAATCGGCCTGCTGTAAGCTAATAGGGCAATTAATACTACTGTCAAAAATCCGAAGTCTGATGTAGACTGATAGCCAACAGTTTTGCTATTGTGTGGTAGAATCACCAATCAGAGAAGAGAACAAGGGCCTTATAGCTTCTCTGATTGGTTGGTCAGAATGTCAAAATGCCAGTTCAATAGCAAGGAGACTAAATTTTACGACAGCTGAAATGGTTGGCAATAGCATTGCCGCTGCTATTAATAGACGGGAAAATTAAAAATCCGTCATAATTCAACAACTTTCATCATATTCTACGCCATTATTGATAAGCGACTCAGGCCCTGGACTTTTGCTTCCGGTCATGTCTCCAAATATTACAGATGGATTTTTTAAATGTGATTACAAAAAAATATTAAGGTGAGGTTAAATATAAGTTCAAGTACCTTATAATGTCACTATCAATAACACAAATTTATTTATTAGTAACTATGTTTGTTGAAAGCTATTGAATATTAAAATTAATTGAGTGAGGGCACTAGTTCAATGTAATCAAAAGTATAATTCTCAATTTATGGGATGTTTAATGTGTGATAACGATTTGTGTCATAAATAATAGTCTCATTTCTTTATTGAAATTAACTTGAAGACAGTAAAATGTATAATTTGAGTAAATTATTATATTTAAGACCCTTAACATCACCTCAATTACAGACCTAAATGAATCGCTGCTACTTTAAAAAAAACTATTTAAACATGGATTCATGAAAGTTCCGCGCGCGCGCTCTCGCGGAGACCAATCATTAATCTATGTATTTTAATTCTAATTTCATAAAGAACGAATATGCAAGTATGTATTACTCAATACAGCCGTGATTTTAGAACCAGACAATAATAGACACAAAATGTTATCTGAGAATCAAACCCGGCTCTTTTGTGTTCGCTGAAGAATCGCTTACGTTGCGCAACCGAAGGGCGTGCATAGACACCGTTACTATTTAAATCGACAATGCCATAAATCGTCTATGGATATTGTCTATGCATTGCTTTGATATTTCGAGAAGATTTTTAAACTGTACAAGTTGGTTTAATTTTATTATAATAGAACATTTCGGCACTTTACCATGCATGTTTCATGCTCATTTCATAAGCAGTTTTGACAAAGCTTCAGCCGAATGGACGCTACCCAAACTTATAAGTTCCATTTTTTATTGGAAACATCATTATTTGTTATTTTTGTAATACCTCCTTATATAACATTCATGTCAATAGCTACGTCCAGCAGTGTCACATGCCGCGCGAGGAAAATTTTCCTCGCCAAGTTTGACTTGCCTCACGTGAGGCAAATGCGCGCCCTGCCTCACCTGAGCACTCACATTTGCCTCGCCTTGTTTGGCAGTCGTGAGACAGAACGATGTCAAACGTGTCAAACTGATTGATCGGGTAGGTATACCTTTCCCTGTCTAGAGTGTCAGTTGCCTCGCCCTTTGCCTCGCGCGGCATGCGACTGAGGCAAACGTCGTGCTTCGCGAGGCATGTGGGTGAGCAGCCTCGCGCGGCATGTGCATGTTGTAGACACGTCTAATAAAGCAGTTTTTAAATTTAGATTTATTCCAATGTTGCCTCGAATAAAACAATCCAAATTCTCTTCGCATTTTATGCCTTAGGTACTCGCCACATGAGGTAATGTTATTTAAAATTCATTGTTTATTATGAGTCCCTTTTAACTAAATCTCGATACCACAGTCAAACCGATTGCAGGATTTTGTGGGGCTATATATGATACCAACTGTATACTCTACCTATATTTATGAAATAAATAAATAATTACCTGATCGAGTGCGGTTTTCGGCGGACAATATAATATGTAGTATGTGCAAGTGAAGTAGGTACCTTCACTTGCATTAACTTAAGGTGTTAATTATGTCTAACTAGCTTTTCCCCGCGATTTCTTCCGCGTAGAATTTAAATTTAAAAAAAAACGGATTTCTGATCCCGGATCCCGTATCGCGGATCCCGTTTCCCGTTTCATCCGGATCCCGGATCCCGTTTGCTGGATCCCGTAGTCCGGATCCAGCAAAAATATAGCCTATGTTACTCAGGGATAATGTAGCATTCTAATGGTGAAAGAACTTTAGAAATCGGTCCAGTAGTTTTTGAGTTTACTCATTACAAACATACATGCAAAACTACAAATCCTTTCTCTTTATAATATTAGTATAGATAATAGGGAAAAAGTTAGTTTTTTACTAAACGTAGGGTCATGCTAACCTGTTTAACAATATTAAACAAATACCTTATTTCACAATGTAGAAAGAAAATAAACGTTCGAAGGTTGTTCTTATAAAGGTTTTTATTCCCAGTTCGTTCGGATTTCGGCGCCAGAGCTTTCCAAAAGATAAAAAGCCAATAACAATAGTGACGCTTAGCAAAAGGCATTGGACAAAGCGACGGACGCCATCGTAAGGTGCCGCTGAGTCAGCTGTGAGTGCCACCGCCCGCCATATTGGATTTTTATTTTTTAAAACTGCGAGCATAGACAAACGATTGGAATGAGTTCGGATACGAGATTCGTTTTTATCGAGTTTGCAGTTTCTAATAGCTGTTTGGATTGTTTTGGTGTTTTGATAATTTGGGATGCAAATAATGAAATGGTCAGTGGGTTTGTATTTAGGTACAGTGCTGGAATCATAGACAGGAGAAAATAAAAAAAAACTATTTGGCTAGAATAGTATGCAGGTAAATTTGAATTAGGATTTTTTTCATCAATACGGCTCTGCCTTGCAGGTAAAGCTTTTATTCCTATTAAAAAAGAAAGCTGTGTACCAGGTTTAATGCTTCGGTCGTAAATTCAACTATTATTGGGAAGTTATTTCTATCTAAGTCTTTGGAAAACTATTAAGTCAATTTGCGAGACTACCAAAAAGATAAATGTATCAACAGACCTTCTTAAAACTCATCCTAACCAAAAATTATCTCTAAATAATTGCAACGAATACTTCTCGAATATAGGTAGCACGCTTGCGAATCGTATTCTAGACGTAATAACAGAAACCCAGACTTCTATAATGAATAAATTCAAGCCTCCTGCAACTTGCGCCCATTCTCTATTCTTTACACCTACTGATCCCCAAGAAGTTGAAGCTTATATAAATCAATTAAAAAGCGATAGTGCGCCCGGCCCTGATAACCTAAGCCCCCGATTTATCAAATCTATTAAAGCATCTATCTTAGTACCCTTAGCTCACATCTGTAATCTAAGCTTGGAAACGGGCGTATTTCCTGACGACTGGAAACTAGCCGCTGTGTCTCCTATCTATAAAAATGGTCCAAGAGACTCCCCTAACAATTATAGACCTATTGCGTTACTAAATATTTTCTCAAAAATTTTAGAGAAAATAGTCAATAACCGCCTTACTCGCTATCTCGAGAAGTATAACATAATTTCAGACACCCAATACGGTTTTAGACGAGGCAGATCAACTGAAGATGCTGCTACTTTACTTACTAATACTGTCTCCAAGCATCTAGATGGCGGTGATCACTGTATTGGCGTTTTCCTTGATTTGGCTAAAGCCTTCGACTCTGTTTCTATTAATATCCTTCTAGCAAAACTAGAAGCAACTGGAATTCGCGGTCTACCGCTATCCTGGTTCACTAATTATCTTTCCAATCGTAAACAATTTATAAAAATAGGTCAACACCATAGTGATCCACTTCCAATAACCTTTGGCGTACCTCAAGGGAGTGTACTGGGTCCAGTTCTATTCCTTTTATATATAAACGACCTTCTGAAAACTAACCTATTTAATGCTAAAATCATTTCTTACGCTGATGACACAGCAATACTCTTCCACGGACCAACATGGGAGAAAACACTTAAAACGGCGGAGTCAGGAATCTCCAAAATTACGAAATGGCTAAACTTCAACTTACTTACCCTAAATATTAGTAAAACCCAATTTATTACATTTTGTAAAACACAAGCTTCAAAACCACCATTCAGACCAATAATTAAAATACACTCATGCCAAGATTCCCAGAGCAATAACAACTCATGCGACTGTCAACACATAAAACGCACAACAACAATAAAATATTTAGGTATAACATTAGACGAATGTTTAAACTACAAAGAGCATTTATCCCTCCTCTCCGGCCGCGTCAGAAAGATAATATATATAATGAAAAATTTAAAAACCTGCGTTCCATCTCACATTCTTCAACTAGTTTACAAAGCTTTGTGCCAGTCTGTGATGCAATACTGCATCTCTGTCTGGGGTAATGCCGGTAAAACCTATATGTTAAGCTTAGAAAGAGCCCAACGGGCTATAATTAAAGTACTATTAAATAAACCTTTCCGTTTCCCAACTATTACATTATACCAAGAATTTCCAGTCCTTACTGCTCGACAATTATTCGTTCTCAGTGCTACGTTGAAATCTCATTATACCACCATAACTAACTTACCTGCCCACGAATTACTCTTATCCAGAAGAGTTTATAGAATACCAGTACCCCCAGTAAAATCCTTATTAGCTACGCGTTCACCCATGCACTCACACCCTTACACTTATAATATCGTTTGCAAATTTTGTAATTTGAAATCCATCTCCTTGTTTGCATGTAAAAAAATCGTAACAGAGTGGCTTCTTACGCTTTCTTATAATGACACCGAGGACATGTTAATTCCTCTCCGGTAGTATTTCAAATATACCTTACAGACGAAACATACAACATACTTTTCAAACATACACACAACCACACGTGCACTCTCACTCACTCACACTCACTCACACACACACATACATACACACGCACACACATACACCACACTCAACACCTCATACATTCTACACCCACACACACACATTATTCTCAAAGACACAAACACACCCCTACAACCTCGACATTAACTTCCTTTTATCTTCAACTGTATTTTAATCTCTTACTAATTTTAATTCTTTAATTTAATTTATTAATATTTTATCTTAATACTTAATTGTTTAATATCTTTGTACTAATATCTCATTATTAATTTCTGGCCTTTGCGATACAGGCCCAGAGCCTAGTGCAAAGGCCGCTGTATAAACATTGTGAAACTGTACTTTGAAAAATAAATGATTTAATGATTTAATGATTTAATTTATTAGTTGAATTTACGAAAGGGACCAGGCATGCCTGAAGTTTCTGGTAAACTTAACCCCGGATTGTTAAATTAATAATTCAATAACAAATCTCCGAAATACTAATCCACAGTTTAATATTGGAAGCACAGAGCCCAATTTAAATTCGAGGTTATTTGTTCACGTCCAAACAACTTTTATTACAGAAGCCATTTAAGTGGCCCAGTTTACGTCAGCTACTAAAATATTACATTTGTTATTCATAACAATACCGCTTTCTTTGTATAACAAACAAGCCTCTAGTTTGGTAAAGAAATTTAATTAGAATCGCTGGTAATTATTTTGCCAACGAGTCACACGTGCTTCTAAAATATAAGTAATAAATCATTGTCACGGGGGACCTCGATAAGTGCTAAAACAAAATGAAAATTTCACCCAAAAATTTCACGGGTACAGAGTAAAAATCACCGCGAGAATTACGCCGCAAACTTTTTTAATAACGCTCCGGATTCAATCTCAATCGAAAAATACGTAACAAAAAAAAAACCTGTACACAACAGTAAGAAAAATGTATAAATACGTCAGGGGACCGGTTCAGGTACGCCATTTTTTATTGAATTGAACACCTATGCCCGAAAGGGACGCTCGCTGCCCTACCTTTTCGTGCGCGGCAAAAACCACAAGCCGGGAACGAGACGCGCGCTCCCTCTCTTTCCCCCGCCGCTGCATTCATGAGGACAAAGAATAAGTAGTAATAAAGACGTGACATTCGTGCAGATGGTTGATAAAACTTAATACTTGGCAGTTTGTTCGCCTTCGGGCTATTAAAAGGCAGCAAACAGATACGTTGTTACACGCTCTTTAGTTCTCGGGACTCATGAACACATTAAAGGAAATGGTTCTCCCCGGCGAGTCCGTACGCCGCCATGTTGGTGGTATCGGAGAACCTTTTTACTTTCTGGCGCGAAATTGGAGGGAAAACGGCAAACATTCAATGTCTCAATTTAACTCCGAAGAACCGAGGGCAACTTGATTGTGTTCCAAGTATCTCAAACGTTCGGAGTTACGACCCAAATAAAAGAGTGCAATTATTTTAGGCGCGCCTAATTTTTATGGTCGGCCCGACCGTTTGAATTCCATCCGAACATTTGTAATGACAAATGCTCTGTGATCCATCTGGTTCGGCTTTCTCGGGTTCGAGTTATTCTGTCCTCTCGAGCCAATTAATGAAAGAGAGATCCGATATCCCGGTTCCGATCCGAAGGGACAAGTTCGGGCTCCGATTTTTACCTGATGTTATTACTACCGTTGACAGTGGTATTACAAGGGTCGCAAATGCGTGCGACACTTTTGAAATATCCTAATATAATTACGGCATGATGACTCGTAATAGGATTTTATGAATGACGTCACCTTCTGAACGTGAAAGTAATTCGATAAAATAAAATTCGTACTCACACGAGGGTTTGTTTTATTGGATCAAATAGGTAATATTGAAGAATTTATTTTTACGTTCGATAATTTTATGCGTTGGCAGTATCAAAGGAATCACAGCTGCGTTACTACACAGTACTCGCTTTTGATGACGCCGAACTTCTCAAACGAGTTCTCGAAAACGATCTCCGGGCCGATCCGGAGTCATACGAAACTCGTAAAACCCTAGCGCGACTTCGCTCACCACCATCCTGTAATCTAACATAAATGAACGATCCTGTCGCTGTTATCGTTACATTACTCCTTCTACACGCAAATCCGCCGAAATTTATATAGGGAAAAGTCGGTACGTTGCAAGTTTCTGGGCGAACGAAATCGTCGGTTGTTACTGTTGAATTTCGGTGTGGAGGAGCTCGTAAAACGGTGTTACATAAATCGATCGTTTATTCAGCTGATTGCTAGATTGAAAAGCTCGCTCTGTAATCCCGTCAGCTTATAACACGACCGAACTCTAGCGAATTTGGCGAACTTTTTTACGACTCCGGTTTTATCATAGTCAGTGTGATTGTCAATAGATTCGTACCCAGTCTATAATTCCGAAACAATTTCGTCAACAATAAACTTTCAACCGAGGATCCTAACGGCAACTGAAATTATTTCCAAAGCGAGCCTTCGAGACAATAAAATAGCCTTCTTATAACCATCCCGCCTCGGGGCTATCCCGTAATGTACGTAACTTCCTTACGCACCGGGCCTGGCTGTAATAAAACAATAAAATGTTGCAAAACTCGCAAACTTACTGTTCTTAGCAGTTGAGGATAGAAAAAATGAAACTGATGCTACGATGGTAACTTACGTCGAAACTTAATGCTGTAAAAATCAAGTCGACGTTTGTACATTGCCTGAGGTGCATCAGACTGATTTAATGTTCGAGGTATTATTTTAATGTGGACGGTTATAGTAATTGAGGGTAATGCGCTAAACGATTCAATAATTGACGACTAGAAAATTACACGCTTACTGAATAGTCTTTAGGAGCTGCTATCCATTGGAGCGAAATGTGAAAGTATTTTTCAAGAAATGCTAACCTTTTTGACCCTTCTGTGCCATTTACAAGTTAAATACTATTTCTTAGACGTCCAAAAGAAACATTAACGAGTCGGTTAGAATTAAATCTTTCTAATTTCTTAAAATCACATGAAAAGAGAATTTATACGGTAAATTAAGTTTTAATGCTGCGGTTTTTAGAGTCGTCGGTGGACCGAACATTTTAGATATCGTTGAAAAAGAAAGACTTAAGCGAACATCAAAACGTAGATTGTAGTAAAAACTAAAAGCTTTTACTTGGGTGGACGCGGTTTTACTTAATTACGAACGCTATATTTATCGTTGTTGTGACACTCGACGTCGTGGCATGTACTAAAGAAATCGGCAGAAGCGTCAATATTCCTAATTCAAACCAAGTTACTTTAATACCTAGTAGGAACAATTCTAGGGAAGTAAAGCGAGAGCGGTTTGGAAATGTCATTCTTGTCAAGAACTTTGTTAGTCATTTATAAAACCAAATTTTAGAATTCTTACCGATAATATTCGAATTAGGAGTTCATCACCCAACGAATACTAAAAGGTATGTAACTATTTCAAAGATTACCCACATTTTTAAGAAATCTTCATGACTTAATAAATGTAGTAGAATAGAAAGCCTCGTCGAAATAACGTACACGACAGGATTTTTAACAAAGCCATTTACATGCTCCAAGGCATAATAACACTTAAGTAAAATTCATAAGGCACAGATTTGGATGGAGCCGTTAAAATTCCAAATGGAGGTTTCTATTCGGACTAAGCTTTTAGAGAATACACTCACAGTAATGAGGTCCAATATTATGTCACAAATGTATTGGAAAAGTTAGTTTTACTACAATAATACAATAGAAGTCGATTAGTACAACTATTCTACTTATAACTGTGTTTCACCTTTTAGGACGCTTAACCGAACCATAGACTGACCAGGATAGAGATAAGATCATAGAGTAGGTAGACTTAAATGACAGACGTCACATTTCACGCGACACATTAATCCTAATGGCCAGTACCTACCGAGTTAGTCATATGAAAATTAAAAATGTAAATACTGCTCATTATTTTTATCTGGATCTAGACGAATTGAATCATCGCAGCCGGTACGATCAATCAATCAAACTTGACAGTGGACTCCAACAGATTGATCTCACACGTCATACAAGCGCTAAATGCAAGATTATCGATGCCCATGCGCAGTATTTTCAACATAGCCGCATGTCACAATGGGCTGTCAAATTTAATTAATCCAAAGAGATCAGACAAGAGCAGAGACAAACACAGTCTTATTATCTATGGCCGCACTTACCATAACTGACCGCTTGGGTAACGGTAAATGATGGTCCAGTATTTTTTTACTGTTAAATGTCGAAGATAACTCGATGGTTTATTTAGATCTTGTTTCAGAGAGCGCGTGCGGCTTACACTGTTTTTGTGGTTGCCTTTTCGGATTTAAAACTGAATAGTGCATTGCATACCTTTGAACGGTGCGCCTACTTCGTTGTTTCGCTGATGGCTTCTAAAACCAATTTCGCATCGTTATACACCCGTGTGTTTATCCAACAATTGATAGTCTATTGTATTTGCGAACAGTCGTGCGTTAGGTTAAGACAATACGTGGTTGGCAGACTGAAATGTCTGTAACAAAAGCTATTGGTTTGTCTTTCTGTAGACGCTAAGAATGTTCATAAATATAAATAATAATGTTTTTAGTTATGCCGACTACGCTAACAAATATCTTTGTTTAGCTACCTACCTATTTCTAGGTAACCAAATAATACGCTTATTACAACCTAACATTTTACAAAAGTCAACAATAACCGAAAATAATTTCCCTTATCGCGTATCAATCAATATTGAACTTCAGTAATGATAATGATACTTTTTATCAATCAACGTGCTGTCAGAACTACGATAATTGTCAATCGACAACTTATTCAATCAGTAACGTATTGATATTAGGGATATTAGAATTATAGATTGACATTATTATCAACATAAATATAAGTCTCAGTCATCAAAATACCTAGTTGACTGTTTATTTATTTTTTCATAATCTTTGCTTTGATACAACTACGTCACATCACTAAATCCACGCTTTATTTCAACTGGAAACATTGAAACTTGAAATAGCAACACAATCACAGTATGCAATGGGTAATTTAAATTGGTGCAATAGACACAGTTTTAGTTGGTAGCAATAAAATCCAAGAATATATGACTCAGTAGCACGCTATAAGGCATTTATTTTCGTCCCTTCGACCGCTAGACGGCAGGCAATTCACATTCAGCCAAAAGTATTGTAAATCAAAAAAAACCGCGCCGATTGGCTGTTGAAATTGTAACACTGACACCTTTATGGATTTAAAAATGTTTTACAGGACCAAGGCAGAATTTTTCTTTCGTTATGTAACGCATATATGACCTACCAAAGAATCTTGCCGATTTAGACTTATTACACTTAACACTTTATTTTGTGGTTAATTTCATATTTTCTTAAGCAATATTACAAATTTCTAAAATGATCATAACATCTACTGTTATTCCAAAAACAGCCATCCCTACTGGCTAACTAAGCAAATTAATAAAAAAAGTTTTCTTAAAAAAGTCCAATAAATCAAAATTCGAACGCCCACAAGAATGTCACATTAATCGTGACGTTTCGTTCCCGCGTTCGAAGTTCAACCATAGAGCGGAACGCAGCTCACGTTTTTCCCCCAGTCAATTAGACCACGGCACACACCATAGAGTAGTATAGAGCCGACCGACACATGTCGACATCTGTTGTACAACTACCGATGTGACACGCACGCTTCCGGAGCTGAAGATTTTTTACGCAGTAAATTAACGCTTGAAGGCACGAAGTACTCAAAAAAATACCGCGACACGTGCGTTCAAGCACCCTAAATGAAGAGTAATAAATCTTGGTTTTGGTTAATAACGAATGTTGCCTACAAGAATAATTACTAATAAGTAGTAGGTACCTACACGCAATCTACACTTCTACACTATCTACACTTCTACATCTACACTTCTACATCTACACTAATATTATAAAGGGAGAAGATTTGTATTTTTGTATGTTTGTATGGATGTTTGTAATGAGTAAACTCAAGAACTTCTAGACCGATTTTCAAAATTCTTTCACCATTAGAATGCTACATTATCCCTGAGTAACATAGGCTATATTTTTGGGATCCGGGATACGGGATACGGGATCCGGGATCAGAGATCCGATTTTTTAAATTTAAATTCTACGCGGACGAAATCGCGGGGAAAAGCTAGTTAAAATATAATGAAGTACTAATTATGAGTAGGTTAGAACTTATAGGACCTTTAGGAAATTAAAATTACTCTTTGTACTTATGTAAAATTAATTTTATATTTTTTTTTCATTGTTTATCTATGCATTTTTTTATTTTGGCAACACAATCTGACTGTCACGATTTGTGAAAATGTTTACTTTCATTAAACATCAAGAAACATTGCAAATAGATAAGTACTAAGCGGCCTGCTTATCCATTCATTCTCTTTGCATTTCAACAGCACTAGTAGGTAAGGTATTTAATTCTTAGTAAATTTAAATACTAAAGTACCTACTTATTTTATTGTATTCCCAAATAAGCCTACTTATTCATTATTATTCAAAATACACAACTTCATCATGCACACACCCGCCATCAATACAGGCTTTACGATTCGATTTACGAGTAAATCAACGGTTTCATCTTGTAAATGTAACCCTTAAATTGGCTATAAAATTATGTTATCCGATGTAGGTATTCAAATTTGTGTAATAAAACGAACCTGGAATTGTTTTTGTTGTTTTTGTTATAACCATATTGTGGTGAACCAGTTAGGTAACAGACAAACCTATTTAATTTTTTTAAATGCCCAGTCTGTTTTTATAACAAATCTGTTTATCTTTAAAAAACTGGAATTAATAACATTAATCATTCACTTACTATTAATTATTAAATAAAATAATTATCTTTTGTTATCTCCATAAACTGGCAACCTGCATTTTAATTGTCACTTGTCAGTGCCAAAAATGTTCTGCCTTTTTGATTGTCAAGAAATAAAATAGTGGTCACTAGACGAATAGTTGAGCACACTAACAGAACAAAATAAAATTATTCATTATTTAAGTACACAGTTGTTTAAATTCAGTGTATAATTAATAAAAACACGGCATAATTAGTTTATAATAATAAATCTCTGTTTGAATTGCAATGGTTTGTGTGTTACCTATGTAAATTGTGTTGAGTTTGTCGAAAACGTGAAATTAGGTTAGGAAACGATTGTGATTGCTGTGTTTCGGTGAAATCGGGTTAACAAAGCTATCTATTATGTTGTTTCGTGTAATTAGCAGTAAAGGTTCGCCCCCAAAACGTTGAATCGTGCTTTCAATATAAAAGCTGTTTGCTACAAGTTACGCCATCTAGCGAGTGGTGAGAATAGACCCGACCTTTTACTTACAAAATTCAGTTCGCGGATGGTTATTATTGAAGAAAACTTGATTTAAATAATAAAATAATTTGATGAATCACTTCAAGCCATGACGTAGCTACTATGTATCTATAGTTTTAATAATATAAAGCCTATAA
This sequence comes from Drymonia ruficornis, assembly GCA_947859195.1. Lineage (NCBI taxonomy): Eukaryota > Metazoa > Arthropoda > Insecta > Lepidoptera > Notodontidae > Drymonia > Drymonia ruficornis. The sequence continues at coordinate 5,144,119 of OX401929.1, read as the reverse complement.
TTTTCATATTTATTAAGCATTCATGTGCTTTCGACTTAAAAGCTCGGCCACCGTCACTAATCTTATCTGGTAATCTGTCTGTAACTATTCATAATACTCGGTGGAGCAGAAAGAAAGATGTTACATAATTAATATTGAATCAACGTATCGACGAACATCCAACAACGAAAGTTATCAAATGATCGTTAAGTGGACCCTATACACTGGGCCCAACCGTCTAGTTGTACCGTTATATGAAGCCGCCTAATTAATACTCGCCCACTCGCACCTCGGACAGTCTTGAACCTGCTCCCAGACCCGTGTTTACTGCACATTGCACGCCGTACGCATCTACAATGCAAATCCACATACACCATCCACAATCTGCGATTCAATACCGACGCACACCACGCCGAGCTTCCTCGCTCGCATCGAAACCGAACCGAAACTATCGATTTAACTCCACACGAGGGTCGTAGAAAGAATTCCTTACAACAATGAGCCGGTGTAACAATAAATACCTTAATGATATCCCGAGATCGGAGAAAAGGCGTCCGGCGGCGGCAGGCGGAACCCGTTCCACACTTAAGAGAAATCCTCTATAACATCTCGTACAGGCAACATCACAATATGAAACGGCACAATCTCACACGGACACTATAATAATGAGAATCCACAGCACTGGTTTGGTTTTGGTACAAAAGATGTTTTTTCGTAACACAGCGCGGCGAATACACTCCCTTTACGAGACAACCGACGCACACGGTGGCCGGGCACGAACTGAACTGGTTTTGCTGGGTGCGAGGGGTCGCGGGGGGAAGTGGACGGGTGCGTTTGGTTCGCTTTTATGAAAATATTTCGTGAGTAATGCACGTGTTATGTCGGCGAGTGCGTCGGCCTAGAGCGGCCTCGGATCTTTGATTGAAGTGCACCACGATAAAAGATAGTAAAATCACGGACGTGTCGCGGTGGACACACTTGCCAGCGCCGAGATGTGGGGTCTTTGTCTCGTGCCCACGCTTTCAATTCGATAAAGCATAGCTTACCAAGCTTAGTTCGTTGCATTTCTATCTACAATCAAATTTACAACGGATTGCTACCCGTTCGATATTGCGTTTCGTATTGTAGCTTGATTATTGTATCTTTCGATATTGCATCTATAATTCAGTTGATCAGAGCATTGCCCTGGGTAGGCAGGCAGGTCGGTGTAGTTAGGTCTTGTTTGCAGTCAGTATTTACTATTCTGTTTTATTGGAATAACGATGACAGTGGGCTGGAGTTGTCTTCGTAATTGACCTGAGTGTTTTAAAATAGCTTTAATGGAATGACAGCAATACCATCAATGCGTTATGATGGGCAGGATACTAAAATGTAGATAACATGCTGTTTGAATAGGCTTTCGTTATTTTGCAATAACTTTTTCTTTGGATTGCAAGTCGCTTGATTATCTTGAATCAATAGATTCTAGAAACCGATTTTACAGGTTCTGCATTTTGTAATACACACAGACTAGGATGAAACCTGATGTAAGCACATTGCAGGTTCGTTTAAAAGCTCCAAGCTTGAAAATGGCAAGGAATTTTTATGATAATAAACCTCTATTAGCGGCCAAGATGCCCCTGACAGTAATTCTAAATTATGTCCAACATTAAGTCGACATTTTAAATTGATAGATAGGTATAGTGGTTAGAAAACAATAGTCAAACGAGTTTTATGAGATAAACACATAATATGTAAATTCAGAACTGAATTAGTGAGACGAAGACGAAATGGATTATAAATAATAATGGGTAGACAAGGATTGCAGAATAACTTTATGAGAGTATTCGAATGTGGACACGTTAAGGAAAAACTACCACCAGTAAAAACAGAACATAAAAAAGAGATGTTTATGGATTTGATACGATTAATCAACGTCCAAGAACGATCAAGAAACAGCTAAACCTCTTTAGATCAAGAAATCCTTTAAATATCTTGAGCAAATCCATTAAAATGAGTACAATGTGTTAAAGTCAGAGTAAGAGTTGCTGTCAACTTCTATCGCAGAAAGATTAAATGTCAACATACCACTAAATGGTAATGTATATATGTAATGTATATATGTATATATTGTAAATAAAATACCCACATTGACACCGGATACACCAAAAAGGAAGACATATAAAATGGCTACGTACGAACATGATTGAAACGTGAGGCATTTACTGACATAACTTCGGTTGTATGCAGATAATCTTTATTTTACGTTCTACCTTTGTTATGTTCGCTGCATCGACGTAAAGTATGAAAATAATGCATATGTATGCTATTTATTGCAAGCTGTCGACAGGTGGGGTGTATTAACATGTTCAATGAAAATATTGGTTTTGAATCCAGTTTATGAATCTGTTTTGTTTTTGTTGCCTGGAAGTTGCACCGCTATTATTATTGTTTCCAACCTCACAGTTTGTTTAAAACTTCGTGCTTGCTCATTTGAAAGTTACTTAAATATTACTTAAATACCCTTGATTGTAATTCTCTTTGAATTTCTGATTGGTCCATGTGAATTTGATTGATCTTGATTCTTAAGCTGTCTTTTAATCGCGTCCTTCCTCATCTTATAAATTTCATGATGGCATTTCCCCTGAAACAAGATAGGGAAGCTGATCCGCTGAAATTCAGCCATCGACGAACCGCTGACAAAATCTTTGTAGTCAAAGCCGGTATTTCTATAAAAACGCATTTTCTGAATCGCGGTGCCCTTTGAAGTTAATCCCTGGATTTGGGTACACCGTTACAGGAGATACCTCCTCGCGTTCACTCACTGTGTTTGTATGTAAATGTTTACCTCCAACAATTTAAGCGTACTTTTTCGTCCAGATTGTGTTGAGCTGCGTTCGTTACTTTTGTATCAAGGCGTTGTGTGTCAACGATGGGGTCTAGTGAATTTGGTTGTGTTTTCTCGCGCCACTAGCGCCGCGCCGTGGACGGGTGTGTAATTACAGCTGGCGCGGTTCGAGTGACGATGGCGTCGCGACGACGTCGAGTGGCTCGTCAAAATTTGAAAATCGAATTGGTTTGGTCGTTATTACTTTTTGTTCGTTGATTCATATTGCATACTAACTTTTATGGCGTGTAGTGTTTTAAATGTTATAGGCACCTAACAAGTACCTAATTAAATGATTGGAGGTTTGCCCTATTCTAGTACCTATTTGGTTTGTAGATTCCACAGAGTAAAGACTAAAGAAAGAGGTGCCCTTATTAGATATTTGTATGAAACAAAACGTGGTCATTGTTTTTTTCATTTTTATTTTACTATTTACCGGTAAATAGTTGAACTAATCGCTTCGTTTTATATGGATATCAGTACTAGGCCGACCACTCGGCCGACTTGCTACGGGCCAGTCCCCTTAGTAACTGGACCATGGTAGATTCAGTAGAAAAGAAAAGCTGCTTGATGGACTGATGATCTCAAAAACGCCGTCATGCAAATAAAAGTGAGCTCTTTGGCGTGATCAATCCACTTGACTAAAATTTAACATAGTTCCTAAGAACATAATGTTTTTTTGTGACTCAGCATAATCCAGAGCATTCACAGATTACATTACGGTCTGCGTAAAGTTACTCTCGTTTTTTAGTGTTTTGCCATAAAATCCAAGACAGCTTCTCAGATCTTCCAAGATTTTACGTTTACATTTTCCTATCCTACGTGCCTCAATTTAATCCTCAAACTAAGCTTATTCAGTAATCATAAAATGGGGACTTAATATAATTTCACTTTGTAAAGTCAATTTCATTTTAGTGTTCAGAACCTTTATTCAGAATTAAAACTTCGGGCATTTTGCTTCGTCGTAAAGTTTAGTGTGTACCGCAAAATATCGTAAAAAACGCAATACATTGTTTCTTGTTACGGAACGTGATACGTTTGTGAAGGAGCGAGAGAGAACGAAAACTGTTTTCCGTTAATTATTGTGCACTCTTTCGCACTTTAAGATCAGCGAAACTTTTGTATTCAGACATTCTTCAAACATTATAATCTTTGTATTCAGATGACCGCTTGGCGCACTGGTTCGAGCGTCCCGCTCAGCTCACTGCATCAGGTACAAATTTCGGAAACAGCCTTTCCATTATTTTCCCTGGCCTGGGTGTCACTGAGATCGCCACCAGTCCATTGTGATTGTGCAGTACTCAGTACAGTAGCCCGATTCACGTAACCAAAACCGTAACGATGTCTCAGCGATATAGTCGTTGATAGCCTTTTCGTATTATGAAAATGCTATCAACGACTATATCGCTGAGACATCGTTACGGTTTTGGTTACGTGAATCGGGCCACAGGACTTAGTATGAGACCATACAGCTGGTGCATTAGCACAAACATACACACAAACACATAATATATGGCAGGAGAGGCAGCGACTACTGATTGTCACATGCTACGATCCTGATACACTTATTTTGCTTCATCCAAATTCATACATCTCTTCATACACTACTGTCAGTTTAGAGTGCTACGGACTTGACCTTTGTGGAAAAGACCATTAATCTGCATTAGTGTGGCGCTAACTATTAATTCTAAAGCTGGATATATTGGAGATGATGATGTGAAGTGTCCATCAAAACTAAAACAGACAGCCACTGGCAAAATTTTAATGTTATTATAAAGATATAAACATAAATATAACTAAACCAGTCATCATAAACAATGGGAGATTGTGACCAAATAAAATTATGATGGTCTTGTCATCTAGCTTTTACGACAAACTTAATTTTACGGCCGAGTGGGCGGCATGCAAAATTATATTAATATAATAGAAGACGTGAGATTGCCCTGAGGCTGTTATAATAACTAGTTATTTGAAAGGCATTTGGAGGGCTATTTTAAATAAATATTGTGATTGAAGACTTTCATGCTTGTTTTGTATAGAAATGTTTATTTCTTCATTATCATGAACTGACTTTTCTTTTCTCATCATCTGGGGTTGGCGTAGTATGTTTTTTCTTCCATTCATCGCGCTCCATGTCATACTCAGATCCACTCCGACCTATATCTATCCGTCTTTTAATGGTTCTTCCTTTTGCTCTGCATGCATTTAAAATATTGAAGAATGGCAATATATATTTAATATATGAAATATATATTTATACACATATCATTGCACATAGGTTCATAAAAAAACAAAAGACAATCTTCTCGTTTTTGTGACACATGAGAGGCTAGCTGTCCCGTTAGCGGTTAGTCTCTCCAACTATATGCTTATACTAGACGGAGGATCACGTCACAAGTTTAGTGGTTTAAAATCTTAATCCTCGGTTACTAAGGCAGCCACCACCACTTAGTTGTTTTCAAAAAAGGTAACAACTATGCACCATGAAGAAAATTTTTACTGTAACTACTTTACTTGGTGCATCCAGATGTCTCGGATGCCTTGTCCGAGCACTCATATTAGGACATTATATTTATGCGTTCCAACGACAAAGTTGAGTGTTTAGGCAAGGCATGTGCCTGATGTAGACGCAGGCACTAACTTAGCCCCGTATTCACAAACATCGGTATGAGGTCTCAAATAAACGTACATCTCTGAGGAATTTCAAACTTTCTTTGGAGACCTTCCCTTACTTAGACAAGTATTGTTAGTGTCATTTAGTCTCTAGGTATCAACATCGTAATAGTCAGGCCGTCTGGACCCGTAACAGGATTAACTGGAGACAAGGCTGACGGTATTAAGACCTGCTTAGTTTAGGTAAACGCGCTCTATAGGCTATTAATTTTCTCCTTACTGGACAAGGCATTTTGAGATTCTAAACCAAGAACGTGTAATTGAAATAATGCCATGCCTTATTTTTTATATTGCCAAGGATGGCACACTGGCAGACGGTCCACCTGATGGTAAGTGGAAGCCGCCGCCCAGGACATCTGCAACTTAAGAGGAGCTGACGCGGCGCCGACCTTTTAGGGACATGTTAACATGTCTTTTGAAGAACTCCATGTATGTTATACTGGCTTTATTCTCCTCAGTGCAAGGGGAGTTAGGCCTTCAATATAATTTTACGTTAAAATTCACTAATTAAAATGTATCTTCACACCAATATAATGTTAATCAAGCTTCAAATCTACGGCCTTGCGTAGGAAGCTCTCACAATAAGCTATTGAACAGCCTATTATGCGTGCTATTGCCGGTTGCTATCAATCATTCGAGTCCACTCAGGGTGCTAAAACCGGACATGTCCTCGTCCGTAAGTCCGGCCTGCCCAATAATAATAATAATGCCTTTAATATTGTAAGCGTCTATAGGCTACGGTACCTGCTTAACACCAGGCGGGTTATACGCTTGTTTGCTTGTTTGTTTGGAAAGGCATTTGTGTGCATGAACATGTCTGTATGTCCCGAGTCTGGGTGTATATGTATATTAAGTATGTATTTACAAATAAAAAAGTAGTATATGTAGTAATATCAGTTATCTGGCTTCCATAGTACAAGCTTTGCTTAGTTTGGGATCAGGTAGCCGTGTGTAGAAAATGTCCCAGTATATTATTATTATTATTATTACCTAAGTAACATAAAAAATATATTTAAGTATTATTTTATTAAAATCTTCAAAATTTACCGGCATTTTAACCAAGTGTCCGGACGTGTATGTCCTGTTTTTTTAAATTTGAAGATAGCAACCCTATACGTGCGTAACTTGCAAACAATATCTAATGTCTCTGAACTTATCAAGAGCTAGGTGACCTGTGATAAGCGAGGTGCTATTGTCGTGAGGTTCGATAAATTAGTGCTAAAGGTTGTCTAAAGGGCAATAAACACTTAGTGATATTAAGAGTGTATTAGAATTAAGTACTATGTTCACACGCTAAGACAAGTCCTTTGTCACGTATTTTTTCGCACCGAGTCGTTCTTTCTCTTGCTTAAGCGCGATATCGCTCGAGGCAACCATGGTGGCGCCACCAGTAGGTGATTCGGTAGCCGACACCGAATTGGTTGCGCTACCAAGCGGACATCAGGTGCGACATCCTCCATACAGCTCTATAAATTTTGTTGGTGGAGCGACTGGTTGCGCTACCACAGGTGTCTTCGTGCGATATAGCCCTAATGCTTTGAGAGAATGAGACAAAATCGCAAGTCACGGCCGTCTGTGCTACCAGTTCTAGCGTCGGAAATGTGTTGAATAAGAATTTCTTTTTATTAGTTGAATAGTTGCGTCTAGTTATTTAATAAAATAATAAAATCGATGGCTCCTAAGTAAACTATCGTATGTTCATTTTGCAAACTTTTCAGGACGGAGTTTTAAAGGTTGTGTGGTACGGTGTTTACTTGAAAGGTATCGTTGATTTTAAACCTTTTGTTTTGAAATTTGCATTCATAGATAATATAGTAAGTCACAATATGGACTAGGAATAAAATACTAATTATTCGTAGTTTTTTAAATATTGCTGTTACGATTTATTACGCCTGCTTTAAATTTACGTAAATTATTCTAAGTTATAAATACGATACTAAACACTTTTATGTGAACTAAGTAAAACATTGTATGTAGTAGATACGATAAATAACTTTCTATAATTAACGAAGTAAAAAATCGTTTGTATTACAAACGATATAATTTTAATACATACGATGCGCGGGCGCCGCAAACTCCTCCCCCGTAAATTGTCGCCAGAGTAAGTACGATCAGTTACGCCGCATGTAAAAACAACATACGATAGAAAACTGAAATCTAAAATTCTTATTTATTATTATATGATTTTCAAATTTACACAGTTAATAGTACTCATTAAGTTCATTTAGAAAACACAAAAAAGTGAAAATAGCAAAATTGTGGCATACGATAGTTTACTTAGGAGCCATCGAAATATAATGTGTCCTCGCTTTATAAAGGGATATTGCCGTAACTGAAATTCACGTTTAGGAGAGACGGGACTCTGGTAGGTTTTTTTCAAATGTGTTGTTAATAGTTTTTATATTTACAGTATTATTTTTCTACTGAATTATTTTCTGTTATGCAACTAATATTAGCACTTATAATGTATTTAATATTATTTTAAGTACAACTTATAAAATCTTCTAGATAATATTTTAGGTGCGTGGAATGTGCATATTTTTTATTTGTATCAAGTCAGTGGCAGCTCCACCGTTCACAAAAGGTACTCAGATATTAATTAAACAAGCCTCATTGCAGCTCAACTATTTTTTTTTATGTGTCCCACTGCTAGGCAAAGTTTTGCCCCATCATCTTCCATCCATTGCAATCTTCCATTTATTGCAGGCTCTCTCATACCACCCGTCTAGATGAGCGTCGAGGTCATCGCGCCACCGTTTTTTGGGTCTACCTCGGCAACGACGTTCGTGCTCTGGTCTGGGACCCCCACTCGGTAGTCGCTTTAGCCTACCTTTCTGAGCTCATTTAGTTCAGACCTAATACATACATACCTTCATACCTAATCCTTTTTACTTTTTCTTTGACCAAGATCAATAGCCGATCAGTCCCAGTCTGCATCTGGAAGGAGTCCAGAAAGTCCATTCAGCTAGTTACTGTTGAATTAATCAATTGTTTAATCCACTCGGGGGGCAGCTGTTGACCGCGCACTCACTCGTTGAGAGCGCATAGTTATATTCATAAGCGGAGCGGGAAGCGTTTAATCAGTAGTTCAATTATTGGCCGTGGGAACCGATTTCGGTCGTGTTATGCCAGTGGCAAACATGACCAGAGCAATAAATATTTAAAAAAAAAAACATGTTGCGATGTTTTTCAATGAATATTTGTTGTTTGGTTCGTGGTTCGGCTCATGTCAATCCTACATTTAAACTTACCTATGAGATTTAACAATACACAGCACACTTTAAATATTAAATTTGGTTTACCGGATAAATACGACAACTTAGTGTATCTTATAAAATAAGAAATTCATCAAAATTACATAAATGTCCTTTCACTGTGGATAAAATAGTTAATTATTATTTTAAGGTCATCGTAAAAAACCATTACCTTAAGTAAATGTTTTTGCCTATATTACCTAGAAACTGACATGGTAACTTCGTCTGGACTTACTCTGCATAGGTACTACCTACTTTTCCGAATACCCCGCTACCGCTCCCGCTCCGCCTATCACCACGTCCCCACCATATCTGTCGACAAAGATCTATTACTGTCCCAGCACGTGTTAGTTTATTTGACATAAACTGCATTCTAAACGACTCGTTAGTTAGTGCCGAACCGGCACCATTTTATTTTACTGCGCTTTGATCTGTTGAATTCCTGCGCACTGGGGGGGTGTTATCTATTGTTTAAGGCAATACTTGAATACTCCAGTTTTAAATAGCAATTGGAATGTGATTGGAATAGATAGGCATTGTCTGTTAATTGTATTTAATGGTTCAAGGTGGTAGAGCCAAGCTGTAGCCAATTGACTGCAGCTCATAAACGGGCTGGCTCGACCGGGGTAGTACCACCCTCTCACAGAAGTTCGGCGTCAAGCAGCTATTACAGCTGCGTTTCGTTTGATGAGTGAGAGAGCCGTATGCCCCCCCCTCTCCCCCTCCCTCCATCCCACTCCCCTCCAGGTCGGCAATGTGCGAGCAATGCTCTTGGTATTGTAAGCATCTATAGGCTACGGTAACTGCTTAACATCAGGCGGGCCGTACGCTTTCTTGCCACCGCAGTCCTATAAAAAAATGTAGTGAGTCAGCGTAAACCCTACCTTATTTATAAGGACTAACGCAAGTGACTGTAGTCTTTCCAGCGTGGAGGACTTTGGGTATTGTACCCGATATTATGACAATACACTGTACTGGGACGGAAATACAATCGGCAAAATAAATGCACTGAAGTGTAGATCAGACGGATACCCATCAGACTATATTATACTTTTATTGATGGTAGAGCAAAGCTGTAGCCAATTGAGTGCAGCACGTATACGGGCTGGCTCGACCGGGGTAGTACCACCCTCTCACAGAAGATCGGCGTAAAGTAGCTATTAAAGCTGCGTTTCGTACGATTAGTGAGAGAGCCGGAAGAACAACCCCTTCCCCACCCCCTGTCCCTCTTCCTTTCAGGTCGGCAACGTGCGAACAATGCCTTTGGTATTGCAAGCATCTATAGCTATAAATACTTAACATCAGGCAGGACGTACGCTTGTTTGCCACCGTAGTCACAAAAAAGACATAAAAAAATATTAAGAATGTATCACAGGTATCAATAGGTAACAAACAAGCTAATTTGAGATAACTAATCACAAAACTCAAACCAAACCCCAGACATTTCAACAAAAGTTCAATCAAATCAAAAGTTGAATCATTACAATAATTATCATAACTATTTTATCTAAGAAACTTGACATCTCAGTATTTGCATAAAATACTATGAACTTAGGTGAAGTTTATCTGCATATATGCATAATTGCATATCTCGGGGGTGAGATCTTCTGTTGCTCGATTCATAATCATGTAAATACAAATCATCTCACAGATTCAGATTCTTCGTACATTGTAACAATATCACCTTCCATTCATCAGAAAATAAGGGGGCGTCCATAAATTACGTGAGGCATTTAAGGGGCGGAGGGGGGTCGAGCAAAATCTCACCAAATCTCACGTGGGGGAGAGGGAGGTCGAGCAAAATCTCACCAAATCTCACGTGGGGGAGAGGGAGGGTCTCGGCAAATCTCACGTTATATTTTTTTACCGCAAGAAACAGTGTAAATTCCAAGAAAACTGGGTTAAATTATGTAAAACATGTTTCTCCTCTAGAATATAGCTTTTGAAAAATCTCACGTGAGATTAGAGGGGGAGGGAGGGGGCCGAGCAAAATCTCACGACATCTCTCCAAGGGGGGAGGGGTCGAAAAATCTCACGTGCGATTAGAGGGGGAGGGAGGGGGTCGAGCAAAATCTCACGACATCTCTCCAAGGAGTGAGGGGTCGAAAAACCTCAAAAATCACCTCACGCCCCCTAAGCCCAGTCAAGGAGTGTAGCTCAGGAGCGCGTTGAGTTCAGACAGCATGCACGGTATATCAAATTGTACCTTGTAAAAATGACATTTAAAATCGTATTTACCTCTTGTTTAACCTTTTTGTAATAACGTTTTTAGTTATAACGACCGCTTGGCGCAGTGGATCGAGCGTATGCCACTCGGCTCCACGCATCGGATGGTAGCCAGTTCGATTCCCGCCACAGCCAAATTTCGGAGACGGCCTTTTCTGGGTGTCACTGGGATCGCGCCCAGTCCATTGTACGGTACCTATAGCGTTTCTCAGTTTGGGACCATACATTTGGTGTGTAAGGCCCGTATCAATAAATCGATCACAAGATTGAGATCGAACTTAAGATGCTATTTTTGACAGATGTTCCATACATTAAACGTCAAAACTGCATCTTAAGATCGATCTTAACTTTTAGATGAATGTATTAATACGGACCTAAGTCTGGCGATTAAATAATCAACAAAAATTCGCAATTTATAGTATCTACTTACTTAAAGTTATAAGATCTACTCATATCGCGCCATCTCTGTCACATTATCACGTAGCGACAAGGATGACACGACTTAAGGTCAACAGTCCCTGGCACAGAGTAACATGTTTCTGAATAATTTGCGGTTAATTAAAGCCGTTTGATAACGCAGTGTAACATTATACCGACGCGAAATATGCATACCAATGCATGCATATGCAATAATATGTATGCAGGGTTATATGCGAAGGGTGATAAATAAACGGGATAGTGCAGGAAAGTAGCCAATCAGCCGATTATGCTAAAGATAGCACAAACGTGGGCCTTTATAATGTACTCTTTATTTCTTTACAAATGTTTGTGAACATTGTCAAAACTAAATAGGTATTAGCAACATATCTGAATATTGTTTAGCATCAAAAAAATACTTCTATTTATTACTCTATTACTATCTATTTATGTACAATCACCTAAATAAAAGTAAAAAGAAAGTAAACAGGGAATCCCAAACTTTTTTAGACAAGAGGCCCCCTTTCCAAAAAGAACTGATACCTCAGACCCCCATAGCCAAATTACTTTAAGACGATACAAGAAAAAAATGAATTTTAGTTTCGGGGTGTGGCTACCGTCGCGTGAACTGCCGAAGGATATATCCCTCTCGCTTAGCTAGGACAGAACAGATATGGAGTAGACTATAGTATAGTTATTTTTTGAAGGAACAATATTGTTTAATTCGTACTATTAAAATAATATGTCCCAGTGCACCTTTTAAAATAGATGAAATGGATGAAAATATTCAAATATATTTTTTTCGTTTTATATGGGATTTTTATGTCAAGTGTATTTGAAAAAAAATATTTAATTTCTATGTTGTTTTTATTGCTGAAGACAAAGTAAGTCAAAAGAAGACAAACGATACCTACAATATGCTGATAGATACGTATAACAATATTTCGATCGTATAATAGCCTATAACCAGCGGACGATCCAGACGCGTCCAAGGATATCTCATTAGTCAAATTATTATGATAATAAAAACTAAAACCCGACTACTGAAAAATCGCGCTCTAAAAAGTATGAAACAAGAAAATATTCACATCTAGAGGATAGCCGTGGTCCGTGTTCATATGCCATTTGGCCCTAAAGGACCTACACGGACCACGGCTATCCTCTAGATGTGAATATTTTCTTGTTTCATACTTTTTAGAGCGCGATTTTTCAGTAGTCGGGTTTTAGTTTTTAAACTTGATTTTTATTTAATTATTTTGGAGTTATAGGTAACAATATATATATTTTTGAAATGTGCTCATCAAGCTCTTTCATTTGATACCCCACACGGTTTTATTAAAAAATGTTTTTTTTTTAGTTCATGACATTATGTCCTCTAGAGGGCGCCATATGAAATTTTATGTGACGTCACATAGCCTATAACCAGCGCGCCATTAAGCCGCTTCTAACGATACCTCATTTGTCAAATTACGACAAGTACTTTGGAAGTTAGGTGGGAACAGATGCACATACATACATACATACATACATACATACATACATACATACATACATACATACATACATACATACATACATACATACATACATACATACATACATACATACATACATACATACATACATACATACATACATACATACATACATACATACATACATACATACATACATACATACATACATACATACATACCGGTCAAAATCATAACCCTCCGCCGTAGTCGGGTAAAAATAGTTTGGACGTTATACGGGAGCAGATGAACATACATACATATCGGTCAAAATCATAACCCTCCGCCCACCGTAGTCGGGTAAAAATGTACATACTCTGTGTCAGTGACTGACTGCCGGATATGAGTATCTTTTTCATGTTTCGTAGGCAAAGGAATACTTTGGTACTTAACTTCGATGCCGATCATGAAGTCATCAGCGGTGTCATAATATTTTTTTTTACCATATTTAATTTATTTTTTAATTTAATTTTCAGTTTTTATTAATTTTATTGATTTAACCATGCATTTATTTTTTGTTTATCTTTTTATCTTAATTTTTTTATCTATCAAAATTACCCTTAGACTGGTTACCGCCACATGTGACAAGAGGGCTGGCTCTTTCCTTGCTCAAAAAATTCGCTTGACAACAGGAACAGCTTGAATACAGGGAGGACATACAGCCAGTATCCCATGCGGACGGTATTTGTTTAATTAGGGGTAGGTTTTTATTTTATTGTATTTTATTTTAATTTATGTTATATTATATTGTATTTTAATGATAAAACATGAAAAATTTTTTTTTTTTTTTTTTTTTTAATTTAATTTTTTTTTATTTATTGTTTTATATTTATTGTGAAATTATAATAATTTTAATAATCAATATTGGACTGTCTGAAACAAATACATTGAATTGAATAATTTAAATTCAAAAATTATCACATTAACTCGTTAAATCACGGTTTACACCCGCTAGAACGAAAAAGATCCTAACATGGTAGGTAGGACCTGAGGGTTGGCCAGTTAATTACTTAAAATACACTATATTTATTTCAAGAAAACATTCAAGATCTGAAGGCGTCGGACTCGCACATAAAGGGTTCCGTACCACCGTAGAATAAACACATCAAAAATATCAAGTTTGAGACTTGATATTTATTTTTAAATGTTATTATATTTTTAGTATTTGTTCTGCACCGGCAACAGAAATACACATTCAGTGAAAATTTCAACTCTCTACCTGTTACGGTTCGTGAGATACAGCCCGCGCTGACAGACGGACAGACAGACAGACGGACAGCGTAGGCCTAGTAATAGGGTCCCGTTAGCACCCTTTGGAACCCTAAAAAGGAGCCTATGTTCTCCGCCAAGACCCAGTCTATCTCCATACCAAAATTCATCAACATTGGTTCAGCGGTTTAGCCGTGAAAAGGTAACAGACAGAGTTACTTTCGTTTATAATATAATAGATTGAATAGGACGGACAAACATTTTCCTATCCATATCTGTAATGTTATTTTTTACGATAATTTATTGATGTATGATATATTTATTACTTACCCATCCATACCTACAACAAACGCAATAAAGCGACTCCATTGTTTTGACAAGCAATGTATTCCCACTGTCGGCCCAAGACCATGCTGCAAGTATATAACAGTAAGCGAAATAGGGAGTTTTTACAGAAATGACACGAATAACTATGAAATGACAAGAGATGACACAAAATGACAAGAGATGAAAAGAAATTACACAAGACAAGGAAAAGCAAACGAAAATCACGCTGCAGTGCAGGTCGTAGGTTCGATTCCTGCCCAGGACATGCATTTATGTGCATGAACATGTCCGCATGTCTCGAGTCTAGGTGTAATTAAGTGTATATTTAGTTTGTATTTACAAACAAACAGTAGTATATGTAGTAATATCAGTTATCTGGTTTCCATAGTACAAGCTCTGCTTAGTTTGGGATCAGGTAGTCATGTGTAAAAGAATTTCCAAGGATATTTATTTATTTATCATAGGCGTCGGCGGACTGTAAATACTGTACTGTACCTGTAATGTGGCACGACCGTAATATTTTTTCGTAATATTTTTTAAAAAATCCTTCACAGGTCCGACGTCGAACAAGTCCGACTGGACACTGACAATACAAAGTTAGAGAGAGACATGGTTAGTTCAAGTACTTAAAATGTGAGATGGCGATATTGTGCGCGCGCTCGGAAATAAACAACGTAAGCGCCAAACCACATTTTCTTGAATTAAAAAAAACTACTTCATGAATTAAAATATGGTTGAAGGGTAGTTTAGATATCATTATTTGCTATGTTTTAGAAATAATTTCGTGATCTAAATCGTAAAAACATCGTGGTAGCAAGGAAAATTGTAAATAATTAAAGCTCATTTCATAATTTTTTTTTATCGAGAAAATTTCATCAAATCGTGATTTGGATTTAAAGATACTCAAGATAATATAGTCAAAAATCATACATCTAAATATAAGATTCCTAGTCCACATACTTACTTAAAGAAAAAGTGGAATAGAAAATCAACCAAATTTCGAACCCTCGTCTTAAAAGTCCTATCTCTAGTTTTTTTTCTTATTGATATAAAATACTTAAAATTACAATTAAACATTAAATCGCAAAGTAAAGTTTAAAAAAAGTGTGATTCAGTCATTCTTATAACAAGTTGGTCCACGTAACACAAATTAATTAATCTTGAAAGTTTCAAATAAGAACTTGTGTTAACTAATAGGAACCGATTTTTATTAGACCTCATCGACCCCCAAAATCAGTTTTTATTTATGTCGACCCCTAGGAAACCGATATCGACCCCTTGCGGTCGGGGTCGATATCGACCACTTTGGGAGTGGAAAATAAAAGTCATAGATTTGATGTAAAACAAAGGTGCGTAAGCGTCTTAAACCCTAAAAATGTTCATGATTTATACAATATGTTAAAAAAACCCTGTCCGACCTGAAAACGTATTGTTGGGTATCGAGATTAGATACCATGTTTGTAAAAAAAAAAAAAATTTTTTATTTTTTTTTTTAATTTTTTCAAAATTTTTATTTTTCATTTTTTTAGCATAGTATGTGTCCCACTGCTGGGCAAAGGCCTCCCATATTTTTTTGTAATACAAATACCCCGTTTACATATATATTTTTTTTACAAAATGACGTCATCACATACTTTGTGGTCTGAGGTGACGCCACATGATCTAACATAATTACTTACGGTAGCGGTGTTGTCATATTTTTAAAATTAGATACATTTTGTGGGAAAAAGGCAAAAAAATTGGCACTTTAAATGTTCATTAATATGTTTACTATCATGAATATTTTTTTCTTTTAATTTTATTTGGTCTTGGGATTGGGGAACCTAATTACCGGTTTCGGCTCGGACAGGGTTTTGTTAACATGTTGTATAGCTGACTGTCCAGTCTAGCTTTCTATGAGAAAGTCTGTCATTACGATTTTAATACGCCATCGATACACAAGAAATGTGACCCAGTCCTTATCTAATAGATAAGCACGTCATATTTGGACAGCTCGTGGGAAATGCCGATAACGACACAAAATATTTAGTTTGGTATTGATATTCTACTTAGCGTTATCTAGACCACATGTCAGGGACTAATGTCAGTGGGCCAATACTGGTAGGGGTCGAGAAATAGATTATCAATTTAAGCCGTCATATGTTGAAATATTGAATACGTTTAATATTCTTCCGTTGCTGGTAGTTTCATTATATTGGTGGTAGAGCCAAGCTGTAGCCAATTGACTGTAGATGTGGTCTGTTGTTATGGTAGAAAAAATGGATAGTAAGTTATCTTCATAGAAACGCACCGCGCGCGGCTTGTGTGTGCGCCATGCGTATCTATGCGTCGCGCACGCACACTCAAACAAAATATTGACCAAATGTCAGTGCGCCAGTCAGGACTAACACCGCACAAGGTTCGCACATCACGTCACGAAGAATGTGTGATAATCGCAGGAGAACTTATTGCTGTGTGTTTGGCTGTCTTAATACTTCATCGATTCCAGAATTGTCTCTGTTCAAATTACCTACTGAACAGGACAGGTAAGCAAGACACTTATTCTAGCATACCTACCTATCATTTTTACTTGATTATGAGTGAGATACCCACTTATTTTTTTGTTGTATTAGGTAGTTAAATATCAGACAGACGAAGTAGGCAGGCCTACTTTCCCACTAGAATGTATTACCTAGGTATTTTTGATCTGTCTATTGATATGCCGCTAATGCTTTGTTTACGTTTAGTCATGCCGATTTCTCAGTATTGTAGGTATAGTATTGATTTTTATTTTTTATTTTCTTTCCTTTATTTCTAGGCACTGAATTAAAATATAGCGAAAAGTGACAACCCTGAGACAATGGCGGATTGGGCCGGAGATAGCCTACTTTACGCATTCATTCTACTATGACTGGGGTAATACCCTCTCACAGAAGATCGGCGTAGAATAACTGTCACAGCGGCGACGTTTCGCACGATATGTTAGAGAGCCGGAAGCCCGACACCCCCCTTCACCTACCTTTGTCCCGCTTCCCTTCAGGTCGGCAACGTAAGAGCGATGCCTATGGTATTGCAAGCATCTATAGGCTACAGTAACTGCTTAATATTAGGCGAACTGTACGCTCATTTGCCACCGTGCCAAATTAAAAAAAATTGCTAAACTAACATTGACGTATATTATTTTAGTAGATATAGTACCTTCTAACATCGCATTTTTCATATCTTATGTAAAATAATATGTTGCTAATATTGGGTAACGTTTGTGAGATAAAGAGATTTTACTTACCGATTATGTTGCTGGCTGTACCTATTTGTTTTTACCACAGATCTCAATTTTGTTTATAGCCTATTAAACTTACTACGAATCTATTGGTCGGTAAACATACCGAAAGATGACTATTCCATTGAATCATAAGGATAACAAACAAAGACTTGTATTTTTTCGCACTCATAAATCATTCTGCCAGTATGTAGGTATAATCAAAGTGGGATGACCCGACCGACACGCGCGTAATTTGTTACTCATATTTAATTAGACGTTTGTGTAATTACTGCGGAATTTCATTAATAAAAAATTTGCAGGCAACATAGGAAAATGAAGCAATACTAAAACCTAACTTTGCACTAGACTTCTGCTCAGCGCACCACTACATGCAGCGAAATTCAAACACCTGTTATCGAACTCAGAATTCAACAATCAACTATCAAGGTATTTTTTTGATGCGTATTATTACCAGAAGATGAGCCGTATTAGCAATACCGGATTTTTTTTACATAAATTTCCGCGAGCGTCTATCGTACTGTGCCCATGGACTTCGTTTAGTAGGACAAGCTATTTTGGACAGTCACGTGTCTCCCTTTTTTGGTAATGTCTTTGATTGCACTGCAACCATTTTTCGCCCGATTTTATTCCCAATGTAAAAGGAGGCGAGCCTCATGCCATTCTGCCGGGCACATACCTATAGTATCTCCTAATTATCATCGATTTTATTGTCTAAATAGACACTAATAAATGTTTGCTGTACATTACCTACATAAAAAGTTACTGTTTAGGCTATTCGGAGCCTAAGAAACGGCTGAATCATCTCGCAACGTATCTCTTCCACTACTCTGGTTTTTTGTAGACGATTTACAAAGATAAGGTTATTTGAAGAGGTGTAATGTAGGTATAAACTAAAGAACAAATAAAATAAAACTACTGATAAGGAACCTACATATTATTATTTATTTATTTATGTATTCCATAATTATGTGGTATAGAAGTGGTATTATACAAAACCGTGCAATCGGTTTGACTCAAAATGAAGAACTTTGAGCTCGAATCTGAGATTCTTGTATGAGGAGTTCTTAAGTTCAAGTCTTAGAAACGGTTATAAAATTAAATAAAGTAATTAAATTAATACAATAACGCTTATATTCTTTTAAGGCATAGGCAGAGGAAGATTTTTCATTAACATTTTTGTTTATAGTACGTTTTTTTATACTTGTCCTATTTGGTAAGCAAAGATGGCGTCCAGCGGGGCGATTGCGTAACTTTTTTTTGTCAATTTTTCGATTGGTTTCGTTCATCCTGTCATTTATATATGAAACCAATTGAAACATAGTTCCGAGTATAGCCCAACCATGTGCCCAACTACGGAATGTGATAAGTAAGAATTGAATATCTACCTCACGTAGTCACTCATCTGGTAGGCATACCACTACTTAGATTTATCACATCTCTCTTATTTCTTATTCTATGTTTAATCGACTAGTTTTTTTATACTATGGAATAGTACTAGTATTTTTTGCTGACGTCATTAGGCATTGTAGTCCGCTTAATTATTGTATTCCGGTGATTTATATCTGTTGATATTAACAAAGTTAGCGTCGCTCCTTTAGATCTGTCTAGATATACGCATCTGCCAAGCGGCGTCAATACCCCACCAGACCCCGACCTCGCCGGCGAGGTCAACGTATCCCCTCTTCCGCTAATAGGTGAGGACATTCAACAAGCCCGCCGGGTTTCTCGCCGGATCTTCTCAGCGAGGACGCGTTGTGATCCGATGGTAATTTTGCCCCCGTTATGTCGAATAATGTTATGTTCGGGTCGGCAACGCGCGAGCAATGCCTTTGATATTGCAAGCATCTATAGGCTACGGTCACTGCATTTCATCAGGCCGTACGCTTGTTTCTCAGTACCTATAAAAAAAATAGATAGCAGCCCAAGCCGAGGCCGTGCCCTACGAGGCGTCCTTGAACCAGCTGCCCCCCTGCCCCTCTGCCCGGTGAATTTGTAAAGACTACATCGGCCAACAACAGAGCGATATATCTAGAGCTTTATGATAAGCGATATGAACATGGCTTCTAGCTACCGAGAAGCAACGATCCCGCTCAGCCCCCTTAGACAAGTGGCATAAACGCTAATCGAATAGAATAGACTTCACAATGTATGGATATGTCAAACGTCGCTATGTAGATCAACAACAAGTTGCTATGTAAATCACGTGAATTATGTCATTTCCATACATGAAGCGTAGCGATTTGTCGGAGCGTTTGTAGACGTCAGCCACTTGTCTAGCCCTTCTGGTCTAAATCAGTCTAACTCTATAAATCTGGATATGAATTTAGTACATTAATGCTGCGGTCTCTAATGATTGTGTTGTTGACCGCGTTGTTGATGGCCGAAAGCGCGGCGCAGCGCAGCTCCAGGCCTCCACAGCGCGGTCAGCATTGCAACACTTGATGGCTTAGCTTGAGGCCAGTATAGCGTGGTCAGCAGTACACTCATTAGAGACCAAGGCTTGTATAGTGCTTTACTCAAAAATGCGACTATTAGTTTAAACAAAACTAGCTAAGTGGGTATAACAATTAATACAATTATATTTATATTTTTACGAACTATATCTATAGTTGTGTATTTTCTATGTTTACGTTTCCATGGCAACGGTCAAATGACAAATATAATGACGATAATACCGGGTTATAATACATTGTATGTCTAGTAGCTCTTGCAGTACGACAAATCCGATTTTGCTCGAAGAAGGTTTGTGAAATAATGACAACATTATAAACTTTTTTGAGTAATATAATTTTACGCATGTTTTTGTGATCATGTAGGTGTTATTAAATTACAGTGTGAAGGTCGACGTTTTAGTCATCTAATTATGATGCTTAAAGCTAATGGACTGGACTGGCCATCCGGGGGCATCTTTAAACTTTTGTAAGGTCGTGTTTGAATGAAAATGTTACTTATGCAATATCTGGAGAGCACATTTTCGTTTAAGTCTTTCCGTCTTTCCGATTAACTTAGTCTCTCCTAATCTGTCTGTAGGTACTCTTATTTATAATTCTACTCTCTAAGCTAGCTCTTCCTATACCTATTTTGTCTAACTAAAAAAATATACATCTTAGCATGGTAAGTACCTACTTTTCACATGAATCACCAAAATTACACACTTAGGTACACTAGGCACATATGAAATGAACTACATACATAAAAGGTCTCACTAATCACAGTGAAAAAATCTCACAAATGGCTGCGTCTACATCAGGTACAGGCCGCACCCGAGCACTCAGTTTTGTCGTTGGAACTCATGTCATAACATGAGTGCTCAGGTGAGGCATGCAAGGCGACAAATGATACGAAATTTGAAAATCACATAATTATTTACAATCACTGCTAAACATGCTGCCAGAAAAACTAAACTAAAACTAAATAGAGCATATTCATTGAACTTGTTTCTTGAGCAGTGCCGGTCACTCCTGATGATTTATAGATACAATGTATCACCGCTCATCGCCGGTCACGAGCGGTACCTCGGAGATCGGCCCACTTTTAATTAATAAAAGACCTAATCACGATTTGTGGGGTCGACAGATATGATAAATGTTCGAAGAGACTTGATAATGAGTTCAATGAATTTGTTCCATTTCCGACCTAACTTCCCGGCATGGGTCTTTAAGCCCACTTGGTCCTAGAACCCTAGGCTATAGGCAGTTTAATGAAAACTGGTCGTACACTGATCTGGTAGGCATGTGGAGTTCACCAACCCCAGACTAGCTTCGTAGAATATGGCCAGAGTCCCTTTGGGGCAATAGGCTCGCTCCCTCAATAAGAGGGATAATGACATTGGTCACACAAATGTGTGACCAATGCGCATTGTGATGACCATTGTACGAAAATTTTGCGGAATTGCTAAGGATTCTGCTAGAACATCAGAAAAAAGAATTGAAATGTAACGTCACGACTTTTATTCCCATTCGGGGGTAGTCAGAGGGTTGAGTGGCCATACACCACCACATTGTGGAGGTATTAACCAACTCAAAGCCCACGTTTCACTAGATAGTCAGAATCCAACGTGACAGGTGGTGAACCGTGTCGCCGTGTATACAGGAACTGACTATTACCTAATCCCGAGGGATAGGTAGGTTTCCTCACGATGTTTTCCCTCACCGTCAGCGAACTGTAAATTATGCACATAGATGAAAATTCATCCATTGGTGCATGCCCCACCGGGAATCGAACCTGGGACCTTCTGATTGTTAGCCCAACCTGTTTACCCCTAGGCTACAGTCGCTTCGCAGTAGGTTTCCTCACCGTCAAAAATGAATTGCTTTTACAGAAGTGCTATGCGGCGTTCAAAATAAGTTGTAAACTAGAATATCATGTGTATAAATATCGTTAAGTGCCTTAGCATTAGCACGGCCATTAGTGGAGGGACACGGTGCGTGCCTCCCACACTACGCCTACGGACCATCTAGAACTTGACAGCAAATGAGATGAGACGGGCAATTTTGCATCGAGAAAGAAATACCAATATCGAAGTATTATTTTGAATAAACAATAATATAATATCGCTAAACTTACACACCAACTGTATGGTCCCAAAATAAGCAATGCTTGTACTATGGTTACCATACAACTGACTGCGGGCGATCTCAGTGGCAGAGGACCAGACGACCAGAGCACTGCTAAGGGCCACCGCAGACTTGCTACTTTTAACATGCGCGATCGGCGATTTTGATGCTGCGTCTCGCTCGTTCGCGCTCGAAGAAACGCGACGCAGCATCGATACAGTCGCAAAATCGCAGGTCACCGATGCTAAAAGCAGCAAGTCTGCGGTGGCCCTTAGCAGTCCTCTGGTCGTCTGGTCCTCTGCCACTGGGATCGCCCGCAGTCAGTTGTATGGTTACAAGCATTGCTTAGTTTGGGACCATACAGTTGGTGTTTAAGTCTGTCTTGGGCCAGCATTTGATATACCAACATGACATACATTCCAGTCTGGATTGACCAACAAAGCCCAACGCCAACATTTGGACACCTTGTGTCTGGTGAAGTAAGTATAGGTCAGAATGAGACAGAGTGAGAGTCGGCAATATGTGGAGGTCATACGTTCGATTTGACGAGCCTAAATACATCCGATTCCGTACTGACCCAGGCTTGACCAGCGTATTTATGGCCGTCCAACCACTACCAATATCTATAACAATATACAACTACAACAATAAAATATAACGTCACGACTTTTTATCCCCATTCGGGGGTAGTCAGAGGCTTGAGTGGCCATACACCACCACATCGTGGAGGTATTAAGTCAACTCAACGCCCACGTTTCACCAGATAGTCAGAACCCAACGTGACAGGTGGTGACCCTTGTCCCCGTGTATACAACAACTACGACTATAACAATTGTATCAAAAAGATGATACACACTTCAATGATGTATTAATCCTTTAGATGCGCCTTACCGCGCTAATTTTTGCCACATGAATGCAAGGTAACTACCCGAAATACACTTAGTAGCGCACCACCTACCGTCGCGGCTGCACGGCTGCACGCGCGCGCTAGCCTTGCAACAACAATTCTGACATATGTATACAATATGTTAAAAAAACACTATCCGAGTCGAAACCGGTATTTAGGTTTCCCAATCACATGACCAAATAAAATAAAAAAAAAATATATTCATGGTAGTAAACATATTAATGACAATTTAAAATGCCTTTTTTTTGCCTTTTTCCCTCCAAATGTAGCAAATTTTAAAAATATGACAACACCGTTACCGGAAGTAATTATGTTAGTTCGAGTGGCGGCACCTCTGACCACAAAGTATATGATGACGTCATTTTAGTTTTTTTTTAAATGTAAACGGGGTATTTCTTTTCCAAAAAAATATGGGAGGCTTTTGCCCAGCAGTGGGACACTTACTATGCTAAAAAAAATTTTTTACAAAAATTGAATCTAATCTCGATACCCAACAATACGTTTTCGTGTCGGACAGGGTTTTCTTAACAAATTGTATATGGCTTGTATTCATTGATATTTGGGTATAGTTTATAGTGCTATTTGTAGAGGACTAATATTCGTGTCGGGTCTATAATATAAAAACGTCACAGTTCACTTCAGACTCAATATTTTATCAAACACAATCCCTTTAAATATTCATATAACGATAGCAAACTTTGAACTTCTGTCTTAGGACTAATATCTCCAACAAAATGTCTTTACCCTAGTAACATTATCCCGTAACTAAATAATTCAGGGCTAATATTCGCCGGTCGTTGACCCCGCCTGGTCATTACTGTAATACATACAAAGGGTGGGCCGCTAGGCCAGCGATTCAGAATACTCCCTTATTCGCTAATAATTCATTATTATTACTCGTGTAGCGATCTCATATCTCTATATATACTACACATTCACGACGCTACCAATAGATGGCGCTGAGTGCAAGCTCCAGTACAACATGCGATTTCGCATAGGAACCTGAATCACGATATCAAGATTCGGACAAGAATGCCAAAAACAGTAACTAACGGAGTTATTACTAAAAAGTTGAAATTGTTATGAACTTGTATCTAAGCAAAATTTTCAAGAATAGTTTCCCCCACTTAATTGTCTTATGGTCGGTTTCCATACAAAAGACTTCAACGTGTGACTCTAAATATCACCATTTTGGGGATGTTTGTTTATATTCTACGGTGGTACGGAACCCTTTAAGAGCGAGCCCGATACGCACTTGGCCGGTTATTTTTAAATATCTTTACTTATAGACAGCTCAGCAGTTTTATAATAGTAAGATTACCCGCTGCTTGAGGGGCCTCCAGACAGACAGGTTTCAGTTTACAGGGGCCCGCGGCGCTACCTGTGTTGTCTTTATATCACGTTACTACACCTATCATTATCATTAGCTATCATACGTATCACTGTATTCATCACTTAGTATCGTTGAAGGAACACATCGTGAGAAAACCTGCATGTCATTCGAAAGACGTGATCCTAAGGTATGGCAAACAAGCGTACGGCCCGCGTAATGTTAAGCAGTTACCGTAGCCTATAGATGCTTGCAATACCAAACGTATTGCTCGAAAATTGCCGACCAGAAGGGAGGGGGACAGGGGAGGACTTCCGCGCTCTTACTCATCGTACGAAACGCAGCTGTAATAGCTGCTTTAGACCGATCTTCTGTGAGAGGGTGGTGCTACCCCGGCCGAGCCAGCTCATATATGAGCTGCGGTCAATCGGCTACACCTACGAATAAATAATAATTGTTGGAAATGATTCGCATATGAAATACTTAACTCCTAATGTGTATCTTTGTGTTAAAAAACTACACCTGTTACATCAAATTCGGTCGTGTCGACACATCACTACTCATACAACATTACTTATCGACTAATCCGATAATTTAGTCGGCTTGTAGCAAACAGATTAACACTTCTAAGTTTTCGATATCATTACAATAGTTTCCTGTGATGTGCTGTCCTTTCTATGAGATGTAGTAAAAGGCGACTAAAAGAATTAACATCACGAACCGCTTAGTAAGATGAGCATGTTTGTTGAGATCATTGATGTATTATGTTAGCGGATATGGTGCCTCCTAACATTACAATCAGTAGACTTGTGCTCAGCGGACCACTAAAGCAGTAACATTCATACATCTATATCGCACTCGCAATTCGCATTTTGATGGGTATTATTCACGAGAATATGAGCCGTAATAGCAATACTAAGCACCGCCATACACGGACTGCAATTTGCAGTCACTTCCGACTGCAAAATGCAGTCCGTGTGCAGTCGCGTGCCGTCGACTGCAACCAACTGCAAGAGAGCTGTCACTTCCGACTGCAAAATACAGTCCGTGTGCAGTCGCGTGCTGTCGACTGCAACCAACTGCAATAGAGCTGTCACTTCCGACTGCAAAATGCAGTCCGTGTGCAGTCGCGTGCTGTCGACTGCAACCAAACTGCAAAATGCAGTCCGTGTATGTTAGCGCTAAGATGTTTTCAACATTATTTTCCGCGAACGACTGAGTCGTACTGTGTCCATGGACTCAGTTTCGTAGGATATACTATTTTGGAGAGTCACATATCTCCCTCTTTCTTGGTAATGTCTTTGAATGAGATATATTTATTATCTGACATGATGCGGTTTCCGATATGAAGTTAAATAACGAACACAACTAAGGACACATTCACCATACCGTATGCACCATTCATCTTAATTATATGCTGAATAAACTTATTTAGCGCACTAAATATTATGGTGCAAAAAACATAAAAAAAAAAATGTAACGTCACGACTTTTATCCCCATTCGGGGGTAGTCAGAGGCTTGAGTGGCCATACACCACCACATTGTGGAGGTATTAACCAACTCAAAGCCCACGTTTCACCAGATAGTCAGAACCCAACGTGACAGGTGGTGAACCGTGTCGCCGTGTATACAGGAACTGACTATTACCTAATCCCGAGGTATAGGTAGGTTTCCTCACGATGTTTTCCCTCACCGTCAGCGAACTGTAAATTATGCACATAGATGAAAATTCATCCATTGGTGCATGCCCCACCGGGGATCGAACCTGGGACATTCTGATTGCTAGCCCAACCTGTTCACCCCTAGGCTACAGTCGCTGTTAACAAGAAGCAAGAAACATCGCAGTCGCTGTGCAAGAAACATGTTTCATTTAAATTAGAAAATGTTGTTTAATTCAAACTTAAACATATTAAAGATGGATGCCTACGTTTAGGTTATTAAAATTTGACGAATACAAACCTATCAAAGCTTGTAAACCAGTGCAAGCGATATAATAAATGCTATGTAATAACGCGCAAATTATGCAGCGTGCGTCCGTGAAGTAAATATTGTGACCACGTGTTCTAGAGCAACATTAAACCTGTTCTGTATAACAAGCGATGCTAGAGATACATCTAGTGTTCTATAAGTTTCGGTACTTAAGGAAATCGCAATTATTTTATGGAATCTTGGGCCTACAATATATTGGGAAGAAGAATGTACAAAGAAGACATGGTGAATAAGAATTCTACAAATTTTAATAGCGTATACAACATGTTAAGAAAACCCTGTCCGAGCCGAAACCGGTAATTAGGTTCCCCAATCACATGACCAAATAAAATAATAAAAAAAAAATATTTATGATAGTAAACATATTAATGAACATTTAAAGTGCCAATTTTTTTTGCCTTTTTCCCACAAAATGTAGCTAATTTTAAAAATATGACAACACCGTTACCGGAAGTAATTATGTTAGATCGTGTGGCGTCACCTCAGACCACAAAGTATGTGATGACGTCATTTTATGAAAAAAAAAAAATTAAGTAAACGGTGTATTTGTATTACAAAAAACGATGGGAGGCCTTTGCCCAGTAGTGGGACACATACTATGCTAAAAAAATGAAAAAAAAAAATTGAAAATTTAAAAAAAAAGTTTTAAAAAAAGGTTTTTTTTTACAAAAATGGAATCTAATCTCGATACCCAACAATACGTTTTCGGGTCGGACAGGGTTTTTTTAACATATTGTAGAGTTTTTTAAGATGTGTTTTTAAATTTAATAAAATGTTTGGATATAAGTACATTATTTTAGTTCATTCAATTTCGTTCATTCTTACACCAACTCACTATATTTTTTACTGTCAAGTTAGTAAATACGATTAAAAGTCGAAGTTTAAGTATTAGAGGGCTTAGGTATCTCCTCACGTACTAGTACGTAAGTACACCACAAATCGTTAGAGTCGGACAGTGAGACGGCCGTGCACTAGTTTTTTTGTTGGGTGGCCTTCGAATCAATCAAAGGGTTATTTTTAACATTTCCGTATGTTACGTTAACTTCGTTTCGTGTTAGGTATGTTTCATGATGCTTATTTTATCATTTTTCTCTGCGAGTGGATACAGAGAGCTCCTCACTAGTTGGCACTCTATAGTTGTATATTTTCGCATTCAGTGTGCGCTAATACTAATATAATAATAAAGCGGGCTTGTCACGCGCATACGGCCCCATCTCATTACGTGAAATGGTTTCTGTTAGCTCATAGCAGGCGACTTCATTGATCGCTCGTGTATGGCACACTTTATGTGGATACAAGTTTTTTAAATGGGACTAGGCCCGCCACTCACTCCCACCACTGTTACTCCTGTAAGATAGGATTGACAATGGTGCCCAACGATGACCACAAGATTTGACACTCGACGAATCCCGGGGAAAAGCTAAGTTGTCTTGGAACCCGCACGAATTTAATCAAAAGAAAGGATAGGAGGAGTTGGAAGAAGATTATCCACTTCCCTCCGTTGCAAAGCGGGAGACAAAAATAATAGTATAGGCCACAGAAATAAGTTACAACTGATGGACCAGTTGTAACGCATCAACGATAGCAATTTGACTATTTGGACATAAACTCGTGAGCTGTTTATACTTTTTCCAATAATAGGTATGGCAAACATGAATACAGGTTGAAACAAAATGTAAGTTTAAAAAATACTTTAAACAACAATACTGTCCACGATATGCAAGGTTGCACCTCCCTTCTCGTCTTACCCCCATACTTAAACTATAAAATCTATAAAATCAACAACCAATAACTTACTATCAACACTATCAATGTATCTATCAGGATATCTAAAACAAGGGGTCCCGAATGTCTCAATTACATTCTGTGAAAGGTCATCGCACTTGTCCCCAAGTGATCAGGTTTTACGAGTTGTTGACATTAAATTATTGGCTGGTACCTTATTACAGGGTAGGTAAGGTACTCAAGACTGGAAGATCGATAGATCGCAATAAATTAAGACGATACAAGAAAAAAATGAATTTTAGTTTCGGGGTGTGGCTAGCGTCGCGTGAGCTGCCGAAGGATATATCCCTCTCGCTTAGCTAGGACAGAACAGCTATGGAGTAGACTATAGTATAGTTATTTTTTGAAGGAACAATATTGTTTAATTCGTACAATTAAAATAATATGTCCCAGTGCACCTTTTAAAATAGATGAAATGGATGAAAATATTCAAATATATTTTTTTCGTTTTATATGGGATTTTTATGTCGAGTGTATTTGAAAAAAATAATTTAATTTCTATGTTGTTTTTATTGCTGAAGACAAAGTAAGTCAAAAGAAGACAAACGATACCTACAATATGCTGATAGATACGTATAACAATATTTCGATCGTATAATAGCCTATAACCAGCGGACGATCCAGACGCGTCCAACGATATCTCATTAGTCAAATTATTATGATATAAAAATAGTTTGGACGTTATACGGGAGCAGATGAACATACATACATATCGGTCAAAATCATAACCCTCCGCCCACCGTAGTCGGGTAAAAATGTACATACTCTGTGTCAGTGACTGACTGCCGGATATGAGTATCTTTTTCATGTTTCGTAGGCAAAGGAATACTTTGGTACTTAACTTCGATGCCGATCATGAAGTCATCAGCGGTGTCATAATATTTTTTTTTACCATATTTAATTTATTTTTTAATTTAATTTTCAGTTTTTATTAATTTTATTGATTTAACCATGCATTTATTTTTTGTTTATCTTTTTATCTTTATTTTTTTATCTATCAAAATCACCCATAGACTGGTTACCGCCACAGGTGACAAGAGGGCTGGCTCTTTCCTTGCTCAAAAAATTCGCTTGACAACAGGAACAGCTTGAATACAGGGAGGACATGCAGCCAGTATCCCACGCGGACGGTATTTGTTTAATTAGGGGTAGGTTTTTATTTTATTGTATTTTATTTTAATTTATGTTATATTATATTGTATATTAATGATAAAACATGAAAAATAAAAATAAATATTTTTTTTTTTAAATTTAATTTTACTTTTATTTATTGTTTTATATTTATTGTGAAATTATAATAATTTTAATAATCAATATTGGACTATGTCTGAAACAAATACATTGAATTGAATAATTTAAATACAAAAATTATCACATTAACTCGTTAAATCACGGTTTACACCCGCTAGAACGAAAAAGATCCTAACATGGTAGGTAGGACCTGAGGGTTGGCCAGTTAATTACTTAAAATACACTATATTTATTTCAAGAAAACATTCATAAGATCTGAAGGCGTCGGACTCGCACATAAAGGGTTCCGTACCACCGTAGAATAAACACATCAAAAATATCAAGTTTGAGACTTGATATTTATTTTTAAATGTTATTATATTTTTAGTATTTGTTCTGCACCGGCAACAGAAATACACATTCAGTGAAAATTTCAACTCTCTACCTGTTATGGTTCGTGAGATACAGCCCGCGCTGACAGACGGACAGACAGACAGACGGACAGCGTAGGCCTAGTAATAGGGTCCCGTTAGCACCCTTTGGAACCCTAAAAAGTAGCCTATGTTCTCCGCCAAGACCCTAGTCTATCTCCATACCAAAATTCATCAACATTGGTTCAGCGGTTTAGCCGTGAAAAGGTAACAGACAGAGTTACTTTCGTTTATAATATAATAGATTGAATAGGACAGACAAACATTTTCCTATCCATATCTGTAATGTTATTTTTTACGATAATTTATTGATGTATGATATATTTATTACTTGCCCATCCATACCTACAACAAACGCAATAAAGCGACTCCATTGTTTTGACAAGCAATGTATTCCCACTGTCGGCCCAAGACCATGCTGCAAGTATATAACAGTAAGCGAAATAGGGAGTTTTTACAGAAATGACACGAATAACTATGAAATGACAAGAGATGACACAAAATGACAAGAGATGAAAAGAAATTACACAAGACAAGGAAAAGCAAACGAAAATCACGCTGCAGTGCAGGTCGTAGGTTCGATTCCTGCCCAGGACATGCATTTGTGTACATGAACATGTCCGCATGTCCTATCTAGGTGTAATTAAGTGTATATTTAGTTTGTATTTACAAACAAAAAGTAGTATATGTAGTAATATCAGTTATCTGGTTTCCATAGTACAAGCTCTGCTTAGTTTGGGATCAGGTAGTCATGTGTAAAAGAATTTCCAAGGATATTTATTTATTTATCATAGGCGTCGGCGGACTGTAAATACTGTACTGTACCTGTAATGTGGCACGACCGTAATATTTTTTCGTAATATTTTTTAACAAATCCTTCACAGGTCCGACGTCGAACAAGTCCGAGTGGACACTGACAATACAAAGTTAGAGAGAGACATGGTTAGTTCAAGTACTTAAAATGTGAGATGGCGATATTGTGCGCGCGCTCGGAAATAAACAACGTAAGCGCCAAACCACATTTTCTTGAATTAAAAAAAAACTACTTCATGAATTAAAAATATGGTTGAAGGGTAGTTTAGATATCATTATTTGCTATGTTTTAGAAATAATTTCGTGATCTAAATCGTAAAAACATCGTGGTAGCAAGGAAAATTGTAAATAATTAGAGCTCATTTCATTTTTTTTTTTTATCGAGAAAATTCCACCAAATCGTGATTTGGATTTAAAGATACTCAAGATAATATAGTCAAAAATCATACATCTAAATATAAGATTCCTAGTCCACATACTTACTTAAAGAAAAAGTAGAATAGAAAATCAACCAAATTTCGAACCCTCGTCTTAAAAAAATACACCATCACGAATGGCCATGACGTACACAGAATGTGTAAAGGGGTGCATCCACATGCCAGATTCGGAGTCGGAGATAACCCACTCCCCTTCCCACTCCCCTGTCGGCAATGTGTGAGGGTATTGCAAGTCTCTACAGGCTACGGCAACTACTTAAAATCAGGCGGGCCGTACGCTTGATGGCCACCTAATTGCTATAAAAAAGAACTTATATGAAATGTAACTTAATACAACTTAATAAAATGTATGATTCGTATAAATAATAATATAAGCCCTTTTAACATCCCACTCCTGGGCCTCCCCTCAATGCGAGGGGGATACAGGCCATAATCCACGCGCTGGCCCAGTGCGTATATTGATTGAAAATCTCTGGACCGATTTTGACAGGACTTTCACTGGCAGATAGCTGATGTTAGGAGTAACTTAGGCTACTTTTATTTTAGCAAACAAAAACATTTTTTTTTTAAACGAAGCGTTCTAAATCGCGGGCACAGTTATGGATTGTTTACATTATGCTAGTGACGCGACAGTCCAGTACCCCAGTCCAGCGCAGTAATTGGGCTCGTGTAAACACTATTTTCAACCCAGTACAGTGCTGACGTCACGCACACAAGTCAGTCCAGCGAACTAGCCGCCTAGGTATATACGGGCAGCGCGATTTACACGATGCCTTAGTTAAAAAAAGGTTTACAATCAAAATGAAATCAGTCGTAAAGTCCACTTGCAAATGTTGCTTATTCAATTAGCCATTTCTCTCTCGGGGTTCGGAGTTTCTACGTATTTATACCTTTTTCAACCCTTACCTACATGTAAATTTAAAATTAATTAAACGTATACGTAGGTGGCAACCCTGGTATGCGATGATTAGCAGGGGTGGATTTTGGCTAATCGAAAATTAATTTTAATTATACAGGATTAGAGTTTACTTTTGTGTTATGGTTTTGTTTAATAAAAAAAATAATTATGAAAGCTGTTGTTTTATAAATTGCATTTTCATAAAATGTTTTAGAAAATTGGTTGAATTGTGTGACTTACCCATATATTTAATAAGTAAATAAATATCACAAGACTAAAATTTTCGAAATGTACCTCTGGCTGGAATCGAACCCGCAACCTCCCGATGCAGTGAGCCGAGCGGCCACCATTGCGCTCAGCGGTCGTCAAACACAAGCTCCATTACATTTGATGAACTGCATTCAATCAATGAACACTGCAAACAAGGAACTAGGCCACTGAGTTTGGGGGTAACGTAACAGTCGGCAACGGCTAGCGGATTCAATTCACGGGGTCCGGATGACGTCACTGAATGAAATTGAGATCGTATGCGGGTTAACAAATCATGTAAGTTAAGTACCTAATACTTTAGATAAACGTTTTATTTGGTATACTAGCTGAGCCCGCAACATCGTACGCGTTTTTAGAAAAATATTACCCGCTTTAATCCTGCGTGAAATTTCCCGCCGTTTTTTATGTTTCCCGCGGACCACTAATATATTTTCGAAAATGAAAGTAGCCTAAGATACTTCTTGTAACATCAGCTATATGCCAGTGGAAGTTCCGTCAAAATCGGTCCAGCCGTTTCGGAGATTACCCGGAGCAAACATACAGACAGACATTTTTTTTTTTTCAAATTGCGTTTTTGTTATAAGTACCGTATGTACTTACATATGCATTGAGTAAAAAGCTGTTATTTTGACATTATAAACAGACACTTAAATTTCATTGATTTGTATAGATTACATTTTTGATTACCAAAAATCTCCCGAATCCGTCCCATTGCTTAGCTCCGGTATGTGAGACATTAGAAGTGGGATTAGCGTGGCACCGCGCCGCTAATCGCCGTTATTGTCTACTTGCCCTGCTCGCCCCTGAGCGATGTGACGCCATCATATGCAATTACACCAAACGAGGAATGTGACTACTTGGCATCACATTGGCCATATTAGCGAGGAATTTTGGTAATGCTTAACGGTTTAAGGGTTAAAAATGTGTGATATATGCTTGTGTGCTTTGAAATAGGGGTAAGTCAGAGTGAAGGTAGTTAGAGTGGTCTGAAAATTGATTAAATACCGACTACCTACATCTGACGTCATCCATGCTTCATAGGGTTTTAGCAGATTGTTGTTATTCTAATAAAGCCGGAAACCCACCGCGGCGCACGGAGAGGCCACGCACGTGGGTCAAGCTTCGCTTTGCAAGAAAATGTATCCAATCGTGTCCACCCCGGCGCACGGAGAGGCTACGCACAAAATTACGTCATGCATGCATTTTCTTGCAAAGCGAGGCGTGGCCCGTGTGGGTGGCTTCTCTCCGTACGCCATGGTTGGTTTCCGGCTTAATTGGGACAGTTCGAAGTCCAAGAGATTTAACTCGGATGGAAAAATACGAAGTGATATAAACAATATCGTCAAATAAGGCTAGAGTAAAAGCAGGTCATCATAAAAATAAGAAAAGGCTAGAAGAAGAAATAGGCTAAGTTAGACCGGCAAATCCCCCTCATATTGAGGCAATCATAGCTAACTACAATCGCTGATCGGTGAACGATCGGAGGTTAAGCAACACTTGGCAAGGTCAGTCAGAGATATGAGGCCATTTAGTGGCATTTGAACTGAGCGTCTCCGTGCTTCGGAGGGCACTTAAAGAGTCGGTCCCGATTGTTGTCTTCTAGGTAGTTTTTAGGCCTTTTTTTTTATAGGACTGCGGTGGAAAAAAGCTTACGGCCCGCCTGATGTTAAGCAGTTACCGTAGCCTATAGATGCTTACAAATACCAAAGGCATTGCTCGCACATTGCCGACCTGAAGGGGAGTGGGATGGAGGGAGGGGGAGGGGGGATGGGCTTTCGGCTCTCTCACTCATCGTACGAAACGCATCTGTAATAGCTGCTTTACGCCGATCTTCTGTGAGAGGGTGGTACTACCCCGGTCGAGCCAGCCCGTTTATGAGCTGCAGTCACTTGGCTACAGCTTGGCTCTACCACCTTGTCAGAGGCCTTCGGGCGGCTTGAACAACTCTGTCACCAGGTTGGCCACTAACCATACGATAAGAAGAAGATATTAAGGCGATGCCTATGCCCAAGAGTGCGACGTTATGCAGATTAAAACGTAGCAGTTTACCTACAAACACAAAAACCACTTATTAACTTCTTATTGGTGGCAGAGACCAGCTGTAGTCAATCGACTGCAGCTCAATACGGGCTGGCTCGACCGGGGTAGTACCACCATCTCACAGAAGATCGGCGTAAAGTAGCTATTACAGCTGGTTTCGTACGATAAGTGAGAGAGCCGGAAGCCCAACCCCCCTTCTTTCCTTCCCTTCGTTTCACTCCCCTTCAGGTCGGCATCGTGTAATGCCTTTGGTATTGCAAGCATCTATAGGCTACGGTAACTGCTTAACATCAGGCGGGCCGTACGAATGTTATCCACCTCAGTCCCATAAAAAAACCACATGGACTCGTATTTCAATCCCCATAGACCAATCCCTCATTACCCCAGCCATACCTTACCAAAAACAAAAACTTTTTTTTTATCATCTCAATCCGGGCAAAGACAATACCTCGCAGCCTACGGGGGCCGGGTAATAAAGTATTGAAAACAGTGGGAAAACTCCAATCAATATCTCATATTCTCGAGGGATGATCTCAGCGAATACGGCGGTATTTTTCGTGTACCGTGAGATAGAACAATATGTGGTGAATGATAGGTTGGAAATAAGTGGGTGAGGCGGTAAATTATTATTTTTCCCTTGCTTATAAGTAGTGATAAAGGATTGATAAAATATGGGTATAAAGAAGGTTCAATGTCACTCAGAGAGCTGTAGCCAATTGGCTCGAACGGGGTAGTACCACCCTATCAAAGAAGATCGGCGAAAAGTAGCTATTACCAGCTGCGTTTCGTACGATGCGCGATGGAACTGGAAGCTGGAAGCCCAAGGCCCTCCTTGCCTTCCTTCCGTCCAACTCCCCTTCAGGTCGGCAACGTGCGAGTGATGCCTTTGGCATTGCAAGCATCTATGGGCTACCGTAACTGCTTAACATCAGGCGGGCCGTACGCTTGTTTGCCACTTTAGACACATAAAAAAGAATATCTATATTATATCTATATTGACTGCAGCTCATAAACGGGCTGGCTCGACCGGGGTAGTACCACCCTCTCACAGAAGATCGGCGTAAAGCAGCTATTACAGCTGCGTTTCGTACGATGAGTGAGAGAGCCGTAAGCCCACCCCCCCTCCCCTCCCCTCCCTCCATCCCACTCCCCTTCAGGTCGGCAATGTGCGAGCAATACCTTTGGTATTGTAAGCATCTATAGGCTACGGTAACTGCTTAACATCAGGCGGGCCGTACGCTTTTTTGCCACCGCAGTCCTATAAAAAAAAAAAAATATCTCTAGGTACATGACCTAAATCATCATTGCAGCTATTTGGGACACGATCAAAGATTCCAACCGCATTTGAACCCATTACATTAATATCCTCAACCTCTTTATACTTTCATTAAAATCTGTATTAACTGCGGGCGTTGGTGGCGCATTGCAAAACGGCCGTAAACTGCTGGCCTACTCCGAAATACGAACCTAACGTTTCGGCTGACGGATTGTCGTGGATTTGACATTTCTTCTTTCGTTTTTCTCTACGATTTGACATTGTTTTGATCGTAAATCGAATCCGTACTTCGGACGATCCGTCAGCGACGTATTTCGGAGTAACCCCCGAATCGATTTATAGGATTTTATTTATTTATTTATTTTATAGGACTGCGGTGGCAAAAAAGCGTACGGCCCGCCTGATGTTAAGCAGTTACCGTAGCCTATAGATGCTTACAATACCAAAGGTATTGCTCGCACATTGCCGACCTGAAGGGGAGTGGGATCGATTCACGTTCTGAGCGTTTAATGTAGGTTTTATAAATACCAACCGGAAGGCATCACACCAAAACAATAATTCTAAATATTCACCACAGCTTTCTAGGCTAGTTCATTTTTTTGTTTATTTAAATACCTAATTTTGTTTTTTTTTATTCACAATGTGTTAATGCCTGCCTGCTCACATAGCGTTGCTGTTTCAAAATGTATACAATTATTCTTTTGAAAAGAGTAACCATTAGCTACGTCCAGAAGTGTCACATGCCGCGCGAGGAAATTTTTCCTCGCGAAGTTTGACTTGCCTCACGTGAGGCAAATGCGCGCCCTGCCTCACCTGAGCACTCACATTTGCGTCGCCGAGTTTGGCAGTCGTGAGACAGAACGATGTCAAACGTGTCAAACTGATTGATCGGGTATACCTTTCCCTGTCTAGTGTGTCAGTTGCCTCGCCATTTGCCTCGCGCGGCATGCGACTGAGGCAAACGTCGTGCTTCGCGAGGCATGTGGGTGAGCAGCCTCGCGCGGCATGTGCATGTTGTAGACACGCCTATTGAGTTTCTTGCCGGCTCTCTCAATGGAAGCAACATTTCGAACCGGTGGTAACGCTAAAATATTGTTTATCTTGACTATTTATAAACGCTTTATTGAGCTTACATGAATAAAAAACTTTTGATTTGATTTGATTTACCATTGAAATAGGTCTGACAATCTTAAGTCAGTGCCAATAATGGACCGGAACTTCTACTACTCTTTTTTTATGTGACCTAGGTGGTAAACAAGCGTACGTCCCGCCTGAGAACAGGTGGTTCGACCGGGGTAGTACCACCCTCTTACAGAAGATTGGCGTAAAGTAGATATTCGTCGATGAGTGAGAGAGCCGGAAGCCCTCCCCTCCTCTGCTTTTCCCTCTCCCAATCCAATTTCTCTTCTGGTCGGCAACGTGTGAGCGGTGCTTCTCGTGTAACGAGCATCTATAGGCTATGGTAACTGCTTAACGTCAGCCGTAAGCTTGTTCGTTATAAAAAAAAACTATACTATACTTTGACTGGCCCGTTGGGGTGGTTGGCGTGATGGCCTTTCACGCTGCAGGTCGTAGGTTCGATTCCTACCCGGGACATGTATTTGTGTGCATGAACATGTCTGTATGTCCCGAGTCTAGGTGTATATGTATATTAAGTATGTATTTACAAATAAAAAAGTAGTATATGTAGTAATATCAGTTATCTGGTTTCCATAGTACAAGCTCTGCTTAGTTTGGGATCAGGTAGCCGTGTGTGAAAAATGTCCCAGGATATTATATATTTTAACATATATAACGACGTCATCGCATCTAGTTCGCTTTTGAAAATAACTGCCTACATTCAAGTATATCTCTGCAAAAACGAATCAGCACTCAGCGCACAATTAGAAAATGGGGGGTGTAGTGACGTCATCCCCTTCTAAATAATGCCCGGGATAAAGAACCAGCTTGATACAGTTAATCAGCGGAGCCAGACACAGTTCCTGGAAAGGGAGTCGTTGCACAGAAACGACATCATGCAGAACAATGTGAGAAGCACAAGTTGTATGAATAGTTTGAAAATTATTACATCTATTATGACCAATTTGTTTAATTTATTGGTGGTAGATCCAAGCTGCAGTCCAATTGACTGCAGCTTATATATGGGCTGGCTTGACCAGGGTAGTACCACCCTGTCACAGAAGAGACATGATATGAGAGAAGAGACGAGACATGGTTGAGAGAGGCGAAAGCCCAACCCTGCCCTTTCCCTCACTCTGTCCCACTCCCCTTCAGGTCGGCAACGTGCGAGAGATGCCTTTGGGATTTCAAGCATCAATAGGCTACGGTAGCGGCTTGGCATCGGGCGGGTCGTACGCTTGTTTGCTACCTTAGTCACATAAAAAAACTAGTCACAAATGACAACAATTAGCATCTGTTAGCAGTAATCTGGCCGACATCATGTCGACCGTCAAGAATTTTTGATTAACAATAAATAATTCACGAAGATAATATTAGTGGTTTCACAATGGGCTATTAATACTCGAGGCCTAGGATGTCCGATGGTGGAAAGGACTTAAGTACATTGAACTTCTGCTGTTCACTTGTTAAATGGAGATAGTAAACTGAAAGAAGATAAAACCTAGACAACTATTATCACGTGATAAATTGCTGGAGTGAGACAGCTACTATTTGCAGACTGCCTCTTAAAACTTCCGCACTTCTGTACTGCAATTTTTATTGTACAAATTACTGTACTAAGCGTCTTGTTCTATGCAATTCTATAAGTCAGTTTTGCTTCAGTAGAATTTTCTATAGGGTCTTTATTTATTTCCCAAAACTCTATACCGAGGTTTAAGGTCGGCGCTCACCTATCGACTCGTTGCGACAGGTGGTCCGCGGGTGGGCGCTGCTTTTACACCATAAACGTCACGTGATCACCCAGTGGACCGCGCGTGGTCAACGAGTGAACGCCGCGTGGTCAGCGCGTGGTCCACTTATTTCCGGTTCAGTTAGTGGACGTCGACCGACGAGGCGGTGCAGGTCGGGTGCCGAGTGTATAGATGAGCGCCAACCTTTAGTGTTGTATGTCCACATTTCAACCATGATATAGACCAGGGATTGAATTTACATAAAATTAAGGTAGGTACCTCATTCCTCTACTCTTTTCAACCTATCTCCACCCAATGCTGAGTGTAGGTCTTATCTATAGCACTTCACTCCTTCCGGACTTGTGCTTTCCTCATCCAGGTCTTACCTGCCACCTTCACCAGATCATCCGTACTTCCATCTCGCTGGTGGCCTGCCCACGCTTCTGAGTCCAGTACATGGACCAATTACTAAGGGGACTGGCCCTAAGCAAGTCGGCCGAGTGGTCGGCCTAGTACTAACATCGTCATAAAACGAAGCGAGTAGTTCAACTATTTACCGGTAGAGAGAACAATGAAAATGAAAAAAGAATGACCACGTTTTTTTCATACATATATCTAATAAGGGCACCTCTGTCTTTAGTCTTTACTCTGTGGTCCAGTACGAGGTCTCCACTATAGTACCCTTTTTCCCCGTGGGTTCGGCGTCATCGGCTCCTCATCGGTAGTTACCTAAGTATAATTTTAGTAGATATGGTAGGTACTTACCTTCTTACATAGCAATCACTAAAGTTGTGCTCAGCACACCACTACATGTAGCGAAATTAGCACATCTGTCATCAATCATCATACTCCTAATTCGACAGTCAACTAAGGGCGTCCGCAGACTAGCTACTTTTAGCACCGGCGACCGGCGATTTTGTGACGTATCGATGCTGCGTCGCGTTTCTTCGAGCGCGAACGAGCGAGACACAGCATCAAAATCGCCGATCGCCGATGCTAAAAGAAGCTAGTCTGCGGAGGCCCTAAAAGGTATTTTGATGCGTAGTTTTCACCAAAAGATGAGCCGTATTGACATTACCGACATGTTTTCAACATTACTTCCCGCAAACGACTGAGTCGTACTGAGTCCATTGACTCAGTAGGACATATTATTTTCGATAGTCACATGTTTCTCTCTTTCTTGGTAATGTCTTTACGATGGAGAGCCGTAGAAGGGTTTTCTGGATTTACTCAAGCGCGTCAGATTAAGATAAGGGAGATACCTAGCATATTGATAAGAACCTCCAACCAGTATGAGCCCTTAATATTGGTAGGTACGATCAGGGGAAACAAAAAAAAATAGACCATCTTAAAATACTCGAGCGCGTCAGATGGGGGATTTCATTAACTAAGAAGTGTCAAAAGTGTCAATTTTACTAATTTGATCGTCAGTTTAAGAAATGGGAGCATCTGTAAGTTTCACTGAACACCCCCTCTGAAAATCTGACGCGCTCGAGTTTTTTTTTTTTTTTTTTCAATTTATCATGTTGGAGCACGAAAAATATCAATATCTGACACATATAAATATCATGGAAATCCATGTCATTGCTTTTTTTACAATTTTGAAATTATCATGTAGACGCTTCCCCACCGCTGAAAGTGGAAACATCTAGAACCATTTATTCTTCCTATCATCTAATCTACCAAATCTAATAGGTTTCCGCGAAACTGGAGTAAATCCACAGTTAGCATCATGGGCTCCCGGTCCACTACCATCCCTTTTAAATATATTTTATTTTTTTAAAGCAACCCCGCCCAAAACTTGTTTCCCAAACTTCGGAGAGTAATGAGAATCGTTTATAAGAGCTCCGTGACTCGTGAAATAAACAAACAGCTTCATGATCTGAATAAAAGTAATACAAAGATATTCAGGTTCCCGCTGAAGAGCTTAGGAGACTTCGTTCTGACTTTGGTATAATCAGGGTATTAGGAATATAGTATTTCTGGAAAGCAACAACTTTTTCGTGTCTATACACCATGGACCAATTACTAAGGGGACTGGCCCTAAGGAAGTCGGCCGAGTGGTCGGCCTAGTACTAACATCGCCATAAAACGAAGCGAGTAGTTCAACTATTTACCGGTAGATAGAACAATGAAAATGAAAAAACAATGACCACGTTTTTTTTCATACATATATCTAATAAAGGCACCTCTTTCTTTAGTCTTTACTCTG
The DNA here is from genome assembly GCA_947859195.1 of Drymonia ruficornis. Classification (NCBI taxonomy): domain Eukaryota; kingdom Metazoa; phylum Arthropoda; class Insecta; order Lepidoptera; family Notodontidae; genus Drymonia; species Drymonia ruficornis. Next base: position 5,103,368 of record OX401929.1, on the reverse strand, counting down.
TGCTATACACCTACACGCTATCCTACTTCCTATCCTACTAATATAGTCTAAGATACACTGAAGAGCGACCTTCACCGATCGACTTACCGGATCAACCCTGGATTTTATCAAATAAAATATGTGTCTGAACATATACCAATAAGGTTGCCATAAAGAATATGGTCAAGAAAATAAAATAAAAATAAAACCAAAAAGCTAAAAGCATGCACGGCTTCGTCGCGCGCAGCTGTTGTACTGCATCCTCCTCTATCGCATGAAATAGTACTCGGATGCCCAAAGCTTCCGCGTCAATCAATTTTTCAATTTCAATTTTTTAATTTCAAAGCCCGGCTACCGTTATTCTTGACTAGATTTTCGCAAGTAACACTATACACTCTATTCGCAATAAAATTGCCTTCATTTTGATATTATTTTCATTTGGCAAGCAATTCGGTGGAAATGTTAAAATAAAAATGGTTTTTGAAATTTTAATTAATCATAGCCATGACCATATTTTTTACGGCAACCCTATTGGTATATGTTCAGAAACATATTTTATTTGATAAAATCTAGGGTTGCTCCGGTAAGTCGATCAGTGAAGGTCGTCCTTAAGCGTATCTCGTACTTATATTATAAATGCGAAAGTTTGTGTGTGTGTCAATGTTTGTTACCACGTATCTCTATAACTACTAAACCGATTGTAATAAAATTTGAAAGCGTAGATAGTGTAGGCTCTGGAATAAGACATAGGCTAATCATACACATCAATTTCACCCGAGCAAAGCCGCCGGCAAAGCTAGTTCTGACTATATCGGTGGTAGAGCCAAGCGGTAGCCAATTGACTGCAGCTCATATACGAGCTGGTACGACAAGGGTAGTACCAACCCCTCGCAGAAGATCGGCAAAAAGTAGCTCTTTTAGCTGCGTTGCGTACGATGAGAGAGCCGGAAACCAAACTAGAACTCGGAACCCGATCGAAATCAGTTGATAGAAAGAATAATGGAGAAGTTGGAAGAACATTTATCCCCAAATTTGTAGAAAGTAATGATGGACTTAGGGCCGCCATATACGGACTGCATTTTGCAGTCGACAGCACGCCGAATGCTTGGCGGCGGGCTGTCGCGAGCTGTCAACTGCAACCAGAGCTGTCAGTTCCGACTGCAAAATGCAGTCCGTGTATGGCGGCGCTTACAGTGGCATTACAAATTTTTGTAAATTAATTAATTGTTCCTAGAAATTCTTTGTAATTTGATTGTAAACTGGCTAAAAATATCTATTAAGGGATTAACTGTATAGGCTGAGATATTCAACGATTGGGTACGTGACGTCCCTTATCTTAAAGCTAATTACAATTGATCAATTCGCCAGCATTATAATAGGCAGACCGCACTATGGTGGCTGAATAGTTGGCATTCTGATCGTGCGCGACATTGGTCGCTTGTGGTCGCATTCCGAGTGTGGTCGCTATAATCGTACCACACACCTGACCGATACTGAATTATAGTACAATAAACTATAGTGTACTGAGATTGTGTGAAAATTCAATTTGACGACCACTTGGATCAGTGGTTCGTAGCCCGTTTGGCTCACTGCATCGGGTGGTTGCGGGTTCGATTCCCTCTAGAGGCAAATTTCGTTAACGGTCTTTTTGTTTGCCCAGAGGGGCTAGCCAAGTGGCATGAACGCTAATCGAATAGAATAGAATAGACTTCACAACGTATGAAATGTCAAACGTCGTTATGTAGATCAACAACAAGTTGCTATGTAGATCACGTGACTTATGTCATTTCCATACATGAAGCGTAGCGATTTGAAGGAACGCTCAGACGTCAGCCACTTGTCTAGGGGGGCTGGTTTGAGTGTTATTGTGATCGCCCCCAGTCGATTATACGATAACCATAGATAGCTATAGCGTTGCTTATAGTAGTGGCATTTTATGATGGCCGGTTTGACAAGTCGGGGGGGGGGGGGAGAAAATGAACCTTATTATAACGAAATAAGACTGGCCGTTTAAAAAAATAAGAATGTCAAAAAATTAATGTGTAAATGAATTTGATTCCGTTATAATAAGGTTCATCCTTTCCCCCTCCAACATGTCAAACCGGCCTTCATAGCGTGCCACTACCGTAGTTCGGGACCATACAGTTGGTAGTTGATATATTTTATCACACGACTGCCCAAAAATGGAGTGTATTTTTTTTTCAGGGTTTATGAATGTTACCACAATGCATCTTTGGGAATCTTGGGCACTAGTCCGGTTTTTTTTATCTATGGCTTAGGGCCTATGGCTTAGGTAGGGCTTAGGGCCTAGGCCCTGGATATTGTAATTGTACTGGTCTTATAAATAAACCGCTTAAATCCAGTTACCCCGGACCTATTAGGTATAGTGTTGAGTCGCCTCACCGCGCACAGGTAATGATCAGCTATGCCAAGTAATTACCGGAAGTAATGCACAACACGGCAGCAATGGTAGAGAAAAATAATGAAAATTAAATTCAGTAGGTATTCTTAAGCCTGAGTTCACCAACACACTAACGGGCCGTTACAGCGATGCCTTCGTTCAAGCATCTATAGGCTACGGATAATGCGTAACATCGGGCCGCATGCTTGTTTGCCATCTTAGTTACATATTCTTCTTCTACTTATCGTATGGTCAGTGGCCAGCCTGGTGTCAGAGTTGTTCAAGCCGCCCGAGGGCCTCTGACAAGGCTTAACGACTGCTGCCTGGATGACAACAACCGGGACCGACTTTTTACGTTCCGAAGCACGGAGATACTCAGTTCAAATGCCACTACATGGTCACCCATCTCTGTCTGACCTTGCTGAGCGTTGCTTAACCTCCGATCGTTTTCCGATCAGTGATTGCAGCTGGCTATGAGCGCCTCAACATTGTGTTAACAATAGTAATTTTAATTCGATCTGAAATGAAATAGCTTTAAAAAGATACATTTGATTATCAGTCATCAAATACTGGCAACATTTGGACTATTTTTTTGAGGCAGGCAAGGTGACAGGATTGATGACAGATAAAAAAACAATGGTCGAGAAATATTGTACAACGTAATCGATAGAATACTTTGGAATTGTTAATTACTCGAGGGAAAGATTGTTAAGCAATAAATGACGGGCCCGTTAGCGTGGTTGGCGCGGAGGCGACATTCACGCTGCAGGTCGTAGGTTCGATTCCTACCCGTGACATGCATTTGTGTGCATGATCATGTCTGTATGTCCGGAGTCTGGGTGTATATGTATATTAAGTATGTATTTACAAATAGAAAAGTAGTATATGTAGTAATATCAGTTATCTGGTTTACATTGAACAAGCTCTGCTTAGTTTGGGATCAGGTAGCCGTGTGTAAAAAATATCCCAGGATATTATTATTATTATTAAATAGAGTGAATAGATTCTCCGTGTATTATTGACAGCCGTTATTTTACAATTGGTTACATAAAAAAAGTTACAAGCTCGAAATGTATTAAACTGTCATCAAATAAATAAATATAACGTCACGACTTTTATCCCCATTCGGGGGTAGTCAGAGGCTTGAATGGCCATACACCACCACATTGTGGAGGCATTAACCAACTCAAAGCCCACGTTTCACCAGATAGTCAGAACCCAACGTGATAAGTGGTGAACCTTGTCGCCGTGTATACAGGAACTGTCTATTACCTAATCCCGAGGGATAGGTAGGTTTCCTAACGATGTTTTCCCTCACCGTCAGCGAACTGTAAATTATGCCAAATTATTAGTATCAACTGTCATCAATGTCACAAATTAACTATGTATCGTGTGAAAATTGAACAATTTCGTGAAAAGTTAACTGCCTCACAAAAAGTACGGTGGAGAAAACGTGAATTCGTCTTTTCTAATGCCCTATAAATAAACATACGGTGCCGGGTTTACGGAGCGTGCACAATGGGCTAGATAAGGTGTGTGGGAAAAAAAATATTTTGTACTTTTGGCGAGTGAGAAAAATGCGTCGGGAATTTCCTTATTCAAACGTACGGTGACATTTTAAGATGATCCTGCCACATTGCTACTACTTTTATTGGGATTTCAGTCCATTGCTCCTTACCGAGTTATTCGCCAAACCTATCTATACCTCGGGATTAGGTAATAGTCAGTTCCTGTATACACGGCGACAAGGTTCACCACCTGTCACGTTGGGTTCTGACTATCTAGTGAAACGTGGGCTTTGAGTTGGTTAATACCTCCACAATGTGGTGGTGTATGGCCACTCAAGCCTCTGACTACCCCCGAACGGGGATGAAAGTCGTGACGTTACATTTACATTACATTACATTAATTTTGATGTTTAATACAAACAATGACGCATATGTTCAAAAATAAATGAAACAGTTAAAGATGTATCAAACATCTAAATTGACCTTAAACATAGTGTAGTGTAGTTGTATAGTGTGGAGATCACTTTTTTTGTGACATCCGTGGAATAAATAAAAGCCAGACACACACCAACTGAATGGTCCCAAACTAAGTAAAGCTTGTTCAATGGCCTGGGGGCGATCCCAGCGACCCAGACCATCAAAATTTACAAAAAGGCCGTTTCCGAAATTTGCCTCTAGCGGGAATCGAACCCGCAACCACCCGATGCAGTGAGCCGAGCAGCCTCGAACCACTGCGCCAAGCGGTCGTCAGTTACTTGCTAAAGTGTGTGTTCTCCTTTACGGTCGTCTCCCAGAATGGCTTATTGATGTAGTGAGCCCTTAACAATAGCGCAGCTGTGGCGGAGTGCCTTCAGGCCGGAGATAGAAAAACCCACCCCCTACCCCTCCACCCCTCGCCCCCCTCACCCCCGCTCCCCGCACCCCCGCACCCCGCGTTTCTCTTTCATATTGAGAGTGTCGAAAATGATTACTTACGTTTTATGATAAGGAAAATATGTATTAAGTCGTTTTAAAGGGGTATTTTATGGGAGTTGTTTAAGATTGTTTTAATGCTTCTTAAGTGTCTACTTAGAATTTTTTTTAAAGATTACTAATGAGGTTATCCCACTAGTAATCTCATTAGCTCCTCCAACTAAGATAAATTAACTAAGCTAGGAGGGGCTCACAGCACTAGTTTAATGGTCAGGATAAAGTTCGAACCCGGGACCTCTCTTAGTACCCTTTTATCTAACTCTACTTTATTATTTTAAGTAGGTCTGGAGTAGGTAAGTACCTACAATCTTATGTCATATGAAGAGAACTTATATAGTCTGATTTTTAATTAGACGAAGCCAACTGACAGCTGAAAATGTCACTGCTCTATGAATTTGAACCTTATTTGTTCTATTTATATTGAAAAGTGACATAAGCACCTGTCAGCCCACTTCTTCTAATTAAAAATCAGACTATAGTATACCTAGCTGATAGAACTGGGTACCACACTAAGCGATAAAGCCCCATTTTTCCAAGGCAAGTTGAACACCGCTGCAACTTGACAATTATTTCGATGGCACTTCGTCGTTCGTCGTTAATTCGAGCGTTTTCCGAAGCGGAGCGGTGCGAGGCACCGCTACACCTAGCTAGGCTCCAGACAGAGCTATGTATGTTAAGTTTTACCAAATAAATAAAAAAAAATGTTACGTCACGACTTTTATGTCCATTCGGGGGTAGTCAGAGGCTTGAGTGGTCATACACCACCATATTGTGGAGGTATTAACCAACTCAAAGCCCACGTTTCACCAGATAGTCATAACCCAACGTGACAGGTGGTGAACCTTATTGCCGTGTATACAGGAACTGACTATTACCTAATCCCGAGGGACAGGTAGGTTTGCTCACGATGTTTTCCTCACCGTCAGCGAACTGTAACTGTAGTTATACCAATACTATGTTAACAGTATTTGAATAATGTTGTTAATTAGAATTTCACTTATTAAAACTACTGAAAAAATCGAACCTAGGCCTAGCGATCCGCAATTATGGTTACCAGACAGGGTTTTATCAAGTCACCATCATCAACTTCAGCATCATCATCATCAGCCAAAAGACGTCCACTGTTGGACATCGGCCTCCCCTAAGGGTTTCCACAACGACCGGTCCTGTGCTAGTTGCATCCAGCGATTTCCCGCGACCTTCACTAGGTCGTCGGTCCACCTTGTGGGGGCCTACCCACGTTTTAATAAGTAACCCTTGATTTTCAGATAAAACATACACAAACCTTTTGTGCTCTATTTTTTGTGGTCATAGAATAGAAACAGATCAGTAAACGTCAAACATTGAAGCTGAGACGGCTCTCTCACTCATCGTACGAAACGCAGCTATAATAACTACTTTACCGATCTTCTGTGGGAACCGATCTTCTGTGGGAGGGTGGTACTCCGGGTCGAGCCGGCCATATATGAGCTGCAAATTGGCTACATCTTATCTCTACCAATATAGCTACATGATAGAGTAATAAGAGAAACTCGAACTCCCAAGCGCTTGCAAAATTAAATAATTGAATCCATTTTAAAATGGGGTAAACGAAATTATCCAAGCGTACAGTTTAACAGCGAAATAACCTTCCGACATTAAGGAGCACGCACGAAACATCTGGTACGCATTCAGAAACAATGTATGACATTAATAAGCCAGTCACTACAACGTTTGCCCTTTGCTCGAAATCACAACAACGGAAATACAACTATCCCACTCCATCCCACCGCAATTCGTATCGTGCCCTCCCTCTGAGGTCGGGCAAAAGTTTTTCCGAGCCGTTAACCGGAGCCCCGCGAAAATGAGTTGAATATATTTAGCGTCAAATGAAACCGTTTGTTTTGATCTACTTATTATAAGGAGCTGGTTTGGGACGACGAAAATACTGTGTGTTGCTTTAGGGTTTGGGTATTTTGTGGGTCGTATAAATCTTGGGTTAAGTCGGAGGCACGGTACCTAATGGAGATACATTTCAGTACATGGCCACATAGCAATTCGCAAAAGCAATTCATTGTTCCGATTTTCTTGCAGTATCCTAAGCAATTCCATAAAGAGATCACATATTTTACATCTCTCGTGATCATTTTACGGAAGTTCAGCAGAATTTCCAGGGATTCTGCTAAAAAAATCTGAAAAATTAATTGTGTTTTTTTGCAGTTACAATTTTTTTTTAAAATCTGTTCCAGCTTTAGTTTGTCCATCAGGATATATTTTAACTACTTACTATCTAGTAGGTAATTCGTTATTTTTCTTGATAAAAGCAAAAAAAAATTTTTTTTTGTGGCAGGTAGGTTAGGTTAGCTAGGTATATAGAATTAACTGTTTTATTGCGTTACTGTGTTATTGCGGTATATATAGCATTTACTGAGTCGCCATGGATTTTTGTTTTATAGTACTGAGGTGGCAAACAAGCGTACGGCCCGCCTGATGTTAAGCGGTTACCGTGGCCTATAGATGCTTGCAATACCAAAGGCACTGCTCACACGTTTCCGACCTCAAGTGGGATATCGTGAACTATTAAATTTAGCTCTTATATTATAACTGGTTACGTGCTACCAGTGTAAGAAAATATGCGCCAGTCTCGGCCTGTTTATACAAATGTCCATAAATCCCTTCCGTGGTCCGTTGTTGATGCGTTACGTGCGTAAACGTGCGGAGGATAACTGAAATAAGTAAATATAAGTCCATGTTGAGTTTCTCGTGTTAGAATTTTGTGAGACGATAAATTATTGGTGGTAGAGCGACGCTGTAGCCAATTGACAGTAGCTCATATATGGGCTGGCTGGACCTGGGTAGTACCACTCTCTCACAGAAGATCGGCGTAAAGTAAATAGAAAATAATAAATATCGCCGGATTTACACACCAACTGTACGGTCCTAACCACGGAGTAAAGACTAAAGAAAGAGGTGCCCTTATTAGATATATGTATGAAAAAAACGTGGTCATTGTTTTATCATTTTCATTGTTCTATCTACCGGTAAATAGTTGAACTACTCGCTTCGTTTTATGTCGATGTTAGTACTAGGCCGACCACTCGGCCGAGTTGCTTAGGGCCAGTCCCCTTAGTAATTGGTCCATGATCCTAACCTAAGCGACGCTTGTATAATGGACTGGAGGCGATCCCAGTGACTGAGGTGATTAAAAAGGCATAGGCAAGTCAAATGTACGCAAGGATTTCTCCATGTTAAAAAAAATGTACGATGAAAGACATTTCTTAAAAGTGAAGCGTACAATGAAAACATCATTACACGGAGTGGGGAATCACCGCAATCGGCTCAGCATTCAGCTGCCTTCCACGATGGATTCGCGCCATCAATAATGTGCGCTTGCATAGGACTGACAAACAGATTAGCTGAAGATGTATGGAGTGAGAGACCTTCTGGTTGTTCGGGGATAGTGTAGAGACGGCTTTACTCGCGGTTTACGCCGTTCCTATATACTGACATTAATACTCTGTCAGTTTCAAACGAAATCGCTAAACGAGGCGTAATATTTCCTCGTGTCTCGTTTATAAGATTATGTATTATCTAGATCTTATGAGATTATCTGTATGTAGATTATCTATTATCGTATTTTATTTTTCTTAACAGCTGCAACAGAAATAATTAAATCCAGAAAAAAACATAAAAAAATGAAACCCAGTTACTTAGTTAGTTAGTGTCTTTCAAATAGCTGTTAAATTGTTATTTTAACATATTAAACCATAGCAAAAAATAAATATTATTTTTACCAACTGCATTCGATAAAACGTAGTATTATGCAATGCATCGCTCAAATTAGATTCTTGCAGGTAATATAGAGCTTTAAGAGTCTTTAATGAGTAGGTACTCATCTCTATGGAATGTAATTTATCACTAGCGTTCAAGTACTTTCAACATCACTATATCACCCACGTAGTTCTGCTAATCTCCGAACCATATATTGTTTAAATTCCAACTCGAGGCACACCAGCTCTTATTCACAGTCAAGGCAGCAGATTTATCGCGCCGTCGCGAGGCAGAGACTTAATTAGATGCGTCCATTTGCCTTGATTATTTAGTCGCCTCACCGTCGCTACGTAATCTGCACTAAACTTTATTAGAATTTTAATTATTTTACGTCTTCTTAATGGTTAGTGGCCAACCTGGTGTCAGAGTTGTTCAAGCCATCCGAAGGCCTCTGACATGGCTTAACGACTGCTGCCTAGATGACAACCGGGACGGACTTTTTACGTGCCCTCCGAAGGACGAAGACGCTCAGCTAAAATGCCAGTAAATGGTCACTCATCTCTAACTGACCTTGCCAAGCGTTGGTTAAATTTATTTATTGTCAATAATGTTTAATGTTTTCCTTTCTCTGAAAAAAAAGAAGAGAAAGAAAAGCATTTGTGACAACTATTGACTATTGTAAATCGTTATACTATAAAAGTAATAGGCAGAAAAAAACGTTTTTATCATTGAAATTATAAAAGCAAAGTTCTTAAGTCAGACGTGACGAAGAATAAGCATAAAATAATCCGTGAAAAATGTGTTTTTCGTGTCTGCGCGAAGTTACCGAGAAATTTCGTAAAAAAAAACAAAATATATTCAACTCTAGACCTAGACAGACACAAATCCCCACTGACATTATTTTCTTTATGTCAAAATTTGATATATCTAAGCATTTTACATGATTAGAATAAACTTAAACGATTTAGTATTTTTTTTTGTTTCCACGAAATGTTTTGTGAGAAATTCTTTTAGTAATTTTAAAACAACCACAATTAGGCGCTGACAACCAGTCGCAATCACTGATCGGTAAACTAATCGAGGTTAAGCAACGCTTGGCAAGGTCATTCAGAGATGGGTGACCATTTAGTGGAATTTGAACTGAGTGTCACCGTGCTTCGGAGGGCACGTTAAAGTCGATCTCAGTTGTTGTCATCTAGGCAGCAGTCGTAAAGCCTTGTCAGAGGCCTTCGGGCGGCTTGAACAACTCTGACACCAGGATGGCCACTAACCATACGATAAGAAGAAGAAGACCACAATAAGCTGATATACCTAGTCAATGCGTTTTAGCACAAATACTAAAATTTCTCAATTTTAGCAAACAGTTAATCTTGTTAAACTCCTGAGCACATAGGGACCAAACTAAAACTATAGTTGTTCATTTCCCGACACCCTTATTGCAAAACTAACATGATAGTTCACTGGGCTCTGCGGGCTGCGGTTGGTCGAGCGACGGGTATTGATGACGTCATCATTTAGCCCGCCAATCCGCGCCCTCTAAACTGATTTCAGTTTTAGATTAGTTCCAAATTCGAATTTGTAACGTGTCGGTTAGTGCTAAGAGGAAAATGCCTAACTTTGTGTTGCTAATAGCTTGTCCAGACTTTACATACCGTTTAGCATATAGGTCCATTACTGTATTCGATATGATACGGGGTTACAACCCCGTATCTTATCGCCGTATCGTAAACACACATGTTTCTGATACGCAGAGAAGTAAATAAGAAAAGAAAGTTTCGAATGAAGTAAGTAAACAATATCGAACATAATTTTAAAATTGGAATCGTTTAGCTACCCAATAAACTCACGAGCCGGTTGGCTGCATATTGATGGCGTCATCGCTCTTCCCGCCAATCAGCGCTAATTCTGATGAATCGCCGTTGGCCGATCCAACATGGCGATTCGAATTTTGAATATTGTATGAATGATCAAATTCGCTTGATAGTATTTGATGGTTGACTCTTGCTGTGTCAGAGCTTGTTGTTAGCAATTTTTGATTGTAATATCAACTATGCATTGTTTTAATGAATATAGACTGCCGTTTTGAAATGGATTCAGTAGAATATAGTGGGGGAAAATATGCAATGGTCTATAAAATCAAATGGCACTTCGAAATTATTTTACAACTTGACTTAAGTATATTGACAAAATATTTGAGTAAGTACAATAATTTTGAAGCTTAGAATATACAGGGTGAATTTGAAATCATGAGCATCCTTTTAAACGGTGATTCTACACATGATCAAGAATATTTAGGAAACATAAATCAACAAATCAATTGATAAAAAAATATTGCTCAGTTAAGGTAAAACAGTTAACTGGTTTGCTTATTTGCTTACTCGAGCAATATTTTTTTATCAATAGATTTTTTATTTATTTTCCCAAAATATTCTGAATCATGTGTAGAGTCATAAGGACGCCCATCGTTTCAAATTCACCCTGTATACTGTAATAACATTTTAACTAGTAAATGTGTGGGTACAAAACACTGATTAGGAATTTACATGGAGCAGTTTTCTTAAATTGCACAGTAGTGGAAATTCAAAACTTTGGTTTCCACTTGGTACTTAATACTTCTTGCCTCATTACCGCCTAAACTATTCAGAATTCGATATAAGTGGATAGGAAAAAAAACATCCTGTTTTGAAAAAACACAGAGTAAAGACTAAAGAAAGAGGTGCTCTTACTAGATATATGTATGAAAAAAAACGTGGTCATTGTTTTTTCATTTTCATTGTTCTATCTACCGGTAAACAGTTGAACTACTCGCTTCGTTTTATGTCGATGTTAGTACTAGGCCGACCACTCGGCCGAGTTGCTTAGGGCCAGTCCCCTTAGTAATTGGTCCATATGAAAAAACAATAAAGCTACATTTAAAAAATAATGAAAACTAGAAAATCTACAAACAACAGTGACTTTAAACGACCAGTAGCTACTTTAAACAAAGCTTTACTAGCCCTGGCGTCTAGACACAATTTGATTTAATCGGCCATTTTGCAAAAGTTCACTTACAGGATGCGAGCGGCACATAAAATTATTTAACAAGCTTTCTCCCCAACAAAAACATAAAGAAATCATCCCCTACCATTGTATCGAAGCTCACTAGATGAGGGCAAACCATTTGCTGCGTCTACATCCGGCGCATGCCGCGCGAGGCTCGGTCACATGCCGCGTCGGCGCGCCAGGTTGCTTCAGTAATATGTTAGTGCGAGCCAAAGGGCGAGCCAAACTACACTCTAGACTAAGGCTCGTATCAATAAATGCATCTCAAAGTTGAGATCGGTCTTAAGTTTTGACATTGAATATATGGAACATCTGTCAAAAATAGCACAGTCTTAAGATCGATCTCAAGTTTGAGATGCATTTATTAATCCTAGCCTAAGACGGGTATGGCCGACATTATCGACATTATCTGTCTCATGACTAGGATAAACTAGGTGAGGCAATTGCTAGCGCTGGGTGAGGCAGAGCGAGCATTTCCCTCGGGCGCGCATACTAAGCGAGGCAAAGCAGCCTCGCGCGGCATGTGACACAACTGGACGCGGCTATTGAAATATTATTTTGACAGATACGGTACCTCCTTACATTGTAATCACTGAGCACCACTACATGCAGCGAAATTCACACATCTGTTATCGCACTCGCAATTCGACAATCAACTTAAAGGCATTTTGTTGCGTGTTATTCAACAGAAGATGAGCCGTATACAGGGTTATTGGTAAAACACTAACAACCTTGCAGGGGCGTATTACTGACATCAGAAACAACAACTTTTGTTCTATGACTTTTAACAAAGCAAACAAAAAATGACATAAAATAACTTTCGAAAATGTATGAAAATAAATTTTTTTCCTCATCTAGAGCCAAAAGCCATGGTACGTGGTTGTATTCCACTTTGCCCTAAAGTACCTAAACGTACCACGGCTATTCTCTAGATGAGCATATTTTCTTGTTTCATACATTTTAGAGTGTGATTTTTTGTTATTTTTGTTTTGTTTTGTAAAAAGTCATAGGCGGCGTCTTCATCAGGCGCATGCCTCGCGCGAGCACTCACTTTTGACGTCGGAACGCATAGACGTAATGTCATAATATGAGTGCTCGGGTGAGGCATGCGCGCCATATGGACACATCTATAGAACAGAAGTTGTTGTTTTTGATGTCAGTAATACGCCCCCGCAAGGTTGTTAGTGTTTTACCAATAACCCTGTATTGGCAATACCGAAATGTTTTCAACATTATTTTCCGTGAACGAGTCGTACTATGTCCAATGAGAAATCGTATAAGTAACCTTCTAACCGAAACTCACATTTTTAACGATTAAAACTCACAAGGATCTAATCGGAAACCAATAGTAATATCACACTGGCGTATCGCCAGATATAATTCATCTCCATTAACGCATTCGACGAATAGCTGGAACGCAAAAAACTTTATTTGCCAGCAATGTATTTAAAACGCGGCTAAATTCCATTACGCATGGTGCTGGGGTAATATAACTTCGTTTGAACGTACTCAGCTGGATTGCAGAGTAGTTGATTGTACAGATGAAGCGCATAAAGACTAGAAGTGATGATCTAGGTACCTAAACTACCTACGTAATAATATAAATAGTATGGGCCCGGGCACGGGCCTCCCCTCAATGCGAGGAGGATTCTGGCCATAATCCACCACACTGGCCCAGTGCGGGTAGGTGGATTTCACATGTCTAAGACATGCAGGTTTCCTCACGATGTTTTCCTCCACCGTAAGCAAGTGATAATCATATTAAAGTTATGATTCGCACATAGATTTCGAAAAATCCAGAGGTGTGAGCCGGGGTTTGAACCCTGGACCTTACGCTCGCAAGCCGCGTGATTAACCAATCGGCTAGAACTGTTTTTAAAAACTACCTATAGACTAACTACAGTATGACTTGAAAAAATGTGTCACTACTAAGGTGGGCGCAGTTAAAATGAAAAACCACTGAGATATGTCCCTCGACGAGTTTTCAGCGAATCAACGAGTTTCAGCGACGTCGCAGTTTCAGTAAGCAGCGAAGTAAGTAGCGAGTTTTATTAGTTCCAGCGACCGAAGAATGTATGCAAATCAGGAAATCGTTTACTCTACTTATAGTAGCGTAAAGTACCTAATAGCTAGATAAAGTGCCTTCTAACATCGCAATCAACATATAGCAAAGCATTTCTGCACTCTCGCTATAACACTTCAAAAGTATCTCTGAAATGCAATAAATTCAAGAATTCTTTACAAGTGGTTAATACCTCCACAATTTGGTGGTGTGGCCACTCAAGCCTCTGACTACCCCCGAATGGGGATAGAAGTCGTGACGTTACATTTCTTTACAAGTGTGTGTTCCTTGTAATAGAAAATTACTTAATACACGATAATAAGAAATCTAATCAATTGGTAATCAATTCAAGTGTTACCCCATTAAAATAAATAAACTATTCCAATTGACACCTTCAATTGAATGTAATCTACGTGAAACATTTAAATCCCTGCAATAAATCTCGTAGTAGTTTGCGCCCTAGGTCCACGATCAAACCGTTGGCCCCTAATGGGGTTGCCATATTACCCATCTATTTAATTTCCGAATGGGTAAACGAATTAGGCTGGCAACTTTGAAGCGAATTAAATTTTCGACGGTTGACTCATTGCGTTACCGGTTGAGTTGTTACGTAATTTACGATTGCAACTGATTGTTAAACAATTGGTTTTATTTCTTTATTTCAGTGATAAGCTGTTGGTATTTTATTTATGAGTACTATAGGACCGAGTTTACCAACACTAACGGACCGTAACAAAACAACTAACAAACAGAACCTATTGGTAACAGTCGTTTACTGCTCAATTGGTCCGGTAAAGTCCGGCACTCGGCCATAAGTAGGTAATTTTGTAAATGCTGGGCAAAAGTTCCCCTATAATGTTTACCTATAATCTATTAGCCTAGTACCACCACATGATTTATTTGTAAATATATAGCCTGCGTGCCTGGGTGAATCCAACTAGCATTAGATAAAGATAAACCAAAGTGGTGGACTCTGGTTTCAATCCTTCTTGCATTGAGGGGGAGCCCGAGATCAACAGTGGCTCAAAAAGGAAGGAGGAAGGAAGGAAAAGTGGATGAAAGAAGGCTAATTGGCTAGCCTGGAACTACACTTTAGTTACGATACAAACTAAACAATGTTTATTTTGTATCATATTTTGTATATGATATAACTAAAGTGGTCTATGTATTTTTTTTACATAGACCACTTTAGTTCCAAATATGGTCTCTGTAAAATCTCAGCTGTCAAATATTATTATTAGCGGTTATTGCAACCGATTGCAAGGCAATTGCAAATTGCACAATATGCTGATGCTTACGCACAGGGCGATTTTTTATTAGATTATGGGACCATTGTTAGGGGTTGATTGAGAAAGATCTACTTTTCATTTATAAGGCCGCCATTATGAGATATCCCTTGATTACTCCCAATATTAATGAATCCCCGAATTGTTAGATAATATGAATTCTTGATTTTTAAGCTTATTCTGATTACTCGAACTTAAGATCTGTTTTATCTTGAGTTGATGATAAACCCTAAAGGGAAAGGGCATCAATAAAAATGCCGCTTAAGTAGTAATTAGATAGGTTGTATTTTTTTTTTTAATGTTTTTCAAAATAAATAATGAACACATCAATTTTCAAAAGTTTTCAGTAATAAAAATGCTAGCAGTATAATTGTTGAGGTATCTTAAGCATCTACATTTATCAGCTACCGTAAATGCACCTAGTTTAATTATTATTTCATACTTTTGAAATACATACTTGATATAGTCTGCTA
This sequence comes from Drymonia ruficornis, assembly GCA_947859195.1. Taxonomy (NCBI): domain Eukaryota; kingdom Metazoa; phylum Arthropoda; class Insecta; order Lepidoptera; family Notodontidae; genus Drymonia; species Drymonia ruficornis. The sequence goes on along the minus strand of OX401929.1, from coordinate 5,087,895 downwards.
TAAAATACACACACAAATAAAACACAAATATACAAACTATTTAGAACACCTTGCATATTATAAATTGCTTTACAACCCACAACATAAATTCTTCTCACCCCGAGCAATGTTTCATCCATTTCTGCGAAGCAATTGAGCTCTAATAGAAGTGAAACTGATATAAATCGTAGTAGGCACCCTTGCGAGATTAAAAATTTAAACAAAACCCTCGCTAGATATTGGAATGAAGTGATTCGACTGTTTTCCACCCTATGTTACCCTGACTCTACACTTTTAGATACATCGTAATGCTCTGGATATTCTGATGTGAGATACGTGGGGCGTTAGTCGAGATTCTTCTTGCTTATAATCTGTCCCTGTATTAGCAAGGGATATGCTTTTTTTTTTATCCTGGGACATTATTTTACACACGGCTACCTGATCCCAAACTAAGCAGAGCTTGTACTATGGAAACCAGATAACTGATATTAATACATAATATAGTACTTTTTGTTTGTAAATACATACTTAATATACATAATTACACCCAGAACTGGGACATACAGACATGTTCATGCACACAAATGCATGTCCCGGGTAGGAATCGAACCTACGACCTGCAGCGTGATAGGCGGAATCTTACCAACCACCAAACGGGCCGTCGGGCCGTGCTGTGGAAAGGGTTTGAGAAACCTGCTTTAATCAGGTGATCATCGGGTTCCTGATATAACCACCTTTGCAGGCTAATGAGGGCCACGTGGCCAGTCTACTCCCACTTTACTATTCCACCAAGCCAACTAGGCGCTCGGGTGGAATGCGGCTTCCCCGTCCGCACACCGCTACCGCCTTGTACGGGCGACGTCACATTTGATGGGCGCCTAGTTAGCTTGGCGGTATTTTCTACCACGTCTGCTAGTTGAGTTATGGATTTTAATATTAAAAGTTTAAACCCCAGAACAGAAAGTTATAATCACAATTGACTTGCACTAGCATTCTAAAGACTTTTGTTCCTAAAATTCTTTGTAAAACCATAGTATCTTTGACGGTAAATATTTTCGCATTACAATTTGTACACAGTACACTATTACATTTAAATCAAACTGCTCGAAGTCGTAAGAAAAAATGGAATGTATTTTGTTCTCACTTCTACATAAAATATACCTCAATAATTTTTGGAAAGGCACTTAAAAGCGATTTTATTGTTAGTGGAAGCACTTACGAGATAATATCTCTTACCTCGCGGTATTAGAGGGTCACTCTGGTCCCCCCCCCCCCTCACCGCCTGGAGGGCTATTGTCATAAAGGGCCGTGGAAAAAGCGAAATTACAAAAAATGTATAGAAGTTTATCAAGATATTTTCATAAAATTCTCGAATGACGGAAATTTGGTTCGGTTTTTTAGTGGTAGTCAATTATTTTTTCTTAAAAAGAAAGTAGGTATAATCAATGTTAGGCAGGTATTGTTTCTTTTAAAAAAAATCTATGGCTATATTAAAAAAAAATACTAAATTTTGTCCATTTTTGTTTTGCGACCGCTTGGCGCAGTAGTTCGAGCATAGGCCGCTTAGCTCAAAGCATCGGGTTCTATTCCCGCCAAAGAAAGATTTCGGCAATGGCCATTTCGTAATGTTTTAGGCCTCCGGCTCTTTCACTCATCTTACGAAACACAGCTGTAATAGCTACTTTACGCCGATCTTCTGTGAGAGGGTAGTACCCCGGTCAAACAGCCCATATATGAGCTGCAGTCAATTGGCTACAGCTTAGCTCTACCACCAATAATATGTCGTAGCAATACAAGGTGGACCGACGACCTAGTGAAGGTCGCGGGAAACCGCTGGATGCAAGTGGCACAGGACCGGTCGTTGTGGAAAACCTTGGGGGCGGCATATGTCCAACAGTGAACGTCTTTTGGCTGAAATGATGATGATGATGAATACTATTGTATCCACACATATACGTCACGACTTGTATCCCCATTCGGGAGTAGTCAGAGGCTTGAGTGGCCATGCACCACCACAATGTGGAGGTATTAAGCCAACTTAAAGCCCACGTTTCACCTGATAGTCACCGTTACAGGTGGTGAACCTTGTCGCCGTGTGTACAGGAACTGACAATATATTGGATATATGTATCCATTCTTCATAAAAGATTATAGTAATCTGATTGCCAAAATACAGGGTGCGGTGATTATCCACTCAGGCTAATTAATGAGGCCGCGTTTACTGAACTAATTAGTCATAAGTTCAGCTGACTGCGGAAATACCTCGGCGAAAATATTATCATCACGGAATTTGATAACAGGCGTTTTAATAAATGTCGTAACTAATTAATTATTTGTGTTTAATTTAATACGTCCCGTTTTTTGTGGCTATCATCAAATGAGATATAGATAGATACGTCAATCTCATGTTTGGACTAATGCCGGCCACACACCTAACGATATACTTACGCAAGTCTAGACTTGCAGAGGTATATCGTTAGGTGTGTGGCCGGCATAAGGCTCGTATTAATAAATGCATCTTAAGACGCTATTTAGACAGATGTTATATAGGTAATTCAACGTCATAATTGCATCTTAAGATCGATCTCAACTTTGAGATGCATTTATTAATACGCGCCTTAATGACTCACATAGCCGACGTCAAAACTGACTGCTCGGGAGTGCCGCTCGCCTCTTGTAAACTTGGTTTACCTACATGAAAGTAAAAAAAAAAATATTCTGACTAACTCCATTTGGACTCTATTTGGAATGTCTGCCCCCCTAGACAAGTAGCATGAACGCTAATAGAATAGAATAGAATAGACTTCACAATGTATGGAAATGTCAAACGTCGCTATGTAGATCAACAACAAGTTGCTATGTAGGTCACGTGACTTATGTCATTTCCATACATGAAGCGTAGCGATTTGAAGGAACGCTTGTAGACGTCAGCCACTTGTCTAGCCCTTCTGTAGCTACTAGCGGCCCGGCCACGACTTCGGTCTCTAGCGGCAAGCGACAGCGCGGGTGTACTAAAATGTTGCATCACACCACGAGCTGCCGCTCTCGGCGGCAACGCGCGCGTTGCAACATTTTAGAGCGCGGCTCCACTAGTGCGCTGTGCTGCGTCGTCGCAACGGATCAAAGGGTCGACGGGCGAGAGACGAAGCGGGGAAAGGTGATGCGCCAGTACAAAATCTTGCGACGACGCAACGCAACGCGCTATTGGAGCCCCGCCCTAAGTACTCCCGCGCTTAGTTGTCGCTGATAGCGACAAGGTCGTGGCCGGGCCGTAAGGGATAACGATGAGATGTACCTACATAATATAAAATTATAATATTCCCTAGAGACTATATTAAAAAGACTAGAATGTCCGAAGTTTTAAGCCCTTGAGCTAAGGACCCGTTTCACGTCGACATTTTTCTTAATGAAGATGGCAGCTAAAAAGTAATTCTATCGCTAAAGGCCGGTAATTCCGGACGGGTTTATCGCCGTCCGGTTAATTACGCGGGCGTCGCCCGGACCGGCCGCCGGACAAAGGGATCCGGATTACTCGGAACAGTTATTCGAATTAACCGGATTATCGGTGCGGTTATAATTTTGGGATTGAACAATGGAAGTGAACTAACCTGGTTGCCGGGGTTCAGGCAAACGGTGGTCGGTCCTCGTAAATATTAATACTTAGCAAGGTTGCCGGCTTTGTGGAATAACTAGCTGTGCCCGCGACTTCGGATGCATGGATTTTAACAGAAAATGTTTGTTGAAGTATGCTAAATTAAAGTAGCCTTAGTTACTCCGTAGAACATCAGCTATCTGCCACTGAAAGTCCCTTCAAAATCTGTTCCGTTTCGGAGATTAGCCGGGATAAACAGACAGACCAAAATTTTAAATACTTATTGGTTTCCTTTTGTTATGACTATTACCGTAACTTTCAAATGCATTTAAAGCTGTTATTTTGGCATTACAAACAGACACTTCAGTTGTAATTTATTTGTATAGATTTCCTTGCGTTCGTTTTTCAAACATCAAATAAGCGTCGGGCCCCACCTACGCGCTGCGCTGCGTCGTCACAGGTGTCAGCGGGCGAGAGACGAAGCGGGGAGGGTGACGTGCCAGTACAAAATCTTGCGACGACGCAGCGCAACGCAGCGTAGCGCGTAGATGGGGCCCGGCTCTTAGTCAAGTGTTTAGAAACATGCATGAAAATAATAATGGCACGTAAAAAGTCGGTCCAGTTTGTTGTCATCGAGATAGTAGTCGTTAAGCCAAGTCACAGGCCGGGCCTCCGCAGACTTGCTACTTTTAGCATCGGCGATCGGCGATTTTGCGACTGCATCGATGCTGCATCGCCTTTTGGCGACTCTCTGCGTTCGATCCCAGTCATACGTGGTGACGACGTCGCCTGGCCTACCGGTGTGTTATGGCCCTAAGAGAGAGAGATCATCAAGAACTAATTCCTGGTAATAAAAAAAAACTGTTTATGGTTCCCTCTGCTTACCTACAGAGGTAGGCATCTATAGGTAGTCTCGTGTTCGTTACAGGCGTTACAGTCTATCGTTACGTCCATAGTTAGGTACATACACATCGTTTCCCAATCAAATTCGCTTTATGAAATTAAAAAATAAATTAATGAGGTTGACCTATTTTCCCGGGATCTGAGCAATTATCGGTTCAATTGTGTGTGAATCTCTGTTTTTCAGCATGAAACCTTATATTTTCAGTTTAAGGATCATACCTACATATAGGAAACATATTCGGGACACCATTGTTATATCCTATTGATTTGAAGAATATTGGTTGTTCTGAAATACAATGGTTACTTTAAAATTGTCACAAATACAGACGTTTCAAGTATCGAATAATAACTTCGAATACTAAGATAGGTGTGACGACATAACTTAGTAGTTTTTACAAAATTGAATAACGAATATCTTGTTTATAGATGGTCCCAAAGTAAGCAAAGTCCCAAAGTATGTTATGGATACAAACCAGAGTTGCAAAAATACAGGAAATTTAAATTGAAAACCGTTTAAAATGTGTTTAAAACATTGATTTAAAACAGAACGAATAAATCACCGTGTTTAAAACATGTTTTAAATGTTAAAAAACATGTTTTAAACACGGTGACATCCCAGTGTCACCCAGACCAATTACGAAAAGGCCATTTCCGAAATTTGCCTCTAGTGGGAATCGAACCACCTGATGCAATGAGCCTTACTCTCACTACTGCGTTTATCGGTCGTATTTTTTTTAAATTATACTACATTCAATAGGTACTGGGCATCCCTATTAAAAACGATTGTATAACAATAATAATATTAATAAATACGGTAATTTTAGCGGAGTGCCGGTTTTATTTCTCTTTGATGTTATAACTCCATATATCATACAAAAATAGACCAATGGTAAGGTCGCCACCTGCATCTATAGAGTAATGGGATGCTTTCATCTGTAGGTTTATAGGTCAAGCGGTAATAAAATCAAATCGGACCCATTTATTTTAAAACTGATCTCTTAGTTAAATATAATTTTTCAACATTCGAATTTCATTTCGACGACCGATGGCGTAGTTAACTGCATCGTGTGGTGGGTTCGATTCCCAGGCAAATTACGGAAAGGCCCTTTTCGTTATTTGCCCTGGTCTGGGAACTGGTAAAGACCCCAGTCCACTGTATGGTTGCCGTAGTATAAGCGTTGCTTAGTTTGGGACCACGCGAACCTACCAAAGATCCGGGTTTAGTCACAGTGTACAAAACAAAATTATAGGTAAAAAATAATAATTTGCCTTTACCCAGCAGTGGGAAATTTAATAGGCTATATAAAAAATACTTTTAAAGTATAATTTTAAGCTGATTCTTATAGACCTGCTATAACTCTTTAATAGATTATCTAGCTACGAACACGAGGAGCGAACGAGTATCACATATATTTTTATGACGGCGATGAAAAGCTGAATTTTAAGCGCCGTTGCGTTATCCTGCTATAGGTTTATGGTTTAATTTTATAGTCCACATGACTTCGCTCATATATCCATGAGTTGCGTATAAAGAAAATAAATTCCTTTGCCGCAACTGGTTGTGGAACGTAGTAGTGAACGATGATTTTTGGTTACGAACAAAGCACCAAAATTCTTCTGTCGCAATTAGTTGCGGGTAAAGTACGTATATTTCCTCAATCGCAACTGATAGCGAAACCTTATTGCAATGGCAGGGAAAACGCATTTTTATACAACATTGTCATTACATTACATTGTCGTTGCAACATTAACATGTCTGTATATCCGGTGTCTGGGTGTATATATATATTAAGTATGTATTTACAAATAAAAAAGTAGTATATGTAGTAATATCAGTTATCTGGTTTCCATAGTACAAGCTCTGCTTAGTTTGGGATCAGGTAACCTTGTGTACAAAAATGTCCCAGGATATTATTATTATTATTATATTAAACTTACAAACAAATACTATATAAAGCTTACCGTTGATTTATAATTCAGTGTGATTAAACTCAACAATCAACAAAATAAATACTTCAAACGTTAAATCTCTTTGTATTTAACTAAAAACATTCACCAAACAGTTCTATTTAACGAATCGGGCTTTGTATTCACTCATTTGCCAGTTAAACTGTGTTTATTCGGTTACCAGCGTCCGTAGTTAAATTAACTGGTGCTTTTTCTGTCTGGCTAATAGGATCAATCTGATTGATTCAAACTAGATACAATTAAATGTGTGTATTTTAAACTAAACTTACCATGCGAAACGATTTCATTGGCAACTTGATCAGCCCAAAATTAATAATTTACCTATCGTATGCCACGCAGCTAGGTATAAAAGTACTTTACGCCGATTTTCGATGAGAGTGTGGTTCTACCCCGTCGAGTCCGTATAGGAGTTACAGTCAATTGGCTACCAACAGCTTGGCTCTACCACTTCGCTGCAGTTTCCTATAGGTACGCGCTATCATCCATACTCTCACAGAAAATCGGCGTAAAGTAACTATTACAGCTGCGTTTCGTACGATGAGTGAGAGAGCCGGAAGCCCAACCCCTACCTCTGTCCCACTCCCCTTCAGGTCGGCTACGTGCGAGCGATGCCTTTGGTATTGCAAGCATCTATAAGCTACGGCAACTGCTTAAGACGATACAAGAAAAAAATGAATTTTAGTTTCGGGGTGTGGCTAGCGTCGCGTGAGCTGCCGAAGGATATATCCCTCTCGCTTAGCTAGGACAGAACAGCTATGGAGTAGACTATAGTATAGTTATTTTTTGAAGGAACAATATTGTTTAATTCGTACAATTAAAATAATATGTCCCAGTGCACCTTTTAAAATAGATGAAATGGATGAAAATATTCAAATATATTTTTTTCGTTTTATATGGGATTTTTATGTCGAGTGTATTTGAAAAAAATAATTTAATTTCTATGTTGTTTTTATTGCTGAAGACAAAGTAAGTCAAAAGAAGACAAACGATACCTACAATATGCTGATAGATACGTATAACAATATTTCGATCGTATAATTGCCTATAACCAGCGGACGATCCAGACGCGTCCAACGATATCTCATTAGTCAAATTATTATGATAATAATAGTTTGGACGTTATACGGGAGCAGATGAACATACATACATATCGGTCAAAATCATAACCCTCCGCCCACCGTAGTCGGGTAAAAATGTACATACTCTGTGTCAGTGACTGACTGCCGGATATGAGTATCTTTTTCATGTTTCGTAGGCAAAGGAATACTTTGGTACTTAACTTCGATGCCGATCATGAAGTCATCAGCGGTGTCATAATATTTATTTTTACCATATTTAATTTATTTTTTAATTTAATTTTCAGTTTTTATTAATTTTATTGATTTAACCATGCATTTATTTTTTGTTTATCTTTTTATCTTTATTTTTTTATCTATCAAAATCACCCTTAGACTGGTTACCGCCACAGGTGACAAGAGGGCTGGCTCTTTCCTTGCTCAAAAAATTCGCTTGACAACAGGAACAGCTTGAATACAGGGAGGACATGCAGCCAGTATCCCACGCGGACGGTATTTGTTTAATTAGGGGTAGGTTTTTATTTTATTGTATTTTATTTTAATTTATGTTATATTATATTGTATTTTAATGATAAAACATGAAAAATAAAAAATATTTTTTTATTTTTTTAAATTTAATTTTACTTTTATTTATTGTTTTATATTTATTGTGAAATTATAATAATTTTAATAATCAATATTGGACTATGTCTGAAACAAATACATTGAATTGAATAATTTAAATACAAAAATTATCACATTAACTCGTTAAATCACGGTTTACACCCGCTAGAACGAAAAAGATCCTAACATGGTAGGTAGGACCTGAGGGTTGGCCAGTTAATTACTTAAAATACACTATATTTATTTCAAGAAAACATTCATAAGATCTGAAGGCGTCGGACTCGCACATAAAGGGTTCCGTACCACCGTAGAATAAACACATCAAAAATATCAAGTTTGAGACTTGATATTTATTTTTAAATGTTATTATATTTTTAGTATTTGTTCTGCACCGGCAACAGAAATACACATTCAGTGAAAATTTCAACTCTCTACCTGTTACGGTTCGTGAGATACAGCCCGCGCTGACAGACGGACAGACAGACAGACGGACAGCGTAGGCCTAGTAATAGGGTCCCGTTAGCACCCTTTGGAACCCTAAAAAGTAGCCTATGTTCTCCGCCAAGACCCAGTCTATCTCCATACCAAAATTCATCAACATTGGTTCAGCGGTTTAGCCGTGAAAAGGTAACAGACAGAGTTACTTTCGTTTATAATATAATAGATTGAATAGGACGGACAAACATTTTCCTATCCATATCTGTAATGTTATTTTTTACGATAATTTATTGATGTATGATATATTTATTACTTGCCCATCCATACCTACAACAAACGCAATAAAGCGACTCCATTGTTTTGACAAGCAATGTATTCCCACTGTCGGCCCAAGACCATGCTGCAAGTATATAACAGTAAGCGAAATAGGGAGTTTTTACAGAAATGACACGAATAACTATGAAATGACAAGAGATGACACAAAATGACAAGAGATGACACAAAATGACAAGAGATGAAAAGAAATTACACAAGACAAGGAAAAGCAAACGAAAATCACGCTGCAGTGCAGGTCGTAGGTTCGATTCCTGCCCAGGACATGCATTTGTGTGCATGAACATGTCCGCATGTCCCGAGTCTAGGTGTAATTAAGTGTATATTTAGTTTGTATTTACAAACAAAAAGTAGTATATGTAGTAATATCAGTTATCTGGTTTCCATAGTACAAGCTCTGCTTAGTTTGGGATCAGGTAGTCATGTGTAAAAGAATTTCCAAGGATATTTATTTATTTATCATAGGCGTCGGCGGACTGTAAATACTGTACTGTACCTGTAATGTGGCACGACCGTAATATTTTTTCGTAATATTTTTTAAAAAATCCTTCACAGGTCCGACGTCGAACAAGTCCGAGCGGACACTGACAATACAAAGTTAGAGAGAGACATGGTTAGTTCAAGTACTTAAAATGTGAGATGGCGATATTGTGCGCGCGCTCGGAAATAAACAACGTAAGCGCCAAACCACATTTACTTGAATTAAAAAAAAACTACTTCATGAATTAAAATATGGTTGAAGGGTAGTTTAGATATCATTATTTGCTATGTTTTAGAAATAATTTCGTGATCTAAATCGTAAAAACATCGTGGTAGCAAGGAAAATTGTAAATAATTAGAGCTCATTTCATAAATTTTTTTTATCGAGAAAATTTCATCAAATCGTGATTTGGATTTAAAGATACTCAAGATAATATAGTCAAAAATCATACATCTAAATATAAGATTCCTAGTCCACATACTTACTTAAAGAAAAAGTAGAATAGAAAATCAACCAAATTTCTAACCCTCCTCTTAATATCAGGCGGTCCGTACTCTTGTTTACCACCTTACTAACGAAATAAAACATAATGATGAGTAGGAAATAAATAGAGGATCGTAGCAAGTGGTGATTATATGTATGTATGTATAAATATGTATGTATGAAATAAATACGTTGTAAATAAATAAAGAAATGATTCTACAATAAATAGAAATATCACCCTTATTAATGCTGCACTGCTAGGCTCGGGCCTCCCCCCAAAGCGAGGGGGAAAGTCATACCAGCCCATAAATAATCCGAGAAAAAAACTCGGGCAATTAGCATTTTTTTATAAATGTTTCATACACCATTCCGCGTATTAAAAATGCATATACCTACTGAAACACAGGGATGAAAAGGGTAACCTATAATTATCTTTCAGCGTTCCCCGAATATAAACGAAATTAAAATGGCGGTGGGCCTTTTTAAAATCTAGAGATAACAGCGTTTTTTTAATCGAGCTTTATCTTTAGAGCGTGGTAAAGTAGAGAGTTTAGTAAACCTTATATTCGTAAGCGTTTGTGATTTGATATTGAATATGTAACATAGTATACCCAGTATGAGCTCCTCCAACTCTTAGAGCCTGTTTTACAACGGGACGCCATGGCGACGTCGCCAGCCACCGTAGCCAACTAATTCGTATTGAAATGTATGACAGGTAAAATACCTGGCGACTGCCTGGCGACGTCGCAATCAATCCAAATTGTTTGGATACGTATAAAGATGTGATAAACGGCTTTATATTAAAAGCACGCTGTAACGCTTGTGCTTGTTTTTAAAGTCGCTGTAAAAAGCGCGGAAGTGCTTTTCTGCTTTTTACTTTTTTACTTAGTTTTCTGCTTTCTACTTATTTTTTTGTGCTTTTGTGCATTGAACTTTTAGATAGCGAAAACTTATCTGCTGAAAAATTGATAGTGAGCCTTATGCGCATAGAAATATGGTTGTCAATCTAATATAATTTAGTATCAATGTTTTGCTCATTATGGGTAAAGAAATACAGTTCAATTTAATTAGATATTGTTTTGAGCTGTATTTTCATAACAATAAGGTAACTTTTTGTACATTTTTGGAATTTCTTTCTGTTTCTGGCCGTCATTGCTTAAAAGCCACACGCTTGTGTTTGTAAGCGCGCTTGTGTGCTTACGTAAAAAAATGAACTTTTCAAACGGCTTTTCGTTTAAGCACCCACTTCTAGATACGTAGCCGGCGACGTCGCCATGGCGTCCCGGTGTGTTATGGCCCTTAATTCAGGAATGATAGACGGCAGAAGAAGGCCTGGTCGTGGATATCGTGGTTGAAAAACTTACGTCAGTGGTTCCACAAGACAACACCACAACTATTCCGAGCTGCGGTCTCAAAAGTGGAAATAGCCTTAATGATTGCCAACCTGCGGTAGGAGACGGCACTAGAAGAAGAAGATAGTATAGTACTGGGCCCCAAGTCTACTAACTTTTAACTTCTTCTTCTTATACTATGGCTAACCTGGTGTTAGAGTTGTTCAAGCCGCCCGAAGGCTTAACAACTACCCTAGACTAACGACAGTCGGGACTGACTTTTTCCGTGCCCTCCTAAGCACGGAGACGCTCAGTTCAAATGCCACTTCAATTCAATTCAAATAATTTATTTTGTTTAGGCCTACGGGGGCACTTGCAAATTGTCATTTTACATTTTTGTCCTTAACTTCTACTTAACTTAACTTTCACTAAATGGTCACCCATCTCTGACTGACTTTACCAAGTGTTGCTTAGCCTCCGATATTTACCGTTGCAGCTGGCTATGGCGATATTTATTATTTATGTTATGCTCCAAGTTGTAATACCATAGTTCACGGACATCCCACTGTGTTTTCGCCACCATTTATCAAAGTCAAGTGTTGAATTTATTACTATTTATGTCGGCGCGCGCCCTACTAACCTGCCGCCTAGATGGCTTTGTGTAACCTACCCGCGGGTTTCGTGGCGTTAAAATGTATGGGTTTAATGATAATAGTTTTTTTCAGTTGTTAGTTTAGACAAGGGACGTGTTCAAGCCCATAAAAATATAAATAAAATTAAAGAAGTGGACAATCTTCTTCCAACTCCTCCTATCCTTTCTTTTGATGAAATTCGTGCGGGTTCCAAGACAACTTAGCTTTTCCCCGGGACTCGTCGAGGGTCAAACCTTGGCGTCATCGTTGGACACCATTGTCGATCCTGGCTTACAGGAGTAACAGTGGTGGGAGTGTGCGGCGGAACCTTAAAAAAAAAGAAATGACAAAAGAAAACTTCACAAAAATATTGTAAGACGAGACTCGGTCACATACCGCGCGCGGCAGCGTCAGTCGCATGCTCGCGCGAACCAATGAGCGAGCAAACTTACATTCTAGACAGAGAAGGGTATACCCGAGGGTATAACATTACCGTTCTGTCTCATGACTAGGCCAAACTAGGCGAGGCAGGGCGAGCTATTGGTTCGAGCGCGTAATATCAAACTAAGCGAGGCACAGCTGCCTCGCGCGGCATGCTAGCTATCTGGACACAGCAAATAACTACACATTTATTTTTAGCTTAGGTACGAACAAAACATTTAGGCTGTATCATACAATAATATCCATATTTATGAAGTAAGACAATTTTTATCGTAATATGTTCGCGTCATCTTTATAATGATGAGTCATGTGTCCGTGATATTTTCGCAATAGTAAGTATAACATTTTCATAATGAATCACATCGGGGATATAGCTCAGTGGTAGAGCATTCGACTGCAGATCGAGAGGTCCCCGGTTCAAACCCGGGTGTCCCCTGTACCTACTTTTTTTGTTAATTTTCAGTTATCATCATTGGTCGTGGCTTATATGAGGAAATGGTGTTAGTGTGTGGTGGGTTACATTTTGATGACTATGACAAAATTATCGTCATCGACGATCTTAGGGCGATAACACACCGGGACGCCATGGCGACGTCGCCGGCTACGTATCTAAACAATTTGTATTGATGGCGACGTCGCCATTCCGTAGCCAGGTATGTTACCTGTCATACATTTTAATACGAATTAGTAAATTACAGTAGGCCTGTGCGTTATTTCACGTCACCGGTTACATTAACTGGTTACGAGCTAATTCACCGAATCACTGTTTACGCGACGAACGAGTAACTGGTGATTTTTGTAACAGGTTATTTAGCTGTAGCCCGAACTAAATCATAGGTATTATGTCACCGGTCACCCATAGACATCTAAAAGTAACAAATAACAATGTTTCTATTTTTAATTGTATACAAGAAGCTAGTAGTGACGAAAACTATAGGGTTACAAAAATAACCAGTTACAAAAATCACCTATTAAATAACCGGTGACGCCTTAGACGTAACCGGTTACGTTATGTTTCGTGAAAATAATGTAACGACACACGTCTATAGTACGTTTTTTATACTTGTCCTATTTGGTAAGCAAAGATGGCGTCCAGCGGGGCGATTGCGTAACTTTATTGTCAAATTTTCAATTGGTTTCGTTCATCCTATGTCAATTATTTACGAAATCGATTGAAACATTGACAAAAAAGTTACGCAATCGCCCCGCTGGACGCCATCTTTGCTTACCAAATAGGACAAGTATAAAAAAACGTACTATAAGTTACAGTGGCTACTGGCGACGTCGCGTCGCCATGGCGTCCCGGTGTGTTATAGCTCTTATATACGTAGGGGGCAACCCTGTTACATTACCTAATTCTTAATAATTATTAATAATAATAATCCGTGCATTCTTTCGTGGTTGTGGGTTCAATTCCCGCTAGAAGCAAATTTCGGAAACGGCCGTTTCACAATTTGCCCTGGTCTATGACTGGGATCGCTCTCAGAAAATCGTATGGTAGCCATAGCCATGTGAGTTGGGCTTCCGGCTCTCTCACTCATCGTACGAAAAGCAACTTTAATAGCTACTTTACGCCGATTTTCTGTGAGAGGGTGGTACTACCCCGGTCGAGACAGCCCATATAAGAGCTGCAGTCAATTGCCTACAGCTTGGCTCAATCACTAATAAAGAAATGAGTCAAAATTCTAAATTCGAATCCCAAACGAATCGGATTATTGATTTCGAACCGGGTTTGTAATAGCGGCCCTAACTTGATACGTCTATAAAATGAGAAATCAAGCATTTTAGCGCTTAACCACGTCTTTGTGTCAAGCGTGTCAAGACAGGCCGTGACGTCATCCGTCGCGCCGATAGTCGCCCATCGGCAAGGGTTCCGTCGCCGGCGACGCGTGTAACGCGAGTTTGCGAACATTTTGATTGACAGACAATCCAATTTTGTAAAGTAACAAGTTTCAGAGGCGTATTATGCTGTTAGTCTTGAGACTTTGTCTAGACCTGTCGAAATCGGATTTAAAAAAGATGTTCCCAATTTCAAACCATAAACTCTACTTTTGTATATTTTTTTAATACAAAAGTGTTCTGATAAAATGAAGAAGCAATCAAAATTATCTACACGAACAAGTAAAATATACAGGATGTTTTAAAAGTCCAACATATTAATTAATTTAAATGCGTATTATAAGGTACTTGATAAGTAGATCCTGAGTAAAGACATAATACGCTATCGTCATATATTTAAGAGTTGTTTAAATATTTATCACAAAAATCGTGTTGCAACCTCAGTACATATTATTACATATGACCTAGAAAACACTGTATGCTATGCTGCATTTTAGAGTAGCAGCTACTATAAATAGAAGTAAAAAATCGCTTGTAAATAATTTGCATTTTACTTGTGACAAGTAAAGAGAGAAGTACCTATAGATGTTATTTGTTTATAATTTTTTGTTTTGTTTTTTCAAGTTGATAAAGCCAAGTTGTAGCCAATTGACTGCAGCTCATAAACGGGCTGGCTCGACCGGGGTAGTACCACCCTCTCACAGAAGATCGGCGTAAAGCAGCTATTACAGCTGCGTTTCGTACGATGAGTGAGAGAGCCGAAAGGCCACCACCCCTCCCCCTCCATCCATCCCACTCCTCTTCAGGTCGGCAATGTGCGAGCAATGCCTTTGGTATTGTAAGCATCTATAGGCTTCGGTAACTGCTTAACATCAGGCGGGCCGTACGCTTGCAGTCCTATAAAAAAAATGGATATTTTTAGGTGTTCAAACTTCGATACAAAAAATATAAGTACCTACTAAACCCTCGAGTATTATTCCGGTCTTAAAACATCCTGTATACTTAAGTTGATTCATTCTAAAACACTACCTATATACCTACTCTCCTGTAAGCAGTATAAAAGGTTCCCGCAAAGTTATCTCCCGCTAATCTTTCAGGGAACCCGATAATTTCAGCCGATCTATCAATAAGGATTGAATGTGGCAAAAAATCAATTTCCCAGTTCGTCGTAACAATAATTGCTTTGAGGATATAATCCGTCTCCCCGTGGAGCCGAGGCGCCACACGACCGTGCGATGTTTTAGGTCCTTTATGTAGGTAGGTATTGATATGAAAAAAAAATACCGTCACGACTTTTATCCCCATTCGGGGGTAGTCAGAGGCTTGAGTGGCCATACACCACCACATTGTGGAGGTATTAAGCCAACTCAAAGCCCACGTTTCACCAGATAGTCAGAACCCAACGTGACAGGTGGTGAACCTTGTCGCCGGGTAGACAGGAACTGACTATAACTTAATTATTATGGTACTGATATGAACTCGGCTACATTTTATTGGTCGTAGAGCCAAGCTGTGGCCAATCGACTGCAACTCATATACGGACTGGCTCGACCGGGGTAGTATCACCCTTTCACGGATGATCAGCGTTAAGTAGCTATTATAAAAAATGTACCCAGCCAAACTATTTTTTTAAGTGACTAAAGTGCCCATCAAGTGTACGGCCTACCTGATGTTAAGCAGTTACCGTAGCCTATAGACGCTTGCAATACCAAAGGCTCGGACGTTGCTGACTTGAAGGGGAGTGGGGCAGAGGGAGAGGAAAGGGAGGTTCTCACTCATCGAACGAAACGCAGCTGTAAGTTACTTGATGGTGATCTTCCGTGAGAGGGTGATACTACCCCGGTCAAACCAGTCCGTATACGAGCTGCAGTCAATTGGCTTCAGCTTGGCTCTTCCACCTTTAAAACAATAAATAATAATATCTCTAGTGGCCTCTACGTGTTGGACCCATGTCCAGCAGGCCTTCGAAAGGTCCGGATATAGCCTGAGCGGACGAACAAGAGAAACAAAATAATAATAATATTTTTAAATACCAATAGCCACGTCCAGATGTCGTACATACCGCGCGAGGCTGCTCACCCACATGCATCGGGAAGCACGACGTTAGCCTCAGTCGCATGCCGCGCGAGGCTAATGCCGAGGCAACTGACACTCTAGATAGAGAAGGGTATAAATACCCGAGCAATCAGTTTGCATCGTTCTGTCTCGTGACTATGCCAAACTAGGCGAGGCAAATGTGAGTGCTCAGGTGAGGCAGAACGCGCATTTGCCTCGCGTGAGGCAAGTCAAACTGCGTGAGGCAATTTGCCTCGCGCGGCATGTGCGAAATCTGTACGTTATTAAATTAACAAATAAGGAAAGTACACAACATCATCCCACACATTTCAAGTAATTGATACATTCTCAAAATAACCTAAGCCCTTCGGCACAAGCCAGGGGTTCTCAACCTTGCCCACAAGGGCACGAGTGGCCCTGACAGTTTTACAGCCCGGCCTAAAGAATTGCGCATTTATTATTTTTATTTGCCACGGTATTGCGGGCCTAACATTTTTTTTACGCAACGTTGATAACTTGTATTGAATAGCTGCCATTACTGAGTAAGAATGGGAATGTATTGGTGTATGGATGGATGAAGGATTGTGTGTAGTTTATGTATGAAAGGGGTTTAATGTTGATAATATTGTTGATTAAAATGTATTTTATACAGGGTACCTATTAGGTGAGGAACGTATTGAAGTAGGTCACCTGAGCACTTTCAGGTATGTTAAATTTTCTTTTAAGCACGGAAGGCATCACACCAAAACAATCTTTCTAAATATTCACCTTTTGGTTTGAATGTAAAGTGGGAGTACGCATGCACAGCTTTCTAGGCTATTTCTTATTTTTAAATGTTTTTTTTATTCACAATGTGTTAATACCTGCCTGCTCACATAGCGTTGCTGTTTGAAAATGTATACAATTATTATTTTGAAAAGAGTAACCATTGAGTTTCTTCCCGGCTCTTCTCAATGGAGGCAACATTACGAACCGGTGGTAGCGCTAAAATATTGTTTATTTTGACTATTTATAAATGCTTTTTGAGCTTACATGAATAAAAAACTTTTGACTTTGATTTAGGGTATTCAGTGTGCTATTCACATTTTAAATATGCAAAAAAATAATATAACATTAAATTATGACAACTTATCGAATTTTAAAAACGAGTGAATGAAAATAAGATCATCAGCTCATATTCACTCGCTAGGGTGGCCCACGTTGGGAAACTTTATGCGATGTTTTTGTTAAGTTTTCTCTGACTTTTATTAGTGTTTTTGAAACGAAGTTGGAGTTGCCTGGTAGAAATCGCCACGTAAGGAATTACGCCCTCTCTCGAGACGTTCGGTTCCGTCCGGCGTAGTTTGGATGATAATTATCGGATTATAAATGTTTATCAAGTGAATTATTTTTTAGTTTGATGTTGATGACACTGACAGCCGTGCAGAAAGAACACTTTTTTAGAGAAACTGCTTTATTATTTTCTCAATCCGATGTCTTTAGGGCAATATTTTGTGAGCAACATATATTTTCTTTGCCAAAACCAGTCAAGAAAATCCGATTTCCATAATACAGAAACTGAAATAAACTAGTTTTCATAAAGATTTGTTTCTACACGAGCTCACAACGGCCGAACACGAAGGAATAAAACTGGCGTATAAATCATTCACAGGCCACCGCTCTGCCGACCCCCTGGAGCCCAAGGTTACGCGGATTTGATCTACTGTAGGCCTTTCAGAACACACTTGATTTTCAGGTTCACTTGTACCAAACTGAGTGTATTTCTAACCTCTGACGTGAAGTAAAAAGATAAATAAGTAAGTAGAGGTTTTTAGACATTTTACAACTGTTTTACAAAGCCTTTGTAATGCCAGTGTAAGTCCATTGTAACTTTCTATTAATTTGCGGGTTAATGTCTACGCTTATTGTAGGTGCTAAACGGGTGAAACTATTTTAATGTTCTGTTAGTTTGAGAGTTGGTATTTGTGAGATACTATTTAACGTGTTTGATAGTTAGCTTGTAAGTTTGATCAGGGGCCCGATTCACGTAACCAAAACCGTAACGACATTTCAGCGATATAGTCGTTGATAGCCTTTTCTTGTTACGAAAAGGCTATCACCGACTATATCGCTGAGATGTCGTTACGGTTTTGGTTACGTGAATCGGGCTACAGGAAGCAACAAAGACTGTAGTGATTTGGATGAAATTCAGCACATAATCTTGGCTTTTTTCTTGAAGACAACTCGGGCGAAGCCGTGTTTTAAATCTAGTGAACATTATATGTAGAGATTTAAATTCAAATAGAAAATGTATAAAATATGGTCGACTCTACTTCTTTTCTATGCCACAAATACATTTATTTACATACAGACTTTATTTACTTGCGGTAGATATTTACGATGCTATGGTCGTCCGGCCATCAAATTTCCATAGAATCGGCCATATCTTGCGAGGAGCCCATGTATCATTGGACCGTAGCTTATATCCCAGATAGAAGACAAAAATATGTAGAGAAAAAGTAAATGAGTAGATTTTAGGATATAACCTTACCGGATCAGTAATCCCGGAAAGAATAGGACGGATGATGATAATCATTTGACCATTTCAAAATCTTTCATCAATTTTTATATCGGAGCGGTCTCTACCGATTTGAAATTTCGACCAGCGCGAGCGAAGTTTGCAGACGGAGCGAACGGAGCGAGCGGACCGTTCGCTTTGGCGCGTCAGTACATCAATACATCATTACGTCTGTAATCGCCGAAGGGATAAGCAGATGTGCACTGACATTTCTTATAGTAGGTATATCGGTCTTATAGTAGGTAACAATGTAGGGAATAAATAAAGTAAACCTACTTTATTTATCAATTGATTGGGCTACCAATCAGAAGGTCCCAGGTTCGATCCCCGGTGGGGCATGCACCAATGGATGAATTTTCATCAATGTGCATAATTTACAGTTCGCTTACGGTGAGGGAAAACATCGTGAGGAAACCTACCTATCCCCGGGATTGGGTAATAGTCAGTTCCTGTATACACGGCGACAAGGTTCACCACCTGTCACGTTGGGTTCTGACTATCTGGTGAAACGTGGGCTTTGAGTTGGCTTAATACCTCCACAATGTGGTGGTGTATGGCCACTCAAGCCTCTGACTACCCCCGAATGGGGATAAAAGTCGTGACGTTATATTTATTTATTTATTTTACTTTATTTATTCAAATAACCGAGTACCAATTTTTTTTATCTGTAACTAATTTAATATTCTGCATTTTTTTAAATAGTGATGTGTGAAAATGTTCTGAATTTATATTCCATTAGACAAACTCCTGTGAATTGTCCCATAGGTACGGTACACTGTTTGCTTACTAAAACTAATATTGACGAACTTCCGGTTTGACCACGACTTGTAAGCTAAAACGCACACTAAGCGATACTGCTATTTAGTTTAAACAACAGGGGGCTTACCACGAACTCTTATTGCGATTCAATTACAGGAACGTTTTAACGATTCAGCGTCTTTTTGTGCAATGACGTACCTTATTGTCATGACAATAAGAAACGTCATTGCACAAATGGCCGCTGAAACGTTAAAACAAAACTGCTATAAGAGGTGGTGGTTAGCCCCCAGTAGTTTGTTGTGAAGGTAGTTCTATCCGTAGGTACCTGTAGTAAGTAAGTGTACTACAGTTTTAGATTGGTGTAAATCTGATACCAGCGGGGCGATTGCGTAACTATTTCGTCAATGTTTCAATTGGTTTCTTTCATCCTGTGTAGCTTTATCAATTGAAATTTATTGATAACGGGAAGAGTGAACTCCAGACTCATCCGGATTTTAATTAATTTCAAATGAAAATGCAATACGGGATTAACGAAACCAATTGAAACATTGACGAAAAAGTTACGCAATCGTCCCGCAGGTTGATCACTAATGATAATTATTATGATAAGAAGAAGTTAGAAGTCAGATGTTTCGAAAATGAGTAGGAGAGCATTAAGGGCATGCATTTACATTATGTATTATATCCCTAAATATAAATTCAATAGTATGTTTATTTGAAAATTTTATGTGCATCTCACAAAAATGGATGAATTTTGGTCATAAATAGGTTATACCTCTGAATTAACACAATATGTACCTCTACGCTATTTTTATTTTATCCTTGAAATTCACGCAGGCGAAGTTGTGTATAAATCTGGTAAGTGGATATTTAAACAGCAAATTTCCTTTTACGTGCAATTAGAGTAATAAATCAAAGCAATTATTCTTACCAAAATTGTTAAAGCCGTATAATGTGCGCACAGACTTAATCCTAAGGCAGAGTGCAGTGGTTACGAAGTGTTCAGCGCTGTCAACAAGGAAACTTCGTGTTTGGTTTGACGCTAACCTTATGTCGCACCTTCAAGTACGTACCTTGACCCTTGAGGGCTTCTGACGAATTCTGACCAATGGATGTTTGACAGGAGCGTAAATTACGCAACATTTTCCGTGACAAGTGATTTGCGTAATTTACGTAATCTGTCTTATTATGTCATAAAGTGGCGCAAACAGAAATATTGTCAACGTAGCGCAAATTACGCGTGTTATATTAAAACGCTTGTTTTCTACGCAGAACTTACTTCACAGACGTACCAACCCATCCTTAAGACGAACTTGCAATGTGAAACTTAACCGCACTGAAATAATCTTTTAAGTACCTAATTAACTTGTTGCAACCTAAACGATAACAACTGAATGGATGCGTCTATATGTGGCGAACAGCGCGCCTTAACAATCAGTTTTGATAGACATACGGCCGAATACTCGTACGCAACTTAAATTTGAGAGTTGCTTAACTTTGACGCGCCATACAAAAAATTACAGATAACGACGTCTCAAACTGCTAAGTGGGACTTAAATATTTAAGTAACCTATGAGTATTCGGCCGATAATGTCATAAAATAACTATTTTGTGCGTCTAAAAGAGGCACAAATTGCTCGAGCATTTAATTGATTGAATTGACGAACAATTGCTCAGGCGCCTCGCTCGCCCCTTTTAGACGTACCCAGTTATTTTCCGTAAAACAAGACAGGAAATCACTTGAAAACAAAAATGGCGGCATCCTGTTTGAACGAACCGCACAAAATATCTAAACCGACAGTAGCAGGTCAAAATGCAATAATTAACCCGTATAAATCGATCCTAAGAACTTACTGCAACTACCGCACACCCTAATTCCAAACACTTAAAGTTCACATTCGTTTATCAATATGACTCCCAAAATCTCGTTGAAAGCCAATGATTTCTAACAAAAGGTATCCATGGCCATAATAGCTTGAGCTCTCATAATGGTTCAGAATCCCGCTGTGAAAAGCAATGTCGTACGGTGAGGATGTGAGGCAGGTCATGCTATGCTGGTGGTATGCCCACCCGTGGCGCCCTCACAGCGTGATGGTAGACTATGCGTCACCGACAGAGACCTTGTGAAGCTCTGCTGATAAAAATAATTATGGGATGCTTTGATTTGTTATTTGAGAATTGTTTTTGTGCCAAACATTATACTTACTGCTTCACCAAGCCAACTAGGAGCTTGGATGGAATGCTTCCCCGCGCGCATACCGCTCGCACACCCGCCAATGCCTGCGACTTCCCGCCCGCCACACCTCCCGCTCCCGCACACCGCCACCGCCTGTTAGTGCGGGTGACGTCACATTTGACAGGTTCCTAGTTGGCTTGGTGAAGTAGTAATGATAATTTCCTTCCCATTCATCCAGTAGTAATTACATTGATTAATAGGATTAGGCCCGCCTTACACTCCTACCACTGGGGGGCTTCCGGCTCTCTCACTCATCGTATGAAACAAACGCTAGTGAGTCAACGCCGATATTCCGTAGCAGGGTGGTATTACCCCGGTCGAGTCACCCATATATGAGCTGCAGTTAGTTGAAATTGAGACATGACAGATTGAAGTGAATTAAAGGTTGGCACTCATCTATCAACTCGGCACCTGACCAGCACCGCCTCGTCGGTCGGCGTCCACTAACTGAACCGGAAATAAGTGGACCACGCGCTGACCACGCAGCGTTCACTCGTTGACCACGCGCGGTCCACTGGTTGATCACGTGACGTTTATGGTGTAAAAGCAGCGTCCGCCCGCGGACCACCTGTCGACAACGAGTGAACGCCGAGCGGCGAGGCGGTGCTGGTCGGGTGCGGGGTTGATCATGGACCAATTACTAAGGGGACTGGCCCTAAGCAACTCGGCCGACCACTAGGCCGTACTAGGCCGACCACTCGTGGTCGGCCTAGTACTATCATCGACATAAAACGAAGCGAGTAGTTCAACTATTTACCGGTAGATAGAACAATGAAAATGAAAAAACAATGACCACGTTTTTTTTTTCATACATATGTCTTATAAGGGCACCTCTTTCTTTAGTCTTTACTCTGTGGTGCCGACCTTAACAATGGCCGAAGGAAGTCAGAGTAGTGTTGCGACTTTACATTAATGATGTATATAACAAAATAACAAGCTAAAAACAATCCATATATCATTGTCATACAAATGAGTACACCAGACAAATATTTTCCACCAATTAACGTCCAGCATTTAGCAAAGATCATGACACTACAAGTGTTGGTCGCAAAATCGCATGCGCATGTTCGGTGAACGCAATCAAATGCAGTGTCAAACTATTACGCTAGGTCACGCCATCTACCGGTAGCGGCTAGTCACGCAATTATGGCCACTACCACAGTAGAAGGGAGTACTACTATGGTGTTATTATGAATTAAAATCGAGTTTCGGATATTGAGTTCTCGATCTCGAGTTTCTTAACCATAAATTGTCCTTTGCGAAACCACTGAGGGCCTACTCTTACAAACGAAAACGAAACGGACGAAATTTCGCGTATTTCCTACTACGTTTCTCATTCATTCCGACAATTCTTACGAACGAAAATTGTTTGACATTTAGATTCGACGACGAAGACGTGAAACAATTTTCGTTCGAAAGAAATATCGGAATGAATGAAAAACGTTGTAGAAAATATCGCGAAATATCGTCCGAAATTTCATTTTCGTTTGTAAAAGAGGCCCTCTGGTCTGGTGTCCGACATGTTGTCGGCCATCTGTTAAAGTCTTCTGGCCGAGGACATGCCAACTGCCAAGAATGCTGTTTACAATGATGATAAAGAGCCTGTTAACTCTACATTTAAAAAGAACCAGGTTATACCACTCCGGAAACTTAGACGCGACAGTAAGTGAAGTGAATTCTTAGCAATACACTCCTTAGCGGTACGCATAAAAGTCTTCCTTAATTTCCGAATCTCCTTCTGACTTCTGTACGCCTAGTACCTGGGTTATGATTTAATTAGTACGGACATCTTAAGCTAGTAATAATTAAAATAAACTAATAGGATACATAGGGTAACGGCACCCATTATTGGTACCCCCCCCCCCCCAATTATTGGCACTTTTGAAGTTATCTTTAAAAAATAAGAAAACTAAATATGGAAATAATTGGGTCCACCGGTGCCAATAATTGGGGGTTTTACCCTAAATAAATTTAAAAATAAATCCCCCTTTGCATTGAGGGGAGGCCCGTGCCCAGGAGTGGGACGTTAAAAGGGCTACATACATAATAGGTTACTATATTACAAAACTACTAAAGGTAAATCCCTTTCTTAATCAAATAGTACCCACCATTGCGCCTTCCAACTTTTCCAATAGACTTGTTCCCAGAATACCGATTGAATCATTACATTTTTAATGTCTCCCCTAACTAGGTCTTGAATGCACTTTTGAATGCACTTCCATAGCGAGCTGGGCCTAAATAAAATAGATGTTTTCGATAGCACGCTAACCCACGATGCGGCGGCAAATAACTTATGAGTTTGAATCTATTAGACGGTAATAATCGGAAAAAAGTAAGTGTAAAAACTAAAACCCGACTACTGAAAAATCGCGCTCTATATATTATATATATAAATATATATATATATATATATATATATATATATATATATATATATATATATATATATATATATATATATATATATAGGATATATATATTTTTTTTTTTTTTGAAATGTGGTCATCAAGCTCTTTCATTTGATACCCCACACGGTATCATTAAAAAATGTTTTTTTTTTAGTTCATGACATTATGTCCTCTAGAGGGCGCCATATGCAATTTTATGTGACGTCACATAGCCTATAACCAGCTTACCATTAAGCCGCTTCTAACGATACCTCATTTGTCAAATTACGACAAGTCGTTTGGAAGTTAGGTGGGAACAGATGCACATACATACATACATACCGGTCAAAATCATAACCCTCCGCCGTAGTCGGGTAAAAAGACGCTTTTGAAGTCTTAAATAAAGTTAGATTGTTTTTATGTTACTAAGGTTGCATACAAGCGTTAACGTAGCCTATAGATGCTTGCAATACAAAGACATCGCTCGCACGATGCCTAAAAAGGAGTGGGACAGGGGAGAGGAAGGGGGCAGGGTGTAGGCATCCGGCTCTCTCACTCTTCGCACGAAATGCAAGTGTAATAGCTACTTTATGCCGATCTTCTGTGGCAGGGTGGTACTATCCCGGTCGAGTCAGCCAGCTGCAATCAATTGGCTACAGCTCTACCACCAGTGGAAAATAAAATGAAATGAAATGTAACGTCACGACTTTTATCCTCATTCGGGGGTAGTCAGAGGCTTTGAGTGGCCATACACCACCACATTGTGGAGGTATTACCCAACTCAAAGCCCACGTTTCACCAGATAGTCGGAACCCAACGTGACAGGTGGTGAACCTTGTCGCCGTGTATACAGGAACTGACTATTACCTAATCCCGAGGGATAGGTAGGTTTCCTCACGATGTTTTCCCTTACCGTCAGCGAACTGTAAATTATGCACATAGATGAAAATTCATCCATTGGTGCATGCCCCACCGGGAATCGAACCTGGGACCTTCTGATTGCTAGCCCAACCTGTTCTCCCCTAGGCTACAGTCGCTAAAATAAAATAGAAATACATAATAATTATGCTTACTTGAGCAAATTGCATCAATACCTTGTCATCCTAGGTATTAAAATGCTGTAGCAGTTGGGTAAAGGTGTTGTAGAGTTAAATGTGGTTTTGAGATGTACCTACTCTACTCAAAGCACCCATCTTTAGTGTATTGGGACTAGGCCCGCCACACACTCCCACCACTGTTAATCCTGTAAGCCAGAATCGACAAGGTTTGACCAAGGTAGGAAAAGCTAAGTAGTCTTGGAACCCGCAATTTCCATACATACATACATATACTCACGCCTGTATCCCAAGGGGGTAGGCATAGACTATTGATTGCCACATGCTACGATTTTGACACACCTCTTTTGCTTCATCCACATTCATACATCTCGTCATGCACTGCCGTCGGTTGAGGGTGCTACGGACTTGACCTTTCTGGAAGAGAACATTAATCTGGTCGTGAAAAGTTCTCCTTGGGCGCCCTCTTCCGACGCATCCACTTACTTTCGCTCCGTATATCTCTTTCGTCGTTTCGCAATTAGATGTGTCCATATGGCGCGCATGCCTCAGCCGAGCACTCATATTATGATATTACGTCTATGCGTTCCGACGTCAAAAGTGAGTGCTCGCGCAAGGCATGCGCCTGATGAAGACGCCGCCATTTAATCAAAAGAAAGGAAAGGAGGAATTGGAAGAAGTTTATTCACTTCCCTTCGTTACAAAGCAGGAGACCAAAATAACAGGAGCAAAGGTATTATTGTACTCCTCAAGCACCTTTACCCAACTACAAGACAAAGCTGTTTACTGCACCACTTTATCAGGTGTTTTCGAGCAATATGGCCGAACAGCAATAATGGTGTCCATACATTGTAGAGCTCATTAGGCATGCGCCAGTCTCGGCCGACACGATCCGAGCCGGTTTACGAGTGCGAAATAGCCCTCTCCTAAAACGAGCAACTTTTATTTTTACTGCCCAGTGATGGGAATCAAGTTGTCGATACATTAGTATGAAGATTGAAAGGCGTAACATACATACATATATAGTACGTTTTTTTATACTTGTCCTATTTGGTAAGCGAAGATGGCGTCCAGCGGGGCGATTGCGTAACTTTTTTGTCAATGTTTCAATTGGTTCCGTATATAATTGACACAGGATGAACGAAACCAATTGAAACATTGACAAAAAAGTTACGCAATCGCCCCGCTGGACGCCATCTTCGCTTACCAAATAGGACAAGTATAAAAAAACGTACTATAGAGCCAACTATGAGTTCGGATGAAATGCGGCTTCCCCGCCCGCATACCGCCCGCCCACCACCTTGTTGTGCGAGTGACGTCACATTCAACAGGCTCCTAGTTGGCTTGGTGGAGTAGTTGCTCCGTAATATCATGGAGTGTGCGCATCAAGATGGTTGAGCTGTTTAGACTGATTCTAAAGAAAGTAAAATTCGAGCTGACTGACTCCAACACGACCTTCAGTAATGGAATGGAAGAAGATGATTTTTTTATCGGACAAACAGGGGGCTTACCACCACCTCTTATAGCAGTTTTGTTTTAACGTTTCAGTTACTTTTTGTGCAATGACGTTTCTTATTGTCATGACAATAAGGTACGTCATTGCACAAAAAGTCGCTGAAACGTTAAAACGTTCCTGTAATTGAATCGCGATAAGAGTTTGTGGTAAGCCCCCAGGTATTAGTTAAGTAGTATTCGATTTAAAAGCACAGTGATTACAATATATTTAGTAGATCTTGGTTCATCCCACTAATCCGACTAATATTATAAATGTGAAAGTTTGGATGGATGGATGGATGTTTGTTACTCTTTCACGCAAAACCTACCGAACGGATTTAGATGAAATTTGGAACACAGATAGTTTATAACCTGGATTAACACATAGGATACTTTTTATGCCGGTAAAATGTCAGGTTCCTGTGGGATTTTAAAGTTAACGCGGACATAGTCGCGGGCAGAAGCTAGTTGAGCATAATGATCTACGTTCGCAAACTTCAGTCTACTAATGGTTTTCGGTCAATGGTCAGTTTCAAACAATAAACGTAAAATGTCCCATGGTAAAGCGCTATTGTTACTTTTATCGATATATTCAATCGATATCTGCACATCACTAGCACCTCAATTGAGTCATTAGCACAACACCCTGAGGTTTTCTTCTTTGTTGGAGCGGTTCACTTGTAAAATCATAATAAATAACAACCATTAATCCACAGGATTACTTTAACTAGGACGTTTTTACTGCTACATAAAACATTTATGTAAACTTCGAAGGAAATGAACATGAACATTGTTTTGACGTCCAAGCGGCAAACAAGCGTACGGCCCGCCTGATGTTAAGCAATTACCGCAGCCTATAGACGCTCGACCGTTGCCGACCTGAAGGGAAGTATGTGGCTTGGGCTTCCGGCTTCTTTTGGCTTCTTCTGCACTGTCAATAATAACGCTCCGCTCACTGCATCGGGTGATTGCGGGTTCGATTCCCGATAGAGACAAATTTATAGGTATTAGATCGCCCCCAGTCCATTGTATGGTAGCCAAAGTACAAGCATTGCTCAGTTTAGGACCATTACGTTGGTGTCTAAGTCTGGCGTTATTATTAATATCAGGTGACATTAAAAACATAACTGGACTCCACGAACGTAAATACGTACTGGACTGTTCACTACTGCCCAAAAAACGAGCCGAGCAAAAGGCCCTAGTTGGGACCGTGTCCCTCTCATTTCGAGTTGCCATGCCAAAATAATATTATCGTTGGGTAGTGATTGTTAGTTTTAAATCAAGCAAATAAATTAATTTAGTATTTATCGTGACTATTGTTCAAAGTCAAAGTCAAAGTCAAAGCGTTTATTTTGTTTAGGCCTACGGGGGCACTTACAAATTGTCATTTTACATTTTTTCCTTAAATTCTACTGCCGGATCGGAAACGCGACCTCGACTGAGAAGATCCGGCAAGAAACTCAGCGGGCTTGTCTTTTTTACATTGTTTTTTTTTTTTATCGCCATTTACTTATTTTAATACAATGTAATTTGGTAAACAATAGCTCCAGTGTGCTGCCTTCCGAAATAAGCAAGACAAGACACGCTACACTTTAACATGACACTGTTATTAACAAAGTGTATTTGAGCGATTTATCTTAATTATTATCTTATTTAGCCAAGCTGATTTATCTTCCAAGTAATCCGAGATTTTGTAATAGGCCTTTTGACAGAGTTTAGTTTTATTTAACTATAGTTTTAAACTTATTAACAGGCAAATCTCGGATTTCTTTAGGAAGTTTGTTGTAGAAGCGTATGCATTGTCCTACAAAGGAATTACTTATTCTGTGGAGACGAGTTACATGTACGGATAGCTTGTGTTTATTCCGTGTATTTATCGAATGAGCATCGCTCCTTTTTTCAAAGTTGTTGACATTTTTCTTAACATAAATTAGGTTTTCATAGATAAATTGTGACACCACAGTTAGAATATTTATTTCTTTGAATTTTTCTCTGAGGGAGACTCTAGGAGCTAGGTTATAAATAGCTCTTATAGCTCTTTTCTGCAGTACAAATATAGAATTTAAATCTGCAGAGCACCCCCAAAGCAGTATGCCATACGACATTATGCTATGGAAGTAACTAAAATAAACAATTCTAGCTGTGTCTACATCAGTTAAATGCCTAATTTTTTTAACAGCATATGCCGCAGAACTCAGCTTGCTTGACAGTTTTTTAATGTGAGGACCCCATTGCAATTTGGAATCTATGGTAATTCCCAGAAAGACAGTTGACTCCTCAACGTCCAACTCTGCACCATTCAGTCGTAAATTGGTTCCTATTTGTCTTACATTAGGTGTCGAGAACTTTATGCATTTAGTTTTATTCTCATAGAGCAAAAGATTATTTACATTGAACCAACCTACGACTTTAGCGAGTGCATTGTTCACATTGTCATAATGTAGAAGCTGTCTTTTAATTTTAAATAATAAAGAAGTATCATCAGCAAACAACACAATCTCGTGATTTTTGCCCACATGATATGGCAAATCATTTATATAAATAAGAAACAAGAATGGTCCCAGTATTGAACCTTGAGGAACGCCCATAGAGACTACAGAACCTGGTGATTTTTCACCGTTAATAGCGACCTTTTGAATTCTATTGCTCAAATATGAAGTCAAAAGGTCAAGAGCCTTGTCCCTGATACCATAGTGGTGCAATTTCCTGGCGAGTATTTCATGATGGACGCAGTCGAAGGCCTTAGACAAGTCGCAGAATACACCTAAGGCATCCTGCGAGTTCTCCCAGGCACTGAAAATATTTTTTATTAGTTCAATACCCGCGTCTACAGTAGAGCGATTCCTTGTGAACCCAAACTGATTGTTATGAAAAATATTGTTGTCATTAAAATGACGTAATAATTGGTTCAAAATTAATTTTTCAAAAATTTTACTTAACGTAGGTAGTATCGATATAGGCCGAAAATTTGTTGGATCAGTTGAACTACCTGATTTAAAAATAGGAATTACTTTACTGTGCTTCATTAGATCAGGAAATACACCATTTGTCACACAGCCATTAAACACAGCTGCTAACTTGGGTGCAATAATGTCTATAAACGAGGAAACGGTCTTTACAGAAAGCCCCCATAGGTCTGCCGTTTTTTTCACATCAAGACTTTTAAAACTATTTACAATGTCCTTATTACTAACAACTGAAAATTTAAAAGCTGTGTCACATTCAGTTACACTTTGTTTAAGTAACGTCTCTGCGGAAGTGGGAGACGATCTTAGAGTTTTGGTTGTTAGAACAGGAATGTTGGTAAAGAAGTTCTCAAACTCTGTCGCTACTTCCAGATCCGCTTTTACATCTGTGTTGTTTATTATCAAATGAAAGTCTCTGTCACGCACTGTACTTCTGCCAGTTTCACTGTTGATAATATTCCAAGTCATTTTAATTTTATTTGCAGATGTTTTGATTTTATTTTTCAAATAAATTGATTTCGCAGAGGAACAGGCTCGTTTAAATAACTTAGAATAGGTTTTTACATACTCCAAGAAAGTGGGGTTATAATTATATGATTTTTCATAATAAAGGTCATATAACTTCTGCCTGCTTTTATAGATTCCTGGAGTTGCCCATTCACTAAAATTAGCACGATCACCAAAAGATATTGTTTTTGGTTCGAATATTTTATTGAATTCATCACTGAAGAGTTGGAACAGTGAGTTATAGAGTATATTTGTGTCACTGTGAGTAGGCAACCCTGGGACTTTTTGTATTAAATTAGTTCTTAAGAGTTCTAGGCGGCTATTATTTATTGGAACAAAGCTAACAGTTTTTGTTTGGGGTTTATTAATTTTCTTTGGAAACACTGCTAGTTGTCCACAGTGATCAGATTCTAATTTATTTATAATTGAGTTATCTATTGGTTTTAAATTTGTGAATATATTATCTATACAAGTTGCACTAGTGGCGGTTATCCTAGTAGGTTCCAAGAAAATATTGTACATGTTATAACATTTAAAAAGTAATTTAAATTTATCAATTATTGGACTACATTCCAGTAAATTAATGTTAAAGTCTCCACAGATAATCATTGTCTTATTTGATTTGGAAATTTTAAATAGAAGATCCTCCATACATTTTTCAAACTCATCATAAGGTGAGCATGGAGGCCTGTATACGCATACCACAAGGAACTGCTCAAGCTCAATACTAGAAATTTCAATAACTCGTTCAACAGAGAGGCTCACAATATCTTTACGTTCTTTAAATTTTATAGTTTTATTAGTTATAATTAACGAGCCACCACGTATTAAATTAACTCTGCTGTTAATATGATAAAACAATAGTCACGATAAATTATAAATAATTTATTTGCTTGATTTAAAAACTAACAATCACTACCCAACGATAATATTATTTTGGCATAGCAACTCGAAATGAGAGGGACACGGTCCCAACTAGGGCCTCTCGCTCGGCTCGTTTTTCTGTCTAAGAATTGTCTAGGTATAATAGACCTTAAGGCAGCAGAATAAAGTTGAATTTATTCTTAACCAAAAACTCAACTTGTCTATCCTCTATTAAAAGATCCTTGGTCCATTGATATGTCTCTATAAACTCTATGGAAGTGAAAAAACTTTACGTCTGTGGACTGGACCAAAAATTTATTCCGGAATTTCAAGATTGACATACTCCGATATTCGCGTAGGAATGTTAAAAGTCCGCACTTGCTATTCCGTAGGGGCATCGGGCATATTAAGAACATTCCCCCCTCCTGGGACACCTCCCCCTCGACCCTGGGATCAGGTGTCACGTCCGCGGACCACATCATTATGAGTTTAGAAAAAATGGCCATCATAGGGACGTGTTTAATTTGATAGATTTCGAGAAAACTTGACTGACTCTTTCACTCATCGTCGAAACCCGTAATGTATGAGCAACACAGCATTATTTTTGGTTGTGTCTACTCAATTTAATCACACATAGTATTACGAACTTGCAGCTTGATTTTTGTCGGAAATGGAACCCTAATGCCTATCACCATGCTGAAATGCAGCTGTAATAGCTACTTTACGCCGATCATCTGTGAGAGGGTGGTACTACCCCAGACGAACCAGCCCGTATATGAGCTGCAGTTAACCGGCTACAGCTTGCCTCTACCACTAATATAATTTTTCTAGTGAATCTTTTTACAGGAATGCAAGGAGTTTTATTGAAAAACCAATTTGGTTGGTAAATTAGTGTGCACGGGCGGTTGGGAATTAAATGTGCAGCGTTATATTCCATTTTGTAAAATATCTATTGTAACGTTTACTGCGCGGACGATTCAATTACAGCGCTCTGAGCGAAGGCTAAGCAAGTATGGAAACCGCTTTGATAATCATAACGAGATAAATAGAGACATGGCTCGTAAAATTCTTTTCAAACGAGTATACGGTGCTAAGAATCAAAAGTCATGCATATACTCTATTATTTTCTTTTTTTCTAGTCTCATTACAGGGTCATATTATAAAAATCAATTGCTGTTCGTTAGTCAACTCGAGATTGGCTCGACCAATTTGCATAATTATTGATGCACTCAGTTTTGACGTCAATATGCATAGTGTGTGTAACATGAGTGCTCGCGCGAAGCATGGGAGGCATCTAGAGTACACACCAATTGACAAATACTAACGCAGTATCTAACTCCATACTAAGCTATCCCAAGCACGAGACAGTGTCGGGTGTCAGTGCAGTCTCAGTAGCTGCTCAAGTGTTACAGACGGCTTCAGATGCTAAACATTTTGCTTAAATTGTTACATCATTAGACTAGCAATTAAATACCTTTATATTTATTCAGAACTCGTGTTTAATTTACACCACAGAGTAAATACTAAAGAAAGAGGTGCCCTTATTAGATATATGTATGAAAAAAAACGTGGTCATTGTTTTTTCATTTTCATTGTTCTATCTACCGGTAAATAGTTGAACTAATCGCTTCGTTTTATGTCGATGTTAGTACTAGGCCGACCACTCGGCCGAGTTGCTTAGGGCCAGTCCTCTTAGTAATTGGTCTATGATTTACACCCTGTATAAATCGTTACGTATACTAAGTGCACAAAGGGTTAACATTATTTTGTAACTATAAAACTATCGACTTCGAGGAAACTTCGACTTGAATAACAAAACGGGTCGTAGGATGGTTAAAGATTTCATAAGCCTACAACACATTTTGTTCTATAACTTCAACATCGCCGATAGAAGAATAGACTCATTGTGACTCAAGTTCAAATTAAATAGTTTATTTCTTTTACGCCTACGGGAGCACTTACAAATTGAAATTTTTACTTTTTTTTATACTACCTCCGATCGAAAATGCGACCTCGACTGAGAAGATCCGGCAAGAAACTCAGCGGGTTTGTCTTTTTTACATTGACTGTTGATACATACCCATTAAAGATGTGATAAACGGCTTTATATTAAAAGCACGTTGTTACTCTTGTACTTATTTTTAAAAGTCGTTGTAAAAAGTGCTTTTCTGCTTTTATAAATTAAACAAAAATTCGTCCGTCAATAATCCGACAACAAAAGCAAAATGCTTACTAAACGTAAGTTCAAGCAAAAAGCCAAAAACTTATCTGCTGAAAAATTTATAGTGAGTCTTATGTGCATGGAAATATGGTTGTTAATCTAATATAATTTATTATCAATGTTTTTTATGGGTAAAGAAATAAGGTTCAATTTAATTAAATATTGATTTGTGCTATATTGTCCTACAAATAAGGTTACTTTTTGGAATTTTTTGGAATTTCTTACTCTTTCTTGCCGTCATTGCTTAAAAGCAACACGCTTTAATTTGTAAGCGGGCTTGGGCGCTTACTTAAAAAAGCGAACTTTTCAAACGGCTTTTCGTTTAAGCACCCAATTCTACTACCCATATTATTATCATCTCTTTTTAAATCGCCACATGCTTATTTTAATTTTAGTTTTCGTTAATATATAGCTCCAGTGTGCTGTCCTCCGAAAACCTTGGTTGACCTTGTCCAATAACTTTGGCTCAAAATGTCATGCGATATATCGACAAATATTGCGTCGCGTGGAACAATGTCGCACGCGACAACCGCGACGAGTCCAATCAGCCGTTGACACGCCGATGTATCAATTTCAATTTCCTATATTGCTATACCTTACCGGTGATGCCTGTAAAAAATCCAATAAAAAGTAGTTAAGTTATTTTTTTAATTAAGAATTTGGTATAGGTACCTAGGTTCGTGGAGATTTTGGATCTATTAATTTCTAGCTTTTGCCCGCGACTTCGTCCGGGCATAATAAAAAAAGTAGCCTATGCGCTATTCCGGACTATCTATCTCTGTGCCAAATTTCATTCAGATCCGTACAGCCGTTCTGGGGTGATTGAGTATCAAACATCCATCCATCCATCCATGTAAACTTTCACATTTATAATATTAGTGGGATAACCTAGCTGCTATGGTGGTAGAGCCAAGCTGTAGCCAATTGACTGCAGCTCACAAACGGGCTGGCTTACCGGGGTAATATCACCCTCTTACAGAAGATCGGCGTAAATGATCGAGAGAGCTGGAAACCCAAATCCCTTCCCCTCCCTATATATCACTCCACTTTAGGTCAGCAACGTGCCAATGATGCCTTTGGTATTGCAAGCATCTATAGGCTACGCGGCAACTGTTAACCGCCGTAGTGATTTAGAAAGACAAAAATATGATTTGGTAAGAAAGTATCCGTACTTATAGTACGTTTTTTTATACTTGTCCTATTTGGTAAGCAAAGATGGCGTTCAGCGGGGCGATTGCGTAACTTTTTGTCAATGTTTCAATTGGTTTCGTATATAATTGACACAGGATGAACGAAACCAATTGAAACATTGACAAAAATGTTACGCAATCGCCCCGCTGGAAGCCATCTTTGCTTACCAAATAGGACAAGTATAAAAAAACGTACTATAGATTAAACTAAATTACATTCAATTGTCAAAAACAATTCATTTAATGTCCAATCATTACTCTAATCATCGTCAACAAAGAAACCCATCTGTACGTCCATTTGTCAGTAATTTTCTTCGAAACAAAACAATGCCGCAAACTATAGCTAGGCTCTATTTGAGTAACGAGCAGCCGGGTATACCCGGGTATTCCCGGATAAGTGAAAACAAAGCTCCGGGTATCGGCCGGCCATTGTTATCCGGCAGATATCCGCAAACAACGAGCGCCCCCTATGGACGGGGGGAGGCACTATTCGCGCGCGCAAAAGGATTTGTTTACATATTTCATATCTGCGGTGTTTGTCTAAAATGTTACAGGTTTTCGATTTAATTGGTTGCGAAATGTTTTATTGGAGTTTTGATTACAGCGGACCTAATACGGTCCTTATGCATTAGTGCTAATGAATTGCATTGCAATTCATTTTTCCGATTTTCTGAGGAATCGTTAGCAATTCCGCTAAATTTCTGTAGAATAGTGACACATTTTACGCCATTCGTGACAGTTTCACGGAAATTTAGGGGATTCTGCTGGAGGTTTGGAAAAATGAATTGCTTTAGCAGAATCGCCGCAATTCATCTTTGTGACGGTATTAACCCCACAGTTTGAAAATTATTCTGAAGGTTCTGGGTGCTAGTTCTATCAAGGTGCGTTCATATTCCATGAGATGCCGCCGGGAGCTATCATTAGGTGCGTCTAGAAGAGGCGAGCGGCGTGTCCGAACAGAAGGGCTACGTCTACAAGCTTTCCTTCAAATCGCTACGCTTCATGTATGGAAATATGTCACGTGATCTACATAGCAACTTGTTGTTGTCCTACATAGCGACGTTTGACATTTCCATACATTGTGAAGTCTATTCTATTCTATTCGAGTAGCGTTCATGCCACTTGTCTAGGGGGGCTGCACATAAACATTATGACATTATGTATAGACATAATGTCATAAGTGATGGCTTAGGTGCGGCAGCTCAGGGAATGTATAGTGCAATAATCCTTTTACCGTTGGGGATTCCAATTTGATACATTTCCGTCGGAAATTAAGTATCAAAATCACGAACGAATGAACGAAACATAAGGTCCGAGTTAGTAATAGGCATGGACCAGTTACTAAGGGGACTGGCCCTAAGCAAGTCGGCCGAGTGGTCGGCCTAGTACTAACATCGACATAAAACGAAGCGAGTAGTTCAACTATTTACCGGTAAATAGTAAAATGAAAATGAAAAAACAATGACCACGTTTTGTTTCATACAAATATCTAATAAGGGCACCTCTTTCTTTAGTCTTTACTCTGTGGTAATAGGCCCCTGTACAGTTCTGACTCTACATTACCGACCAGTCGTTCAGAGCTCATCTTCGTCATCCGACATCGAATTCCAATCCAACGTCACTACATTTGAAGAAAAGGCCAAAAGTAGCCCAAATAAATCGATTTTATTACCATCTAACGTTAAGATAATTTGGGACTTTATCGATAAATCGGTAACCCATCGTAAGCCAGGCGTAGCGACACTGCACTAATCTCTTCGTCCGTTAAGCATTAATGGTGCAAAAATCCCATATCATGGTGTATATCACCCATTAGAGGCAACCCCCTGTAATTAAACGCAAATGACGTCACACTATAGCCGTACATATCGGAATGAGAGACAAAGAGTCTGCACTCTGCCTTATTGCTGTATACAGGATGTATTAATATTGGTGGCAATTTTTTTGTGTCATAAATATGACAGTATAATAGCATGAATTGGGCAGGGAGAAATTTGAAACGAAATATATTTATGTATGTTGAACAATGAATCATTATCATTCTACCGAAAATATAAAACTTCTCTAATTTGAGTAGCAAAAAGAAAAAAAAAGGAAATAAGGCATTTCACGATCTCATCAGAAATATGAATCTCAGACTCGTAGGTACTAAAGCTAAGTTTTCATTCAAATGAGCAGAAGTAATGTAGGAAATAGTAAATCACTCACTCGGAATGGTTTAATTAATATTATCTTGAAAAATAATGTTGGGCATGAGTATTTTCACTTAGAATTTAGAAAAAAATCCTACTCATTCTTATTGTAGTTTTTGTAGTAACCTATTACGTATTCCCGTTTTAAAATATCCTATTTATCTCACCAAGCAAACGGAAATCAGTTGCCAAAACACAAGGCAAAGCGGTTGCTTTTTTTAATTTTCGCACAGTTTAAGAAAAACTTGCCAGTTAGACATCATGCTGTACATATCAAAATGCGCCATGTCTATCAGTGCAGGCTGCGATGCATGCCTTGTGGCTTTGTTGTGCTTTTGAACAAGCATCGCGGGCACAATGCACAGGTATATGTCCCGTCTCGGCCGGCAATAACGCATTATGGGGAGCTGGAAACATACGGCGAGTTATTGTGTCGAGCTGAACCACTAACAAATCCATTGCAGCATTACGTTGGACGTTGGCGGCAACTGCAGCAAAGATGACGTGATAATGATGATTCCTTTGTAGGAAGAACGTGGATATAAATAACTCAGTCTCAAATTTAAAGCTAATTTAACCTACTACCAAAAAATTCAGGCAAGAAAAATGAGTTAGTCGTTACAGCTAACCAGTTAAAAAAAAAACATCCCTGTATTTTGCAAAGTGGCAGAGTGAATACTTGCATACTCAGTACTTTAACTGAATTAGATCCTAATACACTATTTAATGGACCATTTACTTACTTCCAAATTGTAGATATAGATTTGGTTGATATAGAATCAATCTAACACTTTTCACAATATAATTGTAATCCAAAATTTACTTGACACACAGACAATGAAAATGTTCATAATTTAGATTTGGTTTTTTATGTATTTAACCGCCGCCGAATACTCGTCACGATTCGATAGCGAAGTCCCAATCTGTTAAGTGGGACTTAAATATTTGAGTATTCGGCCGTAAGTCTTAATTTTTATATATTATAGGTAACAACAGTGCTGTATATTATAACATATTCGACGTAATTTCAAATCGTATGTGCACAACAGTACTCTCATCACGAACTACCCGTGGCTGTGACTGCGACTTTTTCAATGGTTACCGCGATACTCTAGTCGCGACAACCCTATGCAAATGGACATTGGTCCTTATTCTGATGTTACGCGAACTTAACAAACCGTATCTAGTCATTACTTATTTTCAAGTAAATTATAATTAAAAATCCTGATTCTCAATAGAATACCTATTGTCTTATTTATTTATTGTATATGGAAAATCTATCAAAACGGGGTTTTTGCTTAGAATTTAGTTAACAACAAGTAATCACTAGTCTATAGATACGGGGGTTAGTGTGCTGTTCTTCTCATATTCATAATGTGTGAGCAAGGCAGAACATGTTTTGTGATGTGAACATTTTTTATAACACAAAATTAGTAGCATTGTGATGCTAAATATTTTTGACACAAAAACACAACTAAAATTAAATACTTAAATTAAGGCATCGTATAAAAATATGAATAATAACAAAAATGGACTTTATACCGTTGATTTACGTCGGAAATAATACCACGTTAGGCACCGATGATGAGTGACAACCAACATAGCTAAGCACTTATGCAGTAGAGGATAAGTATAACACTTTCGTATTATTATTGTATTGGCCGCGATTTGTTTTGAAATAAACTAAATAAACAAATTTTAGTTCTGCTGAAGTCAGTTTTTGCCATCGACATGATTATTATTATTATAGTATAATTTCTTTGTATTTTTTTTGCATTTTTGCATAACATCGTTACATCAGACCTCATTTCATGACGATCTGATTTCAGGGCATCTGTAAAATTCATGGGACTGACTAAAAATTTGAAAGGATTAAAAAAAAAAAAACTAAATTCAAATAAGATAAATACACGTAATAGTCATCCAGTTAGCTAGTCAAACTAATAGGTATATGAAATCCGTGAGTCAAACTTAGCCAAATGCACTGACGTATAGTAGAGCCGAGCTTTAGCCAATTGACTGCAGCTTGCATACGGGCTGGCTCAACCAGGGTAGTACCACCCTCATACAGAAGATCGGCGTAAAGTAGCTATTACATGTAAAAACATC
Organism: Drymonia ruficornis; assembly: GCA_947859195.1. Lineage (NCBI taxonomy): Eukaryota > Metazoa > Arthropoda > Insecta > Lepidoptera > Notodontidae > Drymonia > Drymonia ruficornis. The sequence goes on along the minus strand of OX401929.1, from coordinate 5,049,204 downwards.
AGGCGGGCTGTACGCTTGTTTTTAAGGAAGCGTCAATAGTAAAACAGTCGGCAGTGAAACATTACCTATGTAATTAACCTGCGTAACTTAATTTGTGCGACATAAATGACACCTACGTGGTACGTATAGTACATTTTTTTGTACTTGTCCTATTTGGTAAGCAAAGATGGCGTCCAGCGGGGCGATTGCGTAACTTTTTTGTCAATGAGTCAATTGGTTTCGTTCATCCTGTGTCAATTATATACGAAACCAATTGAAACATTGACAAAAAATTACGCAATCGCACCGCTGGACGCCATCTTTGCTTACCAAATAGGACAAGTATAAAAAAAACGTACTATACGTATACCTATTTAGGTATATAAATTCACCAAATATTTAATTTCCGTAATCATTAGCGAGGAGTTTTTTTCATCTGAAAGGAAGACAACGGCCTACAGCTGAAAGTTTCAGCCCATTTGGAATTCAAACAACGAATGTAAAAGGAAACAGAATGGCAGTCTTCCGCGGGAATAAATTTTAAACAAATCCCAACTTCGCCTGTCACCAAAACAAAACAAAAGATTTAGGTGTAAACTTGTATAAAGCTTAGAATTAGTTAGCTAGTCGCGTTTAAATTAACTCTGAAAGTTCACTTGAGTTTGGAATTTTAACAATTACCTTTCGGCTGTGTAGGTATATGCATGGTTCGTGGATGTACCTACACAACCGACAACTTTTTTTTTTCTAACCGTCTGTGTCCCACTGCTGGGCAAAGGTCTCCCCCATCTTCTTCCATATATGACGGTCTTGGGCTCTCTCGTACCACCCGTCTAGATGAGCATCGAGGTCATCGCGCCACCGTTTTTTGGGTGTACCTCGGCGACGACGTTCGTGCTCTGGGACCCACACGGTGGTCGATTTGGCCCACCTTTCCGAGCTCATTCGGCTCAGGTGACCCGCCCAGGGCTACTTAAGCGGACCTGGGCGGGTCACCTGAGCCGAATGAGCCGAATAACCTACAACTTACGGTGAGGCTCCATTAGCGCGTTGCGTTGCGTCGTCGCAAGATTTTGTACTGGCGTATCACCCGCCCCCGCTTCGTCTCTCGCCCGTCGACCCTTTGATCCGTTTCGACGACGCAACGCAACGCGCTAGTGGGGCCTCGCCTTTAGGTTAATATATATTATTGAACCCATTAATGTTTTATTATAGTAGACTAGCTTTTGCCCGCGACTTCGTCCGCGTAGACTTCAAAATAAAAAAAAACCGGGCAGGTGACTTAAGACTTTTTAGTACTTTTTAAGTCAGTATTTGCTTTTTTATAAAAATATTTTTATTTCACGATTTTTATTGGAGCCATACAAACTTTATCACGGTACCTAATTCGGTGAATGCGTGTTTTGGTAGGTAGGTATATAGAGCCAAAAGCCCAAATCCCCCTCCCCTTCTCCACCCCTTTTTCTCCCCTCTCTTCCTTCTGCTCCCTCCCTCTCCATTTCCCTTTCCCTTTCCCCCATCCACTTCCCCCTACCTTACGTCTTCCCCTTCCTCCCTCACCTACCCTATGCATACTAAGTTTCAAGTCAATCGGGTACAAACATATTTTTCTGCCGTACTTTTCTACCTTTAGTTTCCCCCTTTTTGGGTGTTGATTTACGAAATGATTTTTTATGGGATCAAACTGAAGTAGACCCTACCATATTCAGCTCAGCTTATTATTTAAAATGAATAATCATAACCAATCTCGAGATATGGATGACTAAACATTCGCTGACCCCGCTCTCCCCTTTTCCTTCAAAATATTAAAAACACTGAAACCCCAGTCTGATTATTTAAAATGAAAAATCATAACCAATTTCGAGATATGGATGACTAAACATTCGCTGACCCCGCTCTCCCCTTTTCCTTCAAAATATTGAAAACGCCGAAACCCCAGTTTAATTATTTAAAATGAACAATCATAACCAATTTCGAGATATGGATGACTAAACATTCGCTGACCCCGCTCTCCCCTTTTCCTTCAAAATATTAAAAACGCTGAAACCCCAGTCTGATTATTTAAAATGAACAATCATAACCAATCTCGAGATATGGATGACTAAACATTCGCTGACCCCGCTCTCCCCTTTTCCTTCAAAATATTAAAAACGCTGAAACCCCAGTCTGATTATTAAAATGAACAATCATAGCCAATTTTGAGATATGGATGACTAAACATTCGCTGACCCCGCTCTCCCCTTTTCCTTCAAAATATTAAAAACGCTGAAACCCCAGTCTGATTATTTAAAATGAACAATCATAACCAATTTCGAGATATGGATGGCTAAAAATTCACTGACCCCGCTCTCCCCTTTTCCTTCAAAATATTAAAAACGCCGAAACCCCAGTTTGATTATTTAAAATGAACAATCATAACCAATTTCGAGATATGGATGACTAAACATTCGCTGACCCCGCTCTCCCCTTTTCCTTCAAAATATTAAAAACGCTGAAACCCCAGTCTGATTATTTAAAATGAACAATCATAACCAATTTCGAGATATGGATGACTAAAAATTCGCTGACCCCGCTCTCCCCTTTTCCTTCAAAATATTAAAAACGCTGAAACCCCAGTCTGATTATTTAAAATGAACAATCATAACCAATCTCGAGATATGGATGACTAAACATTCGCTGACCCCGCTCTCCCCTTTTCCTTCAAAATATTAAAAACGCTGAAACCCCAGTCTGATTATTTAAAATGAACAATCATAACCAATTTTGAGATATGGATGACTAAACATGCGCTGACCCCGCTCTCCCCTTTCTCGTCAAAATGATTAAAAATACGGAAACCCCAGTCTGATCAATTCAAATAAGCAATCATAACCAATATCGAGATATGGATGACTTATTAAAACATCCCTTCACCCCGTTTTCCCCTTTCCCGTCAAAATAACAAAACTCGACCACCCTTATACAAACTTTCACTCCACATTTCGCCCCTTAGGGGTTGAATTTCCAAAAACACGAAAGAAATCTAAACACAAACTTTCATTCCCCTATTTTACCCCCTTAGGGGTTGAATTTTCAAAAACCCTGAAATTACTCTTTTTTATTTTTGAAAAGACACCTAATCACCAATTTAAGTAAGTCTAACTTCAAAAATGACGGAACTTCCATACAAACATTTATCCCCTATTTACCCCCTTAGGGGTCGAATTTTCAAAAAACCTGAAACCCATATTTTTTTATTTTTCAAAAGACACCTAATCAGCAATTTTCATAATTCTAACTTCAAAAATGACGAACTTCCATACAAACTTTCATCCCTTATTTTACCCCCTTAGGGGTTGAATTTCAAAAAACCCTTTCTTAGTACACCTCTACACATCAAGACAAACCCACCCTCCAAATTTCAAGTCTCTACGATCAGCGGTTTAGGCTGTGCGTTGTCTGTCAGTCAGTCAGTCAGTCAGTCAGTCAATCAGGACTTTGATTCTTATATATTTAGATATTTAAAAAAATGAAAATGTAACGTCACGACTTTTATCCCCATTCGGGGGTAGTCAGAGGCTTGAGTGGCCACACCACCACCACATTGTGGAGGTATTAAGCCAACTCAAGGCCAGATAGTCAGAACCCAACGTGACAGGTGGTGAACCTTGTCGCCGTGTATACAGGAACTGACTAAATATCTAAATATCTATATATCTGACTAAGTAGATATGTTACCTCCTAATATCGCAATCACTAAACTTGTGCTCAGCGCACCACTACATGCAGCGTATCGTGCTTAGCGTGCTGTTATAGCACTCGCAATTCGACAGTTAACTTATTAAAGGCTTTAGTTACCAGAAGATTAGCCAGACGGATATCTAAGGTATCTTTAATAATAGCCCTTTTAACGTTCCACTCCTGGTCTCGGGCCTCCCCTCAATGCGAGGGGGATTCAGGCCATAATCTAACACGCTGGCCCAGTGGAGGTTGGTTTTAGTTGAGACAATTTTAGTTTAGTTGTAATTTGGAGACAACAGAATTAGCACCAATTTGTAAGTATTTTTTGAGCCTTGTTAATTTTATTCCAATGGAAAATTATGCTCACTCCACTGGTCAGTAAATTTCAATAATTTTAAGATAATATTACCAAATACAAAGTTCATAATATACAACGCGCATAATACGCAACAACCATTAAATTAATAACAGATTATTTGTGAGGTAATTTGATGGAATTACGAAAAGAAATATTGACGACATACGAAAGTAAATAACCGACTTCCGGTCTTCAACAATGACGGTCCGTTGACCATAACTTAGTAGTTACTTGACCGTATTCAGAGGTTCATAATAACAATATTTTTAATGGTGCTTTCAACATTCATCAATCTAGATTTATAGACTGAATCCCCCTCGTACTGAGAAGTTAATTATCAATTTTTATTCTAATACTAGCAATACATAGGCGCTGCATTGGTTCTATCTACTTTTTAATACAATTTTATTAGGTACAATGTAATGAAACCTTCCGGAGTACTATTATCTATTTTGTGCTTCCGGAAATAAATTCTCGAAATTATAGTGAAAACCACATCAAAATGCGTTGCACATACAAATCTTTGCAAGGATCTCGAAATTCTAGTGATAGTCGAATTATTAGGGGGTGAGTCTACATCAGGCGCATGCTGAACCCGAGCACACAGTTTTGACATAGTAGAAGGAGTGGGAAGTAGGCCATCTTCATACAACGCACCGCGCGCGGCCCGCATGTGGGCGCCATAGCGTTCATACGCCGCCGCACGCACACTCAAACAAAATCTCGACCCGCTTAAGCAGGCGGAACAATGAGATTTTGTTTGAGTGTGCGCGCGGCGACGCATAGACACTATGGCACACACATGCAGTATGAAGACAACCTACTTCCCAATCCTTCTACTATGGTTTTGACGTTGGAACGCATAGATATACTGTCATAACTCATAACATGACAGCATCCAGATGCCACGCGTGCCTCGCCCGAGCACTCATTTTATGAGTTTATATCTATGCGTTCCGACATCAAAACTAAGTGCTCGGGCGCGGCTTGCGCCTGATCTACACGCAGCCATAAAAATAAATCTCAAAAATTCAAACGCTATTTTGCAATAATGTCCTATACTTTTTACCCGACTACGGCGGAGGGTTATGATTTTGACCGGTATGTATGTATGTATGTGCATCTGTTCCCACCTAACTTCCAAACGACTTGTCGTAATTTGACAAATGAGGTATCGTTAGAAGCGGCTTAATGGTAAGCTGGTTATGGGCTATGTGACCTCACATAAAATTGCATATGGCGCCCTCTAGAGGACATAATGTCATGAACTAAAACAAAAAACATTTTTTAATGAAACCGTGTGGGGTATCAAATGAAAGAGCTTGATGAGCACATTTCAAAAATATATATATTGTTACCTATAACTCCAAAATAATTAAATAATAAAAAAAAAAAAAACGACTTCAAAAAAACCTGGATCACTAAAAAGCCTGAAATAATATTTCTATTACCACCTCTGCCTACCCCTTTGGGAAAACCAGACGTGATGGTGTGTTATCGAGTATTTGGAGTCGGTGCCAATCTTGGTATGCCAAGTATAGCTACTATAAAAGTAAGAAGATAGATTGGCACCGACTCCAAATACTCGATAACACACCATCACGTCTGGTTTTCCCAAAGGGGTAGGCAGAGGTGGTAATAGAAATATTATTTCAGGCTTTTTAGTGATCCAGGTTTTTTTGAAGTCGTTTTTTTTTTTTTATAAAAATAATTTTATTTCACGATTTTTAGTGGCGCCATACCAATGAACATTTTGGCATATTGAACCGTATGAAGTAAGCCCAACATAAGGTAACTGCTGTAAATCTTTGAGGAATTCCCTCGACTGTCTATGGTCTCCATCATTAGACCTGTAATGGCACTTATAACCCATATGGGTGCAAAGTTCTCTCCAATACAAATTAATCAAGCCCAAACACCAGGTAATTGCTGTAAATCGTTGAGGAGTTCTCTCGACTGTCTTTTGACTCCATCATCAGACCCCTAATGACAGTCACAACCCATCTAGGTGTAAAGTTCTCATCAATACTAATTAATCAAGCCCAAACACAAGGTAGCTACTGTAAAACGTTAAGGAGTTCCCTTGACTGTCCCTCGTCTTCATCATCAGTCCCCTAATGACAGTCACAACCCATCTAGGTGTAAAGTTCTCATCAATACTAATTAATCAAGCCCAAACACAAGGTAGCTACTGTAAAACGTTGAGGAGTTCCCTTGACTGTCCTTCGTCTTTATCATCAGATCCCTAATGACAATCACAACCCATCTAGGTGTAAAGCTCTCATCAATAGAAATGAATTAAGTCCAAACACAAGGTAGCTACTGTAAAACGTTGAGGAGTTCCCTTGACTGTCCTTTGTCTTCATCATCAGACCCATAATTACAGTCACAACCCATCTAGGTGTAAAGTTCTCATCAATACAAATTAATCAAGCCCAAACACCAGGTAATTGCTGTAAATCGTTGAGGAGTTCCCTCGACTGTCTTTCGGCTCCATCATCAGATCGACTCCAGACCTTCATAAAATAGTAGTGCTTTAAAATACTTAATGAAAAAAATTACAAACGCACTAGTCGCCCCTACGATTTTCGAAGGTTCCCCTCGATTTCTCTGGGATGCCATCATCAGATCCTGGTTTCCTTATCATGGTACCACCCTCGGAAAATCTCCTTTCCAACAAAAAAAGAATCATCAAAATCGGTTCATAAACGACGAAGTTATCCGCGAACACACATAAAAAAAATAAAAAAAAAATAAAAAAAATATACGGTCGAATTGAGAAACCTCCTCCTTTTTTGAAGTCGGTTTAAAAAGTAAGTTTAAAAACTAAAACCCGACTACTGAAAAATCGCGCTCTAAAAAGTATGAAACAAGAAAATATTCTCATCTAGAGGATAGCCGTGGTCCGTGTTCATATGCCATTTGGCTCTAAAGAACCTACACGGACCACGGCTATCCTCTAGATGAGAATATTTTCTTGTTTCATACTTTTTAGAGCGCGATTTTTCAGTAGTCGGGTTTTATTTTTTAATTCTCGTCTTCCTGAAATAGATATCATAACATTATTCCTGAATACAATGAAGAGATGATGGTCACAAGTCGCCGCGGGCCACTCCAGATAAAATAACTAAGATGATCCGGGAACTTGACGACAGACTATAAAATAAAACCACTTCCATTGTGACGTTCCTATAATAAACTCTACCTACAAAACGGTAAAGTTCAATGTGCAATAAATAAATTTTTGTGGTTGACTTGTTTTTAAATTTAAAGTACCACAGTCTGAGCAGGGAAATGAGTGCACTTGAAGGAAATAATTTTATTTTCTGCCTTTTAAACCGTAACAATGTCAATTTCAGGACAAACATTGTTAGGTGAAGAGAAAATGCATTTTTTATATAAGAATATGCTTGTGGTCGTGGCGAGTTTTTAAATGGCATCCAACGAAGACGCTGAGATTTGATCCTCGACGAGTCCCGGGATAAGTTAAATTGTCTTGGACCCAATGTTGTTTTAATAGTTAGATAGATTACCTACTCGACAAAAAGTGTTATTATATATGGCACGAATGCTACGCGCACTTGCGGTCATCGGCAGGGGAATGAAGTACAACATGTTAAGAAAACCCTGTCCGACCCGAAAACGTATTGTTGGGTATCGAGATTAGATTGTATTTTTGTAAAAAAAATCAATTTTAAAAAAAAAAAAAATTTCTTTTTTTTGCATAGTAAGTGTCCCACTGCTGGGCAAAGGCCTCCCCAATTTTTTTGGAAAACAATTACCCCGTTTACTTATTATTATTTTTTTCATAAAATGACGTCATAACATACTTTGTGGTCAGTGGTGCCGCCACAGGATCTAATATAATTACTGCCGGTAACGGTGTTGTAATATTTTTAAATTTTGCTAAACTTTGGGGGGAAAAGGAAAAAAAAATGGCATTTTAAATTTTCATTAATATGTTTACTATCATGATTTTTTTTCTATTATTTTATTTGGTCATGTGATTGGGAAGCCTAATTGCCGGTTTCGGCTCGGACAGGGTTTTCTTAACATATAGTATATTGGTTGTATAAAAAAAAAGAAAAAAAAATGTCACAAAAAATAAAGTTTCTGATAAACTGTCGCGAGCCAAAAGCGTACGTTGAAATACCTAACAAAATACCAGATACCGCGCCCGATACCAACAGATATAAAAAAATGCATTGTTATGGACCCACGGCACAGATTAGTTTTAACCTTTCAACCTTCTTTAAAAATGCTATTATTGCCAAACAATTTAGGACCCATTTTGGGCATGTTTATACACTTCCAATATAGAGCAGGACAAGGGATAGCGCACGTACAGAAAATGTGGCGATGAAAGGGACCCAGTGACGTCATCAATCGGGGTAAATGGCACCGGCACGTGTTGGGACGAAAGGAGTGCTACAATCGATTTCCTTTTAGAATGAAGACGGATTTCTTCATCTACAGAGTGAGTTCGAAATCGCTGACATATTTGAACATAGTTACTTACATAGTCATAGTTCGCGACAGGTCGAGATGACATTCGGGTTATGAGCTTTTTGCAGAATAAAATCGGAATCAAAATTAGCAGGACCCGCAACGCAAGAGAATAATTTAATTTAATTATTTTGTGGGCGATTTTAATTGTTTATCGGGTCCTGCTAATTTTGATTCGGATTTTATTCTGCAAAAAGCTCATAACCCGAATGTCATCTCGACCTGTCGCGAACTAAACATACTCTGTACCGCAAAAATTATAGAGTTTTTTGTCAGTATACAATGGTTTTAAAATACATTTCAAGGAACAACAGTGATTTGTAATGCCAGTGCAAGTTGATCATATCTTTCTATAAAGGTGGTAAGTCTAGGTATATACACTACACTGCCTCAGTGTGTATTACTTCGAAGTTACTTCTTCCAAAAGACATGTGCAGGTTCTCTCACGATGTTTTTCGTACAGTAAATGTTAATATCGCTAATGTAACGTCACGACTTTTATCCCAATTTGGGGGTAGTCAGAGGCTTGAGTGGCCATACACCACCACATTGTGGAGGTATTAACCAACTCAAAGCCCACGTTTCACCAGATAGTCAGAACCCAACGTGACAGGTGGTGAACCTTGTCGCCTTGTATACAGGAACTAACTATTACCTAATCCCGAGGGATAGGTAGGTTTCCTCACGATGTTTTCCCTCACCGTCAGCGAACTGTAAATTATGTACATAGATGAAAATTCATCCATTGGTGCATGCCCCACCGGGGATCGAACCTGGGACCTTCTGATTGTTAGCCCAACGTGTTCACCCCTAGGCTACAGTCGTTTTAGTCGCAGTCGTTAATATTAGTTGAAAATGAGATTCGCACGAGCCATGCGAAAATACCAGAGGTGCGAGCCGTGCTTCGAACCAGCACATCTTGGGTGTCCAAAGCGAGCGTTCTATAGCTAACAGAGCTAGTCTAAAAACTATGACCAACCATCCTTATGGCCGAATACTCGTACGCAACTTAAATTTGAGAGCTGCTTAACTTTGACGCGCCATACAAAAAATGACAGTTAACGACGTCTCAAACTGCTAAGTGGGACTTAAATATTTAAGTAGCCTTTGAGTATTCGGCCGTTAATCTACCTTTTACCTAGTGCCATCAGTTGTCTAGAGTTTAAAAAAAATATAAACAGTATAAAACACCGCTCACGTACAGAAAATGTGACGTCCTCCTGACGTCATCAATTGAAGCAAATGGACGACATTTGGACGGGGTTTGGACGCCGAATGTACGGAGGAGGAAGGTCCACATACTTCAGTGAAATCGTAGTGTTAATGAAGGTAATAAATACCCTCGACTCTATGTTACGGACTAGTTTATATGTAGAGTTCGTGGATGAGCAAGATTTTTACGCTGATATCCTGGATTGTTTGATTAAGTAAGTATAATAATAATAATATCCTGGGACTTTTTTACACACGGCTACCTGATCCTAAACTAAGCATAGCTTGTACTATGGATACCAGATAACTGATATTACTACATATACCACTTCTTTATTTGTAAATAATAATAATAATATCCTGGGACATTTTTTACACACGGCTACCTGCTGGCCTACTCCGAAATACGAACCTAACGTTTCGGCTGACGGATTGTCGTGATTTGACATTTCTTCTTTCGTTTTTCTCTACGATTTGACATTGTTTTGATCGTAAATCGAATCCGTACTTCGGACGATCCGTCAGCGACGTATTTCGGAGTAACCCCCCTGATCCCAAACTAAGCAGAGCTTGTACTATGGAAACCAGACAACTGATATTACTACATATACTACTTTTTGTTTGTAAATACATACTTAATATACATTATACACCCAGACTCGGGACATACAGACATGTTCATGCACACAAATACATATCCCGGGTAGGAATCGAACCTACGACCTACCTTGAGTATGTAAGCTATTAATTTTATTTGATCTATGAAAATTCAGACTCTACCTTTCAAGTGAATATGTTCGGTAGAGTCGAAGATTAAGATAGTATTTTCCCATCAAAATCAAACTCCAAAAACAATTCTCGGGCGCTAAAATGCTTGAATTTTTAATCCATTCGCTTACGGAGTTCGCAGGCGTGAGGAAAATTGGAAAATTTCTGCCATCGAGAAAATGTACTTATGAAGAGATACAAATAGGAATTCCCTGAAAAAAGAGGGGAAAAGAATAGTATTTTTCACAAAAAAGCCATTTAGGGTGATTGACCGCGGACAATGGACGCTTTTGGCCGCCTCTCGTTAAGAATATGATGCTATTGCTAATGGTCCATATTGGAAGAAGAAGAGCTAATAGTCAGTCAGTGTTCGCTTGTTGAAAGGCTTCAAATTTCCACCACCGCACTTATTGGCGTAAGGCCAATTCACACCCACTCTTATAGTTAACGACTCTACTCATAGCATGTCTCATTTTCTTTAGATTCACGTATTATTTCAATTCTCGTCATCAGAGTTGAAAGTTGCGCCATTAGGTGCGTCTAGATGAGCGAGCGGCGCGCCCGACTCCCGCGCAATCAGTTTTGACGTCTGAACCATGGACCAATTACTAAGGGGACTGGCCCTAAGCAACTCGGCCGAGTGGTCGGCCTAGTACTAACATCGACATAAAACGAAGCGAGTAGTTCAATTATTTACCGGTAGATAGAACAATGAAAATGAAAAAACAATGACCACGTTTTTTTTCATACATATATCTAATAAGGGCACCTCTTTCTTTAGTCTTTACTCTGTGGTCTGAACACATAAACATAATGTCATTACTGATGGATCGGGCGCGGTAGGTTGGGCTTCGGGCTCTCTCACTCATCGTACGAAACGCAGCTGTAATTCCTACTTTACGACGATCTTCTGTGGGAGGGTGGTACTACCCCGGTCGAGCCAGCCCATGTATGAGCTACAGTCAATTGGCTACAGCTTGCTCTACTAGTAAGGCATTGAACCAAATAAAATATAATCACAATTCACTACTTAAATATCACAAGGGCAATAATCATAAGACTCTATATGTAAGGCTTTAATAGTACATTGTTATCCGAGGGGAAAAGTAACTTATTAATTGGTCCCGAGACGGGTATTAGCGCCCGAGCGTAGCGAGGGCGCTAATAGTTCGAGGGACCAATAATAAGTTACTTTAACCCGAGATAAACACTGTGCTTTTCATCACGTATACAAGGAAAGTAATAATAAAATAATTTAGTAGCTAAAGAAAAAAATAGTGAACATTTACACATACAAACACATGTATACTGACGTAGATTGCGTATTTTGCTTTTTGATATTTTGACGCTGTCACTTTGTTTTTTTAAGAGGCCAGTACTTTTTCAAACATTATAAAAGGTTTTAGTCTGTGATTCTAGATTCGGAGCAGGAACGATTTGTGATTGATTCAGGGAAAAATGGTAAATATTTTGCCCAAATGTATGTTATTTTAAAGAAATAGTTGAAAGTAAATTATAATAAAGTCATTTAAAAAAAAATATTCTTTAATTAATACTTAACTTTATGTTATTTCAATTTTACATCGCGCTGTAATTGAGTGGATGTAAGAAGGTTGGAACTATTAAATTCTCTTTGGTTGGAACATAGTTCAATAGAAACTCGTATTTTTTTATAATTTGACAGAATCTTTGACAGAACGGGCCCAATCGTTTTCTGGATATACGATTGAGCCCGTTCTGTCAACGATTTTGCCCGATCAGAAAAGTATCACCTTCTGTCGGCTCTTCAGGCACCTTTCGACCTACTTTCCGATCGTATCAGTGATGAAAAATAATATATTAAAGCCATACATATAGAGTCTCTATGTAAGGATTGGCTCTACATATACTTGCAGATATATTCAGAGCCAAACTTGCGACAGGGCTATGATAACTATAGCCGTATTAAGGTAGAGCTTACGTTACAGCTTGCAATTTGATCGATCCCGGTATCGTCTGTCTGTGGCTCGCTAGGGCCTTCCACACTGTCCGGAAGTGACGCTGCGATTTCATATTAATAATAATAAATATCGCCAGACTTACACACCAACTGTATGGTCCCAAACTAAGCAACGCTTTTACTGTGGGTACCGAACAATGGACTGGGGGTGATCCCAGTGTCACCAAATTTGAATCGAACTTGCATCCACCCAATACAGGCCGAGTGACCTATGCTCGAACCACTGCGCCACGGGGTCGTCAAGTTCTTACAAGATTAACGTAGGTAATTACCACACTATAATAGTTTACTAAAACGTGTTAAGACTATCCATATTCATTACCGCGCGTGAAATTTCGTCTGAAACACCTTTTCGCAAATCATCCTATACAGACACAGTGGGGCGGGGAACTAAATTAGATTCAAATCAGATGAAAGGTCGCGTTTATTATACGTAACGAAGGAAATTACCGTCTCGATCGAGTTTTTATGGAATTTTCATAGCCATCGTATATTGTGCCATCTTTATAGAAATGTTTCTGTGAGAACAAATTACTATAATAATGTTTTTCGAGTTAACGTTATAGATGATGGTAGAGGCAAACTGGAGCCAGAGCTATCAGTATTGCAGCCAGCTCATATACGGGCTCGCGTCACCAGGGTAGTACCACCCTCTCACAGAAGATCGGCATAATCTAGCTACTACAGCTGCGTTTCGTACGATGAGTGAGAGAGCCTTAAGCCCAACCATTTCGACGTCTCATGGATGGCGACAGTCACTCTTATTATTGAGGTAGGTAAGTTTTTTTTATAAGACTGCGGTGGCAAAAAAGCGTACGGCCCGCCTGATGTTAAGCAGTTACCGCAGCCTATAGATGCTTAAATACCAAAGGTATTGCTTGCACATTGCCGACCTGAAGGGGAGTGGGATGGAGGGAGGGGGGGGGGTTTGGGGGGGTGAGTTTTCATTTTCCTAGCATAACTATGCTTTCTTGATTACGAAACCGACAAACAACCACCGTACCAAAGTGGCATAATTAATGGCAATATAACCCTAAGTCCATTTATACTTCCACTCATTTAAACTCGAAAGACCCGAGCTTGTAAAACAAAACAAAGTTATTCCGCAGTTATTTTTAGTGGTAATTAGGCGGCCGGACCGGTCCTGGCCGGGCCGGTCCTGGCCGGAGCGCCGGGCCGTGCGGGACGCGGCCGGTACAGTTATTCGAGAAATGCAACGCGGATCGCAAAAACAGCCACACACGAGATCCGCGGCCCGATTGATCAAGACTTAGAACGTAACGTTTCAATTTCCATGAAATATACAATATACGCTGCCGTACGCTTGTTTGCCATCTCCCATAAAAACTAAAAGCATAAGAGGCGAGCATTTTCTAATTTATAATAATTACGCTGATATAACACATATACAGCTGACATCACATAATACTCGTAACAGGTAAAGAAAAATAAATTAACTATTTACCTATTCCCTTTTTATATAAAATAAACATCAACAAAAAAAACTTTAATTTATGATCTTGAATTTAAATGCTAAAAGTAAACACAAAATAGAATATAAGAAATCATTATAATAAATAGATGTAGTTTAAAAAATATTACAAAAAGCAAATACCTATAGACACAGCAACACATTTCGCTCACACATGCATTCAGATTAAACTTTTCTTTCGACTTAGGGCGAGGCCCCACTAGCGCGTTGCGTTGCGTCGGTGCAACGGATCAAAGGGTTGACGGGCGAGAGACGAAGCGGGGAGGGTGATGCGCCAGTACAAAATCTTGCGACGACGCAACGCAACGCGCTAATGGGGCCCGGCCCTTCCCTTAATCTTAATTACAATCTTAATTTACTGCCACTCTCAGAGTACTAGTCACTTAAATTTGCTACTTAGTAGTAATTTTCTATACAAAATCCATACTAAAGAGCACTTACAGATTCGCAGAACTCTCCAACCGCGCACCGTTACGTTCTAACTCTACCTTTATAACTATGCATGAGTTTTGAGCTCGCGATAGAGACATTCCCGCTATAGATCGCTCACTATGATGGATCTGAGAGCCACGTATCAATCTTCAACCGATGCTTCGGCTGATGTATTGTATCACCTGTTGAAGGAAATGGGATGAAATGTTTTTTTATAAACAAACTAGCTTTTCCCAGCGACATCGTCCGCGTAGAATTTAAATTTAAAAAAATCGGATCTCTGATCCCGGTTCCCGGATCCCGTATCTCGGATCACGTTTCCAGTTTTTAACGGATCCTGGATATCCCGGGTCTCGTGTCCCGGTTCCCGTATCCCGGATATCCCGGATCCCAAAAAATATAGCCTATGTTACTCAGGGTCAGGGATAATGTAGCATTCTAATGGTGAAAGAATTTTTGAAATCGGTGCAGTAGTTTTTGAGTTTACAAACATCCAAACATACAAATCTTTTCTCTTTATAATATTATAGTATAGATATCATCAATGTATTCTTTAAAGAGGTCGGTAGAGGTGCACGATACACACATGTTATATAAAAAAATTGAGGTTCCGTATTAAATACCTACTTAAACCCACTGGTTTACCTACTGGCGGCATTTAGAATTGGTTAATAATAAGGGCCATAACACACCTAGTAGCCATGGCGACGTCGCCAACCCCGTAGCCAAGTGAAAATATGTCAAAATATGACAGGTAACATACCTGGCGACCGACTGGCGACGGTCGCCATTCCGTCGCCAGTGGCCAGTCGGTCGCCAGGTAAGTTACCTGTCATATTTTGATACCCTAAGTGAGTGAGTGAGTGGTTTGGCTTCTATGTGTAGATATGTAGAGCTTCAATTAGAATACATTATTATTATTATTATTATTTTATAGCCAAGGATGGCACACTGGCAGACGGTCCACCTGATGGTAAGTGGAAGCCGCCGCCCAGGACATCTGCAACTTAAGGGGAGCAGACGCGGCGCCGACCTTTTAGGGACCTGTAAACATGCCTTAAATATTTAAATATTAAACCGTAATACATTTAAGTTAATGACACAAAATAATGACTATACTGTGTGTGCAGTTCAGCTCTATGTATATATATCTCTTTCACTCCAAGGCTCTTTGCATATCCTCTAAAATACAATACTTTACAGTGGAAATAAAATCATCACATCCGCGTTAAAAATAAAATGACGTCACACATATCACTCTATGCTTGGACCAAGAACTCTACCTAACAAAGTAAGAGCCACATATCACGAGCAGACAGTAGAAATGGACCATTTACCCTATCCTGATGCACAATAGGGTACAATAGACGCATCTAAACGGGTCAAGATGGTATGCCTAATTAATTGTTACCGGGAAATCAAACAATGGCTGGCAAAGAAACGGCGGCTTAGGGCTAGCAGGAGTAGACGTACAGGCTAAAATTCGGCTGATAAGGAGTAAAGAGTATTTAAAGTGATTTAAAAATTACCTGAAGGGCTAGACAAGTGGCTGACGTCTACGAGCGTTCGTTCAAATCGCTACGCTTCATGTATGGAAATGACATAAGTCACGTGATCTACATAGCAACTTGTTGTTGATCTACATAGCGACGTTTGACATTTCCATACATTGTGAAGTCTATTCTATTCTATTCAATTAGCTTTCATGCGACTTGGCTAGCCCCTCTGTAGCGCGCCCCCATAGACGGACTGCCGACAGCTTCAAGCGGTCGCTGTTGGGCGATCTGCAGGTTGAATACAATATTGACATTCGCCATGGACACTCAAGCAGTTGGTTTACAGTCGCAGCTAAAAATGCAGGCAGTCGGCGTGCGGTTGATGCCGGCAGCAAAGAGCTGCTCGTCCCGCCGTACACGGACCGCTTGAAGCGGTTCGCGTACAAGTACAAACCATCTGCACAAGGACTGCTTGGAGCAGGCGTGGCCGCCATAGACGGACTGCTTTGAGCAATCAGTGCCGATAGCTTCAAGCGGTCTACGGCGGCGCTTAGTCGTACTGTGTCATATGTACATACTTGTTTGAGCAGTCACATTCTCCCTCTTTCTTGGTAATGTCTTGCAATCAATGGGATTTTCAATACTTTACTGACAACCCTACACACTCGGCAATAAATCGCAAACGATGTTATAATGGGAATTCTAACAAAACTGACAGCATTCAGGAAATATTTGCCAAATATGTCTGACTACAAAAGGAATTGTTGCGACTCAAGCATCTTAATAATGTGCAGTGAAAGGTTTTTGCTACTTATATTTCTGAGATGCGTTTTGCATTATTAAGTAGTTAAGTACCTACTTATGCGGCACACGATAAGTAATTTCTATAAATAAATGGCATTTTAACGCGTATTATTCACTAAAAGATGAGCGTATTGACAATAACGACATGTTTTCAACATTATTTTCCGCGATCGACTGAGTCACACTGTGTCCATGGACTCCGTATAGTAGGACGTACTATTTTAGACAGTCATTACATGTCTCCCTTTTGCTTAGTAATACCTTTGTTCGATTCCCGCAATTGCAAAAATCTTACAACTTATTGAAACTTAAACCGAACTTAGCTACCGTTTCCATTGTCATATTTGATTTCAAGTTTCCTAAATTGATTGAAATCAACTTTTTTCTATTGACCTCGCAACCAAACAACCACAATCCACCAACTTTGCCTCTTTTAATAATATCCCCACATTTAACCTCATCAAGTCGTTAAAACTTTCCGGCAAAAATTGGCCAAGTTTCGGAAACATGTAAACACAACAATGATTGCTTTTTATAAACATTTTCTTATGTTTGAAGGAAATTTGGTGGAGTTTTAAACAGAAGGCAATGTAACGTCGGGTTTCGTTGCAAGCTGAGTAGCTGTGTATTGTGTATCACCCCGAGCAAAATAATGGGATGGAAACAGAATGGCATATTTACACGGACAAGTTGTCATCCGGGGTAGTACCACCCTCTCACAGAAGATCGGCTCAAAATAGTTATTACAGCTGTGATTCGTATGATGAGTTTGAAAGCCGGAAGCCAAACCCCCCCCCCCCCCTTCCTTATTTAAAACCCTCATACTATCTTACAAAGGCGAGTCCTGCGGGGCTAATAGTGACACTATGCAACTATGCAGCATTGGCAATATTGCATAGCGTCGCCCGTAGCGCCCCCGCTAACTCCGCAGGTACATCATCTGGCGGGCTACATTATCGTAATTAGCGTGATGCTATTGGGAGGCCGGATCGCGTCGCGCTTAGCGAATCAGTAATGTGTGGTCGCCGCCGATGCATGAACATCCAACTTGGATATGGCATCTACCGTGTTACCTGTGCATACTACTCCACCAAGCCAACTAGCCGCCCGTCTAATGTGACGTCACCCGCACAAAAAGGTGGCGGCTGTGTACGGGCGGCGGGCGGGAAGCCGCAGGCGGTGGCGGGTGTTCGGGCGGTATGGGGGCGGGGTAGCCTCATTCTATCCGAACGCCTAGTTGGCTTGGTGAAGTAGTACCACTTGTCACTAACCAGTGCTAACAGATAGCCGACTACATGTCGACCGCCAAGAATATAGAATGAAGAAATGATGAAATGATTTTATAATGAAGAATTCACGGAGATAATATTAGATACCAGTGATATCGCAATGGACAACTGTCCAGAGATACTCATATTAAGTCCTACTTACCTTATCCTTTCCAAGAAATACCGGAAATCGAGTTGGTTTTGTCAGTTACACCATTATACCACCTCCGATTATATTCTGACGTCCCTGTACCTGGCAACTGGTATCCGCGCCATAGGAAGCTGCTCTCCACTGCACCTCGCCGCCGGCCGCGGTCGTACATACATACATACATACATGTATACATACATAAATATATACATACATACACCTTACAATGTTGTGCAGTATAAAAGCGATAAATCTTTTGCAAGATTTACTAGGGATAAGGCACGGATAAGGTTTGGTAAAGGATACTTTAATGCTTTTAATAAGTAGCAAAGTAGTGATGGCCAAGTTGAAATAACGTCGCTTTGGAAACAAGGTGTGCAAAGCTTTGATCTCTATAGTTGGCGACAGGTCGAGATGACATTCGGGTTATGAGCTTTTTGCAGAATAAAATCCGAATCAAAATTACCAGGACCCGCAAAGCAACAGAATAATTTAATTTAATAATTTTGTGGGCGATTTTAATTGTTTATCGGGTCCTGTTAATTTTGATTCGGATTTTATTCTGCAAAAAGCTCATAACCCGAATGTCATCTCGACCTGTTGCGAACTATAGTATTTTCGGATTTCATGCGCGAACCCCATCTGTCTCTCTGAATAAAAAACTAAAACCCGACTACTGAAAAATAACGTCCTAAAAAGTATGAAACAAGAAAATATTCTCATCTAGAGGATCTCTATGGTTCGTGGTCATATGCCACTTTGCCCTATAATACTTAAACGGACCATAGCTATCCTTTAGATGACAATATTTTAATGTTGCATACTTTTTAGAGCGCGTTTTTTAGTAGTCGGGTGTTAGTTTTTGGACTTATCACAAATTCTTTGTGTGAGTTACGCCAGCAGTGGGGATTTTTCTGCTGGTCCAATCAAAATTTGAATGATACAGATAATTAGTGCTCTATCTCGTGTAAATGTGCCGAAAATTTTAAATTTGTGCCTATAGTCGTTTTGGAGTTATTCACGAATATATGATCTTGCTTGCACTGCTGGCCGTAACTCACACAAATCTTTAAAAACACATATTATACTAAAATTAGACCAAAATACCATCATAGAAATATGAGTACGCTTAGCAGAAATCTGCCTATCCCTTGGAGAATTACAGGCGTGATGAATACTTTTAATCTTAAAATTAGCTAACATTAGCATCCCATATATCTTCGAAACGGGTTCGGACTGAATAAATTAAAATTTCGCCAGTACCACTAACTGGTTTGGCGACTCCCGGGGAGTGGGGTTCGATTCTCGCGTGTAGCTCCCAATAAATAAGATTAAATAAAATAATTAGTTTTAAAGTCGCCCCGCGTGTTATGTGGGCGCAACACGGCATAGTGTGGTGTTAAATTCCACGTTTAATGCCGCGCTGGCATGTCAACGGTGCCGTGGAAATTTACTGATTAATTGGACGAATTCTTTGGAAATAATTGAAGTTAATTGAGACTGTGTTACTTAGTATTACTTTTAATATAAAATACTCAGTAAATACTATTTTTAATTACTATTTTTTATTTTGACGGGCCCGTTAGCGTGGTTGGCGCGGAGGCGCCTTTCACGCTGCAGGTCGTAGGTTCGATTCCTACCCGGGACACGCATTTGTGTGCATGAACATGTCTGTATGTCCGGAGTCTGGGTGTATATGTATATTAAGTATGTATTTACAACTAAAAAAGTAGTATATGTAGTAATATCAGTTATCTGGTTTCCATAGTACAAGCTCTGCTTAGTTTGGGATCAGGTAGCCGTGTGCACAAAAATGTCCCAGCATATTATTATTATTATTATTAATGGTAGTGCTAAGCTGTAGACAATTGACTGCAGCCCGTATACGGGCTGGCTCGACTAGGGTGCCACCCTCTCACAGAAGATCGGCGTAAAGTAGCTATTACAGCTACGTTTCGTATGAGTGAGAGAGCCGGAAGCCCAACCCAACTGTATGGTACCAAACGAAGCAACACTTGTACCTACTATAGCTACCATACAATGGACTGGGGGCGATCCCAGTGACACCCAGACCAGGAAAAATTACGAAAAAGTCGTTTCCGTTTTTTTTTATATGACTTCGTTGGCAAAAAAACGTACGGCCCGCCTGATGTTAAGCAGTTACCGTAGACTATGGATGCTTACAATACCAAAGGCATTGTTCGCAGATTGCCGACCTGAAGGGGAGTGGGATGGAGGGAGGGGGAGGGGGAGGGTTAGGCTTGCGGCTCTCTCACTCATCGTACGAAACGCAGCTGTAATAGCTACTAAATACGGTTCTGGCGGGAATCGAACCCGCAACCACCCGATGCAGTGAGCCGAGCGGCCAACGTTCAAACCACTGCGCCAAGCGGTCGTCAAATAGTTAAATAGTTTATGCGGATAGTTAACGAATAGTATATTTTGAA
Source organism: Drymonia ruficornis (assembly GCA_947859195.1). NCBI lineage: Eukaryota > Metazoa > Arthropoda > Insecta > Lepidoptera > Notodontidae > Drymonia > Drymonia ruficornis. Next base: position 5,028,572 of record OX401929.1, on the reverse strand, counting down.
TCGGATATGTTTATGTAACAACACAGTTTCAGTTCAGCGTTCGATCATTCGTGGCGGAGGCAATGTTGCCATTAAAAAAATGTTAAAGGGTTAAGTACTATTACGGAGACAAGAGTTTGTGTCTTTGCAGATACCGGAACAAGGCATGTTTACTAAATACTTTTTGTTGGCGTTTCTAGCGTGTATTTGTGTTCGTATGTTGGTTCTCGGGTTCGCAGGACTCTTCAATGATTCGTATAATTTAATTTAAACGTATAACGTATATTTATAATAATTTTATTTAACAGAGCTTTTCAGTTCCGACTTGGATAGCGAATATAAAACAGGTGAAAGAGTGAATGTATCGAATAGAACGGTGACTGCGCTGAGGTTCACTCCATAGTTCATTCTTCCGTTCATTGCTTCAATGTAGTTCAGATTGGTTCCGCTACCTGCTCACAGATGGCGCGACGTTCGTATTGGGTGCGTGAACACTTTTCAATACGGTTATAATTCAAACTGGTATTTGCAGATACTGAACTGAACTTTCAGCATGCTCTACGAATATATAACTACTTACGGTTACATTTACATTTACATGTTAGTATATTGAAAATGTTATTTATAACCATTACTTAAACAGCAAAGTATTAAAATAATAAGCACTTTGTTTGTGAAGAGTCATGAAAAGCAGAAACCAAAATAAGTCATCTGTCAATCTGACATTTCAAAATGTACTTCACACACAAAATTGCATTTTTAGAGGAATAGTAATCATACGAAAGAGAAAATAATAGAACAATAACACACACAACGTCATTCCAAAGTAATCCCGAAATAATATCTCCACTTCCACTGAAGTACACAACATTAAACGCAAAAAGGAAATATAAAACCGCGGTTGTATCAAATGGCAAGTATTACGAATAATAGGGCAACTGCCAGAGAAATTAGCCGAATCACTTTTCGGCGCGAGCGTACAATCGCGTGCGGAGCTCGCATAAGGCCTGTGCACACGCGACGCCGATGTTTTACAGGGCTCCGTATAAAAAACGACATGCCGCCTCGAGTGATACGGCGTGACACGAAATTAGCTAGGATAGGTTCCGTAGCTATTGACTTTTGACCGAAAATATTGAATAGACACAATAAAATAAACATAAAAATATTTTTTAAAGTGAAAACTTCTTTAGCGGCGTTGTGCACTTTTCTTGGGATAGGGTCACGTGTCCAAAAATTCGTCAGATTCGTAGCGACAGGCCACGTGTCCTATCTTGGGATGGGCTAAAAGTATATAGTCCTAAGCGAAAGGGTGTAGGTGAGTGCTCAATGGTGCGTAGGTTCGAATCCTAAGTTTACTTATTTATATTTTCGAATTTAATATATTATTAATTATTTAATTCTTATTATTTTTATTACTATTTGTATTATTTTATATGATTATATTTAACAAAAAAAAAACGGCCAGGTTGTTATTTTTTTACTTTTTTTCCCTAACCATTCCAAAATATTTAAAAATGCACAACGTTAATGTTTTTTTTCTTGATGTTTTTGTATTATTCCAACAAACAACAACAATAAGTTTGATGTTAGTATTTAGTTAATTTAACCAAACAATTCTACAATAATTGCTGAACCCATATTGTGAAGTCCAGACTCTTTAGTGTCTCGACATTGCAAGCAATTTACAAACGCAAACTTTAGTTAAAAATCTCTGGGGCCAAGCAGTTATACTTAAATAAAAACAAAAAAAAAACTGGCTAAATCAAATTAGCAGACCGTAACAGCTTATAACATATTAGGAAAAATCTTTGACGCTTGATATTAGCCCCAGACGTTCGCCCGTTTTTAGAATACCACTACGGATCCCCAAAACCGTCGGCCTCCCCAATTGATATTTTGTAAGGGTTACTACTGTTTTATGCGACTCTTTATAAACATGGCCGCCCGACGGCGATTAATTTTTACGAAAATATTTCACGCATACGAAATTAGCTCGCCGACAAATTATTTGGATGTTCGATGTTTTGATATCGAGCGCGTTATGGCGCGCCCTTAATCAAACATGTTGTTTAACATGTTACAAATCGTGATAAATTGTTCATAAACACACCTTAGTTTGCAAATAACATTATTTATTGAGACAACTGACTACTTGAACGCTACGTAATATTTAAGGACATACGATATCACAATCAAAATATAAAATTCTCCCTCTTCCTGATCTCTCACTCATCGTACGAAACGCATTACGCCGATTTTCTGTGAGAGGGTGGTACTGCCCCAGTCGGACCAGCCGATATAATAATATGAGTTGCAGTCAATTGGCAACAGCTTGGCCACCACGGGAATAAATATATGATAAATAAGCCAAATTCCGCGGTCCGTCCACCACGTAGTGGGAGCTACTGCCACAGGAGTGCCCAGACATTGACCCAGGCCCACTCACTACGTTGTGGACGGACCGCGGAATCATTGACTTATTATCAATTGATATTTATACCCGTGCGCCCAGTTGGCATGATGGAGTAAAACATCCATTTTATTAAAACCGCGTTTTAAAACGATTTTAGGTCTGTATCTATCGTATGTATCTATTATTTTTGGGTTTGAACCCCGCAAAAGATCTCACAACCTCAGACGAGCCCAAAAATCAATTACCACGTACGTTAGCACAAGGATCAACGAGATCTATACATCTTGGCGGTTTAATTACAACTATAAAACAATCGGAGGCTCTCGGCCGGCGTCTTGAACGCTCATTAAGGCCCATTACTGCGAGCGATGGTGCTGCCGACGATAAACTGCGGAGAATACGGGAAAAGCGGTTAAGAATAGTGTTGGGATGGTCGGATTTTACTAGTGTTTCGGAAAAAATATGGCAGGTTTTTAATCGATAATCGTTTCGTATCGGCATGCATGTAGCCAGCAATGATTTGATACTGGTACATAATTATGAATACTGGCAATAATCTGTAGATAAAATGCTGCCAAAAATGTTATACAAAATAGTAATCGGCAAATTTATAGGATATTTTAGCAAGCATTTAATTAAAAGCATTTCTAGGAACAAAAGTGATTTTTAATGCAAGTGTAAGTCGATCATAACTTTCTATAAATATGGCGATACTGATTTTTGCCAGTAAACAGGCTTTGACACACCATAAAATTACACATAGGTACCTAACGACGTGTTAAGCAATTTAGTGAGACTTAAAATATTAGTGTAGGTAAACTTTTAGTATTAGGCCGTTGCAATGTAAAAGCTAACCTATTTGAAAATAATACAAAAATGTTACCAGAGCCAAGCCAATTGACTGCAGCTCATAAACGGGCTGGCTCGACCGGGGTAGTACCACCCTCTCACAGAAGATCGGCGTAAAGCAGCTATTACAGCTGCGTTTCGTACGATGAGTGAGAGAGCCGTAAGCCCACCCGCCCTCCCCCTCCCTCCATCCCACTCCCCTTCAGGTCGGCAATGTGCGAGCAATGCCTTTGGTATTGTAAGCATTTACGGCGGCTACGGCGGCTACGGTAACTGCTTAACATCAGGCGGGCCGTACGCTTTTTCGCCACCGCTGTCCAATTAAAAAAAAAATGAAGTTAATTCATTTTCTCGTTCTACTTCATTCGTATTTTTATGCGAATAATTCAAAATACCAACGCATGCAATCACGAAAATGAATTCATTCGATTAGGTACTCAACTGTTTCGATAAGCGATCTAAACAATCACTCAGAACCATCGGACATCACTATCGACTAGGGACAATGACGTTATATCGATGGTTCTCGATTCGATTCCACGATTGTAAACCGTTTGATATATTTGAAATTGGAACGGGATAGCTTTGAAATTGCGATTGTGAGGTTATAATTGTTGATTTTATGAGTTTAAAAGTTTTCGTTCACAAGTTTATTAATTTTACGTGCTTAATTAGCTATTAGACGTGTCCAAATGTGCCGAGCAGCGCACCCGATCAATAAATTTTGACGTCTGACCATATTGGCCAAACCATCTTAGCATCTTGACGACCGCATAGCTGTGGTTCGAGTGTAAACCGCTTGGCTCATTGCATCGTATGGTTGGGGGTTCGATTCCCGCCAGAGGCAAATTTCGAAATCTTCGTAACTTGCCATGGTGTATGTCACTGGGATCGCCCCCAGTCCATTGTACGGTACCCATAGTACAAGCTTTGCTTAGTTAGGGACCATACAGTTATTAGTGTTCGTCTGGCGATATTTATACTCTTCTCAATCTAAGTCACCACATCATCCATCAGCTTACATCTCTCTCTCACACTAGGGTAGGGTGGTGTAAGTTCGCGCACTTTTTTTTAAAGGCTCATAAAATTAAAAGTACAAAGATTATAAGGATGATTTTTTTTTATTAATAATTACTCATTCCTTGGCAACAAATCTACATACTTATAACATATAGAAAATACTAATATTCTTAGTAATTAAATCAAAACGACATGTCGGAAATCACGCAAACTTACACACCCTAGTGTGTAAAACCGCGCATTGGGGTCGATATAATTGCGCAACTTCTCCATTAGCGCAAATCGCGAAAAAAGCCCCAGATCCGGTGTAATCCGAGCAATCCTCATGCGACCAGTCCCGATATGGACTGCACATGATCCAGTCTCCTTTTACAGGCCTCTTGTGTGTCTTTGCATCTTCCACATACCCAAATTTTTCTTTTGCTTTTATAATTTGCTTTATTGCAATTTTTCTTGAGCATGGTTTGGCTCCCATAAGTAGTAGTAGTTTGAGGCGCTCGTAGCCAGTTGCAATCACTGATCGGTAAACGATCGGAGGTTAAGCAATGCTCGGCAAGGTCAGTCAGAGATGGATGACCATTTAGTGGCATTTGAACTGACCGTCTCCGTGCTTCGGAGGGTACGTTAAAAGTCGGTCCCGGTTGTTGTCATCTAGGCAGCAGTCGTTAAGCCTTCTCAGAGGCCTGTGGGGGGCTTGAACAACTCTGACACCAGGTTGGCCACTAACCATACGATAAGAAGAAGAGGAGTAAAACACAATTGAAGTTGGCTACTAGCTCCATTCCGTTTTCCTGTAATGACGTGTGCGCAGTCTTATCGCCCGCGCAGTCTTACACCACCCTATCCTATTCCTTATCCGGTCAGCTAGGGTGACACCACACATACTTCGTAAGGAGCGCATTTCTAAACATGTTATGTAATAAACATAAAACTGCAAATACCTACGCATAAACATATCACAGCATCCACCGTTAAGTGATTTAACCAATATTAGTGTCCCCTGCGGAGTACCGCCGGAACATTAAAAGAATTCTGTGTTTCTGGTGTTAGAAAGTAACTAGATGTGGTTGGAGCGTAGTGAGATGATGTTATTGGCCGTGTACTACCTAACTATAAGTATCTACTGGCGGGCCTACAGAGCGCTAGGGCGAGCCACAGAGAAAATAGACAGTAGTGATGTTCTTATTAGATTTCCCTATGAAACGACGCTTGACAATTTGCGCGGGTGAAGGCACGGGTGAAGGGATATAGATAACGCCTACTTTGCCATTTCAATCTAACGATCAATAGCAAAACTACTCGCTTCGTTCTATGTCGATGCTAGTACGTAGTTTAACTTTTTCACACTAGATGCCACTAAGTGTAGGGTGATAAAAAAGACGTACAGAGGGTCGCCATCTATGTCGAATATTTGGGATGCGAACGTTGGCAAGACGTCTGCGCAGGACGAACGCCAACAGCACACTGACTTAAGCCACGCCTACTGTGATGACGTCAATGCCCTAGTTGAGCCATGTGGCCGAGTTGCTTAGTGGGTCTCGTCCTCTAAGTAATTGGTCCGTGGGGCGAGCCGCGTGCTGTAGGACAAGACTATCTCATTTGGTCACATCGAGTCACTCTATCTACCTCCATTATCTCCTATGAATTATCATAGGAGAGAATGAAACCAATCTGAAACTAGAGTCAGTTCCAGTAAATCCTCAATCTACGTCCTCCTCACAATGTGATACCCATTCAAGGAACGTTTGACATTGTGACTATGTGACTACGAATGTAGACGCTATAGATATTAAATATCACGATATTAAGTATCGGCCTACACATTACTTACAATACGAGAGCCTTTATTACAGCATCTGTTATGGTACGGAGAATAGAAGTTCATTTACTTTTAATGAAGTTAGTGTTCAAATAGGAGGTAGAAGATAGTCTTTAATATCTGTGGTAATTGAAACAATAGATATTCTATTCTAAAATTTGTATTAATTAGATTCTAGATTTGTGTTGCTTTTTAGGATTCCACACCCAAAGGGTGCCAACGGAACCCTATTACTAAGACTCCGCTGTCCGTCTGTCCATCAGTCCGTCTGTCCGTCTGTCCATCTGTCCGTCTGTCCGTCTGTCCGTCTGTCAGCGGGCTGTATCTCACGAACCGTAATAGTTAGAGAGTTGAAATTTTCACAGAATGTGTATTTCTATTGCCGCTACAACAACGATACTAAATTTAAAATAAATTTTAAAAATAAAAGGGGACCCCATACAAGAACCTTGATATTTTTGACATTTTTATTCTAAGGTGGTATAACCCTTTATGTGCGAGTCCGACACGCACTTGGCCTGTTTTTATTTATCAAATTAAAATCTATATTCAAATCACATAAAACTCTTATGAGAAGCGTAGTTAATCACTAGCGATTTAAATCATGGCTGCGTCCACATGCACCGAGCGTGTGTCTACCTCAGGGCGCATGACACGCCTGAGCACTCAGATTTCCAGTCGGACCGTATAGACATAATGTCATAACATGACTGCTCGGGCGAGTAATGCGAGGCATCTGGCTGGACTGGCATCTATTGACTCATACAGGGTGAATATGAAATCATAGGCATCTCCACATGATTCAGAATATTTTGGGAAAATAAATAAAGAAAACTATTGATAAAAAAATATTGCTCGAGTAAGCAAATAAGCAAACCAGTTAACTGTTATACCTTACCTGGGCAATATTTTTTTATCAATTGATATGTTTATTTATATTTCCTAAATATTCTAAATCATGTGTAGAATCACCGTTTAAAGCCCGCCACATACATACGGAATTTCCCTTTCGAAATATCGAACCGGGGATTCCGAATGCAGTAAATCCATCCAAATGTATGGACGTATCGCGTTCGGAAACCCCGATTCGATATTTCGAATGGGAATTCCGTACGGAAATTCCGTGTGTATGTGGCGGGCCTAAAAGGATGCTCATGATTTCAAATTCACCCTGTATAAGCAGGTAGGTATTAACGCGAGGTATCCAAATTCGTTTGTGCTTCGTAATGTATTTCGTCCAGCAGATAACTAAGATGCAAAAGAAAGAGTACATGACCCATCTCTTATCCTCGCATACCTACTGAATGCCGTGTTAAAATGAATCGTTGGAGGTTCGCGGCATCCAATACAGACCGGTTGGCAATTCGACGCGCGACCGAGTCACGCGGTAAATCAGATGAGGTCCAAGATTTCAGGGTTATTGGAGATAATCTACAGTACTTTCGTGTATTGAAGGAAAGACATTGACAGAAATACCCAGTGGGACGACATACATAGACCGTGCTATAGGACTTAGGAATACTGGGGCCCTACCACCACCTCTCATAGCAGTATTATTTTAACAGCGACTTTTTGTGCAATGACGTACCTTATTGTCATGAGAATAAGAAACGTCATTCGCTGTAAGGTTAAAATAATACTGCTATAAGAGGTGGTGGTATAGGCCATGGACCAATTACTAACGGGACTGGCCCTAAACAACTCGGCCGAGTGGTCGGCCTAGTACTAACATCGACATAAAACGAAGCGAGTAGTTCAACTATTTACCGGTAGATAGAACAATGAAAATGAAAAAACAATGACCACGTTTATTTCATACATATATCTAATAAGGGCACCTCTTTCTTTAGTCTTTACTCTGTGGTATAGGCCCAGGTAATTTTATCGTCCTAAAATCTTCGATGGATATGGTTTCGGCGAGAGCGAGTGCGAAACGTTTTATAAACCTATGCATATAAATACAACCCATATGTACAACAGACGGGCTAGCCAAGTGGCATGAACGCTAATCGAATAGAAATAGAATGAACTTCACAATGTATGGAAATGTCAAACGTCGCTATGTAAATCAACAACAAGTCGCTATGAAGATCACGCTTGAGATCACGTGACTTATGTCGTGTCACGTGTCATTTCCATAGATGAAGCGTAGCGATTTGAAGGAACACTTGTAAACGTCAGCCACTTGTCTAGCCCTTCTGGGCCGCGTTCAGACGCACCGAGTGCAACTAGGAATTCACTTCGTGCCCGTTCCGTGTCCTAAGTCGCGTAGCCATTGCCATTGAGCTGCTATAGTGATATAACCTCTGATGGATTGGAAAACGTCACACTGACATTATTCAATTGCCATTTTGATTTTATCGATAAGGTGGCTGAGTTTATATTATATTTTCATATGATTTTTCTTAATTTTCAATGCGAAAATATTTCAAACAGAGTTATAGGTAGGTTGACATTCTATTTAATTTTCAACAGACCTCTATCTATAAATTAATTATTAATAAATATATATACCTACTTAATATTTATAACGAAACTAGTTCAATTAAGTAGTCAATAGGGTAACATATTAATGTCTAATTTTAGGCGCTAAATTAGCCATTCGATCAAATAGTTTATGGCCGATGTCACAATACGGATTGGTAACTTTTTAAGATGCCATTAATTAGCAAAGTTTGGAATACATAACAATTTAACACACTGTTATGCTTATTGTAAATATTATTTGAATTTAGAATATAAAGCTATGTCTAGACACAATGTAGATTAACTGTTTTTATCAAATATATTTCATCTAAAGTTTCTGATCATGAATTCGTACAAGAGTATGCCATTACATCGTACCTAGAAGAAATTTAAAAAGAAAGTGCGAATTTTGATATTCGAATGCTTTTTTAAATTATTCCCGAACGTTGTAATGCATTCTTGTGTCAAATCTGCAACTCCATAAGATTATTTTTTTAAATTTGACTTCGGAACACACCCTTAATAAAGATTTGAACATGCCAATAAAGATAAGGCCTCGTGCCCATCGGTCGTTTGCATTCGATTACGATTTTAATTGATTTATACAATCGGAATACTCGCATCGAGTTGTAATCGATATCAAGTGTCTCGCATGCATGTAGGTATCTGATGGCGATTTCGAAAGAACCGGTTTAATAAATTGTATTAAATGATAAGAAAGTAAGTACCTACCTAAATCCTGTATTAAATAAGTACTACTTTAAAATGAAACATGATTAATTATATTTTTATCTACCAACAATTTTATTCACTGAAGACTATTTTAATAAAATGAAATTTCTATTACAAACCATTTATTTTCGCGTTATCTATTACTTCACTGACATTTGTTAAATTATAATCTAGCCTTTAATCTGATATTTAATTCTGAATTTATAACAAATTACTTACAACTCTATCTGTATGTAAATTCCACGGCCCAAGAATTCCGTATCTTAATCTTTTATATTTAAAACATACATACCATGACTCGCGTGTAATAATTTATATAAATTACCTGCAAAAATTAAATATTTAGAAACATGAAAATATTAATGTCAGTGAGGATTTAGTGGCGAAATGAGAAGGAGCTACATAAATAATGGAAGAAGACTTAAAAGATGAAGGTATTCAATTGAATACTTACTTAGTAGGTAAGTATTTTTAACTAAACAGTTAGATACCATGTACCATTTAAGAAAATAAAGTTCAACAGACAAATAAGAAAAAAACTTGGATGGTAGAGATTATTCAAAAACATAATAGGTATATTTCACCCAAACGGTAACAGTTAAAAATTAATGGCCAACAATAATAGGGAACTAAAACCTACACACAGAAATACAAATGTTCAAATTTTAAAAATCGAACCATTTTCACGGTTATCGATTATATCGATAAATCGAAAACTGCACCCACGCGCAAAATATTTTGAATATCGAATAACGACAAGATGAAACGAAAGCACGAAAGTATGCAAACACAAAAAATAAACAAAACGGCGCTGGGGCAACACTATGTTCGCTGTCATCCGAAGTTACCAAATTCGAAATTTAAAATTTATAATCATGTAAATAGATAGAGACCCATGTGTTTTATTTTTATTATGTGCAACAAACAACTCTCCCAATTCAGAATGGCTTGTAACTATTTGTTTAACAACATTTAATTATAGGTACGTAACAAGCGAATAAACGTGATCTGGATTATATAAGCAACATCTTTATAACGGTCGTGATGTTATAGATTTGAAAAGTGAAACGCGTTCGATAAAAAACATTGTACGCAATTAAATGTAAATAGTTACATGAAGAGGTCGTCGTAGGATGTGCGTACTTTCTTATTATTAGAATGATAATAGTATACATAAAATAATATACTCAAACAATATACAATGCAATTAAAATAAGAATAGGACGGGCTCTCGGCTAACTTCACTCATATAAAGTACTGTAGGTATCAGTGAAGTTAGCCGAAAGTCGTAACAATTCCAGTTGTGACGTCACAATATGGCGCTAGGCCGGTCCTATTCTTATTTTAATTGCATAGTAAATTACTTTAAAAAAGAAGAACGGGAAAAGTTGGGTGGGTCAATAAGTATAACCTTTTTTTAGAGACATATGACGTAATTTGAAAAAAAAGAGTACCAAAAGTTAAAACACACAAGTAACCATATTTTAAGTAGGTAAAAAGCCATAATCTACCTGAACATTATTGATTTGTTATTAAAGAAATTTCAACAGAACTCTATAATTTTGACAGGAGTGTACTTTAACGTCAAATTAAATCCTTACTGATTTGACTTGAGTGAAAGAAAATCACGGAATTTTATACTCTAATAACTTAAAAATACAGAACTGACAGCAAATGTAATCTTGTATTGATAAAATGTTCGACAAGTGAAAGAGAAAGCATTACGAGAGTCAAGAAGGCCATGTTGATTACTGATCAAAAGATGAATTAGTAGGTAGGTATGTCATATTTGCTGATATTAACTACATCGTAATATAGCTTGTTTTTTTTTTTGTTTATAGGACTGCGGTGGCAAAAAAGCGTACGGCCCGCCTGATGTTAAGCAGTTACCGTAGCCTATAGATGCTTACAATACCAAAGGTATTGCTCGCACATTGCCGACCTGAAGAGGAGTGGGAAGGAGGGAGGGGGAGGGGGGTGGGCTTACGGCTCTCTCACTCATCGTACGAAACGCAGCTGTAATAGCTGCTTTACGCCGATCTTCTGTGAGAGGGTGGTACTACCCCGGTCGAGCCAGCCCGTTTATGAGCTGCAGTCAATTGGCTACAGCTTGGCTCTACCACCTCAAAAATATAGCTCTTCCTACATTGTAATAAGCTTTTAAAATATCAAACAACAACGCACTTACTCATTATCAAATGCCAATCAATAAATGACAGCTGTCAAAATTACACGGGAAATTAAAACGTCGTGAAACGCCAAATTTTATAAGGATTTATAAGATTCGACAATGTATTTTGTTTGTTTCGCTAAAACGTAAAATTTAAATAGTAGGATTGATGTATTATAATTCCCCAGAAGATGAGTCGTTTATTTCAATAGCGATCGCACTAATATGGGACACCCAAAAGCTTCTAAGGCCCGCCACATACATATGGAATTCCGTAACGGAATTCCGTTTCGGAATATCGAATCGGGGATTCCGAACACGATACGTCCATACATTTGGATGGATTTACCTACTGCGTTAGGAATCCCGATTCGATATTTCGAAACGAAATTCCGTATACGTAATTCCGTTTGTATGTGGCGGGCCTAAGAGATTACAAGGTTGACCACAAGTCTTGAATATTAAAGATACTTTATTTGACATTTAATTGTTGGACAGAAACTAGCTTAGATTCATATCTGATCGTAATTGGCACTGATTAAGCACTTTGAAGACCTCAACAGCAAAGGAGAATATTATACAGCGTGTAACGGAAAGGGCATATCTATCCGAAAGGGGTGAAAAGTGTATCTACTATAGAAACGAAATGCAAGATTTCAGCTCAAATAATTTTTCAAAAAATTCATACCAAAATATTAAATTTGGTAAGTTTATTGAATTCCCATAATAAACGTGTAACCGCACTACGAGTGTCATTATCCTTGTCACGTCACTTGGTGCTAGTGATGTCGAAATGTAAATTTGACATGTTTGGTACTTTGTTTTCATGTATTGGAATGTCTCATATTTCTGTAACGTGTAGATATAGGATTTTAAAACCGTTGCCGTCTTGTTCGTTATCATCCAAAGAAGCCGTGCACTTCGTATGTATATACCCTTTCCGTTACACCCTGTATACCTACCATTGGACTTTAGGATAGAAGCTTAGGTAGCTTAAGCATAATAAAATTCAAAGACTGTTCAATTACCTAAAAGATATACGCGGCTGTATGCAACGGCCACAGTTGATGTTTCCCGAAACCATTTAACGATAAATCCCTTCCGAGTGAAATCTTTAACGACTTAAAGTGAACTTAAAACTTAAATCGTCTTAAAATTGAAAATGCAAACTATTTTCCCGACTCTCCGCTCCCGAACGGTAATCTTTTGTTTCTTTCACATGTTTTCTTTTAGATTTTTGCGCTTTTGTTTGAACGAAAACTTGGTTTTAGAAGAGTTTATCACTTACTGATTTCAAAAATAAAGTAAAATTATTTTAGCTTTAAATTATTGGTACCTATAGGTACCTATTCTGTTGGATTACGGATTCTAAACGATTTTGGATGTTTCATCAGTTCATCTATTTGTTCTATCAAGCAAAAACTACGAAACCCATTTGAATACGGTTTTCAGAGCATATGAAATATGAAAGAAAAAAAATAATAATTAAAAAAAAATAAAAACACGACTGCCCTGCCAAAAAATAAACTAAAAAGTATAAAACAAGTGCAGTGTCATTGCAGTCGGGGGACCGTTCTGTGGAACATATTTAATCTAGAGGGCCCCCGACTGCAATGACACTGCACTTGTTTTATACTTTTTAGTTCGTTTTTTGGCAGGGCAGTCGTGTTTTTAATTTTTTTAATTATTAATTTTTATTTTATGCATTTTAGTGACAGTAGCCAAAAATGAAATGTTTGTTTTGCATGTACACCCTAGCTATGCTAAATGATGCCTATAAATTCTACAGTTTTGGAATGTGCTCATCAAGGCCTTCAATTTGATACCCATATTGTAATAATGTAAGAAAAAATATTTTTTTTCACATTTGAAATTGAGCCATAATGCCGCCATATTGATTTATTTCAAAAATAATATACCCAGTGTTACCCGGAATGATGTAAGGATTCTAACGATACCCCATACAGCCAAATCCGTTCAGGCATTTATAAGTTATGGTGGAATAAAGAATCTCACATACAAACATACATACATACATGAACCCTAAACACATATACACTCTTTTTTTTTTGGCAGTCGTGTAAAAAATAGAGAAATTATATAGAAATAGTGTAGGTAACCCACCTATATTATTTTAATGTCACGCTATGATCATTTCTGATTGGGCCGCAGATAATAAAAAATGCGGCCAAAAACTAGTGGATTTATTATATCTATAAAATACCAATTTAAAATGAATATTAGCGATGTTATAAACAACGTTTAGTTCCACTTGTCATCGCACAAAACTAATGGCCGGTCGTAACCGAATTAAAACAATTTGCACTCATTTTGTTAATTGCAAAAAATAATACTTGATTCGAAACTTTTTAACTTAACTGTACAAGATTTGGATGGTGTTATGCATCAATAAACGTTTAAATTAACTCCGTAAGTACCTATCTATCGTTTATATGTTTTATTAAAAAATAAAAAAACATGTTTTCCGGTGAAATAATTTCATTATCTTAAATTGTAGCCAATTGACCGCAGCTGATTATGGGCTGGCTCAATCGTGTACTTAGATCGGCAACGTGCGAGCGATGCCTATGGTATTGCAAGCATCTATAGGCTACGGTAACTGCTTAACATCAGGCGGGCTGTACGCTTGTTTGCCACCTTAGTCCCATAAAAGGCAGTCTTTGAAAATAAAGTGTGTTTTAAACCCCAACATTTTCGAATTTCTTATTACAGAAACTGCCAATAACTTTAATAATCTTGCTTCCAATACAATCGGCTATCGTAAAATAAATAAATGAAACCATTTTTCTTTTATAATGTACGTGCTTCATACGCAAAGAATTAATATTCATTGTAAAACAAGCAATATATGTACTCTCACCACTTAAGATAATCTTTAACAAACCAATATGTTTCGGAATGGGACAGCGAATGTCCTCTCACTCGCACTCGTACGATGTAATATTGCGAAAATATAAATTACAATGTTTAACGACAGTATAATGGATATGGTGTTGCAATGCTGGGAATTTACCCGTAATTTGGGGTAATTCATGGTTAAAAGAAAGAAAAACAAAAGTCAAAGAAAATTTTATTTTATTATTCGTATTATTATAATTTAAAATTAAATTTTATTTTTATTTATCTTCTTGCGACAAGTTATTTTAATTCTGTATTTAATATTGTTGACAATAATGGCACCTATACAATAATTACAGAAATTTCCTTCGATTCGTCCAATAAAAAATGTTTCTATTAATTTTGGTAAGAAGATCACTCAAGTTTCAAACCCGCAAAATGAACTTATTTAATAAATTGCTATTTTTAATATTTTTTGTCAAATAATCATAGATTCCCACAGTTTTTTTTTTAGAAATCTGGCCAAATTATGGTTACGCACTGGCAACCGCAAATGAAAGGATGCAAGCGGTGGTGTCTCGAGGCGTCGTATTTAATAATTTGAAGTGTTATTTATGCAGTTTGTAAATCATATTAATTATAATTTTGTTACGGCCCGCCCGCCTACCTAAGGAAATGCATTTTTTTTTACAAACCCTTCTTTATCTCGTGATATAATATAAATCTTCTTTTATCTGTGGCATATTCGGTCAGTGGTCGTAGGTCAAACGTCCTCATTAGTCATTATCGACCATACTATAATACCAAGCCAACTTGACACTCGGGTATAAATATCAAAAGATAATAAGTCAATGATTCTGCGGTCCGTCCACAACGTAGTGAGCCTGGGCCAATGCCAGGGCACTCTTGTGGCAACAGCTTCCACTACGTGGTGAAGGGACCGAGGAATCATTGACTTATTATCATTTGATATTTATACCCGAGTGTCTAGTTGGCTTGGTGGATTACACTTAATTAGAAATAAACATCTATCATCATAAAAACTATCATTAGGTACCTATTTATTAGAAACTACAGTTTTATAACAAGAAGCTCGTAAGAGATCCAAGCTCAATAACTATGTTAAGACAAAAGATCCATAACATAACTCATTAACCGATAATCATCATAATGATCGGAACGCGAAACAATTATATGATCTTGCTGCGCCCACGCATGCGGTAACGGACACTGCCATAGACATAGATAAATACACTGGACCGCAAAGAAAAAGGGTCGATTATTTATTTTACATTTATTAAAAATAAAAAGCTTGAATTCATTTTTTTTTTTTTTTAATTAAACACTAAAAAATATTCTTTAATTTAGTCTTTATTTCATAAAGCTAGGTCGGGTACTTTTGAAGATATTGAAGATTTTCTAACCAACCCTTTTTCTTTGCTACCTACTGTGACGTCACAAGAGCCTTTTATCCTTTTATCTCGGTCAACTTTTCTTGTGGAGTTTTTACAGCTGAATACGGCCCAACAAGGCATTTTTTAAATTGTGTATGACGTCCGGTACCGACAGCGGTGGAGTGCGGACTGAATAAAACGGCATCAAAGGCAGTGCATTGCACTGCCCTTTGGCACGTTCGGTACATAGACTTGCGGCATCTATTCATCTATCTACGTCCGTGGATACTGCAGTACAGACACCAACGAATGCTAGGAGGAATTATAACATGGACTACGCATTTTTTAAAGGTACTGAGGTGGCAAACAACCGTACGGCCCGCCTGATATTAAGCAGTTACCGTAGCCTATAGATGCTTGCAATACCAAAGGCATTGCTCCCACGTTGCCGTCCTGACTGGGAGTGGGACGGGTTTCAGACTCTCTCACGCATCTTACGAAACGCAGCTGTAATCCACTTTACGCCGATCTTCTGTGAGGGGGTGGCTACTTTAAACGAAGTAAAATACATTTTTACGAATATAAGTTGCCATCAAACTTGTTTACATAACGTAAACGGGAATATTTCAAATCGCGGGGCAGAGTGTTTGTATACAACGATATTAAGGCTCCCGAAACGCGGCAAACAAACACGGACCAGTTAAGGGCAAGGCAACACTTACCTTTCAAACATTTAAGAAAAACATTACCATAATTGACGTGTGACAAAAAAGATTGATGCTTGCAATACCAAAGGCATTGCTCGCACAGTTCTGACCTGAAGGGGAGTAGGATAGAGGATGGGGGTTGAGCTTCCTCTCTCTCACTCTTCGCACGAAACGCAGCTCAAATAAATAATTTGCGCCGCTCTTCTGTGAAAGTGTGGTACTATCCCGGTCGAGCCAGCCCATGAGCTGCTGTCATTTGGCTACAGCTTGGCTGTACCAAACAAATTTCATCTTGAGCATTGAAATCAATATAAGCCTCTGACTACCCCCGAATGGGGATAAAAGTCGTGACGACGTTCATTTTTTTTTTTTTCATTAAAATCAATTCTCACATTTCCAAGGTAAGGTAAACGTAAACGTACTTAGTCTACGTCGTCTCCTTAACTCCCCCAGAACAAACAGGGTCCACTTAAAAAGAAAAATCGCTAAAATTACAAGCATTTCGTACGAGATGCTTATCCGCGCGCTATAAATTTGTCCACCCACGGATGCTTATGGAAACGAAACGGCGCGCGGGCCGGAGACGGCGCGATGCCTTGCGAAAATGACTGGACGCAAGCAAATATTTAATAAAAACAATAGGGAGACATTCAATTTAAGGTAATCCACTTTCAACCTTCATTTTCGCCCTTGGAGATTAAAGAACATAAAAAAAAAAATAAGTTGCGAAAATTACATTTTTGACACCTACCTACTAGTCCACCAAGCCAACTAGGAACTCGGATGGAATGTGGCTCCCCCCCGCCCGCACACCCGCCACCGCCTGCGGCTTCCCGCCCGCCACACCTCCCGCACACCGTTACCAACTTTTTGTGCGGGTGACGTCACATTTGAAAGGTTCCTAGTTGGCTTGGTGGAGTAGCACATTTGTCACTTCTCTCCAGAAGGGCTAGCCAAGTGGCATGAACGCTAATCGAATAGAATAGAATAGACTTCACAATGTATGGAAATGTCAAACGTCGCTATGTAGATCACGTGACTTACGTCATTTCCATATTGGTAAGAAGCGTAGCGATTTGAACGAACGCTTGTAGACGTCAGCCACTTGTCTAGCCCTACTGACATATTACAATTCTTCCTCCGTAGAACAATGGAAAGAGCCCATTCGGAAAAAAAAAGAAAGTAAAATCATCGTAAAGCTTATGGTAGAGCCGAGAATTGGAATCAAGTCCGTTTGGTGCCAACCCGAGAACAAGAATGTGGCTGTGGACATGATTCTTGCAATATATTCTAATGCTTGCAAAGAATCCTTGGAATAATGTCAGTTGCTGACGAGTATAGTAACTGGTGCAAGTACTAATGACTAAGTACGCCACTTTTTGCTAAGTAACAAGTGAATGATCACTTGTGAATAAGCAAAAAGTGTTCACACGATAAAGTAACATGCAAGTACTAGAGTGGTAAAAAAATAAAAAATAAAATAATTTAGCCCTTTTAACGTCCCAATGCTGGGCACGGGCCTCCCCTCAATGCGAGGGGGATTCAGGCCATAATCCACCACGCTGGCCCAGTGCGGGTTGGTGGATTTCACATGTTTAAAGACATGCAGGTTTCCTCACGATGTTTTCCTTCACCGTAAGCAAGTTATAATCATATTAAAGTTATGATTCACACATAGATTCCAAAAAATCCAGAGGTTGAGCCAGGGTTTGAACCCATGAGTTGAGGGTTTGAGGGTTTGAGTGCTAATATGTGCTTTTAATTTTAGAATACTCTTAGTAGCTAGTCTGCCAGTGCGTTAGCCTAAAACTTATGTTCTAGAAATTTATTAAAAACATAGGTACCTACCAAAAGAAAAAAAGTTAAATTAAAAAAGTCTGTAAGTACTTGAAGAAAAGGCAGCACTACTACATCCAGATGATATTAATCTTCAATCGGCTGTCTGTAACTCAGTACTGACTGAGTTGATCTACATAATACGAACCCTAGGCTGTGACAGTCAGAATAGTGATGTAAACATTCTTACTATTCATATCGATAAACCGATAAACGACTCGATTAAGTAGCGATTTTTTGTACAAAGTGTTTCATCCTTTTACAAGCCCTGTAGAATACCTTTGACTTTAGAATATTGAGCCAATTTATGTATGTATGTAACGTCACGACTTTTATCCCCGTTCGGGGGTAGTCAGAGGCTTGAGTGGCCATACACCACCACATTGTGGAGGTATTAACTAACTCAAAGCCCACGTTTCACAAGATAGTCAGAACCCAACGTGACAAGTGGTGAACCGTGTCGCCGTGTATACAGGAACTGACTATTACCTAATCCCGA
The DNA here is from genome assembly GCA_947859195.1 of Drymonia ruficornis. NCBI lineage: Eukaryota > Metazoa > Arthropoda > Insecta > Lepidoptera > Notodontidae > Drymonia > Drymonia ruficornis. The sequence goes on along the minus strand of OX401929.1, from coordinate 5,009,826 downwards.
GGTATAGGTAGGTTTCCTCACGATGTTTTCCCTCACCGTCAGCGAACTGTAAATTATGCACATAGATGAAAATTCATCCATTGGTGCATGCCCCACCGGGGATCGAACCTGGGACCTTCTGAATGTTAGCCCAACCTGTTCACCCCTAGGCTACAGTCGCTTCAGCCAATTATGCCAATTTATGTTATCCCTTTTTCCCTTAGAGACTTGCGATTATTATCTAACCAGCTGTACGTCCTCTTATAAGTAACATGGCATTTAAATAATGTCGATTTAACTTATTAAGAAGAAGCAGTGGTAGCCGATTGGTTAAGCTCGCGTCTTGCGGGCTTAAGGTCATGGGTTCAAACCCTGGCTCACACCTCTGGATTTTTCGAAATCTATGTGTGAATCATAACTTTAATAATATGATTATCACTTGCTTACGGTGAAGGAAAACATCGTGAGGAAACCTGCATGTCTTTAGACATGTGAAATCCACCAACCCGCACTGGGCCAGCGTGGTGGATTATGGCCTGAATCCCCCTCGCATTGAGGGGAGGCCCGTGCCCAGCAGTGGGACGTTAAAAGGGCTAAATTTTTTTTTTTTTTTAACTTATCAAGAAACAGGTTTAAGAATATAATAAACCGATCTTGATTGCACATCATTTGCAATTTAAAGATCTCTCTTTCCAAGAAGAACGATTATATTTATTAAGTAGCACTAAATATCACGAAATATTCGCAATTATCTTACGTTTGATTTGAACTTAGCAAGTAAATGTAGCTGGTGACATATTTTTTAAAGATGAATAGATAAATGCAAGTAATCGAATCACTTTTTATCATGCCTCATTGTCACATTCCAGTCCAAAAAATAATATAAGAAATAAGGAAGAATAAAATCATAACTAAAAGTATCGATATATCGAGTATCGCCTCCCGTATCGATAACGAAGTCGTCTACTCGACTGTCACTCGTCAACGATTTATTGTACCATCAGGACATCTTTTATTCATATTCATATCGGTGGTCGGCGAATCGAGAGATCGATCTAATTGGGCCCCGTCTCGCAAAAACGTCATTAGTGAAATATATTGTATTAATTGTCTCCACTGATGATTATTTATTAATGTTCAAGCGACATATTGAGCGGCGTGTAAAAAATATGTGGTATGTGTTCTGCTTTACATATTTTAATTATGTTCGCTATATTTGTTCTTCTATTTTTAATGCGTGTAAATAATAAAATACAATTTCACGTTACTCCAGATAAGTACTAATTATCCTTCCTAGTAGAAACTTATCCTGTGTGAACCCTTCTTTATTTGTTATGACTTGTAAAAGCAGCTCATATATGAGCTGGCTCGACTGGGATATTTACCACCACAGAGTACATACTAAAGAAGGAGGTGCCCTTATTAGATATATGTAGGAAAAAAAACGTGGTCATTGTTTTTTCATTTTCATTGTTCTATCTACCGGTAAATAGTTGAACTACTCGCTTCGTTTTATGTCGATGTTAGTACTAGGCCGACCACTCGGCCGAGTTGCTTAGGGCCAGTCCCCTTAGTAATTGGTCCATGGTTACCACCCTGCCACAGAAGATTATTTTAGATGTATTTCGTACGATGAGTGAGAGAGCCGGAAGCCCAAACCCCCTTCCATCTCTCTATTCTTCCCACTCCCGTTCAAGTCGGCGTGTTAGGACGTCTTTGGTATTGCAAGCATCTATAGGCTAGGGCAACTGCTTTATATCAGGCGGACCGCACGCTTGATTGCTACCTTACTAACATTAAAAAAGTATTTGTGATTGATGACATTTGTTAAAAACTAGCAGCTTGCTAATATTGTAAGTGAAGCTGCAATGGATTGTTTTTAATAAAAAAAACAATCCATTGATATGAGACAACGGCATAGGTATATTCAAATTCTGCACTGAGAAAAAAATTTGGTTGAATGCAAAACCTAATGTGAGGTATTGCAAAAAGTTAGTTAAATACTACCCAGTTTAGGTTTTCTGAACCTATTGTAGGTAAATAGTTTTTACCTCACATTAGGTGTTGCATGTAACCTATTTTTTTTCTCAGTGTGAACATAGATTTTTAAATACCAAAATCGCAAAAAAAAACATAAATCCAATGTGTCGAACCGCAAAAGCCCGCAGTAAAATATAAAACGCATAAATATAAAACAATTTTTGATTAAAATACAAGGCGATCGTCGCCATGTTGATTTATGTATACAAAAAACGCGCTAAGCTTGATTTATGATGGATTTATGTTATTGTATAATCTAGCTACCCGTGACGACATTCCGTTTGAGTGAAATCTAAATCCTAATGTCAAAATATGACAGTTAAACATGACATAACATGTTAACCTTAGTTCCGTGGACAATAAATCTTTCATAGGGGTTAACGTTCAGTCCTGGCTTGGATGTTATATGTATTTACAACGAGTAGGTAACATGAAAACAGAGAAATTCTTAAAAGTATTTTTACAACTCCAAAGCTTCTTCCACCGGCCGGGGTAGTGCCACCCTCTCACAGAAGATCGGCGTAAAATAGCTATTGCAGCTGCATTTTGTTCGATGAGTGAGAGAGCCGGAAGCCCAACCCTCCCTTTTCCCCTCTCTGTGTACCACTCCCCTTCAGGTCGAAAACGCGCGATGATGCCTTTGGTATTGAAAGCATTTATTGGCTACGGTAACTGCTTAACATCAGGCGAGCCGTACGCTTGTTAGTCTCGTTAGTCATATAAAAATAGTTAAATTAACAAAACATTTTTATAGCATTTGTTTTCCAATTCATCCGCGGTCCTAATAAATGTAACTAATACGGCCATTAAAATTTTAAGCAATAATTACAGTATTTTACAACCGCGGTAACCAATTAATATCCAAATTATCATTACCTAGACAAGACTATGGGACAGTTTTATTGATTGCCTTCCTAAAGTTTTACATTTAATCGCTTTTAAATGTTTCAATTAATATTTATTTCAAACGAATCGAACAAATATTGCGTGTTTAAAAAAAACAATAAAATTAATGATGGCTGCCGCCACAGACAAAAAATGACGATTAAAATTAATTATTTGGAGAGGTTCGTCGCGGGGGGCGCGTGTAAAACGATATAAAACATCGATAAACGAATCATGGATGTTTAGTGATTTGTAAAATGATAAATACCTACCTACTAATTTCACTTAGGAATTTGATTTTTAATATTGTTAATATTTAACCACGAAAAGAAGTAAATAATTCTTTCTGACCAGCACAAAAATCTCTCCCAATAATTCATTTGAATCCGAAATCTTCGATACAAACACTCAAAAAGAAGTGTTAAAATAAAATGCGATAAATCCCAACACTCAACACATAAAAAGATATTGTCAGCGATCTCCTTTCCCGTGAATTCCGATATTAATTTCATGTATCTTCAATCTGTGTTCCTGCAGCGCCTTGGGGGCGGGCGGGGAGTGACGGGTCTAAGGGATCGCACTTTATGTTGGGGCCCCCGTTTATTTAATACAGGGCCCCATTTAGCGATGGTCACGGGGCCCTTATAAGTCTACTGTGATAAGACGTAATAAAAAAAAAGTTTTTTTAACGTCTAAAAATTCAAACAAGAGTGTTATGTGGGGTGTTCGGGGCCAATAAAACAGGTGTTGTTTAGTACACGTCTGGTTTAATACTAACTAATAATTACACAATCTTATCCTATATACTTACACTTACTTACTTGAGTGAGATCATCAATGGCTGTGTCAAAGGGAAGTGAGACAGGGATATTATTATTAAAGTTAGATAATATTTTGAGTGATATGCGACAACACCTGGGATACTTTATGAACCATTCAAAAATCTAGTAAGTATTTTTTTAAAATTATTTATTATTATTAAGAATTCTTTCATCTACCGAAATGAGGCGGTGTGACTGTGGGACTCTCATAGGGCCGTAAAGGACAGGTAAAGGCCCCTCATCTTAATCCAGCCCTGTGTTCCTCGCATTAAACATACAGCGAACGGCTTTTGATACGCCAATTTATTGCGTCCGATCGCTTTTTATTGGGTTCCGTCGATGACGTCATAAGCCACAGATTATACAGCACAATAAACATAACGACACAGAATATAAAATATCGAGTAGGCGTGTTTATTTATAACAAGTTAACTGTACTCGGAGGAAATTCTGGCAACATTTTGAAAGTATGACAAAATGTATGAATGTATGTAGTTTTGGGCTATATTTTTTATCGGGATTGTAAAAGCTTTTGTAATGTTAATTATTGTGTAGGTGACATTTTATGACAAGCAATAGAAGGTTATTCTGTATAACCAGGTGGTACCAATGTAAGTACTACTTATTTTAGGTAGCGAGGTAACTACCTAAAATAAGTAGTACATTGGTTTGATAGTAGGTACATATACCTAATCATAAAAAAACTGGCTAAATAATTTAAAAGTGAGGCGCTCATAGCCAGCTGCAATGACTGGTCGGTAACCGATCGGAGGTTAAGCAACGCTGGGCAAGGTCAGGCAGAGATGGGTGACCATTTAGTGGCATTTGAACTGAGCATCTCTGCGCTTCGGAGGGCACGTAAAAAGTCGGTCCCGGTTGTTGTCATCAAAGCAGCAGTCGTTAAGCCTTGTCGGGCGGCTTGAACAACTAGGTTGGCCACTACCATACGATAAGAAGAAGAAGTTTAAAAAATAATAAAAGTAACCTATAATCTAATATTCGAAAATCGAAATTCGCCAAAAATATCCGATTACAATTTCCACGGAACTGGGCCCCGAAACCGGCGGATTCCATCTATCACACAATCAGAATGTGGGAGGGAGACATCGATAGTGTGTGAGCGAGATAACGCAGTCACGTTCCGCAGTTTACCGCGCGTCAATGCAAAGTTATCGTAATGAATATAATATAAATAAGTTTTGTAAAATCGACTTGGGACATGCAAGGAGTCGAAGAGGTCAACATTTATTTCTGGTCTGGACTTTAGTTAATGAACCTGGCACAGAATAAATAATGTATCAGTTGCACATCCAGGCAGCAGTAGTTACATCCATGTTTTTTGTTTACTCAAGTTGTATACTTATTTGTGTTGTTTATGGGCGGTAGAGCCAAGCTGTAGTCAAACTGCAGCTAATATATGGGCTTGTTCGACCGGTGTAGTACCACCCTCTCACAGAAGATCAGCGTAAAGTAGCTATTAAAGCTCCGTTTCGTACGAGGAGTGAGAGAGACGAATGCTCAGAAGGGGGGGCCTCTTCCTCGCCCTCTGTCCTATTCCCCTTCAGATCGGCAAGCATGTATAAGCTACGGTAACTGCATCAGGCGGACCGTAAGTTTGTTGGCCTCCGTAGTCACATAAAAAACTTCTTAATTCCAAATTTAATAATTATATTTCTTGTAGAAGCAAGCGACTCTATAAATCCTGTTCCGATTGGCGGGAATGCAGCGGCGACCTGCGCACTACCGCGGTCTCCGCGCCTCCCATTCACCACGCAACATGTCCCACTTCACGCCGGCTCCAAATGTTGGCTATTTTCTAGATCCACACGTTGGACGCGTGGTGTTGGAGCCAAGGGTGGAGCCGGTGTCCAATTTAAACCCACAGTTTGCATAAAATTGATATCCAGTCTAGCTTATAGGTAATAGAAAAAAAAAAAAAAAAAAATATTTTTTTTTATATTCCTTTCGTATTGCGAATGAAATTAGGTTTTCTAATTTGAGTTTCATTTCTTTAGATTTTTAAAGTAAAAGAACACAAATAAAATAATATTGCTGTACCTAGTTATGTTCCCACCAACCCGTTTGACAACGCTCCAAGTACCATGAGTTCCTGGTAACACTTAGCCATTATAAGTCATAATCGTTAATCCAATTGTTTTCTCTCTAATAACATGTGTTAATAGGCATATTAAACTGATCTAATTGTTTTCACTCATGTATCAAGACATTCAGACATCCTTATTGTAATCACTCGGATTACACCGGTCACACGGAAAGTCTATATAAGTAAATCATAAGGTTCATTTTGTTCATTCACATCTCAACGCTCTTGCAGAGCAGACGTCTCCTTTTATATTAAATAAAGTTATTTTTAACGTATTTACCGCGCGCCCATATTTGACTGGCGCAGCCTGAGTGGTAGAATCAGTGTCGCGAAAAGTGTTCCTGTGTGTGCAGTACAGACATCGACTCCTTCAGGACTCTTTTACGTGGATTCTACAGCCGAACCTACCCCTCAAAACAAAGAAATTTGTCTCCTGAGCGCCGGAAAACGTCGGAAAACGTCGAAAGGTGTGAATCGGCATGGGATCGAGCGAAGTGTGAGTAGAACTTTTCGCATCCCGTTTCTATCCCTGTCTATCCTGGTCTAATTGGACAAGAATCGCCGGTTAGTCTAGGGCCCTTAGTTTTTAATAACCAGACAAAAATCGCTGGAAAATTAGTTTAAGGAACTGTGTCGGGACACGCATAGCCGGACGCATAGCTGTAAGTAAAATAAAAATATAAGTAGTATAACCGCGATCGGACACAAATCGCCGAGAGCAAGTTATTTTTTTGCCTTAAATAAAATAAAAATATATGTAGTATAACCGCGATCGGACACAAATCACCGAAAGCAAGTTATTTTTGTGTTAAGTAAAATAAAAATATATTATATTATAAGTTAGTATAAATAAAACCAACAAAATGAACATCCAGTTGATCCCTAAGGAGATGCTAGCCATCATCCCTCGTTACGATGGGGACGAGAAATTACTAAATTTATTCATTAACAAAAGCGAATACGTAATAAGCACGCTAGCAGTAGCGGATAACCCAGCGCAACGCGTATATCTCTATCACAGTATAACCAGCAGACTAACGGGAAAAGCTGCAACCCTAGTTAGTGAGAGGAATACTTTAGGAACTTGGGAAGCACTTAAAGAATTACTGATACAACATTTTGGAGACCCGCGAACCGAAGCATGCATAGCAATAGAACTAGAAAATACTAAGATCAAACCAGGCGAGACATACATTGAATTTTGTCATAGGGTTCAAAATATACGCAGTTCGTTGTTCTCTAAAATCAATTTACTGACAGACGAAGGAGTTAAGGCGGCAAAGATGATAATATATAATAATACAGCGTTAAATGTATTTTTATATAATTTACCTGAAGACCTAATAAAATTCGTTAGATTAAATAAGTGTACAACGTTAGAAGACGCGCTGAGTGTAGTTATGGAAGAGGTTAACTTTCAGACACGTTATAACGCAAGAAACAAAATTAAAATAAATCAACCCCCAGCTCCACAAAATCAGAACGTAGTCGCGAATAAACCCTTATACACACCACCAGCACAATTTAAGTTTGGGATTCCACAGAATCAGATGCAAGCTTTCAGACCGAACTTTACCCCAAATAATTTCAAATTTGGCATTCCACCAAATCAGCAACAACGACCCTTCATGAGCCAGCCTCAAAGACCATTCGTAAACCAACAACCAAGACCGTTTTTCAGACCAACTAACAACCAATTCCCTAATAAAGTAGGAAATTATAAGCAATCAGGGTTCTTCAAACCCAATGCAAATCAACAGTTCAAATTTGGAGTACCAAATCGTGCACATGATACAGATGTTACTATGCGAACAACTCGCAATAATATGCTGGATCACAATGAGGACGAAGCTGAATATGACTACTATTACGAGTATAACGATGTAGAAGCCTATGAGCCAGTGAGTATTAATGAAATCACTGATGAAACGTTACAGGGTGATATCATCGACCCACCTGAAAATTTTCCAATACCAGCCTCGGAAAACCAAACATCGACGTGATTCACGTAAATTATAACGATGCCTTAAGACTACCCCACATACAAATCCCGGAACTAGACGCGATTTTCATGATAGATACCGGAAGTACCAGATCCTTTATAAGTCCACGAAAGGCTTATGAATTCTTTAGTCAATACGTAAATTATGAACCGTTTGAAATCATCAGCACTCATGGTCGCAGCAGACATGATGCGGTGGCATATATCCCTTTAACAGAAACGTTTCAATCGGATTTGTTTCACAAGTTCCACATCTACAACGTGGATAAGAAATACGACGGGCTAATAGGATCCGACCTGTTAACAGAGTTGGAAGCAAACGTCGATATGAAAAATCAAGTCCTAAAAACTAGAGATACGCAAATCCCAATTTTATACAAAAAACCGTACACCGTCACCTTGTTGCCGCGATCTGAAAACAGAATTAAGGTACCAACCACAGTTAATAACGGAAGCGCATTACTAGATTTTATAGAATTTAGCCCCGGAGTTAGAATGCCTGATGCGTTAGTAACATGTGAAAATTATTTTGCACAAACCGTGATACAAAACACAAACGATAGCGAGACTACCATAGTGTTTGATAAACCCATAGAAGCTTTAGTATACAAAGATAAATCCAGAGACACTAAAATATATAAAGACAAACCTAATAATATTAAAGTTAACTCAAATAGAACAAATAATTTGGAACAAATACTTGAACGAAATTTAACAAAGCTAAGGCTAGATCATTTAAATTCGGAAGAGAAATCGCGTATTACAAATTTATGTTCAGAATATAGGGACATATTTTATTGTGAACAATTACCTTTAACATTTACCAACCAAGTTAAACATAAAATAAGAACAAATAACGAAGACCCCATATATATTAGACCATATCGTCATTCACCAGCTGAAAACGAAGAGATTCAGAAGCAGGTAGATAAATTACTAGGAGACGACGTCATCAGAGAATCACATTCCCCATGGAGCGCTCCAGTGCATCTCGTACCAAAGAAGATGGATGCCTCCGGAGAACGTAAATTCCGTATGGTCATAGATTATAGAAGATTAAACGAATTGACAATTGATGATAAGTATCCACTACCGAATATATCAGATCTGTTTGACAGGCTAGGAAAGGCAACGTATTTTTCAACGTTAGACTTAGCAAGTGGTTACCATCAGATAGAAGTAGAACCAGAAGACCAACCTAAAACAGCGTTTACAACCCAATCAGGTCATTACGAATTCACTCGAATGCCCTTTGGATTGAAGACAGCGCCTGCTACGTTCCAACGAGCAATGGATAATGTGCTCAGAGGACTGCAGGGTATTCATTGCTTAGTTTATTTAGATGACATTATTATTTTCTCTAATAGCCTCACCGAACACATAGAAAAACTGACAAAAATATTTGACAGACTTAGACAGACAAACTTAAAGGTTACTTTAGACAAAAGTGAATTCTTAAAGAAGGAAGTTTTGTACTTAGGACACACCATAACAAAGGATGGTTTACAACCGAATAATGATAAGATTCAAGCAGTACTTAAATTCCCTTTACCTAAAACAACTACAGAAATAAAAAGCTTTTTAGGATTAGTAGGCTATTACCGTAAATTCATTAAAGACTTCTCTAAAATAACTCAACCAATGACAAATTGCTTAAAGAAAAAGAACAAGGTAAATATCACGAAAGAGTTTATAGACGCGTTTGAGAAATGTAAAGAATTATTAACGAATGCACCACTTTTACAATTCCCAGACTTTACCAAGCCATTTATTTTAACTACAGACGCTTCAAATTTTGCGATCGGTGCAGTATTATCCCAAGGTATAATTGGAAGCGATAAGCCTATAGCTTACGCCAGCAGAACGTTGAACGGTGCTGAAACGCGTTACAGTACCATAGAGAAAGAACTTTTAGCGGTTGTATGGGCATGTAAACATTTCAGACCATATCTTTACGGGAAAAAGTTTACAATAGTGAGCGACCACAGACCATTAGTTTGGTTAAATTCCATGAAGGAACCGGGTAATAGATTAACAAATTGGAAATTAAGATTAGCGGAGTATGATTTTAAAGTAGAGTACAAACCTGGAAAACAAAATGCTAACGCAGACGCACTGTCGCGTATTAAAATCAATGCTTTAGATTCAGACGATATATCAATGTTAGTCAATACCGATAGAGGAGCAAGTCCATTACTCATATCTTCAGATGATGAGGTAGTAACAATTTCATCCGACAACACCAATAGAACTAAATCTCCATACCCAGTGCCGTCACTGGATAGCGTAACCGTAACAGCATCAGAAAAGGCTGATACAGATATAGTCACGATACATTCAGAAGAAAACATGGACTCTTCTGACATACCAATTTTAAAGGAAGCTGTAGACACTAAACCAAATCAAATACTAGTTTTCACATGGAACAAAAACGAATGCAGTGTAAAAAACCTATCCCGAGCGAAACAAAAGGTCTTAGAAGTTCATTTGCCAACAGATAATCTGGAATTAATTAAAAATTTTCTCAAAGAATACATTCGTCCAAAAGTAAAATACTTTTTATATTTTGAAGACGAACGTCATCGAAAGCAATTCTCAGATATAGTTACCAACCTATTTAAAAAAGATTCCGTAAAATTGTACGAATGCACGGAACGAGTAGTTCACGTAGAAGACGAAGAAGAACAACGTCAGATCGTTTTAAAATACCACACTGGTAAAACATGTCACAGAGGAATAAAGGAAACAGTGGCACACCTGAAGCGAACCTTTTATTGGAACAACTTAGATCAAACAGTGGCCAGTATCATAAATTCTTGTGAGACATGTAAAGCCATGAAGTACGATAGGAAACCTTTAAAACCGGAACTACAGTTGACCCAAACTCAATGTAAACCATTTCAAGAAATCTTTATCGATTTATTCTCAATCGAAGGCAAGTACTTTTTGACGATAGTCGATGCATTCAGCAAACTGGGACAAGCCTTTGAAGTTTCTAACCGGTCTACTCCTGAGATAGTTAGAGCTCTATTGAAATACTTCTCATTTTATGGAATACCGAGTAGGATCAGTTCAGATCCAGGATCAGAATTTAATAACAATCTACTCAAAGAAATGTTGTCATTCTATAAAATAGAGGTACATATTGGAACCCCTCACAATCCCAACTCGATGGGTATAGTTGAGAGATTTCACTCAACTATTGTAGAAATTTACAGAATAGCTAAATACGAACGAAAAATTATGGACGCAGCATCGGTAATGACCTATGCCATAATGTCCTATAACCAATCTATACATTCAGTAACAGGTCTTACACCATTCGAAGTGGTGTTTGGACACACAGACTCATCTAGTACATTTGACGTAGATTTTAATAAAAATTATACTCAACAGTTAGTATCGGAACATCTTAAAAGAACTAAATATTTATATAACTATCTTACAAACAAAATGATAGAAAATAAAACGAAAATTAAGAATAAACGCGGAGGTGAAAAGGAATTTAAAATACAACAAGACGATACTGTCTTTATTAAGGGAGTAAACATTAGACGTAGTAAGGATAAACCGCGATACAAGAAAGCCAAAGTTACAGGAGATATAACACGCAATGTTGTAACTGTGCAGTCACAGCAACGCCAAACCAACGTACCACTCAGAGACATAAAACGTCCTTCACAGGTACACGCTCCTGCTAGCAACGCAGCTAGCCCTCAGCCTGGGCCTTCAGCTCCAAGCCATTGAGGACAACCCTGGAGTGCTGCCAACCAAAGAAGGTGCAGCATTCGTTAGTTTATATGACTGGCAGATAATTAAAACCCTAGACTTAGAATTGATTAGTAGTAGTATTGATTATAACATCAATAAATTTAGTGAAGTAAGAAATTATATAAAGGAACAATTACATATAATCATATTAGATGGTAATTTAGTAGATGCTAATCAACAAACTGAGTATATTATGAATCTCACTATAGAGAGATACAATCAATTAGTACCAACATCTAGAGTTAAGAGAGGCCTTATAAATCCTTTTGGTTCTATAATTAAAGTAATAACAGGCAACTTGAATAATGAGGATGCAATTAATTACGACAGAATGATTAATAAATTACAGTCAAAACAAAATGCTATTGATAATAAGATAACGCTTATAACAGAAACAGTCGGAGCACTTGTAAACCTTACCAACTCAACTAGGAATAATTTTATAATATTAGGTAAAACTATAGATGAAATGGAGGCTATTCTAAATGAGACTCAATTCCAAAGAACTAAGAATTTTGTTTTGAATACGTATAATTTATTAATACATAACTTTCAAATATTGTTAACACAATTGGATGAAGTCGAAACAGCAGTAGCTTTTAGTAGAGTGAACATATTACATCAATCTATATTAAATGTAAATGAATTATTAGTTATATTAAAAGAAATAGAAGAAGAGAATAAATTAATGTATACGGCTAAACCAGAAAACTTGATTAGTATAGAAAGATGTGTAGACATAAAAGCATTTGTAAAAGGCAAACAAATAACATTTATAATATCGGTACCGACAGTCCAATTAGACACATACAATTACTATAACCTGCATCCTTTCCCAATGTATCACCATCATGTTAACCTTACCTTTCTTATAATTCCTAAATATCCGCATATCCTTGCGAAAGGTTCCAAGATCATATCGCTCTCCCAGCCGTGCAGAGAGGTCAACGAAGGAGAATTCCTGTGCAAAGAAAAGGATATATCACCTACCAGCGAGGACACTTGCATCTCAAGCCTAATGCAATTCGCAGCAGACATCACTTCGTGCACCCCTTTGACTGTAACAACATCGGAAATTAAAATAACAAATATACGAGAAAACATGTGGTTGTTATTTTCTGGAAACCACGCATTCTTAACAGAACACTGTGAAAATGAAATCAATCAACACGATGTCTTAGGGACATACATCGTATCCCTAAATAACAATTGTGAGGCGAAAATTGGTAGAAACACCCTAAAGAAAAGAAGAATCGAGGTCAACCAGAGCCAGAAGCAGAGTATGCCGATGATCAGCCTACCCAACGTCATCACACCAAAGGACATCAGGAGGAAGCCGATTAACCTGGACGAGGTCGACTTAGGGAACCTGCAGTTTTTATCACATGTACTGAAAAGCCAAAGTGAAATAAGTGTTAGTGAAAGTTATCCAATCAACGTGCAAAGCATCAGTATAGGAACTATAGTAATTTATGTAATTTTGACAATTGTAATAGTTATAATTATAATTAAGCGAAAATCTGTAATATGGTCATTTCTATGTAAGAAGGATCAAAATCATCATGTAGAAGATGATGACCTTGATCTTACGGAGGGAGGAGTTATGTTCCCACCAACCCGTTTGACAACGCTCCAAGTACCATGAGTTCCTGGTAACACTTAGCCATTATAAGTCATAATCGTTAATCCAATTGTTTTCTCTCTAATAACATGTGTTAATAGGCATATTAAACTGATCTAATTGTTTTCACTCATGTATCAAGACATTCAGACATCCTTATTGTAATCACTCGGATTACACCGGTCACACGGAAAGTCTATATAAGTAAATCATAAGGTTCATTTTGTTCATTCACATCTCAACGCTCTTGCAGAGCAGACGTCTCCTTTTATATTAAATAAAGTTATTTTTAACGTATTTACCGCGCGCCCATATTTGACTACCTATCTCGTGCTATCTCATAATATTTTGAAGTACTAATTTAATATAATACGTGTCTACTTTTTTACCTCCCAACGACTCTACCAATGTATAAAAAGCTGGCTTGATTAAAACAGTCGCCAGACAAACACAACCGTGTAATCCTAAATAAGTAACGGTTATAGGTACAATATGCACCCTATACAACATGTTAAGAAAACCCTGTCCGACCCGAAAACGTATTGTTGGGTATCGAGATTAGATTCTATTATGGTGAAAATTTTCTTTTTTTTTATGAAAAAAAATTTTTTTTTTTTGAATTTTTTTTTTTATATTTTTTTGCATAGTCAGTGTTCCACTGCTGGGCAAAGGCCTCCCATATTTTTTTGGAAAACAAATACCCCGTTTACATTAATAAAAAATTTATAAAATGACGTCATCACATACTTTGTGGTCAGAGGTGCCGCCACACGATCTAACATAATTACTTCCGGTAACGTCGTTGTCATATTTTTAAAATTTGCTACATTTTGAGGGAAAAGGGCAAAAAAAATTGGCATTTTAAATTGTCATTAATATGTTTACTATCATGAATATTTAATTTATTTTATTTTATATGGTCATGTGATTGGGAAACCTAAATATCGGTTTCGGCTCGGACAGGGTTTTTTTAACATATTGTATAGGGTGAATTTTTCAAGTGTTAGTGGTTGGCCAAATCCGAAAATATGAGGAATAGCAAAAAGTATTCAAAGGAGTCTCAGGGTCGATTTTGATGAAAACTAAAAAAGCATCATTGGATTTTTGAAAAAACAAAATTCGTAGCCAGGAATCGAACTATTTGATTATGAAAAAAAAAACACATATTGTATTATTACACCATTTGATAGTATCGCTGATAAGGAACGAATTCTGGGAAGTAACGGCAGACGCTAAACTTAAGGAAAGAGCTCATTTTAAACAAAATACTTTTCGCTATTCCACGTAGTTTCGGATTTGGCCATCCACGCACACTTGAATAATTCACCCTGTATATTGTACTGAAGTTGATCCCAGTCACACCCAGATCAGGGAAACTTATGGAAAAACCATCTTCGAAAACACTCACGGGAATCAACCCGCAACCAAAACCTAAGCCAAAGAAAGCAACTTTATAGATTTTCTTACCTTTAGAAAAAATCATAAGAAGACAATTTATAATTGTTCGATAAACACCCGGTTGTATACGACGTGTCACAGTATCAAAATCAAACCACAATGCCTTCTTGCGTTTTATCGCACCAAATTAATTGTTCAATTCACAGCGCGCTTTATACATATACTAAACGCTAACATACACGGACTGCATTTTGCAGTTTCGTTGAAGTCGACGGCACGCCACTGCACACGGGCTGCATAAATGCAGTCGGAAGTGACAGCTCATTTGCAGTTGTTTGCAGTCGACGGCACGCGACTACACACGGACTGCATTTAGCAGTCGGAAGCGACTGCAAAATGCAGTCCGTGTATGGCGGCGCGGGCGCTAAGAGCAACATTGTACGATAGAGCCACGCGGCGCATTTGATTTGTAACACCAACATTAGCGCTATATCTAAACTGTGTTTGTATCTAAGTTATGTGCCGGACATTGTAATTAGTGGCCCGACACTTATGCAAACCAGAGTTGCCCTTCCTAGCTCTATGACTTTCAGTCGCGAAATATTATGATTTATGTAGTTTCTAGGAACTTGTATGCCTGGGAATCGTGAAAGAGAAACGTGTACAGATTGTGAAGTAGGTACTCATAGTGCTTCTAAGAACACCTAAATAAATAAATAAAGTATTAGCACAGCTATCCGCTAAAAATCGTTGTACATTAAAAAATAATGTAGAGAAAAGGCGAACGAAGAAAAAAATTGTCCTACGATCTTTTTTTTTCCAATATATGCATGCGTAGGTACCTACTAACAAAATTATAACGTACTTTGGGCAATGAGACAGAGTCAGATAATAGGGATTAGTTAAATTAAATACATATCGCCAGACTAACAAATAACCAACCTACTCTATGGTCCCAAACTAAGGCCCGTATTTATAAATGCATCTCAAAGTTGAAATGTATCTTAAGATGCAGTTTTGACGCTTAATGTATGGACCATCTGTCAAAAAACAGCATCTTAAGTTCGATCACAATCTTGAGATCGATTTATTAATACGGGCCTGAGCAACGTATGTAATATGGATACAATTAATAGACTGCGGGCGATCCTATTTACACCCAAACCAGGGTTACGAAAATAACATTTACCTATTTTTTCCGACGGGAATCAAACCCGCGACCGCAGTGTTACAATAAGCCGAGCGTCCTTCAAACCACTACGCTAAACGGTCGTTCCCAAAAATGGCAATTAACACCGGTGTTAGAAATATCTAGAAATACTATATTTTCCAGCTACCCTCACCTTTTCTGACCTCATTACTAGAATGTGTGATATACAGTAACTGTAATAGATGTCCAACACGGCACCGAACCCGGTACTGTGTATTATTCTCTCTGAATATAGCACAACCGCTATGGTAGTAAATGTAACTGATAAATCTCGTAAGGTTGAAAACTATCTGTTGTAGGGCTTTAGAATGTAGATACGGTGGTAGAGCCAAGCTGTAGCCAATTGACTGCAGCTCATATACAGGCTACTTGAACCCTGTAATTATCATTTCTCATTCCTTCCACTCGACACCACCAAAACGACACCACCGGTGGTGTCGTATGGAATCTCTAGTCCATACGACACCACCGACTATTAGTGAGGTTACCTACATACAAAGTTGTTGATATGAAAACTCCAATTAAGACGATACAAGAAAAAAATGAATTTTAGTTTCGGGGTGTGGCTAGCGTCGCGTGAGCTGCCGAAGGATATATCCCTCTCGCTTAGCTAGGACAGAACAGCTATGGAGTAGACTATAGTATAGTTATTTTTTGAAGGAACAATATTGTTTAATTCGTACAATTAAAATAATAAGTATGTCCCAGTGCACCTTTTAAAATAGATGAAATGGATGAAAATATTCAAATATATTTTTTTCGTTTTATATGGGATGTTCGTTTTGTTGTTTTTATTGCTGAAGACAAAGTAAGTCAAAAGAAGACAAACGATACCTACAATATGCTGATAGATACGTATAACAATATTTCGATCGTATAATAGCCTATAACCAGCGGACGATCCAGACGCGTCCAACGATATCTCATTAGTCAAATTATTATGATATAAAAATAGTTTGGACGTTATACGGGAGCAGATGAACATACATACATATCGGTCAAAATCATAACCCTCCGCCCACCGTAGTCGGGTAAAAATGTACATACTCTGTGTCAGTGACTGACTGCCGGATATGAGTATCTTTTTCATGTTTCGTAGGCAAAGGAATACTTTGGTACTTAACTTCGATGCCGATCATGAAGTCATCAGCGGTGTCATAATATTTATTTTTACCATATTTAATTTATTTTTTAATTTAATTTTCAGTTTTTATTAATTTTATTGATTTAACCATGCATTTATTTATTGTTTATCTTTTTATCTTTATTTTTTTATCTATCAAAATCACCCTTAGACTGGTTACCGCCACAGGTGACAAGAGGGCTGGCTCTTTCCTTGCTCAAAAAATTCGCTTGACAACAGGAACAGCTTGAATACAGGGAGGACATGCAGCCAGTATCCCACGCGGACGGTATTTGTTTAATTAGGGGTAGGTTTTTATTTTATTGTATTTTATTTTAATTTATGTTATATTATATTGTATTTTAATGATAAAACATGAAAAATAAAAAATATTTTTTTATTTTTTTTAATTTAATTTTACTTTTATTTATTGTTTTATATTTATTGTGAAATTATAATAATTTTAATAATCAATATTGGACTATGTCTGAAACAAATACATTGAATTGAATAATTTAAATACAAAAATTATCACATTAACTCGTTAAATCACGGTTTACACCCGCTAGAACGAAAAAGATCCTAACATGGTAGGTAGGACCTGAGGGTTGGCCAGTTAATTACTTAAAATACACTATATTTATTTCAAGAAAACATTCATAAGATCTGAAGGCGTCGGACTCGCACATAAAGGGTTCCGTACCACCGTAGAATAAACACATCAAAAATATCAAGTTTGAGACTTGATATTTATTTTTAAATGTTATTATATTTTTAGTATTTGTTCTGCACCGGCAACAGAAATACACATTCAGTGAAAATTTCAACTCTCTACCTGTTACGGTTCGTGAGATACAGCCCGCGCTGACAGACGGACAGACAGACAGACGGACAGCGTAGGCCTAGTAATAGGGTCCCGTTAGCACCCTTTGGAACCCTAAAAAGTAGCCTATGTTCTCCGCCAAGACCCAGTCTATCTCCATACCAAAATTCATCAACATTGGTTCAGCGGTTTAGCCGTGAAAAGGTAACAGACAGAGTTACTTTCGTTTATAATATAATAGATTGAATAGGACGGACAAACATTTTCCTATCCATATCTGTAATGTTATTTTTTACGATAATTTATTGATGTATGATATATTTATTACTTGCCCATCCATACCTACAACAAACGCAATAAAGCGACTCCATTGTTTTGATAAGCAATGTATTCCCACTGTCGGCCCAAGACCATGCTGCAAGTATATAACAGTAAGCGAAATAGGGAGTTTTTACAGAAATGACACGAATAACTATGAAATGACAAGAGATGACACAAAATGACAAGAGATGACACAAAATGACAAGAGATGAAAAGAAATTACACAAGACAAGGAAAAGCAAACGAAAATCACGCTGCAGTGCAGGTCGTAGGTTCGATTCCTGCCCAGGACATGCATTTGTGTGCATGAACATGTCCGCATGTCCCGAGTCTAGGTGTAATTAAGTGTATATTTAGTTTGTATTTACAAACAAAAAGTAGTATATGTAGTAATATCAGTTATCTGGTTTCCATAGTACAAGCTCTGCTTAGTTTGGGATCAGGTAGTCATGTGTAAAAGAATTTCCAAGGATATTTATTTATTTATCATAGGCGTCGGCGGACTGTAAATACTGTACTGTACCTGTAATGTGGCACGACCGTAATATTTTTTCGTAATATTTTTTAAAAAATCCTTCACAGGTACGACGTCGAACAAGTCCGAGCGGACACTGACAATACAAAGTTAGAGAGAGACATGGTTAGTTCAAGTACTTAAAATGTGAGATGGCGATATTGTGCGCGCGCTCGGAAATAAACAACGTAAGCGCCAAACCACATTTACTTGAATTAAAAAAAAACTACTTCATGAATTAAAATATGGTTGAAGGGTAGTTTAGATATCATTATTTGCTATGTTTTAGAAATAATTTCGTGATCTAAATCGTAAAAACATCGTGGTAGCAAGGAAAATTGTAAATAATTAGAGCTCATTTCATAATTTTTTTTTATCGAGAAAATTTCATCAAATCGTGATTTGGATTTAAAGATACTCAAGATAATATAGTCAAAAATCATACATCTAAATATAAGATTCCTAGTCCACATACTTACTTAAAGAAAAAGTAGAATAGAAAATCAACTAAATTTCGAACCCTCCTCTTAAGTTCAAGCAGTTTCATTAATGAGGTATGTCATTTGATAAAGTTTATATTTGTCTGTTAGTTTAGTTAGTTTAGTTTATATTTATTTCATAAACTCTGTTTTATTAATTATCGTTTAACTATAGATGACTTGAAATAATAACTTTGGGGTCGGATCAATGTATGTGATGTTGTCTGATATTTAATATTTATTTTAATGAACTGGGAGCTGTTTGTCAAAAACACGCGTTTCTGGACATCACTAGGGTGGTGTCGTATGGACTAGAGATTCCAAACGACACCACCGATGGTGTCGTTTTGGTGGTGTCGAGTGGAAGGAACGTCATTTCTCGGTAACTACACTGAACGGCTATCCAAGTGGCTGACGTCTACGAGCGTTCGTTCAAAACGCTACGCTTCATTATGGAAATGACATAAGTCACGTGATCTACATAGCAACTTGTTGTTGATCTACTGTTTGAAATTTCCATACATTATGAAGTCTATTCTATTCTATTCGATTATCGTTCATGCCACTTGGCTAGCCCCTCTGGACCGCAAAGAAAAAGGGTCGATTAGAAAATCTTCAATAATATCTTCAATCACATTTTATTGATATTACATTTATTAAAAATAAAAAGCTTGACTTCATTTGTTAGGGTTTCTAACCCAAAGGGTGCCAACGGGACCCTATTACTAAGCCTACGTTGTCCGTCTGTCCGTTCGTCCGTCCGTCTGTCAGCGGGCTGTACCTCACGACCCGTAATAGGTAGAGAGTTAACATTTTCACAGAATGTGTATTTCTGTTGCCGCTACAACAACAAATAGTAAAAATAAAATAAAATTTAAAAATTAAGCTTTTATATTTTGACGTTTTTATTCTACGGTGGTACGGAACCCTTTATGTGCGAGTCCGACACGCACTTGGCTGGTTTTTTATTTTCATTAAAGCACATTAAAATATTCTTTAATTTAGTCTTTATTTCATAAAGCTAGGTTAGGTACTTTTGAAGATATTGAAGATTTTCTAACTAACCGACCCGTTTTCTTTGCGGTCCAGTGTATTAATAGTTAAATCCACAGAATAAAGACTAAAGAAAGAGGTGCCCTTATTAGATATTTGTATGAAAAAAAACGTGGTCATTGTTTTTTCATTTCATTTTACTATTTACCGGTAAATAGTTGAACTACTCGCTTCGTTTTATGTCGATGTTAGTACTAGGCGGACCACTCGGCCGACTTGCTTAGGGCCAGTCCCCTTAGTAACTGGTCCATGGTTAAATCTAACCGAACAAAACCATTTAATAAAAGGACATGGTGCAAATATCATGTTTTCAGACACTGTGTAGTCTGTCAATCAGTAAGTGGGTGAGCGGATTTTTTTTATTAACGTACCACACCGTACTCGTACGCAACTCAAATTTAAGAGCAGGGGGCTTACCACAAGCTCTTATTGCGATTCAATTATAGGAACGTTTTAATGACGTTTCTTATTGTCATGACAATAAGGTACGTCATTGCACAAAAAGTCGCTGAAACGTTAATACGTTCCTGTGATTGAATCGCCATAAGAGCTTGTGGTAAGCCCCCTGCTTTAACTTTGACACGCCATACAAATAATGACAGATAACGACGCTTCAAACTGAAGCCGGACTTACGGCCGAATACTCAAAGGCTACTTAAATATTTAAGTCCCACTTAGCAGTTTGAGACGTCGTTAACTGTCATTTTTTGTATGGCGCGTCAAAGTTAAGCACGTACGAGTATTCGGCCGTTAGGCTCGTTTTAATAAATGCATCTCAAAGTTGAGATCGATCTTAAGATGCAGTTTTGATGTTAAATGTATGGAACATCTGTCAAAAACAGCATTTTAAGATCGATCTCAACATTTTATAGGTATTCGGCTGTATGTTGATTCCGTATAATTTAGTGTACCTACTTACGGCACTAAAGAGGACAGCTTTAGCGCTAGTGAGGAAACCTGCGTGCACGCACCGTTAGCCGACAGATCTTATCGCGGTATCGCGCGACCTCGACGACACCGGGACGACGACGTGACGGGGGACAGACGACACGATAGCTTTAATAAGGTGAGAATTAGAGGCAACAGCTAACAGTGTTCTTGGTTTAGATATTCAATCCTACTAATATTATAAATGTGAATGTTTGTTACCACGTATTTCCATAACTACTTAACCGATTTTAATGAAATTTGAAAAGTAGATAGTGAAGGCTCTGGAATAAGGCATAGGCTAAACTTATACATTAATTTACACGCTTTTACTATTTTCTGGTCTGGATGAGGAAGAGGATTCGAACCTATGATCTGTAAACCATTGATGTATTATTTCAGCAGATATGGTACGCCCTTACATTGCAATCACTAGATTTGAACTCAACACACCACTACATGCAGCGAAAACACATCTATTTTATCAATCAATGAATTTAAAGGCATTTTGATGCGTGTTATTCACGAGAAGATGAGCCGTATTAGCAATCCCGACATGTTTTCAACATAAGCTTCCGCGAACGACTGAGTCGTACTATGTCCATGGACTCCCTTTAGTAGGGACATACTATTTTGGACAGTCGCATGTCTTCCTCTTTCCTGGTAAAGTGTTTGAGTCAAACAACAAACAACCTCTTGGCGCAGTGGTTTCAGCGTTGTCCACTAGGCTCACTGCATCGGATGGTTGCGGGTTCGATTCCCGCCAGAGGCAAATTTCGAAAGCAGCCTTTTCGCAATTTGCCCTGGTCTGGGTGTCACTGGGATCACCCCCAATCCAAGTATGGTAGCTATATAGTACAAGCGTTGCTTAGTTTGAGAACATGCAGTTGGTGTGTAAGGCCCGTATTAATAAATCGATCTCAAGATTAAGATCAAACTTGAGATGCTGTTTTTGATAGATGTTCCATACATTAAACGTCAGAACTGCGTCTTAAGATCGATCTCAACTTTAAGATGCATTTATTAATACGGGCCTTAAGTCTGGCTTATTTCCTCACAACTAAACTGAGTATTTAGAGTTCTTATCGTTGAAACCTTCCAATATACTTACCGCAACAAGCTTACATTAAGGTGTGTTCACATAAAGCAAGCGGCATCGCGCGCTATCTCGCGGTATCTGAGTTAAAGCGCAGTCGCGGCCGCGCACACGCACTCGCCATTTAAAACACTTGTTAGGGTTGCCAAATTTATTATATTTTAATCAAAAAGCAATCTAAAGTAAAAAAAGTCTACTCATGTTTTAGTAATCTATTTTGTAGCACAGTAGTAGCTCTCTATCACATACGCGCTTCATAAACTACGTTTTTTATATAGGTAGTCTTCTATCTATGCTATAGCGAAAGTCTAGTAAAAGTTTTAAGTATTATTTGAATTAAGTCAAGTAAAAATGTTTGAAGATTCGTTGTTCTCGTCTCATGCCTTTTAGCCCCATAAGCGCCGTTCACACAGATCCAGTAACGGGGAAGTCTAGTAAACCAGTCCAGTATTGACTTGCTGCTGTGCTCGTGTGGACTCAACCTAGTCTAGTACTGACTACGCTTGCAAGTCAGTCCAGCGGACTAGCCATTTTTTTTCAGTTTCCAATTTTTGATTTATACCATTTTGACTTTTAACTAAATAAACTATAGGTTGATGGCAATAAGTCTGCTGTAGCAATACGGTGCGCGCGCGCAGCTTTCAAGTTATTTATAGCCACGTTTAGTTGCAACTGGGCAGGTACTATCAGCCCGCTTACTGATACTGATATTAAGATTAACTGTTATGGAGATACTGTACCTCTGCTCTTGCGCAGGGTTCTTACACTAAACATTCGTGAAGCATCCTATATACACACGTGTGTATATCGAAAAAAACAAATAACATTCTCCTTCCCGATCTTCTAGCTCTCTCACTCGTACGAAACGTAGTTAAAACTACAACTACTACATATAGTTACTTTACGTCGAACTTCTGTGAGATAGTGGTACTACCGCTGTCGAGCCAGCCCGTATATGAGCTGCAGTCAATTGGCTACAGCTTCGCTCCACTACCAATAAAATGTAATGTGTCTTAGTGTTATTCTAACTTGCCATGCATTTATGCCTCATTTAAGTGTCTTAATAAAGTCTACAAACAAGCATACTTTCATTTATCTACCAGATAATCTCATTGTTACCCATACACGCTCTATCAACCACTTAGAACAACATCAGAATCGACTCAGCCGGCTGTATCCACTAGATCTGCATTTGCGATGCGCTCGCGCACCTCCATAATACAACCTTTATGGGTAGTGTCAGATTAGATTCGTTCGGCTGGCCTTATTTAGATAACAGTGGTGCCGTCGCGCCTTGTTTTAATAAATGAAATGTAACGTCACGACTTTTATCCCCATTCGGGGGTAGTCAGAGGCTTGAGTGGCCATAACCACCACATTGTGGAGGTATTAACCAACTCAAAGCCCACGTTTCACCAGATAGTCAGAACCCAACGTGACAGGTGGTGAACCTTGTCGCCGTGTATACAGGAACTGACTATTACCTAATCCCGAGGGATAGGTAGGTTTCCTCACGATGTTTTCCCTCACCGTCAGCGAACTGTAAATTATGCACATTGATGAAAATTCATCCATTGGTGCATGCCCCACCGGGGATCGAACCTGGGACCTTCCGATTGCTAGCCCAACCTATCGCTTTTAATAAATATATAAAATAATAAAAATATCGCCAGACTTACACAACAACTATATGCAATGGACTGGGGGCGATCCCAGTGAGACCAGACCAGGGCAAATTAAGCAAAGGCTGTTTCCAAAATTTGTCTTTCGCGGGAATCGAACCCGCAACCACCCGATGCAGTGAGCCGAGCGGCCAACGCTCAAACCACTGCGCCAAGCGGTCGTCGATTGTTTCTATAATCGATTAAAAATAATCAGTTTCGAACTCTCCCAACCATGGACCAATTACTAAGGAGACTGGCCCTAAGCAACTCGGCCGAGTGGTCGGCCTAGTACTAACGTCGACATAAAACGAAGCGAGTAGTTCAACTATTTACCGGTAGATAGAACAATGAAAAACAATGACCACGTTTTTTTCTCATACATATATCTAATAAGGGCACCTCTTTCGTTAGTCTGTACTCTGTGCTCCCAATCTATATTTTTCTACGTCATCCCCAAAAACCCATTTTAAATTTACTCAACCCATTCACAAGATGTTTGTGTAATCAGTACAACACACAGGATGTTGTTTCATTCATTTATAGGCCGCGGGAAGACGTGGCGCCTTGCTTAAATACGGATAAGTGCGAGTAAGACTCGCGCCCTAAGGGTTCCGTACAAACTTAGTGGTTGAATTTTCAAAATCGCTGTATAAAGCCCATACAAACATTTACCCCAATATTTTGCTTCATTCCCCATATTTTGGATAATTCCACCCCTAATAATATTATTAGGTGTGGAATTATCCAAAATCCTTCCCGAGTGTTTGCCTACGCTACCTGATAAACAGTACCTACCTACTGTCAACATTTAATGTTGTTAACACTAGCAGTTTGGGCAGTACAGTCTTGACAAACGCACAGACAGAGAGATGGACAACAAAGAGATCCTAAGGGTTCCGTTTTTCCTTTTGAGGTACGGAACCCTACAAATGGTTGCACTTAGTTTATTTCATTAGGCTTTGTTTGAGAACATCATGTGAATGGATTTTTATTTTAAATGTAACCGAAAAGGCAGTAGTAAGATCACTAAATATACATTAAATAAGTTAGTCACTGAACAATGACACCTACCCGACTAGTGGGACCATGGACCAATTACTAAGGCGACTGGCCCTAAGCAACTCGGCCGAATGGTCGGCCTAGTACTAACATCGACATAAAACGAAGCGAGTAGTTCAACTATTTACCGGTAGATAGAACAATGAAAATGAAAAAACAATGACCACGTTTTTTTTCATACATATATCTAATAAGGGCACCTCTTTCTTTAGTCTTTACTCTGTGAGTCGAACTATCGTCAACCTAAGATCAAGATCATTTTATGAAAAATTGATTTTCAGGATTCTTTTTTTTGGGGTCAGGCCCGCCACACACTCCCATCACTGTTACTCCTGTAGGATCATAAGTCCTCGACGAGTACCGGGGAAAAGCTACGTTGTCTTGAAAGCCGCACGAATTTCTACAAAGGAAAGAGGGGGATTAGGAGGGATGGGGTGATAGGAGGAGTTGGAAGAAGAACGATTCTCTGACAACCATAAGCGCCGCCATACACGCGACTGCAATTTTGCAGTTTGGTTGCAGTCGCGTGCCGTCGACTGCAACCAACTGCAATAGAGCTGTCACTTCCGACTGCAGAAATGCAGTCCGTGTGCAGTCGCGTGCCGTCGACTGCAACCAAACTGCAAAATTGCAGTCCGTGTATGTTAGCGCTTAGAGTCAAAGATGTTAGGGCGTTTTATCCAAGTAGGCTACAAACTCTTCCTTACTGGTGTTAATAGGTCCGTCCACAAGTCCCGAGCAGCCTCGCCCTAGCAATCAGTTATGACGTTTTGTATAGACGTTAGGGTCAGAGAAGGGGCCATCCATTAATTACTTCACACGAATTTCATGATTTTTAGACCCCTCCCCCCCTTGTCACAGCTGGTCACATTAGCGAGACTCCTCCCCCGTCCCCTCCCTGTGTGACGTCACACATTTTTTATAATTTTCAGAAATTTTAAAAAATTTTGGTTAAAAATTCAAATTTCGGTTTTAATACATAGATATATTAGATATTTAGATGTGACGTCACAAAACTTAGTCCCCCCCTTGTCACACAATGTCACATTTCGTCGACCCCCTCCGCCCCTTTACGTGTGACGTAATTAATGGATGGCCCCGAAGTCATCAGGCGCATGCTACAATTTTTTTTAAGTACAACATTCCCTAAGCAGCCGTTAACCGAGACTAAAATTCGCGATTTACCTTCATCAAAGCCAGTTAAAAGACATGAAAGCACCCGCTTTCCATAAACAAGGCAACTAAATCAAAATGTCAGCTTTAATTAAGTAAAACAATATCTTAATTATTACATTTCCATCTACGATTGGCCAACAATCCTTTTGAATATGGCCAAATGCAGTAATACTCCCGTTGCAATCTAATTCCTATCAAAGCGTACACTGCGTGGCAGAATAATGGTGAATGGCGGCTACCTTACCGAGTCAATAGCGGTACTATTAACAGAATGATTGCACAATTCAATGTATGAATAAAAGTATAGAAAATCGTTTGTAGATAAATCTAGAGACAGGAAATTGAAAATGGTAAACAAAATACTATAGGACAAATTAAATGACGCACATAAGAGCTGAAGAAAATATTAAATAGTGAATAAAAATTAATATCCGTCGCTTAAAAAGAATACAAATACCGAAATGTATTATTAATGTTAAGTTTTAAACAAGCGTACGACCCGTCTGATGTTACCTGAGCCTATAGACGTTTGCAATACCAAAGGCATCGCTCGCACGTTGCCGACTCGAAGGTAAAGTAATGTAATACAAGAATTACGGCTAAACTTTTATAGCACAGCAATTTTAAACATTGCAAAGAAAAATACGTATCTAGCACAGTAGATTTTTTATTGCAACTGGAAATTGTTCCTCAGAACATAATCATAAAATTACTTTTATTCTAATTGTGTTTCACTACACAATCCCATTTCTGAGCTCACCGCTCGACCTAGGCAGAGCAAATACAATTTCTAGACCCAGCGTACCCTTTCCATTCATGCATATTATTTACTTATTATGTAAATCTGAAAATACATTTTTAAGAAAACAATCCCATGTTTTGTAAATTGAAACAGCAATACCTATACCTACCCAATTACTTATTAAAGTACTATTTTTTGTCTTATTTTCTAGTCTAGATTATCTACGTGATTTTGAGTTTGTGATAAAATCGAGTAGGCAGAGAAAATACCTACAAATAATCGCGCTTTGGGTTTTTAATGAAATTTCTGAACAATGTTGATATTCACTGTAGATTTGATGTATCCAAGGTTTAATTCCCAGACAGTGTAGTGTTATTTGGACTTTTCAGTATAAAATACATTAATACATTACTTTTTTATAGAATATTCAAGCGACTTCTTCCCAGAAAGCAATATTAAGCATCAAGATCTCGTGCCATTTTATTTGTCCCTAAGTGCACAAGTGTCACACCTCGTATCGTTGACATTTGGATAGTTATTGCATTTGGGTACACATTGCGAAATAATAATTATATCTGTCTCCTTCACTCTCGCAAATTTCTTGAATGCTAGAAAAGGAGCGAAGCTCGTTTTTCTCACAGCCGCGACCTGCGCAGGAGTCGATGCGCACTCGCGATACGGACCGGCGCAATTGTAATGCAAAACTGATCGTTAGCTTAATGCGGTTAAAATATTTCTGATTGACATCTGTCTACCTCCTTCGGGGCAAGGCGTAGTGATAAGGTAATGTTAAACATTGTGTTTCAATATTTTGAGCAATAAATAGCTAGGTCCGCTTTGCGCAGAGGTTTAAGGGTTCGATTCCCGCCAGAGGTAAATTTCGGAAACGGCCTTTTCGTAATTTGCTCTCGTCTGGGTGTCACTGGGATCGCCCCCAGTCCATTGTATGGTAGCCATAGTATAAACATTGCTTAGTTTTTGGGACCATACAGTTGGTGTGTAAGTATGTTTTTTGTTAGGTGTTTTAAAATGACAAAACTTATTATTAAGGCCTAAGTATACAGGCAGAGATATACTTTTTTGGACATATCTCATATCTCCCTCTTTCTTTGTAATATCTTTGTTTGCAGCTGCAATTTGATCATAATACTATCGAAATCAATAAGCGATTTAATATTTGTGGAGGTATTAACCAACTCAAAGCCCACGTTTCACCAGATAGTCAGAACCCAACGTGACAGGTGGTGAGAACCTTGTCGCCGTGTATACAGGAACTGACTAGTACCTAATCCCGAGGGATAGGTAGGTTTCCTCACGATGTTTTCCCTCACCAATAAATAGTCATTACAAAATACCTTATTCTTTACGATTTAAGGGCTAAACCACAAACAGCACAATTGTAAACCCATTGTATATTTAACCAGGTGTATAAGTTCCAAGAGATCGGTTGTAAATTTAAGTTCGTATCGCTCGGTGCAATAAATTCTAGGCCGGAGGGCAACAACCTAAGATTTAAGTTGATTACGCCCTGTGAACGCAAGGTCTTAAGTATTTGGTGTTAAAAGGGCCAAATAGTTACTACCTATTTTGTTTTTAGGGTTCCCTACCTCACAAGGAAAAACGTCTACCTGTCTACCTGTCTGTCGTCCGTCTGTCAAGACTGAACAGTCCAAACCGCTGGGGGCTTACCACAAACTCTTATCGCGATTCAATTACAGGAACGCTTTAACGTTTCAGCGACTTTTTGTGCAATGGCGTACCTTATTGTCATGACAATAAGAAACGTCATTGCACAAATGGCCGCTGAAACGTTTAAACAAAACTGCTATGGGAGGTGGTGGTAAGCCCCCTGGTGTTAGATACATGAAATTTTGACAATAGGTAATTTATACATGCGCTAGCAAGGATTTTGGAAAATTATACCCCTAAAGGTGTGGAATAAGTAGGGAGTGAAAGTTTGCATGGTGATTCGTGATCCCAATTTCTCTAAAGCTGGAGACAAAAATGTCTTAAAGCAACTCAAATATTATACTTTACGGCGAGTCCTGCTCGGGTTTTTTTTACAGACTTTGGGTCCCTGTGTTTGGAGTTTAGGTAAGTATTAGTCGATCCATTTTTGATATGTAAGTAGAAATAGTAAAATGCTTAAAGTACTGCTGATGATGTATAGGGTTATTGGTACAACAATAACAACCTTGCAGGGGCGTATTACTGACATAAAAAACAACAACTTTTGTTCTATGACTTTTTAAAAAACAATAATCACACTCAAATGTATGAAACAAGAAAATATGCTCATCTAGAGAATAGCCGTGGTACGTTTAGGTACTTTAGGGCAAAGTGGAATACAATTACGTACCATGGCTTTCCTCTAGATGAGAAAAAAAATGTAATACATTTTAGAAAGTGTTTTTTTTTGTTTTGTAAAAAGTCATAGGACAAAAGTTGTTGTTTTTGGATGTCAGTAATACGCCCCTGCAAGGTTTTTAGTGCTTTACCAATAACCCTGTATAGATATTCTCGCGAATAAAGTTTGTAACCGCCTTTGTCGCAATCAATATGAAGCTATATACAACCGCCACCCATGCTGAGGCCAGTTGCCAAGTAATGCCAAGCTTCTGGCATTTAGAATGAGTTGTTATTATGTGCACGGTGGGTGCGTTTGGGTGACGGGTTCGATGCCAGTTTGAAAAGATCTTACTTAGCTTGGCATTTATTAATTTGGTATGTTTCATTAAGCATAATTTATTTTAACTAGGGTGTAATGGGCTTTGGTTTCCATTTACTATCAGATGGACCGACTACCAGTATGCTATCCTAGACAATAAAAAATAGGTTCCTACCTATTTAATAACAAAATCTTTAGTTCAACACCTCCTTTCCTCCCTCCCCCCCACCCCCCGCAACCCTCTGTTCCGCTTCCCTTTACGTCGGCAAGGACTTACGTTTATTACCGCCATAGCTATACATATAAAAAACGTTTTAATTTTAATATTTTGGTCAATATTTTTAATTCCTCGAAATAAATAATTATGATTTTTTATTAATGTGAAAAGGACATTTGTTCGTCGTTTGTTCACCCGTGTTTTGAAAGACTTGCAATTTTCCTTCATCGTTCAGCAAATGATAATTTAGTTTGAAATGAATCATTCATATCATTCCCTGGACACTATCTTCCATATTCTATTTACGAACAATCTTCTGAGAGCAACAGGTGCCCCATAATGTTATTATAATTGAAGAAACATGAACCTGTTCATTCATTTTTATCCAACTACGAGAGGGAGGGTTATGATTTTGACTATATGTATGTATGTATGTTCATCTAGTCCCTCATAACTTCCAAACTACTTATAATAATTTGACACATGAGGTATCGTTGGAAGCGTCTTACTTTTCCGCTGGTTAGGCAATGTGACGTCACATTAAATTGAATATGGCGCCCTCTAGACGACATCGTGTCATGAAATACAAAAAAAAATTACGACGTCTAACTGCTTAACATCAGGCGGGCCGTACGCTTGTCACCTAGTCACATCACAGATTACAGCTCACCTGCGAACCGGAACACGTCATATTGGATCGCGTGACGTCACAACATGGCGGCCCAATCTCCGGACAATCATCAATATCATCATGCGGTTTATTAGAGCGGGCAGTGTTTGTTCATTAAACCAGTTGTGTTTGGGTAACTATAGTATCTACGTGTTTCATTTCAGTAGTCAGTTCCATAACATCCCCTCCCTTGCAACTCCCAACACCCTCCAGGTAGGCACCGTGCGAGCGTTGCCTCTGGTATTGCAAGCGTCTGTAGGCTACGGTAACTACTTAACACCCGGGGGACTTCCGCTTGTTTGCCACTTTAGTTACATAAAAAAACATATTATGCTAGTAGAGTTAACTCTACAAAGAGTGAGGTCAAAAACGAAAACTTTTTATTAAAATATTCTTATTTATTTGAAGTTATTTTGGGGCTAGCTGACAATTACCACAAATAGATGCCTAACTTTATATTTATTATAGTTATACCTACTAGAAATCATTTGTTTTTTATACAACAAATTAATGCAAGTCTAAACCACCTTATAGGTCGTAATATAAATTCAAATTCTACAGTTTGGTTAGACATAACTTATTAGTTAGAGTTGTGCTAAACGTATCTAAGGGCCTCCGCAGACTAGCTACTTTTAGCATCGGCGATCGGCGATTTTGATGCTGCGTCTCGCTCGTTCGCGCTCGAAGAAACGCGACACAGCATCGATACGTCACAAAATCGCCGGTCGCCGATGCTAAAAGTAGCTAGTCTGCGGAGGCCCTAATAAGTGGTTGGCTTGGCTGTTACCTTACGCGGCTACAATTCAATGTTTCTCTATGTTAATTAATAGTCCCTTTGTTTGTCAGCCTAAATACAAAGATTTATTTATTTATTTCAAAATGTCTGGAGGTCTCATAGCACCACATAGCAGCATTGCCAATGCAATAAATTTTTATAATTTTCTAGCAGAATCCTTAGCAATCCCGCAAAAATGTTGTGAAATAGTCACGCATTTTACGCCATTCGTGTCCATTTCACGGATTTGCGGATTCTGCTAGAAAATCTGAAAAATTAATTGCGTTTGGTGCGTGGCGTTCTGCCCTCCTGCTAAACATACATAAATATAATCACGCCTGTTTCCCGTAGGGGTAGGCAGAGACCACTTCTTTCCACTTGCTACGATCCTTACATACTTGTTTCGCTTCGTCCACTTTCATTATTCCCTTCATACATGCTCTTCGGTTTAGGGTACTCTTGACCTGGCCTTTTTTCAAGACGTCCCTGATTTGGTCTCGAAACGTCCGCCTAGCTACCTAGGTACCTACCCCTTCCAACACTTTCATTCACACTCGCCTTTACACTCTTTTCGTCAATCGTTCTTCATTCATCCTGCTAAACGCGTAATCATAATATCATAACTGATGGTGAGCGGTGGCTCTCGGGGCTTGCTCGAGGGGGGCACCGGGGCACCAAATGATGCGCCCGAGTAAGGAAATATCTTTGCTCGATGTGAAATATGAAGTTGCTAGCTGCGCCCCGCGACTTTGCCCGCGTGGAAATTGATGTGTATGAGCCTATGTTTTATTCCAGAGCCTACACTATCTACGTTTCAAATTTCATTAAAATCGGTTTAGTAGTTATGGAGGTACATGGTAACAAACACACAATTTCGCAGTTCCTGTATACACGGCGACAAGGTTCACCACCTGTCACGTGGGGTTCTGACTATCTGGTGAAACGTGGGCTTTGAGTTGGTTAATACCTCCACAATGTGGTGGTGTATGGCCACTCAAGCCTCTGACTACCCCCGAATGGGGATAAAAGTCGTGACGTTACTTTCGCATTTATAATAGGTAATAGTAGGAAGTAGGAAGGATATTTACGTGATCAGACGTGAAAACGAATAGGTAGCTCGGGTGCGTCGATCGGCTCATGCAGACAAACCTACTCAAGAAATAGTTAAACTATCGCTAACTGACACACCGGTAATCAGGCTCGTCAAAGGGCAGTCCGGATCCAATCGCAACTGAATTAACTCCTCGTTAAGGAGTTGTCGCCGCGCAGACGGACTGACAGCATAATGACCAGGAACGGACGATTAAAGTTATTAGCTGTTTTAACTGGATATTGATTGGAAACTGTTGTGTAATGGCCGCTGCTCACGTGGAAAAGGTATTGCTTTTGCAAGTAATTGCTGTTGGAAGAGGCTGTGTGGATTTCAAAGCGAAAATCTGAATCGCACAAGAGAAGTTTACATACCGTGTCTATAAATCGAAGCTTACGAACTTACATCCATACAATATGGAAAACCCTGTCCGACCTGAAAACGCATTGTTGGGTATCGAGATTAGAACCTATTTTTGTAAAAAAAAAAATATTTTTTTCATATTTTTTTTATGTTGAAAAAAGAAATGTTTTTTAGTATAGTAAGTGTCCTACTGCTGGGCAAAGGCCTCCCATTTTTTTTGGAAAACAATTAGGTACCCCGTTTACATATATTATTATTATTTTTTTCATAAAATTACGTCATCACACACTTTGTGGTCAGAGGTGCCGCGACACGATCTAACATAATTACTTCCGGTAAATGAGTTGTCATATTTTTAAAATTTGCTACATTTTGTGGAAAAAGGGCAAAAAATTGCATTTTAAATTTTCATTAATATGTTTACTGTCATGAATATTTAATTTATTTTATTATATTTGGTCATGTGATTGGGAAACCTAAATACCGGTTTCGGCTCGGACAGGGTTTTCTTAACATATTGTATACAGCATTACAAAATCCCTGTAAAATGTGATCTTCGTGCGACTTTTAGTACCTAAACAAACTACTAGAATTAGAACCTACTACTACTATTACTATTACTAGTACTATTAGAAGAACCACGAACGTAGGTGTTAAGCTGGTCGGGTGTAAATTACGCTTTGTAAGTTTTGCGTAATCCAAGCTTTCCCCAAGTGTGCGTGATTGCCGTAACCTGCGATTAGATGATCGTTGATACTGCGCAATGTCTGAGGCTGGAGACTGAGGTATGCGCGGGAGTTGTTCTGAAATACATCGAATACTTGGCGGGGCAAAGTAGTAACTTGTGGTAGCTGTTTATTGATACTCACACGATTTTAATGTCATAGATATTGAGGCGTTTTCGTAACCATGGGTAGTCCTTCGGCCGTTCAGGTAGGTAATAGGAGTTTCGTAACTGGTTAAGATAAAGGATTTTTTTACTTGTACAGTCATCATCGAAAGTGGTTTGGTATCTGAAATGGCCAAAAGAATCACATGACACCATAAGTCTCTAACGTATAGGTACTGTCACAGAGTATTTCGAATTGGGATTGTAGGTATACTTTTGAGACCTGGAGTCATACATTATGACGACGTGTAACAATATTATTGTTATGGACATTTCTAATTTCTGTTATTTTTGAAGGTGGTAGAGCCAAGCTGTAGCCAATTGACTGCAGCTCATATACGGGCTGGCTCGACCGGGGTAGTACCACCCTCTCACAGAAGATCTGCGTAAAGCAGCTTACAGCTGCGTGTCGTACGATGAGTGAGAGAGCCGGAAGCCCAACACCCCCTCCCCTTCCCCTTCCTCCTTCCCACTCCCCTTCAAGTCGGCAAAGTGCAAGCAATGCCTTTGGTCTATTAGCAAGCATCTACGGTAACTGCTTAACATCAGGCGGGCCGTACGCTTGTTTGCCACCTCAGTCCTATATAAAAAAAAGAAACCAAGCTACTTTTGATGTTGACTACACGTAACTAGTTACGTAGGTACAATGGGGGATTTCTCTTAGTACGAAACCAAATTACGGATGAAAGGTTGACACTGTAAGAAAAAAATTACCAATACTATACCGTAACCGTAATAATAGGGGGGAAGGTTCCAACTACCCCACTTTTTATAATAACTCAGGTGTCATACGAGCATACCGCCTTGACTGCTCAGGCGCCGCTCTCGGCTCTGCTAATGGTTTTGGATTATTTCTCGTGCATTGGTAACGTTAGAGGCTATAAAATTAATATTATTTCGAAACCACAGTTCAACAAACACAGTCGATAGATACGAGTATCAGAAAGTGATCCTCCCACAGTCAGGTCGCGATCAGATAAGTGTTGTGCAATCACCCGGCGCGAGCGCAAGTGTGAAGCGACACGGGCCGGTATGCGTAGTGCGAACCTATTAGGACCACGAAAGTGATTGAAATAACTTAGACTTACGGCTGAATACTCAAAGGCTACTTACATATTTAAGTCCCACTTAGTAGTCTGAGACGTCGTTAACTGTCATTTTTTGTATGGCGCGTCAGAGTTAAGCAGCTCTCAAATTTAAGTCGCGTACGAGTATTCGGCGGTAAGACTCGTATTAATAAATACACCTCAAAATTGAGATCGATCTTAAGATGCAGTTTTGACATGTATGGAACATCTGTCAAAATCAGCGTCTTTCGTGAGATTTTCCTAAAACCTGCACGTCTTCCAAAGACGTCTAGTTCCCTCACTCACTCTAGGCCAGCTGGGTGGATAATGGAAACCACGCATTGAGGAATCATCATCTGCCTTACCTTTTCCCATTATCTGGGTTTGCGCAGTATATCTTATTCTTCCATCGCGCTTTGCTGTCATACTTACATCCACTTCAACCTAATTCATATCACTCTTTATACAATCCATCCATCTTTTCTTGGGTTTTCCTCTTGCTTTGTATCCTTCCACATTCATATTCATCACTCGTTTAGACACATGCTTTCATTTCCTCTCATCACATGCCCAAACCAACATCATTGAATTTAACTACAATCACAATTTCTTCTATCGTGTTATGCAACGGTTAGGATCGTCGGAGGGCGCGACAGCACGTCGAAATATTTGCGCAAACGCAGGTGTGGCGATGAGAAGTCCTACGAGATAGGCAAGCCTAGGGTAATGTATGCACTAATGCTTAGTTATTTTATTACATCGATTTGTGTAAATGATTCTTACCAATAACGATTAACGACGCAACTCCAATAAACTAGTTATGTTGTTAGTTGCGTAAAGCACATTAGGGGGCGTCCATAAATGACGCGAGGCATTTAGGGGGGAAGGGGTCGAGCAAAATCTCACCAAATCTCACGTATTTTTTTTACCCTCAAAAAGCAGTGTAAAATTGCAAGCAAACTGGGTTAAATGAAGTAAAACATGTTTCTCCTCTAGAATATAGCTTTTGAAAAATCTCACGCGAGATTAGAGGGGGGGAGGGGGTCGAGCAAAATCTCACGAAATCTCACCAAGGGGGGAGGGGGGTCGAAAAATCCCAAAAATCACCTCACGTAATTTATGGCCGCCCCCTTATTATCAAGCTTTGCGCGTAAACATTCAACGTAATACACACTCAAAACAATTAAGTTTACCTATTTCTGAGTATTATTTTTAATATAATCTAATTCTACTATTTTTGGGAACTGGGACAATGAGAACTTATCTCATTTATAGCTCAAGTTTTCCATATGTACTTTTCATAGGCACATAGACACTTAGAAACTTCCACGGAACGCTATTGTGTAACAATGGTGCATCATTAAGGGATTCTGAAGTTCCCCCTTAGGTACGTGCAGCTACCTACGTGATTCACTCAGCTTGCTTACAACTTTGAAAAATCTGTGATATGTACCACGGGGAGTGTTCTGATGAACTGTTTAAGTTGGTGCCACCGTCACTTTTCCGTCATCGCACTCTTCGACGTTGGGAGAGATTTCACCCACACCACTTGGATGCCTGGTATCCAACAAATTTACGAGCATCGCGAGCATTTCTTCCGCGCACGTGCAAGTTGTGGAACGATCTCCCTCCCGAGGTCTTTCCTTTGCACTACAACATGGGGTTCTTCAAAAAGCAAGTTTACAGGTCCCTAAAAGGTCGGCGCCGCGTCTGCTCCCCTTAAGTTGCAGATGCCCTGGGTTCCACTTACCATCAGATGGGACCGTCTGCCAGTGTGCCATCCTTGGCTATAAAAAAAACTTGAGACAACTCTCTAGTTGTTTTCAAAGGCTAAGTCTAGGTTGAAACATGTCTGAA
This sequence comes from Drymonia ruficornis, assembly GCA_947859195.1. Taxonomy (NCBI): domain Eukaryota; kingdom Metazoa; phylum Arthropoda; class Insecta; order Lepidoptera; family Notodontidae; genus Drymonia; species Drymonia ruficornis. The sequence continues at coordinate 4,973,422 of OX401929.1, read as the reverse complement.
TCAAACCCATGGACCAATTACTTTACTCTGTGATCAAACCCCTAAAAGCAACCATAACAAGGGTTCAGTAGGTAAGACTCTACTAGCACTCTCCTATAAAGCAGAGCGGCTATGAACAAAAAAAACGGCCAGGTTGCACTCCGAGAGTGCCGGCAGAAGTGAAAACTTGAACATTAACGTTGTGCATTTTTAAATATTTTGGAATGGTTAGGGAACAAAATAAGCAACCTGGCCGTTTTTTTTTTGTTAAATAATCATATAAAATAATACAAATTAAAATAAAAAATAATAAGAATTAAATAATTAATAATATATTACATTCAAAAAGGTAGTAAACAGGATTCGAACCTACGCCCCATAGAGCACTCACCCAGATCCATTCACTTAGGCGCTAATAAGACGTTGACGTTGAAAGCGAAATTATTAACTATGTATATACTTTTTACCCATCCCAAGATAGGACACGCGATCTGTCGCTACGAATCTGTTGAATTGTTCGATCAGGACACGTGACCCTGACGCGAGTTTAACATATTTAACCCATCTCAAGAAAAGTCCACAACGCCGCTAAAGAAGTTTTCACTTCAAAAATAATTATCATAGTAGGTACCTACTTTACAGACAAGTCAATTTAAGTCAGTTAACCATCGAATATCCAGTGCATATGCCGCATTGAATCACCCGCCATTGGCTGCCTGCGGAAGCTGGATACACACCAGCGCACGACACGGGTAATCCGTCGCTAAATTGTATAAATCATGCGCGTGACCGCTGTAATCTTTCACGACGTTAATCCAGCGCGGATGGGCGGCCTTATTACGGATAGCGCTCGATAAAATGTCTATGGGCGTCTTACATCGGTGTCAACTCACATCGCGATGTGAGACGCGAGATTCTATAAGCAAGTACTTGCTTTTAATGGATGGAAAAACAATTGTATGCAGATGTGTAGGTACTATAGCGATTAAATTAACCTATAGTCAGATCCAGATGTTTCAAATGCCGCGCGAGGCAGCTTTGCCTCGCTTAGTTTGACAAGGAGCTCCCGAGCCAAATGCTACATCTTGGCTGAAATGGTACAATGCTACAATTGGCTACATCTTCGCTCTACCAACAAAATTAGCACCATTGCCTCATGTAAAGATCCACCCTACACACACACACACACACACACACTACAGCTCTCGATAACAATATGAAGCTATTTATTAACGTCTATAAATAACCTGCGTAGATATTTTGACGATTCTTGGTGCAGTGGCTCGAGCGTAGGCCGCTCGGCTAACAACATCGGGTGATTGCGGTTTCGTTTCCCACCAGTAGCAAATAACGGAAACTGCCTTTTCGTAATTTGCCCTGATCTTGGTGACACTAGGATCGCCCCCAGTCCATTTTATGATATCTATAATTCAAGTTTTACTTAGTCTGGGACTATACAATTGGTGTGTCAGTCTGGCGATATTTTTTATTATTTATTTAGAAATTTTATCGTGCACGCTTGTATTTCGAGCGGTTCAGTGAATACGGCCCTCATTTTGGTGTCCGCAATGCCATCGATCATTGAGGATTTCACGATAAAAGCTAAGTGTTATTTTACGCCGAAATTATTAAACAGATTTACGAATTCAATTGTACGGAATAACATTTGGGGTGGTATAAATAAAATTAAATGATGAAAGGCTTGGGTGTTATGCTTGATGATTTTGTATGTGTATGCTTTGTTGGTGAATTGATTTCTAGGCCTCGAGTCCCCTAACAAATGTCCATTGCGAAACCACTGGTCTCTAATATTATCGTCGTAATTTCTTCATTATAAATCGCACATACTTGGCGGTCGGCATGTTATTGGCTAAAGGACTGCTAACCAGATGGCCAGCACATAGCCTATAACTAGCGGACGAACAAGACGCTTCCAACGATACCTCTTTTATCTTTTGCGATAAATGTAAGTTGGATTCTCTGACGTCCCCAGCGGGGATTGAAACCTTAGCTCTCTTCGGAGAGCGGGTGGAGAGCGACTTTATGGCTCCGGTATTCTGGACAAATGTTAGTGAGTGCAACTCACACTGAGTACTAGAGGACCTACCGTAGATGGTCCCTGACGCCACGTAAGGGGTTGTCAAGTATAGTGTACCTCCTTTTATAACCCTCAGGGTTGGTGGGGGGGCACTATAATAAATCTCTATAGACAGATATAGGTCATGATTCCTCTTTTGTAAAATTATGATAAGTAGGTAGTTTGGAAGTACACAGCCACATACATACCGCAAAATCATAACTCTCCGCTGTGGTCGGGTAAAAAGTAGGACCTAATCATTGTAGTCAATGCTTATCGTTATTACAAACATAATATTTTTGCAATAAAGGTATAAACAAAATGGCGTATGTCTATGAAATAGTATGAGCATATAAACGGGCCGCGAGCAGGATAATCCCGGCCAAGATGTCGTTTTACACAAGTTAGTAAGTTGCGACGCGGCAACGTTCAGACGCAGGTAATCGCTTTTGTTACTACTACGCAGCGACGACCATGCTTCATTTTTATACCGAGATAGTCCTGAAATAAAATTTGTATATTATTAGGTAGGTATGTTGTTTATTTTTCTGAAATGAAAGATAGTCAATAGGTAAATAAAATAAATAAACATCGCCAGACTTACACACCAACAGTATGGTCTCAAACTAAGCAACGCTTGTACTATGGCTACCATACAATGGACTGGGGGCGATCCCAGTGACACTCAGACCAGGGCAAAGCACCCACGTACTGGCCGTTTCCGAAATTCGCCTCTGGCAGGCATTGAACCTCCAACCACCCGATGTAGTAAGCAGAGCGGCCTATACGCTCAAACCAAGGCACTATGTGGTCGTCAAGGTACCTACATTAAATAACTTTACTTATTTACTGTGAGTGAGAATTTTCCAACATTGTAAAGAAAAGTCCACTGGATTTTAGCCAAAAATGATAACTATCTCATGTTTCAGTCCATCAAATTCACTGTCCACATTAACACATGCAGCATGGCCTCCATTTGGCGGTGTTCTCCAACTAGTTACGGCGGGAATGGACGATTTGACTCCAACTCCAACTCCGCCGGGCTGGCGGGCCGGGCCGGCCGGTACACCGCCACATTACTTTATGCATAGTCTTGTATCGATACTGATTTTGTTCGGAGATTTTTTTATTGGCATGTTGGCGAGATACAAAATACTATGCTAGTATCAGAACGTTTTATTTTTAATCCAGACGGTTTCAGATGTATCGAGAGGCGCGTTTGACATCTGACCATTACTGATAATACTTTACCATTACATTTGACCATTACTGATATTACTGATACTTTAATTTGGAAAAAACTAATTATTATTTATTTAATATTCACTTAGTACTTTAAGAATATACTATTGCATGCCTATTTAGGTAAATTGTGTAGTTCCTATACTTTTTATGACCACAATAATTGTATTACCACAATTATGCAATAAACAATTTGTATTTGTATTTGATTGCTTGGGCACGGCTGCTTGATGACCGCTTGGCGCAGTGGTTTGAGCGTAAGCCCCTCGGCTCACTGCATCGGGTGGTTGCGGGTTCGATTCCGGCAAGAGGAAAATTTCGGAAACGGCCTTTTCGTAATTTACCCTGGTCTGGGTGTCACTGGGATCGCCCCCAATCAATTGTATGGTAGCCATAGTTCAAGTGTTGCTTAATTTGGGACTTAGTAGGACCATACATTTGGTGTGTAATGTGTAAGTCTGTCCGGTAAGAAACTCATAGTTATTCATATATGTAACTCATGATAATGTTAGTAAGTTGTGGATTTTTTTTTCTTTACTGACATACCTACTTAAAATGGATGGTGATCCTAACACCCACCTTGATTAGGCGGAAATCCCACTATCCCACTTAATATTATAAATGTGAAAGTTTGGTTGGATGTATGGATGGATGTTTGTTACTCAATCACGCCAGAAAGGCTGAACGGATCTGGATGAAATTTGGCACAGATATAGATTATTAGTCTGGAATAGCACATATCTACTTCTTTTTTTTTAATTATGCGCGGAAGAAGTCGCGGGCTGAAGCTAGTTACAAATAAAACCAAATACAATTTAAAATATCTATATTTCGACTTACCTATCATCATCCCATGAAATCCCATCGTAAAACTCCAGGCAAAAATATTATTATATACGGAGAGACCTTCAAAATCCTGACAATTTACAGATTTTGCTCATAAATTCTGGTTACCGAGCTCAAGCATGTTATGTGGCCTGTTTACGAGTGTTGGCAAAAATGTTGAGCATCCACGATATACGATCGCCAATAAAACGTGGCATCACTCCCGTCGCGTACGTGCAAATAGCACAGCTAGTTCTGAGTGAAGCTGAGCGAGGAAACTCGGAGATGTGTCGGACAAGCTTTGCTAACACATCATAGTTGAAACTTCTGCCGTTTCCTATATAGCTTAATTTACTGTTAGGTATATTCATCCCATTCTTTCATTACACTTTTTCACTTTTTTTTTACTATTGTTCTATTCTAGTCTAATTTCGAGCCCCAAGACAGACCTTCGGTCTAGTTTGGGGTTCATTGGTAACTTTCTGTGCTTTTTTAATTAAGTTTCTGCCACAGACTTCAGAAAAATAAAATCTTTGGTTTCTGCTAATAAACTTATCTTACCCTTTACAAACCTAAACTTGAGCAATGATAGCCGATTGGTTAAGCACGCGTCGCAGGCTTAAGGTACAGAGTTGAAACTCCAGCCCGCACATCTGGATTTTTAGAAATAAGTATAAGTGCGAATCATATCTTTAACAATGATCATCACTTACGGTGAATTGTGAAACTTACGAAACATTGTGAGGAAACCTATATGTCTTAGGAAATCTAACAAAATTCTCGAAAGACGTGAAATCCACCAACCCGTACTGAGCCAGCGTGGTGGATTATGGCCAGACTCCCCCTCGCATTAATGGGAGGCCTGTGCCCAGGAACGGGACGAAAAGGGCTAACCACCACCATCAAGCTAGTTTTGCCAGTTTTTTTTATGGTGTCAATCAGGGTTTTTTTTTAAGGGGCTAAGCCCGCCACACTTTCCCACGACTGTTACTCCTGTAAGCCAGGATCGACAATGGTGTCTAACGATGACGCCAAGGTTTTGTTATTATTGTCTCCCGCTTTGGTATGGAGGGAAGTGGATAATTTTCTTCCAACTCCTCCTATCCTTTCTTCTGATTAAATTCATGCGGGTTCCAAGACAACTTAGCTTTTCCCCGGTACTCGTCGAGGGTCAAACCTTGGCGTCAGTCAATGTACTACATAAATATTGCCAGTATACCAGGCACATTCCCCATCCATCAGAACAGATTCTACTTACTTTCATTCACAGAAAACTTCTTATTTTACTTCTTTACTTTTAACTTTTCCTATTCGTCAGCAAACAAATCGAGACTTGTTTTTCCAAGAAAGTAACACTGAGAGTTGAGTACGAATATTGATTTGGTGCATGCCTCGCATGCCTCGCCCGAGCACTCATTTTCTGACATTATTACTATGCGACGTCACAACTGAGTGCTCAGACGCGGCGTGCGCCTGACGTAGACGCACCCATTGCAAAGCGAAGCGAAGCGAGGTACAGCAAGCAATGTAACCTCTACCTTATTTAGTCTGGTGGCGCGTCCTCGCTCACAATGCTGACCCACTTGCCTAATTCCCGCTAAATTGTTGCTGTGAATGCCCTGTACTTGGAGTCACTGCATTTGCCCTGAATATCTGGACTCTAGATCTAGTCCAGATATCTTCTGAGGGTCTATGACGGCCGCAGTTCTGAAATCGCAATTATTTTTTCTTATTTTCTACCAGATTCCTCAGCATTTCCGCTAAATTTTGGTAAAACGATCAGGAATGGCTTAAAATGTGTAACTACATGGGTTTTTACGTCATATACGGACCGGGGTAGTACCACCCTCTCACAGAAAATCAGGGTAAAGTAGCTATTACAGCTGTGTTTCGGACAGTGAGAGAGCCGGCAGCTTAACCCCCACTTCTCCTCCCTCTATCCCACTCCCCTTCAGATCAGCAACGTGCGAGTGATGCCTTAGGTACTGCAAGCATCTATAGGTTAAGGTAACTGCTTAACCTCAAGCGGGCCGTACGTAGCTTTGTCACAAATAAAAAAGAAAGCTCCAAACGAAACCTTACTATGTATTTGAAAGCCTTTTATTCTGTAAGTTCGCAGGTAGCTCAGGCTGAAATGTAGGCAAGTCTGTAAAAGTAAAACTTTGTTAGCCAAACGACTGCTTGCCGTGTTGTTTTTATTACAGTAATCGTGTTAAAACAGACTTTATTTCTTCAAAGTTGTGAGTTTAATAAGAATATTAACTGTCAGTCGTAAAATAAGGTATGAGAATGTTCATGCCTAGATTTCATGCTTGCTAGCAGAGATGTATTGTGCGAAACTTAGTACCTAAGTAGCGCTAACTTAGGTAGGTATACATACCCATTAGCCACGTCCAGTTGTCTCATATGCGCCCGAGTAAGGAAATATCTTTGCTCGATGTGAAATATGAAGTTGCTAGCTGCGCCCCGCGACTTTGCCCGCGTGGAAATTGATGTTTATGAGCCTATGTCTTATTCCAGAGCCTACACTATCTACGTTTCAAATTTCATTAAAATCGGTTTAGTAGTTATGGAGGTACATGGTAAGAAACACACACTTTCGCATTTATAATAGGTAATAGTAGGAAGGATATTTACGTGATCAGACGTGAAAACTAAATTATATTATATTATTTTTATTATTTTACGTGAAAACGAATAGATAGCTCGGGCGCGTCGATCGGCTCATGCAGACAAACCTACTCAAGAAATAGTTAAACTATCGCTAACTGACACACCAGTAATCAGGCTCGTCAAAGGGCAGTCCGGATCCAATCGCAACTGAATTAACTCCTCGTTAAGGAGTTGTCGCCGCGCAGACGGACTGACAGCATAATGACCAGGAACGGACGATTAAAGTTATTAGCTGTTTTAACTGGATATTGATTGGAAACTGTTGAGTAATGGCCGCTGCTCACGTGGAAAGGGGATTGCTATCGCAAGTAAAATAGAAAGAGGCTGTTTAGGTTTAAGGGCCATAACACACCAGGTACCCATGGTGACGTCACCAGCCACCGTAGCCAACTATGTCGTATTGAAATGTATGGTAACACACCTGGCGACGGACTGGCGACGTCGTCAATCCGTCGTCAGCCACACCATTTCATTGGCTACGGTGGCTGGCATCGTCGCAATGGCTACCCGGTGTGTTATGGCCCTTACACACGGTGTCTATAAATCGAAGCTTAGTACTTACATGCTTATACATCATTACAAAATCCTTGTAAGTGTGATCTTCATGCGACTTTTCAGTAACTAAACTACTTGAATTGGATAGTACCTATAGAAGAACCACGAACGTAGGTGTTAAACTGGTCGGGTGTAAATTACGCTTTGTAAGTTTTGCGTAATCCAAGCTTTCCCCAAGTGTGCGTGATTGCCGTAACCTGCGATTAGATGATCGTTGATACTGCGCAATGTGTCTGAGGCTGGAGACTGAGGTATGCGCGGGAGTTGTTCTGAAATACATCGAATACTTGACGGGGCAAAGTAGTAACTTGTGGTAGCTGTTTATTGATACTCACACGATTTTAATGTCATAGATATTGAGGCGTTTGCGTAACCATGGGTAGTCCTTCGGCCGTTCAGGTAGGTAATAGGAGTTCCGCAACTGGTTAAGATAAAGGATTTTTTTTTACTTGTACAGTCATCATCGAAAGTGGTTTGTTATCTGAAATGGCCAAAAGAATCACATGACACCATAAGTCTCCAACGTATAGGTACTGTCACAGAGTATTTCGAATTGGGATTGTAGGTATACTTTTGAATCCTGGAGTCATACATTATGACGACGTGTAACAATATTATTGTTATGGACATTTCTGATTTCTGTTATTTTTGAAGGTGGTAGAGCCAAGCTGTAGCCAATTGACTGCAACTCATATACGGGCTGGCTCGACTGGTTTAGTACCACCCTCTCACAGAAGATCTGCGTAAAGCAGCTTACAGCTGCGTGTCGTACGATGAGTGAGAGAGCCGGAAGCCCAACACCCCCTCCCCTTCCCCTTCCTCCTTCCCACTCCCCTTCAAGTCGGCAAAGTGCAAGCAATGCCTTTGGTCTATTAGCAAGCATCTACGGTAACTGCTTAACATCAGGCGGGCCGTACGCTTGTTTGCCACCTCAGTCCTATATAAAAAAAAGAAACCAAGCTACTTTTGATGTTGACTACACGTAACTAGTTACGTAGGTACAATGGGGGATTTCTCTTAGTACGAAACCAAATTACGGATGAAAGGTTGACACTGTAAGAAAAAAATTACCAATACTATACCGTAACCGTAATAATAGGGGGGAAGGTTCCAACTACCCCACTTTTTATAATAACTCAGGTGTCATACGAGCATACCGCCTTGACTGCTCAGGCGCCGCTCTCGGCTCTGCTAATGGTTTTGGATTATTTCTCGTGCATTGGTAACGTTAGAGGCTATAAAATTAATATTATTTCGAAACCACAGTTCAACAAACACAGTCGATAGATACGAGTATCAGAAAGTGATCCTCCCACAGTCAGGTCGCGATCAGATAAGTGTTGTGCAATCACCCGGCGCGAGCGCAAGTGTGAAGCGACACGGGCCGGTATGCGTAGTGCGAACCTATTAGGACCACGAAAGTGATTGAAATAACTTAGACTTACGGCTGAATACTCAAAGGCTACTTACATATTTAAGTCCCACTTAGTAGTCTGAGACGTCGTTAACTGTCATTTTTTGTATGGCGCGTCAGAGTTAAGCAGCTCTCAAATTTAAGTCGCGTACGAGTATTCGGCGGTAAGACTCGTATTAATAAATACACCTCAAAATTGAGATCGATCTTAAGATGCAGTTTTGACATGTATGGAACATCTGTCAAAATCAGCGTCTTTCGTGAGATTTTCCTAAAACCTGCACGTCTTCCAAAGACGTCTAGTTCCCTCACTCACTCTAGGCCAGCTGGGTGGATAATGGAAACCACGCATTGAGGAATCATCATCTGCCTTACCTTTTCCCATTATCTGGGTTTGCGCAGTATATCTTATTCTTCCATCGCGCTTTGCTGTCATACTTACATCCACTTCAACCTAATTCATATCACTCTTTATACAATCCATCCATCTTTTCTTGGGTTTTCCTCTTGCTTTGTATCCTTCCACATTCATATTCATCACTCGTTTAGACACATGCTTTCATTTCCTCTCATCACATGCCCAAACCAACATCATTGAATTTAACTACAATCACAATTTCTTCTATCGTGTTATGCAACGGTTAGGATCGTCGGAGGGCGCGACAGCACGTCGAAATATTTGCGCAAACGCAGGTGTGGCGATGAGAAGTCCTACGAGATAGGCAAGCCTAGGGTAATGTATGCACTAATGCTTAGTTATTTTATTACATCGATTTGTGTAAATGATTCTTACCAATAACGATTAACGACGCAACTCCAATAAACTAGTTATGTTGTTAGTTGCGTAAAGCACATTAGGGGGCGTCCATAAATGACGCGAGGCATTTAGGGGGGAAGGGGTCGAGCAAAATCTCACCAAATCTCACGTATTTTTTTTACCCTCAAAAAGCAGTGTAAAATTGCAAGCAAACTGGGTTAAATGAAGTAAAACATGTTTCTCCTCTAGAATATAGCTTTTGAAAAATCTCACGCGAGATTAGAGGGGGGGGAGGGGGTCGAGCAAAATCTCACGAAATCTCACCAAGGGGGGAGGGGGGTCGAAAAATCCCAAAAATCACCTCACGTAATTTATGGCCGCCCCCTTATTATCAAGCTTTGCGCGTAAACATTCAACGTAATACACACTCAAAACAATTAAGTTTACCTATTTCTGAGTATTATTTTTAATATAATCTAATTCTACTATTTTTGGGAACTGGGACAATGAGAACTTATCTCATTTATAGCTCAAGTTTTCCATATGTACTTTTCATAGGCACATAGACACTTAGAAACTTCCACGGAACGCTATTGTGTAACAATGGTGCATCATTAAGGGATTCTGAAGTTCCCCCTTAGGTACGTGCAGCTACCTACGTGATTCACTCAGCTTGCTTACAACTTTGAAAAATCTGTGATATGTACCACGGGGAGTGTTCTGATGAACTGTTTAAGTTGGTGCCACCGTCACTTTTCCGTCATCGCACTCTTCGACGTTGGGAGAGATTTCACCCACACCACTTGGATGCCTGGTATCCAACAAATTTACGAGCATCGCGAGCATTTCTTCCGCGCACGTGCAAGTTGTGGAACGATCTCCCTCCCGAGGTCTTTCCTTTGCACTACAACATGGGGTTCTTCAAAAAGCAAGTTTACAGGTCCCTAAAAGGTCGGCGCCGCGTCTGCTCCCCTTAAGTTGCAGATGCCCTGGGTTCCACTTACCATCAGATGGGACCGTCTGCCAGTGTGCCATCCTTGGCTATAAAAAAAACTTGAGACAACTCTCTAGTTGTTTTCAAAGGCTAAGTCTAGGTTGAAACATGTCTGAATCAAACCCATGGACCAATTACTTTACTCTGTGATCAAACCCCTAAAAGCAACCATAACAAGGGTTCAGTAGGTAAGACTCTACTAGCACTCTCCTATAAAGCAGAGCGGCTATGAACAAAAAAAACGGCCAGGTTGCACTCCGAGAGTGCCGGCAGAAGTGAAAACTTGAACATTAACGTTGTGCATTTTTAAATATTTTGGAATGGTTAGGGAACAAAATAAGCAACCTGGCCGTTTTTTTTTTGTTAAATAATCATATAAAATAATACAAATTAAAATAAAAAATAATAAGAATTAAATAATTAATAATATATTACATTCAAAAAGGTAGTAAACAGGATTCGAACCTACGCCCCATAGAGCACTCACCCAGATCCATTCACTTAGGCGCTAATAAGACGTTGACGTTGAAAGCGAAATTATTAACTATGTATATACTTTTTACCCATCCCAAGATAGGACACGCGATCTGTCGCTACGAATCTGTTGAATTGTTCGATCAGGACACGTGACCCTGACGCGAGTTTAACATATTTAACCCATCTCAAGAAAAGTCCACAACGCCGCTAAAGAAGTTTTCACTTCAAAAATAATTATCATAGTAGGTACCTACTTTACAGACAAGTCAATTTAAGTCAGTTAACCATCGAATATCCAGTGCATATGCCGCATTGAATCACCCGCCATTGGCTGCCTGCGGAAGCTGGATACACACCAGCGCACGACACGGGTAATCCGTCGCTAAATTGTATAAATCATGCGCGTGACCGCTGTAATCTTTCACGACGTTAATCCAGCGCGGATGGGCGGCCTTATTACGGATAGCGCTCGATAAAATGTCTATGGGCGTCTTACATCGGTGTCAACTCACATCGCGATGTGAGACGCGAGATTCTATAAGCAAGTACTTGCTTTTAATGGATGGAAAAACAATTGTATGCAGATGTGTAGGTACTATAGCGATTAAATTAACCTATAGTCAGATCCAGATGTTTCAAATGCCGCGCGAGGCAGCTTTGCCTCGCTTAGTTTGACAAGGAGCTCCCGAGCCAAATGCTACATCTTGGCTGAAATGGTACAATGCTACAATTGGCTACATCTTCGCTCTACCAACAAAATTAGCACCATTGCCTCATGTAAAGATCCACCCTACACACACACACACACACACACACACTACAGCTCTCGATAACAATATGAAGCTATTTATTAACGTCTATAAATAACCTGCGTAGATATTTTGACGATTCTTGGTGCAGTGGCTCGAGCGTAGGCCGCTCGGCTAACAACATCGGGTGATTGCGGTTTCGTTTCCCACCAGTAGCAAATAACGGAAACTGCCTTTTCGTAATTTGCCCTGATCTTGGTGACACTAGGATCGCCCCCAGTCCATTTTATGATATCTATAATTCAAGTTTTACTTAGTCTGGGACTATACAATTGGTGTGTCAGTCTGGCGATATTTTTTATTATTTATTTAGAAATTTTATCGTGCACGCTTGTATTTCGAGCGGTTCAGTGAATACGGCCCTCATTTTGGTGTCCGCAATGCCATCGATCATTGAGGATTTCACGATAAAAGCTAAGTGTTATTTTACGCCGAAATTATTAAACAGATTTACGAATTCAATTGTACGGAATAACATTTGGGGTGGTATAAATAAAATTAAATGATGAAAGGCTTGGGTGTTATGCTTGATGATTTTGTATGTGTATGCTTTGTTGGTGAATTGATTTCTAGGCCTCGAGTCCCCTAACAAATGTCCATTGCGAAACCACTGGTCTCTAATATTATCGTCGTAATTTCTTCATTATAAATCGCACATACTTGGCGGTCGGCATGTTATTGGCTAAAGGACTGCTAACCAGATGGCCAGCACATAGCCTATAACTAGCGGACGAACAAGACGCTTCCAACGATACCTCTTTTATCTTTTGCGATAAATGATAGTTGGATTCTCTGACGTCCCCAGCGGGGATTGAAACCTTAGCTCTCTTCGGAGAGCGGGTGGAGAGCGACTTTATGGCTCCGGTATTCTGGACAAATGTTAGTGAGTGCAACTCACACTGAGTACTAGAGGACCTACCGTAGATGGTCCCTGACGCCACGTAAGGGGTTGTCAAGTATAGTGTACCTCCTTTTATAACCCTCAGGGTTGGTGGGGGGGCACTATAATAAATCTCTATAGACAGATATAGGTCATGATTCCTCTTTTGTAAAATTATGATAAGTAGGTAGTTTGGAAGTACACAGCCACATACATACCGCAAAATCATAACTCTCCGCTGTGGTCGGGTAAAAAGTAGGACCTAATCATTGTAGTCAATGCTTATCGTTATTACAAACATAATATTTTTGCAATAAAGGTATAAACAAAATGGCGTATGTCTATGAAATAGTATGAGCATATAAACGGGCCGCGAGCAGGATAATCCCGGCCAAGATGTCGTTTTACACAAGTTAGTAAGTTGCGACGCGGCAACGTTCAGACGCAGGTAATCGCTTTTGTTACTACTACGCAGCGACGACCATGCTTCATTTTTATACCGAGATAGTCCTGAAATAAAATTTGTATATTATTAGGTAGGTATATTGTTTATTTTTCTGAAATGAAAGATAGTCAATAGGTAAATAAAATAAATAAACATCGCCAGACTTACACACCAACAGTATGGTCTCAAACTAAGCAACGCTTGTACTATGGCTACCATACAATGGACTGGGGGCGATCCCAGTGACACTCAGACCAGGGCAAAGCACCCACGTACTGGCCGTTTCCGAAATTCGCCTCTGGCAGGCATTGAACCTCCAACCACCCGATGTAGTAAGCAGAGCGGCCTATACGCTCAAACCAAGGCACTATGTGGTCGTCAAGGTACCTACATTAAATAACTTTACTTATTTACTGTGAGTGAGAATTTTCCAACATTGTAAAGAAAAGTCCACTGGATTTTAGCCAAAAATGATAACTATCTCATGTTTCAGTCCATCAAATTCACTGTCCACATTAACACATGCAGCATGGCCTCCATTTGGCGGTGTTCTCCAACTAGTTACGGCGGGAATGGACGATTTGACTCCAACTCCAACTCCGCCGGGCTGGCGGGCCGGGCCGGCCGGTACACCGCCACATTACTTTATGCATAGTCTTGTATCGATACTGATTTTGTTCGGAGATTTTTTTATTGGCATGTTGGCGAGATACAAAATACTATGCTAGTATCAGAACGTTTTATTTTTAATCCAGACGGTTTCAGATGTATCGAGAGGCGCGTTTGACATCTGACCATTACTGATAATACTTTACCATTACATTTGACCATTACTGATATTACTGATACTTTAATTTGGAAAAAACTAATTATTATTTATTTAATATTCACTTAGTACTTTAAGAATATACTATTGCATGCCTATTTAGGTAAATTGTGTAGTTCCTATACTTTTTATGACCACAATAATTGTATTACCACAATTATGCAATAAACAATTTGTATTTGTATTTGATTGCTTGGGCACGGCTGCTTGATGACCGCTTGGCGCAGTGGTTTGAGCGTAAGCCCCTCGGCTCACTGCATCGGGTGGTTGCGGGTTCGATTCCGGCAAGAGGAAAATTTCGGAAACGGCCTTTTCGTAATTTACCCTGGTCTGGGTGTCACTGGGATCGCCCCCAATCAATTGTATGGTAGCCATAGTTCAAGTGTTGCTTAATTTGGGACTTAGTAGGACCATACATTTGGTGTGTAATGTGTAAGTCTGTCCGGTAAGAAACTCATAGTTATTCATATATGTAACTCATGATAATGTTAGTAAGTTGTGGATTTTTTTTTCTTTACTGACATACCTACTTAAAATGGATGGTGATCCTAACACCCACCTTGATTAGGCGGAAATCCCACTATCCCACTTAATATTATAAATGTGAAAGTTTGGTTGGATGTATGGATGGATGTTTGTTACTCAATCACGCCAGAAAGGCTGAACGGATCTGGATGAAATTTGGCACAGATATAGATTATTAGTCTGGAATAGCACATATCTACTTCTTTTTTTTTAATTATGCGCGGAAGAAGTCGCGGGCTGAAGCTAGTTACAAATAAAACCAAATACAATTTAAAATATCTATATTTCGACTTACCTATCATCATCCCATGAAATCCCATCGTAAAACTCCAGGCAAAAATATTATTATATACGGAGAGACCTTCAAAATCCTGACAATTTACAGATTTTGCTCATAAATTCTGGTTACCGAGCTCAAGCATGTTATGTGGCCTGTTTACGAGTGTTGGCAAAAATGTTGAGCATCCACGATATACGATCGCCAATAAAACGTGGCATCACTCCCGTCGCGTACGTGCAAATAGCACAGCTAGTTCTGAGTGAAGCTGAGCGAGGAAACTCGGAGATGTGTCGGACAAGCTTTGCTAACACATCATAGTTGAAACTTCTGCCGTTTCCTATATAGCTTAATTTACTGTTAGGTATATTCATCCCATTCTTTCATTACACTTTTTCACTTTTTTTTTACTATTGTTCTATTCTAGTCTAATTTCGAGCCCCAAGACAGACCTTCGGTCTAGTTTGGGGTTCATTGGTAACTTTCTGTGCTTTTTTAATTAAGTTTCTGCCACAGACTTCAGAAAAATAAAATCTTTGGTTTCTGCTAATAAACTTATCTTACCCTTTACAAACCTAAACTTGAGCAATGATAGCCGATTGGTTAAGCACGCGTCGCAGGCTTAAGGTACAGAGTTGAAACTCCAGCCCGCACATCTGGATTTTTAGAAATAAGTATAAGTGCGAATCATATCTTTAACAATGATCATCACTTACGGTGAATTGTGAAACTTACGAAACATTGTGAGGAAACCTATATGTCTTAGGAAATCTAACAAAATTCTCGAAAGACGTGAAATCCACCAACCCGTACTGAGCCAGCGTGGTGGATTATGGCCAGACTCCCCCTCGCATTAATGGGAGGCCTGTGCCCAGGAACGGGACGAAAAGGGCTAACCACCACCATCAAGCTAGTTTTGCCAGTTTTTTTTATGGTGTCAATCAGGGTTTTTTTTTAAGGGGCTAAGCCCGCCACACTTTCCCACGACTGTTACTCCTGTAAGCCAGGATCGACAATGGTGTCTAACGATGACGCCAAGGTTTTGTTATTATTGTCTCCCGCTTTGGTATGGAGGGAAGTGGATAATTTTCTTCCAACTCCTCCTATCCTTTCTTCTGATTAAATTCATGCGGGTTCCAAGACAACTTAGCTTTTCCCCGGTACTCGTCGAGGGTCAAACCTTGGCGTCAGTCAATGTACTACATAAATATTGCCAGTATACCAGGCACATTCCCCATCCATCAGAACAGATTCTACTTACTTTCATTCACAGAAAACTTCTTATTTTACTTCTTTACTTTTAACTTTTCCTATTCGTCAGCAAACAAATCGAGACTTGTTTTTCCAAGAAAGTAACACTGAGAGTTGAGTACGAATATTGATTTGGTGCATGCCTCGCATGCCTCGCCCGAGCACTCATTTTCTGACATTATTACTATGCGACGTCACAACTGAGTGCTCAGACGCGGCGTGCGCCTGACGTAGACGCACCCATTGCAAAGCGAAGCGAAGCGAGGTACAGCAAGCAATGTAACCTCTACCTTATTTAGTCTGGTGGCGCGTCCTCGCTCACAATGCTGACCCACTTGCCTAATTCCCGCTAAATTGTTGCTGTGAATGCCCTGTACTTGGAGTCACTGCATTTGCCCTGAATATCTGGACTCTAGATCTAGTCCAGATATCTTCTGAGGGTCTATGACGGCCGCAGTTCTGAAATCGCAATTATTTTTTCTTATTTTCTACCAGATTCCTCAGCATTTCCGCTAAATTTTGGTAAAACGATCAGGAATGGCTTAAAATGTGTAACTACATGGGTTTTTACGTCATATACGGACCGGGGTAGTACCACCCTCTCACAGAAAATCAGGGTAAAGTAGCTATTACAGCTGTGTTTCGGACAGTGAGAGAGCCGGCAGCTTAACCCCCACTTCTCCTCCCTCTATCCCACTCCCCTTCAGATCAGCAACGTGCGAGTGATGCCTTAGGTACTGCAAGCATCTATAGGTTAAGGTAACTGCTTAACCTCAAGCGGGCCGTACGTAGCTTTGTCACAAATAAAAAAGAAAGCTCCAAACGAAACCTTACTATGTATTTGAAAGCCTTTTATTCTGTAAGTTCGCAGGTAGCTCAGGCTGAAATGTAGGCAAGTCTGTAAAAGTAAAACTTTGTTAGCCAAACGACTGCTTGCCGTGTTGTTTTTATTACAGTAATCGTGTTAAAACAGACTTTATTTCTTCAAAGTTGTGAGTTTAATAAGAATATTAACTGTCAGTCGTAAAATAAGGTATGAGAATGTTCATGCCTAGATTTCATGCTTGCTAGCAGAGATGTATTGTGCGAAACTTAGTACCTAAGTAGCGCTAACTTAGGTAGGTATACATACCCATTAGCCACGTCCAGTTGTCTCATATGCCGTGCGAGGCAGCTTTGCCTCGCTAGTGTAGGGCGCACCCAGAGCCAAATACCTGCCCTGCCTCACCTGAGTCTGTCATTTGCCTCGCCTAGTGATAATGTAACTGTAACTGATTGCTCGGCTATACCCTTCTCTGTCTTGAGTTTAGGTTGGCTCGGCCTTTGGCTTACCCGAGCATATGACCGAGTCTGACGCACACGGCATTTGAGCGCGCAGCCTCGCGCGGCATGCGCTTGATATATAGATGAAGCCAATTAGTAATAATAGTACTTTCGGAAATTTACTTGTCGTTTTATTATTAGTATTTCGACCTGATCTGGGTACTAATGTGTCCGCTCCCAGTCCATTATAGGATGCTCAGGTATAAGACTATACGAAAACAGCGGCGATCACAAGAGCCGAGCGGCACGCCCGAGCACTCTGTATCGACGTCTGCTCACTTGAAATAACGTCATAACTGATTGCTCGGGCGAGGCTGCTGGGGACTTATGGACGCGCCCAATAATATATTACCAAGTGCTTACATAAGTCAAGACTTCAGATTTATGATCCGATGCTGAAATTTTGCCTAGTTTAAGCATCAAAGCATGATAAACCCAGTTCAATAGGTACCTAAAAATACCTATTCAAGATAAGAAAGGCTTTAGGAAAAAATCGTTGAGATATTATAAAAGTTATTCATATGACGAGGGTCTGTAACAAAAAATGATTTATAAAGGGCCCTCGCTTTTATACCTCATTACAATAGTTTTCCTGAAATTTTCTGCGGTTAGTACCAGGCCTATAGGGCGCTAGTTTGTATTCGTAGACTGGAGTCTAAATAAGGAAGAGGATCTTAGTGCTTAAGTACCAAAACCATTAAGTACCATTACGTTACTTCTAACACCACCCTTTCCGGACACCATTCTTGTTCATCGAGGGTTGGTTTTCGGGGTAGTACTACCCTCTCACAGAAGATCTGCGTAAAGTAGCTAACAGCTGTGTTTCGTACGATAATTGAGAGCGGCGGAAGCTCCAACCTCCCCTTCCCATCTACCCCACTTCCCTCCAGGTCAGCAACGTGTGAGTGATACCTTTGGTGTTGCTAGCATCTATAGGCTACGGTAATTGCTTAACATCAAGTGGTCCGTAGGTTTCTTAGCCACCTTAAAAAAAACACCATTAATAACTTAGGCTCGTATTATTAAATGTATCTAAAAGTTAAGATACGACGGGCGGGATTGGACGGGCCCGTTGGCGTGGTTGGCGTGATGGCGCCTTTCACGCTGCAGGTCGTAGGTTCGATTCCTACCCGGGACATGCATTTGTGTTCATGAACATGTCCCGAGTCTGGGTGTATATGTATATTAAGTATGTATTTACAAATAAAAAAGTAGTATATGTAGTAATATCAGTTATCTGGTTTCCATAGTACAAGCTCTGCTTAGTTTGGGATCAGGTAGCCGTGTGTAAAAAATGTCCCAGGATATTATTATTATTATTAGATAGATCTTAACATTCTGTTTGACAGATGTTCCATACATTAAACGTCAAAACTGTATCTTAAGATCAATCCCAACATTGAGATACATTTTATTAATAAAAATAAATAAATAAATAATTTAGCCCTTTTAACGTCCCACTACTGGGCACGGGCCTCCCCTCAATGCGAGGGGGATTCAGGCCATAATCCACCACGCTGGCCCAGTGCGGGTTGGTGGATTACACATGTCTAAAGACATGCAGGTTTCCTCACGATGTTTTCCTTCACCGTAAGCAAGTGATAATCATATTAAAGTTATGATTCACACATAGATTTCGAAAAATCCAGAGGTGTGAGCCAGGGTTTGAACCCAAGACCTTAAGCCCGCAAGACGCGTGCTTAACCAATCGGCTACCACTGCTATTAATACGAGCCTTAAAGTTTTAAAACGTTATTTATAGGCACAGGTATAGGTATTGTTTCCCTCAGTTTTCCAGTCGACCATGGAATGTTCGTGGTCAATTTCCTCGGCAGTCGCAGCCACTAATCGAGTGGCTGACGTGCGCTTAATTAAGACGTCGCCCGTCGCATAATGCGTCGATAAATCATTGCTAGTAACGTTCAATCGCCCACGTCGCTATTTTTTATATCAAGCCGTTTATACGCTCCGATCTGCCTGCGATTTGATTCCCTATGAGCCGGGCCCCACTAGTGCGTTGCGCTGCGTCGTCGCAAAGGATCAAAGGGAAGACGGGCGAGAGACGAAGCGGGGGAGGGTGATGCGCCAGTACCTACAAAATCTTGCGACGACGCAACGCAACGCGCTAATGGGGCCCGGCCCTATCTGGGAGTCGATCGTTCATGCCACTACACGACTGTCAGTGTCAGTTCTCGCTAACCTAAATATGACTGTCGGTCGTGTCAGTGTCGGATTGCCGTCCCATGAGACTATGCCCTCCACTCCAGCAGAATCCACTAAATTTCCGTGAAACGGTCACAAATGGCAAACTTATGATATTTTATAGAAATTTAGCGCAATTGCTAAGGATTCCTCAGAAAATAAAAAATAATCATTGCGTTGGCAATGTTGCATAGCGTTGCTATTTAGCCCCCCTGTTCTTGCGCATAAGTAGGTAGGTACACGCACTGCACTAGATTTAATAGGTAGGTATCTCCAGCGCAGATAACTCCGATAACGGTGAGGGAAAACATCGTGAGGAAACCTACCTATCCCTCGGGATTAGGTAATAGTCAGTTCCTGTATATACGGCGACAAGGTTCACCACCTGTCACGTTGGGTTCTGACTATCTGGTGAAACGTGGGCTTTGAGTTGGTTAATACCTCCACAATGTGGTGATGTATGGCCACTCAAGCCTCTGACTACCCCCGAATGGGGATAAAAAAATAAATAAAAAAAAGTCGTGACCTAGATAACTCCGAATTCTGTTCAGCGATTGGAATGCCTCCAAGGAACCCTCCAAGTATATTTTTCCAAGATATCGGTCGAGTCCAGATCGTGTCGTATTGTATAAAACCCTCACAACTATTACATACAACGTGAAGGTGTAATTTTAACATCTCTAATAGCCGCTTTGGCGCCCTCTATTGCTAAATAATGGCGGATACGGCCGCAGATCTTGATCATAATTTATACCGTTGCAAATAACTTTGCCTTTTACCTACTCGTTAACTTTTTAACCTTTGTCGATAGGTGGTTCAATTCCACCTAATAATACCTAAAATACTTAGGTAGGTACCCTTTGGAAATGTCCCTAATGATGGAAAGTAAGCGCACACGCACGACAACGGTAATTATGTCACCATCGACCATATAACCAATAGACGCCTAATACCTATTAACTCGCAATGCAAACTAATCAGTCAGTTAACTGATGTGCGCGGGCGCGGGGTACTGAATGTTCATTGGTCCGACAAGCTCACGAAAATCTTGACACACGCACACAGAGTGTTGCCAGTGCCCGATGGTCAAAAGTTACACAAGGCTGCTAAAAAAGTAACGCATTAAGCACAAAAGTAACGCATTCCATTAAAAAGAAAATGTAATTTATGTTATCATTATTTATGCGTCAAATGAGCACTTACCTGCATTCTAATAGTGCTAGTGCGCCATATTAATAGTACTTCTTTCCATGCACTATGCGAATCTTAGAATTCTGCGGCCGGTCTGTGTTGTAGAAAAAAAAATATAAAAAAAAAATATTTACTCTTAGTAGTAACGCGATGCGTTATTTTTGTAACGCACTGGAAACGCTGTGGCACACAGACCTACCTAATGTGGTATCTGACTAGGTGTCTCCTAGTACTCCTTGCGTCGTTTATCCTCAATGCTGAGGGTCGTGACCTCTCTGAAGCACTTTTTTCTGCACGCCACGTCGTCTGTCTTCAGCGGTATAGATCGCTTCGCATACTGTGGTGTTCAGTGCCGGGCGTATTTGGTCCGTCCAGCGCATGGGTGACCTTCCCCTCGGTCGCCGAATCTCTACTTTACCCGTTACTAAGAGTTTGACTAGGTGTATACTGGATGTGGAGTCAATGTATGTTAACCACTGCACTTTAAGTAAAGTATAGTACTGTAGGTAGGTATCTACCTACTTTAATAGCATATAATTTTACGCATTTAGTACGTAATATTAGGCTCTTAAAGCTAAATATCAAGTGAATTAACAATAAATTAGTAGGACAGGTTGCGAAAACACAACGGTTATGATATCTAAACTTTATAGAGTCTTGCGTTTGCGCAGACCGGCGATTGTAACAACAATATAGGCACCATAATATGTAGAACTTATTGTTGCACCCGAAATTGATCGACAGCGGGTATTAGGTACACCACGTGATATTTAGGATTCCTTTTTCTAAATCAGGGGGGTTTAATAAGAGTTAGAGACTCTTTTTTAGAGTTAACAAATTAGGGACCCTTAATATCGGATATAGTAAGTAATATCCCGTTAGTCTAGTTTAGTGGTGTACAACATAATCAGCACCCAATGTCTCTAACAACTAAAGTGGCACATCCTAAGTGCAATAATGTCCAAGGGCACATCTCAGACCGCCACCAAAGCATCTATAGGTACCTACCAGAGTGGGGCAAAATTTAATTGCAATTAATTAATTGCAAATTGCATGTGGTGTCACAATTAACAATTAATTTTGATTTGTTTGTCAATCGCGAACAATTTTATATATTTATTAGGTCCGTCCGCGACAAATCTCCCGTCTGCTCGCCCCAGTCGCAGTTCACCGGAGGCATATGATTATAAAATTACACGATTCGTGGTGTAACACCGTTTCTCGTGATAAATCTAAGCTGTGGTGTAGAGCCTACTTAAATAGGTAATTGTATTAGGTACTTAAGTACCTACCTAAATGTTTAACCGAGATCAATTTATCATATCTACGCAAAAAATACCTACACATCAGTTAATAGGTAATTTAGGTCTTTCAGATTTTTTGCTGTAAGTAGTATCAAATGTAGTTGGGCTTCCGGCTCTCTCACTCATTGTACGAAACGCAGCTGTAATAGCTACTTTACGCCGAACTTCTGTGCGTTGGTGGTACTCGATATGTTTTAATATAAAATTTCACTGCCTTTCGTGGTGTGCCGAGCACAAGTCTATAATGTTAGGAGGTAGGTACCATGTCTGCTAAAATAATACATCAATCAGTATGAAATTTTAAGCTTCAAACACACTTCAAGTAGGTAGTACGGGCGCCTGCAGTCCATGGTAACATTTCAAACATAAGCTGAAGCTCTCTTTATTATTGTCCCCTGTAATTAGGAGAGCTCAGCATATGTTGGAAATGTTACCATAAATATGCAGGCGAATACGTGGCTACCTAGTGATCTCATTAACATTCAAAATCAAAACGTTTATTTTGTTTAGGCCTACGGGGCACTTACAAATTGTCATTTTACATTTTTTCCTTAAATTCTACCGCCGGATCGGAAACGCGATCTCGACTGAGAAGATACGGCAAAAAACTCAGCGGGCTTGTCATTTTTACATTGTTTTTTTTATCGCCATTTACTTATTCAATGTATTTATTACATAACATACATTTTTATACATGAATGTTCATTTCATACCTAAGACGTTCTCTATTCTGTGACCTAAGTTTGTAGCAGGGGCGTAGCTAGCGCCGTGTCAATGATACGGGGCCCCCGGGCTACAGGGGCCCCGAACGTGTGTGAAAATTCTTTAACCTTCATTTGGACCCGTCAACAAATTTTGATACAGGGCCCGTCTAAGACAAGCTACGCCACTGCTTCGTAGCTACAAAATCTAGAAGATTAACGATTAAATTACGAGTAATTATAAACTGAGATTTTCATTAGTCCTTACCTAATTTATAGCTTACATCGTATCCTCGAGATTCATCAATCTTGCGATATCGCGAACGTATGATTAATTTTCCGATAAAGATTTTCATATTATTATGTTGGCGAGTAATTTTGTTAATGAAAATTAATTCATCTTGTGGAATTATAATTATGATCAAGATAATTATCTTAACATTTTCACATTCCCGTAATCTATCCTTTGGGGTAAGCAGAGCAGACAGAATATTATGTATACCTATTCATGAAGATAATATAGATTAGTGGTTGCGCAATGGACAAATTGCTAAGAGACTCGACGCCATACGAGTAGTACTTATGGGCAGATTCTATTACGTGCTTATGAAACGTGTCTCGCTTGTCCATCTCCAGCTAGTCTGCCATATCTTTAAATTTTCTTCCTAGTAGGTATCATCACCCACAGGCGCGTGACCAAGTTGCCACCAGGCGACACGTCGGATAGGGTGACCGACCATAGACAATACAGTGTGTACTTACATGTGAGGAAGTGTCGTATCGTGCGTGATCAACTGAAATAAAAAACCTTGTCTATGGTCGCAATAATTTTTATTTGTAGTGACACTGGCGGAAAAGTAATAGATAACGACACCCGGTGCAATCAAGATTCAAGCGGAATCTTTGCCATAGTATAATGAGTGTATAGTAGTTTATCTTCATACAAACGCACCGCGCGCGGCTTGTATGTGTGCGTCATGCGTAAATATGCGTCACGTCACGAAAAATGTGTGATAATCGCAGGAGAACTTATTGCTGTGTGTTTGGCTGTCTAAATACTTCATCGATTCCAGAGTTGTCTCTGTTCAGATTACCTACTGAACAGGAAAGGTAAGCAAGTCACTTATTCTAGCATACCTACCTATAATTTTTACTTGATGATGAGTGAGATACCCACTTTTTTTTGTTGTATTAGGTAGTTTACTATCAGACAGACGAAGTAGGCAGGCCTACGTTCTCACTGGAATGTACCTATTACCTAGGAATTTTTGATCTGTCTATTGATATGCCGCTAATGCTTTGTTTACGTTTAGTCATGCCGATTTCTCAGTATTGTAGGTATAGTATTGATTTTTCTTTTCTATTTTCTTTCCTTTATTTCTAGGCACTGAATTAAAATTTAGCTAAAAGTGACAACCCTGAGACAATGGCGGATTGGGCCGGAGATAGCCTACTTCACTCTGTCTTTGCCCTATTAAAATTGTAATTGTTTGTAGGGTGCTAAAATAAAACACAGATGATTATTTAAATGTAGGTAAGTGTATTAGCAACGTTGGTACATGAGATTACTGATTAATACTGTCGTGGAATATTTAATACCGCGATGACCATACACCCACATTAGATAACAATAGTGTCATTAAATACAATAAGTAAAAAAAGACTCCATTTTATCACCGATAACCCGTGCGCGCACCTAAAATGCAACTTACAATTAATTTCATTACATTTTTTTTCGTTTAATTAACGCGTCTATTATTACACCTATAAATTCAATAACTGATTTTTAATACGACACTACAGATGAATATAAAAACGTGAGCATTCATACAGATAGGAGACTTCTTATCAATTACTTTTTTTACGAAAAGACCGATATTCATATTCCAGTTCGCCATAGACAATCCAAAATTAGGCGCCAAATCTGTCCATAATGGCGCGTCCTATTTCGAACGCGGCAAATCAGTTACATCAGCGCCATAGGTATTTCTTTTGCTTGAAATAATTTAAAATTTCACATACATTTGGGTCGTTTCGTCCATTATAATCAGTGAATACATATTAAAACAGATAAAATAAACTGAATATTTTTCTACTTTTATTTACTAGTGCTTTACATCTTAGTACCCGAACGTACTGAGTAAAAATATTCGAATTAACTAGAAAACTGAGATTATCTACTTTGACGATTAAAATAAACGAACATTGGAAGCCATGACTGTATCCTAACTGTTGTATAACGTGTTGTAAATGTTTAGAAAATGATTTAATTCCATTTCAGAGTCTCGTAGGTATAGTGTTACACAAATCCATACTCGAGCATACCTATTGTATTAAATTTCAATTTACATAAGCAATTCTTAGAATACCCGGTCACACTATTAGGCTTTCACGGAATATACTGAAAGAAAAAAAAATAAAAGGAAAATAAGGAAACCAAAAAGAAAAACAAATAAAAAAATCATTCATTTAATTCTCTTTGATAATATAATTTTCTTTAACCATAAGTATCTTTATGTAAGAGAATAATGCTCTATTAAACTACGTACAACGTGACATAAGACAAACTATCGATTATTAAACTACTAACCTGTCGCAATGACAAAACGCAGACGATCTAGTTAAATAAATTTATAATTTTTCATTTCAATATATTTTTTTTAAATAAAATATAAATAATCGAGTATTACTGTTCCAACAACTCTATATTACCTATGGTTGACCATAGACGTTTATATACTTTACTCGTGGTTTCAACACTATTCGCCCGTTGTAGCATGACGTCAGAGACTATATTTTATTACGTCATAATTTGTATCTGCTTACTCCATGACGTCATATCTCGATACCAGTGTGCAAAACTAAAATCTCTTAAAAAATAAAATTTGGAAACTTCTAGAGATCTTTTACTGTGAAAATGGAAGTACACAAACGATAAAGACAGCCCATAAAGGAAAATTGTCCATAAAATACTCTATACAAAGCTTAAATATGCATGATACCCTATAAAATGTAATATAGACATTAATGTAGATATACATACGTAATTTAAAACAATATAAGTATCTAATAATGCCTACGATTCTCTAATGTTCCCGTCTAAATACACTATAAATAAAATTATTAAAATGATTAAATAAGATATTGTTACATCTACGCAAACCGACCACAGTCGAGGATAGCATTCAATGTGGAAATAATAATATGTATCGCTTCATAGAAGCGACGTCGCCGTGGCAAGCATTATTATAAACCGTCAATCTATACCGATTTTGTTCCTTAAACAGTGATTAGTCAAATACATATTTCTCTGTATTCCGAGTCCCACCTACAAAAAGATGTTGAACTTATTTGACAAATACAATTCACTGTTTCCGAAATTAAAACCAATACAAAATTGAAAAACTTCTTGTACATTCCCTTACAAATTTATAATAGAAAATATCATACAAAATCTTACATACACGGGTACTTAAATCAATATAATGCACTGGATGAGGGTAGTTTTGTACCGGATATAGTCAGTCGTCGCCGAAACACCGCGGCGCGCGGACGTCCCGAAATGCATTATTGTGCATAAAAATATATTTCGAAAAAACATTGTCCCCACATAATCCCTTACTGTTACACCTAAACGTACAATCTTATTTAATATACTGTAAAATAAATAGTTACGCTAACAACTAAATTCATAAACGGAGGGAAAATATCAACCGAAAAAATAAATGTTTCTTTAAAGCTGCAGTCGTTCACAATTTACGTGGTCATGGGTGCGATCCCTGTCAGGCCTTATGTCAAAAGATTATACGATAATAGTGCAACAATATATCGCATAACAGGTTTGACATTAAATACTGTTGAAGTTCGCGGAACCCAAAACGTTAGACACGTTTGGACTACGGATCCATCAAAGTTCAACAGTCATCCACTTGACGAGATCTGTGCTTATCTATAAACAATTATACAACATTTGCCTTGTAGATAGTGTGTCATTAACGACAGAACTGCTTCTGATGTCGCCGTAAAGCCAGACAGAGGTATAAAAAACCTACGGTCCGAATTGAGAACCTCCTTTTTGAAATAGGTTTAACATAAAAAACTACTTTTGTGTTGATTCGAAGCGTCTCCTACAGGTTCTTCGGTAATTAACTTGTTTAATTTGACAATCAATACGATTGCGCACGATTCTCCATCATTAGTTCCTTGCCTGCTCACCGTCGTTCACTGCTGCTATCAGCGCCATAATAGCGAAATACTGCTGCATGTCGCCTGTCCAGCATATATTTCATGTCAAACCTTGATTACACGTCCAATTTAACTCGACACCTCGCTGGAATGCGACGCCATTAGCACGAGGTGCCTAGTTAACTTGATCGTATAGTTTATAATACTTACGGTTACATCAGAAACAGTCTATCATACCATAAAACCATATGAACAGACATTAACAGTTTGTCAGCAAACATATCACGATCTATGCATCTTAACGCTAGAATACAAGACGGATATTCCTTAATTTAAGTCAGAGGACTGTAGACAACTATATTACAAAAACTCTTCAGATCAAAAGAATAAGGTAGACGGAGCGTTTACTAATGAGTTAAGCCAGCGAAAAAAGTATTCCGAAATAGTATCAATCTAGTATCCTTTTATAGATTTGACGGACGCTTGGCGCAGTAGTTCAAGCGTGGTTGCGGGTTCGATTCCCGCCAGAGTCAAATATCGGAAACGGTATTTTCATAATTTGCCCTGGTCTGGGCGTCACTGGGATCGCCCCCAGTGCATTGTATGGTACCCGTAGTACAAGCTTTGCTTAGTTTGGGACCACACAGTTGGTGTTTGTCTGGCAATATTTATTTATTTGTTGATGTGTATTTTTATGACGCAATACGACATAAATGCATTATTTAATGTGATTAGATGTACATTCCCGATTCGATAGCTGTTCTCGATCTGAGTTGACTTCAAAAATATATTAAATTATCGCTATTTGGTTTTACTTTCTCTGGGCTTCACTAATTAGGTCTACGCTCCGTCTACCTTATTCTTTTGTCTGTGAATAACTCGTAGAGGGTCGTGGAATGGATACAAAATATTACAAAAATTCTATAATTATCATTAATTACTTACACCGTTTATACTGCGGAATAATCACCTATACAATTTAAAATGGGATTAATATTCCGTCAGCACTCCGATGGTCACTAAACTAACCGTTATAAATAATAACAATAATATTCAAATCCCGATATTTGAAATGTATTTTTATTAAATGTAAATTGTTAAGTCGACTTGTTTAGTATAAATGGTTATATTAGGATACAATATTGGGTACGTTTTGTTATTCCATTTCTAAATAGCAATAATAATTTGCACCGCACTATTTGATATTCATCAAGCGAGAACTAAAGTATGTTTTTAATTAAAAGTCCGACTATAGGAGTCGGTCCTTTAATATCAAGCAATACTGGAAATATCAATTTACTTCAATTTTTCAAGATTTCCAAAACTTCTATACACGACCAACAAGAAGCGATAAGAAACGTCGAGATCAAGTCGGTCAACATTGGGGCGGACATTTTATAAATTCCTGATTCATTGTGTCGCAAACTGTAATACTAATTAGAAATAACGAAATGTATGCGTCTATTCGTTTTCGTATCGTGTTTCGTTGGCCGTGGTGTAGAAGGTATCCCTCAAACCGAATTACAAAACGTATCCTAGAAATCCAACGATCGTGCGTGAGCCTCAACTTTTAAATAGAAAATACACAACACATCTACAGGTACCTTATAAGGATCCCTTTTTTTATTATAAATACATAAATGGCACGACTATATACATTGGGAATTGACATGATATCTTTAAAATCAAACATGGCGATTATGTATAAACATACGAATAGTTTTAAATGCGATGAATAAACTTTTAGGCCTCGAGGCAAATGAATGATAATGTACAGTCAACCACAATGTTTTTAGAATGGTAATGAATTTTATTATTGAGATGACTCTGCATGCTGATTCTTAATTTAAAAAATACTAACCCATTTTGATTTCGTTATCAAACTAGAACAATATCGGTTATGAGTCATACTCAATATAAAATCAATAATGTAAAATGAATTTATTTCTTTCATATAATGGCAGTGCGCAATATTTTCCCGTCATTATTGGTGACTGTCAAATGAATTTTGAAAAAGCGTACACATTTAACGAGCGGTCGCTACTGTAATGATTACAACTTATACGCTGGTGCATACTCTTCTTTCTAATAATAAATACATTTCAGCACTTGATTGGCTTCGTGAGAACAGTTCATGCTAAAATAACCGTTATTTAATTATTTCATTAAATTAAAACTGTCACAACAACAATAATACTGCGATTCTAACACCGTTGAAAATAAATAATGGTGTTGTAAACAACAGAAAATAATTGCCAGCGTAAAAATACTGGTAACGTAATGACATCAAAATATTTTTAAAAAATTCTCACGAAGTCAAGCATGCTATGAAGTAGACAGATTAAATAAACAATACCTTCATATAAATAAGTTGGATTTGTTGACGTCACTTGTGACTCGAGTAGTGTAGTCAGTGTATTACTGGACTCAATAATATGACATATTTGATTTGTGTTTCATTGTATAATCAATTCATATTTATATGAAGCTGACTGTATATCGAGTCTAATATTAAATAAGTGAATGAACACTGTTCAAGTATTTGACTGCACTTTCCTAATAGATACGTAAATCATTAATATTTTTTTATACGTGACATTTTACGCGATATATTATATCAAGCGAGTCCTTTTTACAAGCAGTCTGTTAGAAAAGTACTGACATATCTTTATCGATATACCATTATAGTTGTGGTCTTTGAAATGCCAAATACACACGAGCTATAAGTACTTATTAAATTAAAGTTCCAGTTACACGGGCGATTTTTGGGCAACAATTGCTTAGCAAGAGTTACCAGAGGTAGTGAAGCACTTAGTGGAGCAATACCCTAAAATTGAGGCGACTGTTTCTTGTATTTGCATCATATATTCCTTGCAAGTTACTGTTTTTCCCCTATTAAGTTGCTCTATATCGCGCTGTATAGTGTAGTAGTATCCCTAGCAACATGTAGGCCTAGGATTAAATTGCTCGATAATGTCGTGACATCATAATTGCTCAATTTAACGCTCGTGTAACTGCACTTTAATATCGGTACCGTCTTCGAAAGCTGCCAAAACGACTATAAATCTCAAACAGTGTTCACGCACTCATACGAGTAATTCGTCTACTCCCTCGGCGACGCCCACGCCCACGCCCCCCGGTGGGCGCTAACGACTGCTCGGCGGCATGGGCATCTGCGCCTGCACACCCTGCAGGTTCATGGGCCGCCCATTGGGGTTGCCCATGCCGAGACCCTCGTGGTAATTGTTCGCTTCCATTGACGGCATGTCATCGTTCTGTGGAATATCCAAATAGTTCGTGTGAGTCATATAAAATTTAAAATAAAAAATGCCCATTGGGACACACTATACCCCATTTATTATAACATTAGAAATAAGAGGCTCGTAGAAGCAGGGATCCAAAACATTTTATTTCAAAGTCAAAACAACTTTTATTTAGAGCGGTTACATTAAAATTGTTTTCACATAAAACAATGCTAAATACTTCGATAACCAAAATAAAAGTACTTTTTATACCATGTTTTATTTATAATAACATCGTATCACACATTTTAAACTGACAACAAAAAAATAATGAAAAAATAAATGATGGTGAATGACTCAATGACCAACACTTACAAAAATTTATTTACGTCAATTTCATAGACAACATAAAGCTCTCTGCCCACTACACAGTATCATACTATGACCGTGCTATGTACGTGTCAGGCAAAAAAATATTCTCTGTATTAAAAAGTATGAGACCATGCCCACTAGCCCGTTCCGTTACCGACCAGCACCGTAGCGTGCCATGCACGGAGCGGCAAGGATTGTCGGCGAGAATATTTTTCCGGTGGCGATACGCTCTGTGCATGACATTAAAGCCGATACATACGACTTTGATACGTAATTGATACGCTCTAGTGGGCATAGTGGAGCGTATCGTGTTGCTTGTCGTGTCTGATACGTTCATAGCACAGTCATGGTATGATACGTTGTAGTGGGTAGAGTCCTTTATCCGACATAAGTTTAAAAACTAAAACCCGACTACGGAAAAAACGCGCTCTGACGCGCGTGGTCCGTGTTCATGTGCCATTTGGCCCTAAAAGACCTACACGGACCACGGCTATCCTCTAGATGAGAATATTTTCTTGTTTCATACTTTACACATACATACATACATACATACATACCGGTCAAAATCATAACGCCTCCGTAGTCGGGTAAAAATTAGAAATACCCTGCTGTCATAACCTCTGAACGGATTAGGTAACATTTTAGATTTGTTAGGATAATAGTGGAACGAAACACATTCCCGGTATTGTTCACCCCTGCTTCTTTTAGGTTTTTAGCATTGACACTTAATTTTAAATTTGACTGAAATGATAATATTTAAATGAAAGACAATTTATTTTATAATATAAATAATTAAAATAATTACAGTTAGGTGTGACAAGCTGGTATATAAATAGATTATAATAAATTCGACGTCAATCATAACTGTAACATGTTATTTGTACTTTTGTTACAAAGTGGACACTAAAAATAACCTTTTTTAACTTCTGTCTAATGCTATAACAAATGGAGTATAGGTTAAAAAATTATATGGTTCGAATTCAGAACCTATTCCTTCTTGATGTTAATTAAAAATAACAGTTTGCCCCGATGCTTGTATTTGAAATTGAAAAACACTTCCAAATGTATAAACTAGCGTTACTTCATAGTTACAATAAATACGAATTAAGGCTCGCCGCCGAACGCGATACGTCATACATTTGCATGGATTTACTGCAATCGGAAAGAATTCGATCGATATTTCGAAACGGAATTCCGTACGGAAAATTCCGTATGTATGTGGCGGGCGTAACTACATAATATTTCCGATGATAAATCCTACCGATGTCTATCACTTGTGAGTCAGTATTAAATGTTATTAGAGGTGAATTTAGCTTGAAGCGTGATGATAGCATTGTTCTAAGAGTCGCTGTACATTTATCCCAAGGACTTCTCACATACACAACAAAAGCAACAATATGACAACAAAATATACATAATTAACAATTTGGGCTCCCTTTCGGGTAGATATACCCTTCCGTTACACCGTGTAGATGAGCCATGTCAAACTTAAAGAAGGGTACTATTATGGGACAAGTATATTTATTAAATTACCAAATAAAAAGGACATTACAAAAAAGTGCAAATATGAACTTCTTTTACCAGATAATCGACATTAAGTTGTTTATTTTTGACGTCAATTTATCGGCGGAAATAACTTACGGCCCGGCCACGACTTCGGTTTTTAGCGGCAAGCGACAGCGCGGGGGTACTAAAATGTTGCATCACGCCACGAGCTGCCGCTCTCGGCGGCAACGCGCGCAATGCAACATTTTAGTACCTCCGCGCTAAGCTGTCGCTGATAGCGACAAAGGCCGGGCATTAAACTGCCGCGTATCTGGCTGTTTTCAAAATTGATTCGGGCCGCAGGAATAGCCCAGTGGGCCACAATTTGGGGTTTGACATGGCTGCTATAGATGCTATGGGGTGTGTGTGTGTGTTACCTCCCGATGCCTCCGTATAGTGCGGTCCTCGTAGCGCGTGCCGCCGGTGGAGGCCATGGGGCGGCTGAGCGTGCTGTTGGCGTTGCTGGGCGAGTGCGGCGCGCCCGCCCCCGCGCCCGCCCCCGCGCCCGTGCCCGCCGCCGGCGTGCCCTGACCTGTGCCCCGCCACCCGCACACGTAAGCCGACGCTCTGTCAGTGCTACGTGAATCTTACGCAAGTGTCCTACCTCATCCGTCATCATACTACATCATCTTCTTATCGTATGGTTAGTGGCCAACCTATTGTCAGAGTTGTTCAAGCCGCCCGAAGCCCTCTGACAAGGCTTAACGACTGCTGCCTAGAAGACAACAACCGGGACCGACTTTTTACGTGCCCTCCGAAGCACGACGACATAGTCAACAGATACACCTATATTCACTAAGGGGTAGGGCGCCACGCTGGTAAGCGAGAAGTTTCGAGTTCAATCTACATTTTGGCCCTTAACTATTGACGTTTGTGAACCCTAGTACAAGCATTTAACAAAGTTGGATGGACAAAGTTGGTCGGACGAAACAATTGGTTACTTAGGTTCGATAGAAGATAATACAACCCTGAGTGACCACTTCCATGCTTATTTTGCCATACTTAGCATTTATTGCTGTACATAGAAACTAGTGACAAAGCTTACCATTATTCAGACTGGCTACTCGCTATGGCATGTAACGCATTATTACCAAGCACGTTCAATATAACTATCAAATCTGTATCTTGTAATCAGAGTTCCCAATTATACAAACTCTTTACCCATTTCTCTTCATAGGAACTGTAGTACGTACTGAGTCTGACCGCTACTGCTGTGCCGCGCCGAGACGGGGGCGCGAATCCACTCCCCACCTCCCCGCGCCTTCCCCGCGCATACCTAGTTGCTCACTCCCCACCTCCCCGCGCCTTCCCCGCGCATACCTAGTTACCCACTCCCCACCTCCCCGCGCATACCTAAGGCGCGGCACAGCGGTATCGGTCAGACTATAGTTAATGGATTCACCTATTCCACTTTCACGCCTTCTATATACTATGTATTCTTCAACACCTTCCTCTCTTTCTATCATCAATACTCTTACCTTACTCAAAATAATTTTCTTTCCTTTTTTCAAGATTTCAAGAGTACGGACAGCATAGAAACATCGACCTAAGCGCGATGACAATACGGATGACATTGTTATAGTGCGAGAATTAGTTCGTTAAAAGTGCTTGTTATGTTATGTCGGTTAGCGCAAGATTCACATAGCGGTTACGGTGAGTGTGACGTCATGATACACAGTACACAGTGCAGATACCGACACGAGTTGATTAGTGGCCGAAAGAACCTTCGGCCATACATTCGGCTTCGGCGTCGGCCAAATGTAACACCTGCGTCCATATGTTCGGTTTTGAAATCGGTCAAAAGTAACACCTGCAGGTCGATTGCGTAACTTTTTCGACAATGTTTCAATTGGTTTCGTTGATCCCGTGTTGCTTTATCAATTGAAATTGATTGAAATCGGGACGGTTCTGGACTTCACTCTTCCCGATTTCAATCAATTTTAAGCGACAAAGCAACGTGAGATGAACGAAACCAATTGAAACATTGCCGTTAAAGTTACGCAATCGACCTGCTGAGGCCATATATTCGGCTTTAGTGTCGGGCAAAAATAACACCTTCGGCCATATATTAAGCCTAGGTGTCGGCCTAAATCCCACACCTACGGCCATATATTCGGCGACGGCGGCATAATTAAGTTACGGAGAACATTATTTGGAGTACGTGAATATACATGTTATGACTCGTATCGGTATCTATACACACATCGCTGTACACAACATATACATACATTATACACAATTTACAATGCAGAATAACGATTATATTTACAGTTAGATATTTTGTAAACGTGTATTTTTGTGATGGCAATGATTATAAGATTCGGCAATGGCCAAGAATATATTTATTAATACCGTCCAAGTGTAATCAAAATCTATCTATAACTATCTATCATTCACAATATTAAGCGCTTGTTTCAGAATCGTCGAAATAAATATGGTATCTTTACAGATAAGTATTCCATGGAAAAACTACATACGATCGCATGGTCGAAAATAGAGACTTCTAGAACTGCTAAGTGGCAATATCAGCCTACGCCAACGTGGCAACACGCTTTTTACCATTTTACCATCATTGGCATCACATTTCTTTTTTATTAAATCCCTATTTGAAGAAACTTAGAAATGAGGTAAGGTAATGTAGTAAGTGTTGTAGTGTATGTCGTGTAGTACGTGTCGTGTGGTACGTACCGCTGGTGTTGTTGGCTGGGCGCGGCTGCGCGGCGCGCGCGGGCGTCAGGAAGTCAGCTTCACGCCAGCCGTGCTTGCGGTACACCTCGCGCAGCTCCGCGTGCGACCACATCGTCATCAGCACTTGCCCTGCGAACAGTACCTCACACTACTACCTCGCAAACTCACCGACAACACACTTCAACACACCTTTCACTACTCCGAAAATACTTTTACATTATTATGCAATAGTATTATAGTAAAGACGGGTGGTATGAGAGAGCCCAAGACCGCGATGGATGGAAGAAGATGGGAGAGAATGTTGCCCAGCAGTGGGACACACACTTACAGCGGTAGGAGTGTGTCGCGGGCCTAGTCCCAGACGATATTTGTAAGAGTATCGGCTAAAGAATTAAATTTTGAGGAATTTACCGACTTTCGAACACTTCACATTTTTTTTTCATCCGAATATCTCTGAGTCCTATGTAAAAGGATCACTAGCTATTTATCGCATATTGAAATAAAAATGTTTTTATTCAGGTTTGGTTCGCAAATTGTTGGTGCCTGAGCTCCAACATTAGGTTGCCCTGTGTCGTGGGAGTCACGCTCTTTCGACATAGCTTATAGAATAAAACCAAGAAACATGTAACAGTAGGTGCTACTGGTAATGCAGTCTACATTTTTTTCGTCGCCTGTCGCCATTCAAGAACCTTTCCGCCCCATCAGTCCCATCTAATTCTGAATTACACATCAATAAGCTGATGGTACAGTAGTGATGTGCACCGACCTGCAAACTTGAGCACTCGGGGCGTGTGTCGGTGGCGCTGCTTGGTGAGGTTGAGCAGGCGCTCCACGCCGCCCGCCTCCAGCAGCGACCGCGAGAACTCGCCGCTCTTCTTTATCACCTCGTTCAGCGTCGCCAGCACCGCGGCTATCGTGTCGTCCGACGTGCCCTGTGTCAAGTATGAGTATACTCGTAATGTTCTATGTACCAGGGTAGACTTCTTTCTACCCTGTTACATAGACCAAACCACAAAAAATGGGTAATTGCTAGGAAAAATCAAGACAAGTCAAATTGGTCCTTACATTGAATTTAGTCTGACAGTTCCGGGACACTGGTCTTTTTACTCCTTGCCCGCCGGCACGCCTCATCATCATCATCATGTCAGCCAAAAGACGTCCACTATTAAACATAGGCCTCTCCCAAGGTTTTCCACAACGACCGGTCCTGTGCTACTTGCATCCAGCGGTTTCCCGCGAACATCAATAGCTCGACGATCCACCTTCCACGCCTTTATGATGGATACTCTCCTCGTATTGAGAGACCGGAACCGAGCTGTGGAATGCTATAGGCGGCGGGCCGTGATAGTGGGTCCCACTAGGCAGCTTCAGGGAGGGAGGCAGTTTCCCCCCCTCCCCGTACTTTCTTGCCACTCCTCTTTGCTCCTTGCCCCCCCGGTACGACTATGTGATGGATCAGTCGACTGTGGAATGCTATATATAGGTGGTGGTGAGTCCATACCTGGTCGTGCTGATGGTTCCCGCTGGGCAGCTTCTGCACGAGGTCGCGCATGGCGTACTTGCCGATGAGCTCCTTGTTGCGCTGGTCGATGGCCAGGTTGCGCAGCGCCGTGGCCACCGCGCACACCACGCGGTCCACCTCCATGCGCAGCAGCTCCACCAGGATCGGCAGACCTGGGGGGGGGGGGGGGGGGGGGCATTCAAAAACAGTGCCACAACTCTCCAATTTATAGAGATAGAAATTGTATCAGTTGTATAGCGACTGTAGCTGGCTAGCAATCAGAAGGTCCCAGGTTCGATCCCCGGTGGGGCATGCACCAATAGATGAATTTTCATCTATGTGCATAATTTACAGTTCGCTTACGGCGAGCGAAAACATCGTGAGGAAACCTACCTATCCCTCGGGATTAGGTAATAGTCAGTTCATGTATACACAGCGACAAGGTTCACCGCCTGTCACGTTGGGTTCTGACTATCTGGTGAAACGTGGGCTTCGCGTGGACTTAATACCTGCACAATGTGGTGGTGTATGGCCACTCAAGCCTCCGACTACCCCTGATTGGGGATAAAAGTCGTGATGTTATTTTTTATTTTTAGAAATTGTATTTAATTCCCACTTTTTTGTAATGACGCGTACTATACTTTAAAGTGATCTCGACTGAGAATATTTTTACTAGACCGGAGCCACCAGAAACAGATGCGTAGTCCGTTGATTACCTTTCTCTTTCCTGACAGCGGCCCGTATGTCGATGGAGGGCTGCCAGTAGCAGGCGGCGAGGTTCTGCAGCGCGCCGGCCGCCGCCTCCAGCGTCTCGGGGTTGGAGCACGTCTGCAGCAGCGCCATGTACAGCGGCACCACCTACAACAGACGTTAAGGTCCTCAAATTGGCCAGTTTTGTGCCAATGTTAAGCCGCAATCATGGAACAAACATGTTGACGACTAAATCGTGCAACATGCTAATAACTACGGACGAATACTCAAGGGCTACTCAAATGTTTAAGTCTCAATTTAGCAGTTTTATAGGTCGTTATCCGAATTTTTTGTACGGAGCGTCAAAGTTAAGCAGCTCTCAAATTTGAGTTGCGTACAATAAGGTTCATGAGTAGACTGAATGCCGAAAACAAACAGTTAACTTTAGCGGAAATGTAAGGGGCGGATTGGACGGTATGTTATATCAAGGTAGGAGTTCGATCACGACGGCACGACGGCAGTTTCATACAAATTGTCGCGATGACATACATGTGCCGCGACGGCACGACGGCATTCAATTTCTATGAGATCGACTGACGTCCGTCATCTGCCGTCGTGATCGAACTCCTACCTTTAGTCTTCCTTTATCAACCGCATTATGCACATGCTACCTGAAGTCTTTAAAACCTACTTCAATGCCAAAACCATCATCATACAATATCCGTGAATTTACAAATATCAGAAAGAAACTACAAAACAGATTACAAACAGATTCATCATAGGTCTCATATCTTACCTCCGGCGACCAAAGCATCTCCGTGCCCTTCGGCACCGAGTACCCGAGCTGCGTGTTGGGCGTGTCCAGCGGCTGCGGCTCCGGCTCGCTCTTGCCGAGCGGGCTGGTGGAGTTCGACGACGATGAACCCTCCTTCTTCTTTTTACTGCCGCCGAAGCAGCCGAGGTTCTCGCCTGAAACGCGATCGGAGTTTAGTCACGGCGGCAAGTATTTTCAAGCGACATAATTTGATATGACGGAACATTTTATCCCGATTTTTTTCCCCTTTCCAGTGGGGTGACATTGACACTTGATATTCCTTACACTCTTTCCGGTCTCAAAGCAAGTCCTTTTTATCTTTGTGTAATGTCTCACCTTATCTAGACCAAGTATCTTCTCAACCTTAGTTGTTGGCAAAATCATTTGGCGATTTTTTCCATCCATCCATCCACTTTTTTCGTCCATTGTCCCTAACCATTTGTCTAAGAGTGCGGACAATTCTTGAATTACGATACTATTAACCTCAGCGGCCGCCAAGAGTTCTATATAATCACCACGCTGGAGCTTAGAAGAAGAGTCCATCATTACTACTCCTTCGCTAAGATAAAATCGTTGGACAATTTAGCTTTCCCTAGGACTCAAGGCCAAACCACGTGGTCATAATGTTATGACGGCACTAGAAATACCCTTACCTTTCGACGCACTCGCTTGTATCCTAGCTTGACCTGATGACTGTGTTGGTGGCGCTCTCGTATCGTATAAAGGATCTTCGATTTCTTGACACCTGTTAAAAATTTAAAAAACTATGTATAGTAGGCGACAGGTCGAGATGACAATCGGGGTATGAGCTGAGGCAAGGGGGTGGTGACACCCCGCATACCTGCGCATCGCCCGTGCGATCCTAGCCGCCGCGCTGCACGAGTCCGCATTATCGCTATCGATAGTTATCGATTTTGATCTCGCTCTCATTTTTCTTTGTTGTAGTGTATTAAAATCACTTTGGTCGCTTCCTCGTCACGTGTTAAAGCAGAAAAACTGTGACATTGAATGGAAAATATTAACCGTCTTATTCATACAAATTTGGACCCAGTTACATCTCCTTTACACAGCGTTTGTAGGACGAAGGCGTAAAATCGTTATTCATAGAGCCTAAAATGCATTTTATCTTATCTGTGGCTTGGTTGCAAGTAGCCCAGATTTACAATAGCCTGGGGGCATCTTTAATCCTTGTGTAAGCTGCCGTAGACAAAGAAGTTCGTGAATAAGGTACTATTTAGTACTTTTTGTTCGTGGTTGTTTTTAAATGCAATATTCTCTGTCTACGGCTGATTTGTATGAATAAGACGGTAAAAATATTAACCTAGCTTTAGTGTGATACGTTCTACGTTCAACTACGTTCAGAGGATAGCTGTTTGAGTTTATGGAGGGTGAAGGCGGGTGTACATGTAGTTGTGTGATGGTACCTGTATGAGAGGTTCCTGAGCACGCAGACGCAGTTCTCGACGATCTTGGTACCGATCGCGCTGGCCTGCAACGCGGCCCGTACGGCGTGCAGCAGTGCTTCCGCTAACCCGTTCAACGCGCGCAGCCGCCGCCGCGCGTACTCGCCCGCTGACGACGCGTTGCGTAGTACGCCGGACGCGTTGCGGAACACTAACCCACCACACACATTTATACAGGCTGAATTTATAAAGTGTGCTTGGATGGCCAAATCCGAAACTATGAGGATTAGCGCAAAGTACTCAAAGGAGTCTTGGGGCCGATTTTGATGAAAACTAAAACTGCATCATTGGATTTTTGAAATATCAATAATCCAGGTATCGAACCATTTGATTTTGAAAAAAAATACACTGTATTAATATTATTACACCGTTTGATAGTGTCGCTGATAAGGAACGAATTTTGGGAAGTAAGACATACGGCAAACTTAAAGATTGAGCAAATTTTTCGCTATTTCCTCATAGTTTCGGATTTGGCCATGAAAGCACACTTGAAAAATTCACCCTGTATATAATAATAATAATAATAATATCCTGGGACATTTTTGTACACACGGTTACCTGATCCCAAACTAAGCAGAGCTTGTACTATGGAAACCAGATAACTGATATTACTACATATACTACTTTTTTATTTGTAAATATATACTTAATATACATATACACCCAGACTCCGGACATACAGACATGTTCATGCACACAAATGTATGTCCCGGGTAGGAATCGAACCTACGACCTGCAGCGTGAAAGGCGCCTCCGCGCCAACCACGCTAACGGGCCCGCCCTATACATAATGATTATACTTTACTCACCGTTAGACCAGTAGGTGTCACCAGGGTTGGTGGGATGCCACCCGGAGTGGGGTATGATGACCTTGTTCACGATCACTTGCGCCGCGTCGTCTATTATGGACTGCTTGAGGTCCTCGCACGACGACATGTTCCATATTACGCCGGTAACTAGCTCCTTCACCTGATGATGTAAGAATGTAATCGTCAAACGTTGACGGGGTATGGCCAGATCATATGTTCATAGCCAGCTTGATGTAACAATGTAATCGTCAAACGTTGACGGGGTATGGCCAGATCATATGTTCATAGCCAGCTTGATGTAACAATGTAATCGTCAAACGCTGACGGGGTATGGCCAGATCATATGTTCATAGCCAGTTGCAATCACTGATCGGTCAAACATCGGAGGTTAAGACTGTACAGGCACCTAACAAGGCATGTTTGGAGGCTATCTCTTCTTAGACCAGTGGAGTAAAAATTTTGAAAAAAAAATTACCGTATTTATTAAACCTTCATCTTTAAAAATTAAGCAGGAAAAGAGTGCTATATGCTCTTTACTATGTGAAAAAAATACCAAAGTGTAGCAGTTTACAAATTTAAATTTGTATTTTCTTCCAAACGGCTCGGAATTTCAAAAAAGTTTTTCACCAAAAGATGGATAAAGATAATACAAAAAAAAAAAGTACGATTTTGGTGATGCAATAGTTTGATATTTTCGCAACAGAAGTGGGCGGGGTTAGTGCCCTCTCGACCAATCCAGACGGCCAAAACGCTCGGCCGGGAAGCGGGGCCTTAAGCAACGTCTGTCACGTCAGTCAGAGTTGGCTGACCATTTAGTTGCATTTGAACTCAGCGTTTTTCTTTACTATGTTTTTTTTTTGCTTACCGTAATAAAGTTTTTCTTTCTTTTCTTTCTTTTTCTTCGTGCTTCGGAGGGCACGAAAAACGTCGGTCCCGGTTGTTGTCTTTTAAGCCTTGTCAGAGGCCTTCGGGCAGCTTGAACAACTCTGACACCAGGTTGGCCACTAACCATGTAACGTCACGACTTTTATCCCCGTTCGGGAGTAGTCAGAGGCTTGAGTGGCCATACACCACCACATTGTGGAGGTATTAACCAACCCACAGCCCACGTTTCACTAGATAGTCAGAACCCAACGTGACAGGTAGCGCCACTAACCATACGATAAGAAGTACCGACCACTGACCAATAACACATAGACGAGTGCAGTACTGACCTCCATGTCGGTGGCCCTGCACAGCAGCGCCATGAGCGCGGGGATGCCGGCGGCGTCGCGGATGGCGCGCTTGTTCTCGTCGTTCTGTCGGCCATACGACAAGTTGCGTAGCGCGCCGCACGCGTTCCGACACACTTCCGGATTCTCGTGAGACACTAGGCGCACGAGTGGCGGGATTCCGCCTGAGGACAAACCAATCATAGTGTCTTTACACGGCAAACAACACAAATTTCATTTAAAATAAACTTTTTGAAGCGCGAAAAGAAGCACGCGTGTAGGGCTAACCGCCCGGCCACGACCTTGTCGCTATCAGCGAGAGCTCAGCGCGGGGGTACTAAAATGTTGCATCGCGCGCGTTGCCGCCAGAGTTGGGCCAAAAATAATTGCAATTAATTAATTACTAATTGTATGTGGTGTCACTGTGTCACAATTAACAATTAATTTTGATTTGTTTGTCAATCGCGAACAAATCACAATTAATTGTGACATCACCTGCAATTTGCAATTAATTCATCGCAATTAAATTTTGCCCAACTCTGGTTGCCGTCTAGAGCGGCAGCTCGTGGCGCCATGCAATATTTTAGTACCCCCACACGCTTCTGTCACTGATAGCGACAAGGTCGTAGCCGGGCCGTTAGGGCGTATGCCGGAAGCGCTCTTAGGGTACCTAAACTCCTGGTCTTCTGCTTGTTAGGGTCGTCCATGTAGGTGAGGTGTTGCAAGTAGGCGGCGGCGTTGGCCTTGACGACGTCGGAGGGCGAGTTCAGGAAGCCGATCACCTCCGGCAGGTTGGGGTCGCGCCACTGCAGCCCGCCGCCCTCCTCGCGCCCGCCCACGCCCACGCCCACGCCCACCCCGCCGTGCACTGGGGACAATCACACAATATCTAAATCTATACTTCTATACTAATCTACACTAATATTATAAATGCGAAAGTAACTCTGTCTGCCTGTAAGGTACGTTTTCACGATTACACAGCTGAACCAATTTTGATGAATTCTGACTGACACAGACAGACAGAACCTTTGATAAGGACATAAGCTACTTTTTGTTGTGAAATTAAAACTTGAAGGGGGTTAAATAGAGGATAAAAGTTTGTATGGGAGAACAATCATTTCGCAAATTTTTTATTTATTTATTTTATTAGTATGGAGATAGATGAAAACTTAGAGAAAAAAAAATACTCGAACTACAAATTCTATGCAGAAGAAGTGGCGGGCATCAGCTAGTTGGAAATACATAATCTAGTTTGATCTAAAATACGTCGTTCCTACGGACGGTTCCTAGGAACGGTAGAGAATTGATCAACTAGACTTACCTAACGCCATATTTGCCATTTGCTTCTGTAACTCTTCGTCGTCTCCGTACATGGACTGCCCACCGGCACTGCCTAAGCTGAGGCCGTTCTGTGAATCCTGCAAGAAAGTCATCATATAAAATCGTTCATTAATATGTTAAAACGCTTTTTAGATTCCTCTCCCTCGGACCGATTTAAGTCGGCAACGTGAGACTGATGCCTTTGCCTTTGGTATTGCAAGCATCTATCGGCTATAGTAACGGCTTAACATCAGGCGGGTCGTACGCTTGTTTGCCACCTTAGTCACATTAAAAAACCAAGTGCGTGTCGGACTCGCACATAAAGGTTTCGGAACCATCGTATTTATTTTATTTTATTTTTCGTATTTGTTGTAAAATTTCAATTCTCTACCTATTACGGTTCGTGCGATACAGTCCGCTGACAAACGGACGGACGGACAGCGGAGGCTTAGGGTTCCGTTGGCAGTTGGCACCCTTTGGGTACGGAACCCTACAAAATAATATCAATAGAGTACCTTGAACTGCGCGGGCTGGTGTTTGTGCGGCTCGTACGCGGCGGGGTAGTGTCGGTACGCGTACGTGTCGGCCGCGTACTCGCCGCGCGGCGACGTCACGCAGTAGTGCCGCCCCAGCTGACCCAGCTGACCCAGCTGCTCCAGCGACGCCGAGTCGTACCTGCGTCACAATCATCATCATCATCATCATGAGCATCATCACGATCTTGACCGCTAAATGACGTCCACAGTTGGACATATGCCTCCCATAAGGTTTTTCACAACGACCGGTCCTGCCCAAGCGTTTCTACTAATCGCTACGCTTAAATGTAAAGCAATTACATTACAAGTCGATAAGTAGATGACGTGACTTATGTAATTTCCATACATGAAGCGTAGTAATTTGAGAAACGCTGGTAGGTGACAGCCTCTTGTCTGTGACTGAGAGGGGCTGTGCTGCTTGCATCCAGCGGTTTTCCGCGACCTTCACTAGGTCGTCAAGCCACAATATTACGTTTCAATAAGAATAGTGTTAATAAGAACCGATCTTTGGCCATTTAAATTAACAAAAATCCTATGGATAATGATAGACTCATAAGTTTTTTTTTTGCCTACATATTTTTGTTCTTGGGAAACGAATATATTCAGAGGACCTACTCTTTTACAAACGAAAACGAAATTTCGGACGAAATTCCCATATTTCCTACTACGTTTCTCATTGATTCCGATATTTCTTACGAACGAAAATTGTTTGACGTTTAGATTCAACGACAACGAAGAAGTCAAACAATTTTCGTTCATAAAAAATGTCGGAATCAATGAGAAACGTAGTAGGAAATACGCGAATTTCGTTTTCGTTTGTAAGAGAGTAGGCCCTCAGTCATTATTGTACTGAATTGTCTCGATTTCTTCTTACCTCTGTTGTAAATGTAGATTGTGTTGTGGCAGAGCGCCTGGTGACGCGCTCCTGGG
The DNA here is from genome assembly GCA_947859195.1 of Drymonia ruficornis. NCBI lineage: Eukaryota > Metazoa > Arthropoda > Insecta > Lepidoptera > Notodontidae > Drymonia > Drymonia ruficornis. Next base: position 4,929,389 of record OX401929.1, on the reverse strand, counting down.
CGACGCACTGCCGCCGCCTTCCACGTACTCCTGCCACAAAGGAATATCGACTTCATTCTCAACGACATAGTAATCAACACAACTGCTACCTCAGTCTATTGCTTCAGTCCACACAAATATCGCCTCTTCTCCAATGAAAACAGAGTTAAACTCACATTTCCTATTACTATTGTTTTTATATTGCAGTAGGTACGGTCAGCAACGAAAGTCGCTGAACATTCTCAGTTTTTCAAATAGCTTGCAAGCTGCACACTTTTGTTTTGCATCAAATCCATAATTTTGCTTTATCGAAACAAAATGTAGACATGTCGCTAATGTTTGGTTATATAAAGGTTTACCAACGTTTGTAGAATAAAGAGTATAACCGACTTGAAAAATTCAGAATGTTCAGCGACTTTCGTTGTTGACTGTACTTTTGTGACAGACATAGTAATCAAAACCAACATAAATCCACACAAATACTGACTCTATTTCAATGTCCAAATGGTCCAACTCATGTGTCTAGTGTACTAATCTGACATAATAATCTAACCGCCAAATTTATAGAGATTTTAGCCAGTTTCCAATGGTGTTACAAAGCACTTCTGGGAGTAACAGTGATTTGTAATGCCAGTGTATGTCTATCATAAGGGGCCGTCCATAAATTACGTCACACGTAAAGGGGGGAGGGGGTCGATAAAATGTGACATTGTGTGAAAGGGGGTGGGAGGGGTCCTACGTTTTGTGACGTCACATTTAAAAATCTAATTTAGCTAAGTATTAAAAACGAAATTAGAATTTTTAACGAAAAATTTTGAAAATTTCTGAAAATTGTAAAAAATAGTGACGTCGCACAGGGAGGGGGGCAGTCTCGCAGATGTGACCAGCTGTGACAAGGGGGGGAGGAGTCTAAAATCATGAAATTCGTGTGACGTAATTAATGGCCCCTAACTTTCTATAAATGTGGGGGTAAAACTGAACCTAATTCTACAGAAATATCGCCTCTATACCTATGTACAAATGGTTGACTAACCTGTCCAGTGTACTGCGGCACCTGCGACGTGTCGACCATGTAGGCGGGCTGTTGCTGGTAGGTGGCGGTGCCGTAGTGACCCGCGTCGCCCGCGCCGCCGTAACTGCCGCTGCCCGTTACTGATACCGAGTCCATGACCTGCTGATGTACGGAACAATATAGTGATAAGTGATAACAATAGAGATTCTTAACAGCATTTTATGGGACTAGGCCCGCCACACATTCCCACCACTGTTACTCCTGTAAGCCAAGTTCGACAATGGTGTCCAACGATGACGCCAACAGCAACAACATATCTAATAACAGCAACAGCATATCTAATATAATATATATATAATATAATTTAGCCCTTTTAACGTCCCACTGCTGGGCACGGGCCTCCCCTCAATGCGAGGGGGATTGAGGCCTTAATCCACCACGCTGGCCCAGTGCGGGTTGGTGGATTTCACATGTCTAAAGACATGCAGGTTTTCTCACGATGTTTTCCTTCACCGTAAATAATAATAATATAACGTCACGACTTTTTATCCCCATTCGGGGGTAGTCAGAGGCTTGAGTGGCCATACACCACTAAATTGTGGAGGTATTAAGTCAACTCAAAGCCCACGTTTCACCAGATAGTCAGTACCCAACGTGACAGGTGGTGAACCTTGTCGCCGTATATACAGGAACTGACTATTACCTAGTCCCGAGGGATAGGTAGGTTTCCTCACGATGTTTTCCCTCACCGTAAGCCAACTGTAAATGATTCACATAGATGAAAATTCATCCATTGGTGCATGCCCCACCGGGGATCGAACCTGGGACCTTCTGATTGCTAGCCCAACGTGTTCGCCCCTAGGCTACAGTCGCTGTAAGTGATAGCAATAGGGTTTTTATATGGGACTGAGGTACTACTCCACCGAGCCAACTAGGCGCTCGGATGGAAAGCGGCTTCCCCCCCGCCACACCTCCCGCACACCGTCACCGCCTTTTTGTGCGGGTGACGTCACATTTGACAGGCGCCTAATTGGCTTGGTGGAGTAGCAGCAAACAAGCGTACGGCCTGCCTGATATCAAGCAGTTACCGCAGCCTATAGATGCTTGCAATACCAAAGGCATTGCTCGCACGTTGCCGACCTGAAGGTGAGTGGAACAGAAGAAGGGGGGAAGGGATTTGGCATCCGGTTTTCTCACTTATCGTACGAAACGCAGCTTTAATTATCTACTTTACGCCAATATTCTGTGAGAGGGTGGTACTACCCCGGTCAATCCAGCCGGTATATGAGCTGCAGTCAATTAGCTGAAGCTCCTACAGCTACAGTTCCTCTTTGCAAACCAATATCTAGGTTAGAAGAACCATATGACCCGTGATATAGCCCTTTTTCTTGTTCTCTCAGCCTGTATCATGGACCAATTACTAAGGGGACTGGCCCTAAGCAACTCGGCCGAGTGGTCGGCCTAGTACTAACATCGACATAAAATGAAGCGAGTAGTTCAACTATTTACCGGTAGATAGAACAATGAAAATGAAAAAAACAATGTCCACGTTTTTTTCATACATATGTATATTTAATAAGGGCGCCTCTTTCTTTAGTCTTTACTCTGTGGCCTGTATCCACCCACTGCAGGGTGTAGGCCTCTTCTCTTTCACGCCATTCGTAGTCTTGTCCAGCAAGTGCCGGCCACCATTCTTATGTCATCGGTCTATCTGGCTGATGGTCTGCGTCTCTCCCTACGTCCCCTTCTAGGCCACTACTCTGTTAAGCTCTGGTTTCCTCAAATAGCGGTGCAATATTACGGACGCAAAAAAACGGACGTCTTTACGGTGACGACATTTGGAAAGTTCGGCGGAATATTACGGCCGTCCTGGAGATGGCGGCACTTTTTAACGTTACGGTGTCCAACACCGCTCTCTAGAAAACGGCGCCATTTAGTTTACATAGCCAACGTTCGAGTGACGTCATTCACCGCTATATGACGGTGCCGCTATCGGAGGAAACCAGAGCTTTACCGATGATATAGCTCACCTGTCCCATATACTGCGGCACTTGCGTGGTCTCAACCATGTACGCGGTCTGCGGCTGGTAGGTGGCGGTGCCGTAGTGGCCGTACGTGCCGTAGTGGCCGCCGCCACCGCCGCCCGCGTAACTGCCACCACCGCTCACTGACACCGAATCCATCACCTGGAAAATAAATATTACTTTTAAGGATTAACAGAATATCGCTACAATTTTATTAAAGTCGTATTTGACGACTGCACTAAGACTGTCTTTGTGTCTTTAATGAGATGATGACACATGGAATAGTAAATTACTGCCACGGTCTGTAATGAGTGAGTTGCTGGCTACGGTGTTGATGGCCGAGAGCGCGGTCAGCATTGCAGCCCTTGCTGGCCGCGCTATAAAAGCCTCGACCTTCGGTCTCGGCCTTTATTTTAGCTTGTCCATCAAGGGCTGCCATGCTGACCGCGCTGTGGAGGCCTCGAGCTGCGCTGCGCTGCCAGCAAGCGCGGCCAGCAAGGGCTGCAATGATGACCAAGCTTGGAAGGCCGAGAGCGTAGCTAAGCTTAGCTTGAGGCCATCATAGCGTGGCCAGCAGTACAGTCATTGCGGACCAAGGCTTGTAGAGTGCTTTACTAAAAAATGACTTTACATGACATGACATGATCATGATGTCATCTCATTTTAATTTAAAAACATTATCCCCCTTATTCATAGAAATTTATAATCGACCTGCAGTGGAATTACAAATCACATTTGTTCCTAAAAATGCTTTTCAAAATCATTGCAAACTGGCCAAAATCTCTATGAATAAGGGGGTATGTTTGTGCCGGGGCGCCGCGCACCGTTAATCTGACTAGTATCTAGGGGATAAATCGTAAGGCAATATTGGTAGTTTGCCATACTCACGTGGGGGTACTTCTGTGAGGGTGCCATGGTGAGGTGACCCATGTGGTTATAGTGCGCTGCCGGCGATGACACATACTGTCCGTAGTCTGGGTCCACACCACTACCAACTGGATACTCACCAGCCTAATATAATCATAATAATAATAATTAGTTCTTTTGACGTCCCACTCCGGGGCACGGGCCTCCCCTCTATGCGAGGGGATTTAGGCCATAAGGAGCGGTCATAAATTACGTGAGGCGATTTTGCAGATTTTTCGACCCCCCTCCCCCCTTGGTGAGATATCGCGAGATTTTGCTCGACCCCCCTCCCTCCCCCTCTATTCTCACGTGAGATTTTTCAAAAGCCATATTCTAGGGGAGAAACGTGTTTTACTTAATTTAACCCGGTTTTCTGGCAAGTTTACACACACAAAAAAATTACGTGATATTTGCTGAGACGCCCCCTCTCCCGCACGTGAGATTGGGTGAGATTTGGCTCGACCCCCTCCCCCCCTAAATGTCTCACGTAATTTATGGACGCCCCTTAATCTACCAATCTGACCCTGTACAGGTAAGAAGATAATATATAGACTAGTGGTTTCGCAATGGACAATTGTTACGAGACTCGAGGCCCAGAGCAGCGCTCTGACAGAAGGGTAATGAAGTGACAGACATCGTTAGCCCATTCCAATCAAGGGCATCTGGACAGCGTGTGCAAAAAATCTAATACCCTTATTAAAAAAAAAATGACAAGGCTAGGAAGATGAGACAAGTATGGCATTCCGATTCTCGCGACCACGAAGCGCGACCGAGACCGCAACGAGTGCTTTGTGTGTATTAATATGGAGCGTTGACCGATGCAAGCGAATGCGCGACCAGCGACCATGCGACCAGTATGCGATGACATTCGTCCCACATCACTGGTCGGAAGTCAACAAGCCTGCCTAAACACTATCTTCATCACTTCTGTATTCTCCGAAGGATATAAATATATAAATATAAAGTCACGACTTTTATCCCCATTCGGGGGTAGTCAGCGGCTTGAGTGGCCATATACCACCACATTGTGGAGGTATTAACCAACTCAAAGCCCACGTTTCACCAGATAGTCAGAACCCAACGTGACAGGTGGTGAAACTTGTCGCCGTGTATACAGGAACTGACTATTACCTAATCCCGAGGGATAGGTAGGTTTCCTCACGATGTTTTCCCTCACCGTCAGCATACTCCGAAGGAATGTACTGCATTTCAGTAATGGTACTTTGAACCCAATGTAATGGAGAGGGGGGTGATTTTATTGCCATTACCAGGCCATACCAGGCTCAATCCTTCTCAATGCGCAAAGGATTCGGAAAACTTTTCTTCACGACTTTCACCTTAATCATACGGCAAGTGATAATCTTTGTTGGTAATAAGATTCGCACATTAATCCTGAATATGCCAGAGTTTAAACCTAGAATCTGGACATACGAAACAATTATGATATTAGAAGTGACAATGATAATGAGACCGAATATCGAATGTGATCGGACAGCGGGACAAACCTCGATGGTCGCTTGGTCGCATGCCGCAGTCGCTTAGTTTCCTACAAGTCAATGACGTTATTTGCCTAGGTATCATGTTACCGCAACAGCGCGTGCAACGTCGCATCCCTCACCTGCATAGCTAGATGGTGCTGGTGCGCAAGCGCGGCGGACAGCTCCGCGTCCTCGGTGGATGCGTCCGACCGCGACACTGGACTGTGTTGCGAACCGTACGCGCCCTCCACAGGACCGTTGCTGCAACAAGTTGCACGTCACATTAACATCAGAAGTGGGAGTTTACGTTTCGGCGGCTTAGGAGCACTTCTTGAAATAACCACTTTACATTTCAAGAGGCAGACATTTGAAGAAGTGGTCAATTTCAATTGTGGTCTGAAACAGCCGATACGATTCTGCATATTATGCTGCATCCACATCACCATAACATTACTCCGCAACCGTGTCTTCAACGCGTGTCAGCAGGCCCCCAAGTCGCTTAGCCATTGAATTACCAATGTAGCGTTTAGCTATTGTGACCCACCCTCTCATTGGTGGGTCAGAATCAATCGACTAATCAGAGTCGGTCACAATAAGCGACTCAGCGCCTTATAGGGACGGAAGTTGTCACGCCGTAACCGTATCATCAGTTATGGTGTAATGTTAAAGTAATGTGGACGCAGCAGCGTTACGTTGACGGTCCGATTGTCATTCTCATTTCCGACAGTTATTTCGAGCAGTCTGAAGCCTGAAAATATCTAACTAGTAATCCAATGAAGTAGGTAAATCAGCGTACGTGTAGTTGCTAGAAGCCGACCCCAATACTTCAGAAAATTCCAGATTATACTCTAATATTCAAATGAGACCTAATGACCTATTAAATTCTAAAATCAATATACGTCACGTCTTTTATAGTCAGAGGCTTCAGTGGCTATACACCACCACATTGTGGAGGTATTAAGCCAACTCAAAGCCCACGTTTCACCAGATAGTCAGAACCCAACGTGACAGGTGGTGAACCTTGTCGCCGTGTATACAGGAACTGACTATTACCTAATCCCGAGGGATAGTTAGGTTTCCTCACGATCTTTTCCCTCGCCGTAAGCGAACTGTAAATTATGCACATAGATGAAAATTCATCCATTGGTGGATGCCCCACCGGGGATCGAACCTGGGTACTTCTGATTGCTAGCCCAACCTGTTCGCCCCTAGGCTACAGCCGCTATAAAATCAATGATTACCACAAAGAGGATCAATTAATCCAATCAGCCGAAGCCACTGCTCAAGACATGAACAGCTATCTATTATAGCAACAACAATATCAAGTTATGTATTAATTATTTAAGGTCCGTCCGTACAATAGAGTATCCCTTTGCAGTCAAATTAGATGGAATATATCCGAGGGCGGGCTAGGGCGGGCAAGGGCGGCTTCTCAGGAAAACATCAAAAGGAAACGTAAGCACATACACGTGAGGGTAATAAAGGGCTATATGATGTTTATGATGGCTACGGTACCGGCTAGGCTCCGTTCCTATCGAATTTACGATTTTCATTGAATATTTTCGATCAAATAACTAATGTAATGTGCAAATCTATCAAATGCAAATTGTTAAAAGGTCTTCAGAATTATTTTGGTATAGGTTTCACATAGTATCTGTGGACGATTGTGTTACAATTTATGTTGAAAACAACATATTTTAAATTAATAAAAAAATAAAAAAATCCTGGCAATTTGAAGTTTAATGTGATATATTTTATATATTAAATGGGCCAACGGATTCATCAGCAATTTTGCGCAAAGCCAACGTCTTGACCCTTGCTAGGCCCTTAAGAGATAACTGAGGTTAGCAGCGGTATGCGGATATTTGCGTGTCATGATACAAAAGCCAAATGCCACTCAAACTCTCATCACGAAATCTTAGAACATCTTTATCAGTGTAACTTGAAACTCCCAAAATTTAAAGTTATGATGAACTTACACTGGCATTACAAATCACTTTTATTCCTAGAAATGCTTTGTAAAACCATTGTTAAATGGCTAAACATCTCTATAAATTTGGCAATTTAAGACGATACAAGAAAAAAATGAATTTTAGTTTCGGGGTGTGGCTAGCGTCGCGTGAGCTGCCGAAGGATATATCCCTCTCGCTTAGCTAGGACAGAACAGCTATGGAGTAGACTATAGTATAGTTATTTTTTGAAGGAACAATATTGTTTAATTCGTACAATTAAAATAATATGTCCCAGTGCACCTTTTAAAATAGATGAAATGGATGAAAATATTCAAATATATTTTTTTCGTTTTATGTGGGATTTTTATGTCGAGTGTATTTGAAAAAAATAATTTAATTTTTATGTTGTTTTTATTGCTGAAGACAAAGTAAGTCAAAAGAAGACAAATGATACCTACAATATGCTGATAGATACGTATAACAATATTTCGATCGTATAATAGCCTATAACCAGCGGACGATCCAGACGCGTCCAACGATATCTCATTAGTCAAATTATTATGATAAAAATAGTTTGGACGTTATACGGGAGCAGATGAACATACATACATATCGGTCAAAATCATAACCCTCCGCCCACCGTAGTCGGGTAAAAATGTACATACTCTGTGTCAGTGACTGACTGCCGGATATGAGTATCTTTTTCATGTTTCGTAGGCAAAGGAATACTTTGGTACTTAACTTCGATGCCGATCATGAAGTCATCAGCGGTGTCATAATATTTATTTTTACCATATTTAATTTATTTTTTAATTTAATTTTCAGTTTTTATTAATTTTATTGATTTAACCATGCATTTATTTATTGTTTATCTTTTTATCTTTATTTTTTTATCTATCAAAATCACCCTTAGACTGGTTACCGCCACAGGTGACAAGAGGGCTAGCTCTTTCCTTGCTCAAAAAATTCGCTTGACAACAGGAACAGCTTGAATACAGGGAGGACATGCAGCCAGTATCCCACGCGAACGGTATTTGTTTAATTACGGGTAGGTTTTTATTTTATTGTATTTTATTTTAATTTATGTTATATTATATTGTATTTTAATGATAAAACATGAAAAATAAAAAATATTTTTTTATTTTTTTTAATTTAATTTTACTTTTATTTATTGTTTTATATTTATTGTGAAATTATAATAATTTTAATAATCAATATTGGACTTTGTCTGAAACAAATACATTGAATTGAATAATTTAAATACAAAAATTATCACATTAACTCGTTAAATCACGGTTTACACCCGCTGGAACGAAAAAGATCCTAACATGGTAGGTAGGACCTGAGGGTTGGCCAGTTAATTACTTAAAATACACTATATTTATTTCAAGAAAACATTCATAAGATCTGAAGGCGTCGGACTCGCACATAAAGGGTTCCGTACCACCGTAGAATAAACACATCAAAAATATCAAGTTTGAGACTTGATATTTATTTTTAAATGTTATTATATTTTTAGTATTTGTTCTGCACCGGCAACAGAAATACACATTCAGTGAAAATTTCAACTCTCTACCTGTTACGGTTCGTGAGATACAGCCCGCGCTGACAGACGGACAGACAGACAGACGGACAGCGTAGGCCTAGTAATAGGGTCCCGTTAGCACCCTTTGGAACCCTAAAAAGTAGCCTATGTTCTCCGCCAAGACCCAGTCTATCTCCACACCAAAATTCATCAACATTGGTTCAGCGGTTTAGCCGTGAAAAGGTAACAGACAGAGTTACTTTCGTTTATAATATAATAGATTGAATAGGACGGACAAACATTTTCCTATCCATATCTGTAATGTTATTTTTTACGATAATTTATTGATGTATGATATATTTATTACTTGCCCATCCATACCTACAACAAACGCAATAAAGCGACTCCATTGTTTTGACAAGCAATGTATTCCCACTGTCGGCCCAAGACCATGCTGCAAGTATATAACAGTAAGCGAAATAGGGAGTTTTTACAGAAATGACACGAATAACTATGAAATGACAAGAGATGACACAAAATGACAAGAGATGACACAAAATGACAAGAGATGAAAAGAAATTACACAAGACAAGGAAAAGCAAACGAAAATCACGCTGCAGTGCAGGTCGTAGGTTCGATTCCTGCCCAGGACATGCATTTGTGTGCATGAACATGTCCGCATGTCCCGAGTCTAGGTGTAATTAAGTGTATATTTAGTTTGTATTTACAAACAAAAAGTAGTATATGTAGTAATATCAGTTATCTGGTTTCCATAGTACAAGCTCTGCTTAGTTTGGGATCAGGTAGTCATGTGTAAAAGAATTTCCAAGGATATTTATTTATTTATCATAGGCGTCGGCGGACTGTAAATACTGTACTGTACCTGTAATGTGGCACGACCGTAATATTTTTTCGTAATATTTTTTAAAAAATCCTTCACAGGTCCGACGTCGAACAAGTCCGAGCGGACACTGACAATACAAAGTTAGAGAGAGACATGGTTAGTTCAAGTACTTAAAATGTGAGATGGCGATATTGTGCGCGCGCTCGGAAATAAACAACGTAAGCGCCAAACCACATTTACTTGAATTAAAAAAAAACTACTTCATGAATTAAAATATGGTTGAAGGGTAGTTTAGATATCATTATTTGCTATGTTTTAGAAATAATTTCGTGATCTAAATCGTAAAAACATCGTGGTAGCAAGGAAAATTGTAAATAATTAGAGCTCATTTCATAATTTTTTTTTATCGAGAAAATTTCATCAAATCGTGATTTGGATTTAAAGATACTCAAGATAATATAGTCAAAAATCATACATCTAAATATAAGATTCCTAGTCCACATACTTACTTAAAGAAAAAGTAGAATAGAAAATCAACCAAATTTCGAACCCTCCTCTTAAATATTGGCAGTGTGACATTTTATTTCAGCCAATCTTCCATCATGTAAACCGCCATGTTTAAGACTCAAATGTATGAAATGTTATGTCACTCAGCTCTACCTTTAATGTTTACAAGCATTCTAATTGAAATTCACTTTATATTACTCCTAGATGCTCGCAAGGAAAGTGAAATACACGCAAGGAATAAAGATAAAGGTGGGTCTAGGTATGCTAACGAGCCGAGCACGAGCGGAGCACGAGCCGAACACAAATTCCTGTAGTGTGGACCGACTACGAGCCGCGAACGAGCGCGCTTTCGAGGCTCGTAGTCGGTCGCTACAGGAATTTGTGCTGGGCGGAGTGGAGCGGAGCGGCGGACTGTGATTGGCCAAGAGCGGCGTGGAGATTCCGAGCACTGTGATTAGCCAATTCACGGTCCGCTCCGCTCCACTCCGCCCGGCTCCGCGTCAGTGGAAACGCACCCTTAGGGTGGGATTAGCCAAAGCCGCTAGCAACGGCTAGTTATGATTAATTGGTAGTGGAGACTCCGGACTACGCAGAAGGATTACGAATGAAGGTACCTATGTATACATAATGAAGATAATACATATCTTATATATGTATTATCTTCACAACAAAGAAATCCTATATTGCTTCTAAAAACGTACTACTTTACTAAGCCAACTGGGCGCACGCGTATAATATCAAATGATAATAAGTCAAATATTCCGCGGTCCGTCCACAACGGGCCTGGGGCAATGCCTGGGCACTCCTGTGGCAGTAGCTCCCACTACGTGGTGGAAGGACCGCGGAATCATTGACTTATCATCATTTTATATTTATAGCCGAGTGTCTAGTTGGCTTGGTGGAGTACTCACAACAAAGAAATCCTATATTGCTTCTAAAATGTACCTAAACATTCCTTAACTGAGTTTCTAGGTTGATTCTGTATTTACATGACTCTTGAATCTTGCTGAACTTTCACGAAAATATTTTCCTTTACGCAAAAGAATAGAATAATTTATCCGTTTGAGTTTCGACAAACATGATCTGGCGGTTCCAAAAAACATGTAGCAATTACAATCTTCACTACGACCAGGAATATCTCTACCAGACCACTTGCCTAATAATTTACATGTGCATAATTTACAGTTCGCTGACGGTGAGGGAAAACATCGTGAGGAAACCTACCTATCCCTCGGGATTAGGTAATAGTCAGTTCCTGTATACACGGCGACAAGGTTCACCACCTGTCACGTTGGGTTCTGACTATCAGGTGAAACGTGGGCTTTGAGTTGGTTAATACCTCCACAATGTGGTGGTGTATGGCCACTCAAGCCTCTGACTACCCCCGAATGGGGATAAAGGTCGTGACGTTACATTTTTTTTGTTACCACTTGCCTATCTCCTTTCAAAATCTCAGTTAACTCTCTTTTAGTAACGTTATCAAGTAACTAATTATTATTGACCAACAATATTGATAGAGTATTCTAGAAAATAGTATCAGTTTACCGGTGCTAGTGGCCTAATTACCGCGTACGTGCATCAATCAATTACGTCACGCGTCACGTGATTAAAACGATAAGCTGCATAGAGTAGCCACTGGCGACTTATGACATATTAAATCATTAGACGGACTTACCGCGCTTTGGCAACATAATGCAAGGTAACTACCCGATATTCACTTAGTCACGCGGCACTTAGCGAAGCGACTGCACGGCTGCACCCGCGCGTGCCAATGATTATGTACTCGCTAATAACGATATAAATGTAAATTCATCTCTTTCTAATAATAGGTCTGGCATATAGCTTGTATTCATTGATGTTTAGGTATAGTTTAATGTGTTTTTAGAGCACTAATGTTCGTGTCAGGTCTATAATATAAAACGTCATTGCTGGCGACATAGTTTTTAAAAATATAACAATCAATAGACTCCTTGTTATCGTACCAGACGGTCGCGGCGCAATGAACGCAGACGGAATATTATGACATCCGTATATGAAATAGTAGATATCAAACGACTCGGCAAAGATTAAGGAAGAGCAAAACTTTTGCGGATAGCTGTTCTAACTTTAGTTTTAAATCGAATAAGCAATAATCTCACTAAAAGCTAACGCTTAGATAGATTAGAAATCGCTGGAGTGACTATCAGAATTGTCTTGACTAAGATTTGCAAGATATAGCTAGCTAAAGGAAAGGTTATGGCTTGTTATAGAGACTTATTTCCAACAAGTCACACTATTATATCAGTGGCTGCATCCAAAAGAACTGAATACTCGGGGGCGCCGCTCGCTTCTTTCGGACGCACCTAATAATTAAGGCTAGAAAAACTGTAACGACAACTAACAAACTTGAGATATCGTGTGGATTCCAATATTCTCAAGTCAATGTATATGGAATAACCAAACCATACCATTTTAGAAACGAAATCCTTACATACTTCAGTAATCAATATCTTCACATTTACCTATGGAATTTAATGACGTCATCAGCTTTCTACAAGTTAAAACCCACTAATCTCATTGGAGTCTTTTACAAAGTTGTAAGCTTGCGGCTTTACTGAAGCTTAACACAAGATATCACTATTGAGCCGTTTTAAATGTCCTTAAGGCTGAGTAGATTTTGCTGATACCTTAAGGCGAAGGCTAGACGTAAAGTATATACTGTGGTCCGTCAGTATGGTAAATAATGATGGATGTCATTCCATCGACGCAGGCTACACGTTCAGTATTTATTCCGTCAGTATCGTGACGTAGTTCGTACAGTGCAGACGTCAAATGAAACACGAAAGCTTGTATGGATATTACCTTAGCGCTTGGTTTAATCCGCAATCTCAGAAGACATGTCCACTCTATTGCTTTCGCGGCGTATTTACCACAAACTGTCATTTTGGAATTGAAATTCGTGGTAAATACTGTCATCCATCAGTGCACTAGCCTACACGATCAGTTTGGACCACGGTTTTTGGTAAATAATGACGGACCACAGTATTTACGTCTAGCCTTCGCCTGACAGAGGTCTATGTGAAATTGTGGAACTTATACGTTTTATAGATGCAATCATCTCATCATATGGACTCGAATCCTTACAAGAGTCACATTTATCCAATATCGATCGACATTACCGCACGTGACTTTAGTCTCAAAGCATTGTAACTACGCAGGAGTAGAAACTCCCAGACTAACATGGCGTAGTAGTTAGTTTCCTACCTGGGACAATGTGTTACTACGACTGAGTTTAGGCACCGTTCACACTTCAACGGCGTTCGATTAAAACGCCACACCAGCGTTTGTTTACTTAATTAATGTGAATCCTTAGTGGTGCCTCTGGTAAACAGAAAAGAGATTTTAATTAAATACGTTTCTGGGACTGTGTGCTTTAGAAAACGCTTTGGGAAACGCTTGAGGAGAACCGTGGAAATTATATTTTTAAGGAATCGAATCCACGTTAATTCGATGGGCGTGGGCGTGGTTTGTTTGATGTTCATTTGTAATGGAAAATAATATAATTGTAACAAATACAATGTGAAACTGGCAAGAAAGAGAATAAAAGTAAAGCATAAATTCTACATTTTACCAAAGATTACGAAATAGTGGAATAATTTAAACACACCTGTGTAAATAATAATGTCAGAAATTATCTGAAGCACGTTTGTCAAGAAGTACAAGAAGAGTACAAATATAATAGGCCATAATAAAAAGTAAGTAACAATGCACTTAGAATAAAGTACACGTGCAGGCAACCAGGGGCCTTACCACCACCTCTTATAGCAGTTTTGTTTTAGCGTTTCAGCGGCCATTTGTGCAATGACGTTTTTTATTGTCATGACAATAAGGTACGTCATTGCACAAAAAGTAGCTGAATCGTTAAAACGTTCCTATAATTGAATCGCGATAAGAGGTCGTGGTAAGCCCCCGGGGGCCCTACCACGACCTCTTATAGCAAAATTATTTTAACCTGACAGCGACTTTTTGTAATGTCATGACCCTTATTGTCATTACAAAAAGTCGCTGTAAGGTTAAAATAATACTGCTATAAGAGGTGGTGGTCTAGTGTCAGGTACAGGGGGCTTACCACAAGCTCTTATTGCGATTCAATTACAGGAACGTATTAACGTTTCAGCGACTTTTTGTGCAATGACGTACCTTATTGTCATGACAATAAGAAACGTCATTAAAACGTCGTTAAAACGTTCCTATAACTGAATCGCAATAAGAGCTTGTGGTAAGCCCCCTGGTCTCAATTTCTCCTACCAACTCTCGATTTACACCGGGTATATGTTGAAAATCTGTGGTATGTCGCGAAATGTCGCATTTGGTCTCGCCGCAACGTGTACCCGTATGGTGCACCGTAAACTTTAGCATAGAATTAGCAGTCATATGCGTGTAGAGTGCTAATTGTGGCACTCAGTGGAATTAATTTAGGGTCATTGTGTAGCCGACGTCATAAACCGCTATATGACGGTCACGGTGTTTTGACACTGAGGTGGAATTCCATCCAAGATTTTATGGATATAGTGTTAAATAGTTCAATTAAACTAAGGTTAGACGGAACGGGTACTAGGGTACCAGAAGTATCAGAAGGATTGAGACTATGATGTGAGCATTTTTGAAGGGACGCGTTGCCGGGGTCAGGATTTAAAAGTCAATGGGCGGTCCAATTGACTTGGGGCAACCGGCAATGTAGTTAAATGTATGATAAGAATTTAGTAAGTCAGTTCTGAGCCTCCCTCGCGAGAAACAATGGTTTGAAAGATCAGAGAACTTCAGAATTTTTTGGAGTCCCGCTATCATTTAAAAGATCAAACATGAGTCACCAACCGGTTTGAGAACTAAATTAATTTAGTAGCGATTAAAGGAATTAAAACTACTTCCGCTGGGATCCACTAAAATAAGAGTAAAAGGCAACATGTGGAGTGACGTCACCGGGTCACTCCGATACCGGCTGCAATGTGCGAACGCATTCTTCAACGTATTACGTCATAGGGCTCATGGAGTGGCGTACCTTTTAAACGTTTTATTGGCCCATCAGTTCAATTTATGAAAAATATACCACTGTCTGCTTTCCTTGAACTGATATCAAGGATTATATTGACAATGTGATAAGAATATTGATTATCAGGATTACAAATGGCATCATTCTTTTTGTTACTATCTACAATTATGTAACGAGAATGCACATTGCTTGTTACTTTGTAACAGCAGCCAAACTGTGCATAATATGGACATTGAATGCTGATTTCCACTAACAAGTGGTTTAATATCTGCTTCCTCATGTTTCCTTTCCTTTACTTTCTTTCTTCTTTATTCCTCCTTCAATTCTATGAAACGCAAATGTCAATTTCTGGATTTCTGAAATCCTAAAGGTCACAATCCACCTGAAACATACACCCCATCAACCGATCGATGTGGATCAGCCCCCAAACTTTAGCCACCTCCATTCAAACTGTGCAATCTAATTTGGAAATCTCCAAACCACCCCGAAACAAACTTTTAAAACACTCCGCCGTTTCAATATTATGTTCTGATTTACATTTGAAATGAGACAATATTTTTTTATCTCTATTTGAGTGCTTTGCAAATGCATGCAGCATGTCGACGTAATTTACCGTGGCGAGTCTGTTAGAGGCTGGGCTAATAAAAACCACGTAAAAGGCAGCCTGACAGAAGGACGAGGCTCAAAACACGTGTCTGTATGTCAAGCCTTCAAAAGCCTCTCTATCATTCTGAAGAGTTTGGAGCAGCAATAAGCGAATACACATTAACAATTCCTCAAAACGTCTGAATAAAGGTATGCTGAAGAACTGAGCAAGCATTTTTGACCCCGAGCATCAGGTTTTTGACCTTTATGCCAACTATACCTTATAAGTGTGTAGACCACAAAGAAGTTTTCAAAGAAATATGAAGTGAAGCGGTTATGAATCACAAACGGGCGATAAGCGGGTCGACCTCACCGGTCACAGTACATACAGAATAGTGTACACAATGTCTGCGATAATACGCTATGGGCCGTAGAAGATGTAGATAGAACATGGTTAAATTAACTAAGTTATACAGGGTGGTGACAACATATTGACAATAAATTAAACCACGATCCCTGCTAGTCAATCACAACATATTAAAATTATAAAATTAGGTTTACATCAAACTCCAAAATTTCTAATTTTCAAACAAATTAAATGCGGAAATAGTCTAAACGAAACACAACATCCTTTATAAACGTCTACCGACCTCATAGACTGACCTGTAAGTACAAGCGTGGCAAACATCGCTTCGGTGTCGGTTTTTTTAGCAGTTTCTTTGTAGGCGTAAAGTTAAAATAGTCAAAATAAAAAAGCAATCCTGTGGCAATACCTTTGAATATAATTTAATAATATTATATGTGCGAACTACTAATGTGATACCCAGTATGTGGTTTCAATTATTGTCATGATGTCGTCACCACCCTGTATAATACGGTAAGGTATGGTAATCGATCGTAGTCTTAAACTAAGCAAGGAGTTTTCATAAAATTCACTCTTGACTGAGAGTTCTCTTCAGAGTGGTTATTATCATCATGTGTTCATGGCATGCTTGACATCATAAATTATCGTTGAAAATGATTCGTCGAGAGTCAAAGAATGGCGCCTTAGTTGGAAAGAGTCAAAGAATGGCGCCTTAGTTGGAAATCACTTGGTATTTGATAATGGTAGGAGTGTGTGATGACTGATGAGCCATTTTCCCCACAATTTTCTAGCGATAATGGTGCTACCTGCTCACATTGCGTTGCTGTTTTGAGAATATCCACTATTTTCTTTATTCTATTGACAAGATCATAGTAGAAAGATGGATAGTAGGTTATCTTCATAGAAACGCATCGCGCGCGGCTTGTATGTTTGCGCCATGCGTATCTATGCGTCACGCACGCACACTCAAATATCACATGCATTGTTTTGCACTGATAACCGTGTTTAGTTTTGGTTTGAGTGTGCGTGCGCGACGCATAGATACGCATGGCGCACACATTCAAGCCGCGCGCGGTGCGTTTGTATGAAGATAACTTACCACCCATTTTTCTGCTATGACAAGATTAACCATTGGGTGTCTTGCCGGCTCTTCTCACTAGAAGCAGCATTACGAACCGGTGGTAAAACTAAAATATGTATTAATGTGGACTATTCGTAAGCGCTTCATTTAGTCTACATTAATAAAAATACATTAACTTGACTTTAAAAGACCAGAAAATAACTATGAAACCAAATACTAAAGTCTTTTAGGTCTGCTTCATAAAGATTTTAACTTAAACCAAACAAAGTAAGCTTATGCAATCCGTATACCTACTGATTGAAACAAATAAGTGCTAAACACATACACACTAGCACATAATTCGCACCCTAATGGATTAGCTACTTTAGGTGTAAATTGGCATGCATAGAGGCTTACGTCTCACTACGAGACCAGCATTGGCAATTGCCAGGCTTGCGCCAATGTAATCGATATATGCTATTTCTTGCCAGAATATGGTGAATTCAACTGAATTAGTATAATTAACGGAGTTGAGTACTGTTTGATTGCGGTTACGTAAACAGTTGCATACGATTATTGAGTTTTAGAGGTGGCAATCCGATTTTATTAGAGGGTCTTATGTGTATAATTGTGTAATAAGGGCTCATAACATATTACATTTAAGTAACTATTGATGGCATACATCTTTAAAACAATGGCCAAAAACTTGAATTGCCTATAATCCGAAATGAAAGACAACATCCCCAAAAAGGAGCAGACAGGCTAAGAGAGCTTACAGGCTATAAGATAGGTTCTTTTTCTGTAGTATTACAGAAGAAAATAACCTATCTCTTAGCCTATGAAAAAAAACAGACATGGAACTCTGATAATACTTGATTCAGATTGGCATTGTCACATATAACGTGCGTCAAACGGTATATTACCATCGATAAGACTCCATATTGCATTGATATTAATGCAACGTGATAAGATAAAAATGGTGTGATGCTACGATTCGAGTGATGGCATTGGAATTTTAAAATGGTCTAGACTTATTAACAGTCCAGGATTTATAACATCTGATCACTCTATAAGGTAATTGTATAACAAACATCAAGTTAAAAAAACTTAAAATTTCCCTATTTATATTCAGCTTCAATATACTTCAGCCAGACTTTTATACAGGTTCAACAGGTAAACAAAAACAAGACGAAGCTTCAATAGGTAATATTTACAAATTGCAAAATGTGAGGCCATTTTAAATATTTACTCAAGGAAATGTACTACAAACTGATAAAAAAAAGTAACATTGGAGAATTAATCGTAATCGCTGGGCAATTTCTGAAGTCGATTGTGTCGAAGTGATTATTCGACAATGAACCGATGTTTTGTCGAATTGTTAAATCATAGCAAGCGCTTATCGATCGTGTTGAGTCTATTACTCCAGTTACCTTTGCGATTACAACATCAATCTACAGTTTTCGCCCCACTAGCAAAACCTCGCCTCAACACATCATCAACATATACACACAAGTGATGACTAAAAAGAGAATTTATTTGACACTTACGTAAACAATTAGTACTATTAAAACTGTATAAGCGACCGAAATAGATATCGTGTGTGAAATTTAAAAGGGCCGAGGCACGTGTTCTTCACTGAAACGTCTGAAAACAAACAAGCTTTTACACTGGACGGGGCGGCGGAACGCTTTAATCCCTTGAATCTTGTGTGCGCCACAACAAACACCTTGGTGATATGGTAGACATATACGGCTACAAATGTTACTATAGTGCTAGAACACTACAGTGTGCAAGACTTTTTGTCCTTGGAAGACTTGATTTTTCTTGCCGCTGCTCTAGCTCGTTTACTCTTCGTACTAAACGTGTTAACTTTTGATTCCAAAATCAATAAACTAACAATTGCAAACCAAATTACTGGAGGACACTTTACTTTAGTAGACACCAAAGCTCCAAAAGTGGAAATATAATTAACTTATTTACCATAACAAGGAATTCTGAATAATGTAAGTTAAGGAGCCCTGTACGACAATAATGTATAGCGTTATATTTTTTTCCCAGAAATTAAGCATAAATCAACCTTGCATATTATATTCGGTCCAACTCACAAGACTTCTAGGAACACTTCGCGAAAAGAATTTCCGCGAAGCTGACAGCTACATTGAAAGTCTGATCAAATAAAAGTTACTCCCATATTTATGAGCCCTGATTCAAGCCTATAAAATCGATGTCGTCTGGAAAGGCGATAACTCGCAGTTTATTAGAATTCAAATAGGATTCGTGAGCTCGTCAATATTTTCGTAAACAAAACAAGCGAACCAGAAAAACTTACTACAATACATACTTGATATCTATGTTAAGTTAACTCGTAATACGGTGGTTAGAAAAACAAGTGTTGAGTAATTTGCACTTTATACTTTGTCCTTGGAAAATAAACATCTTGTATGAATAATGATATGCCGATTACTTACATCGAGCTAATCAACTACGTCTATGTCTGATCTGAGTATTAACTCCTATGCCTATAACAGACGCGTTAAAACGTGTATCGAATAAATATTATCTCTAAATATAATAGTGACCAGTAAAATAATCTACTTAAGTTACAGTTCTTGACGTCACTTAATCTTCATTACCGCCGATAATAAATGTTGCCAAAACTTCTCATGAAAAACGGCAACAAGACAAAAAACATAAAGCGAAACTTCCTCGTTACAAACTTTTGTTGGAGACCGCGCGTCTGCGTTTTGGAACACTTTCAAGCTAAGAAATTGATACAGAGTATGATTAGATCTACTACAATTGTATCATCTTCTATTTATTATCCTTTAGGTCCTTCAACTACCACTAATATCATTGGGTTGTTCTGCACTTCCATTGCTGATTCATCGTCCATGAACTCCCGCATTGTATTATTATTTGCATATTTGTAGATTACATCATGACCACAAATGGGCTAGCAAAGGTATTCATAAACTAGCACAACTATACATATTGTAGGTATACCTTGTTACCTGGATACTATTCAACTCGAATTAACAATTCCAATCCTGGCTCCCTGAAAAGACAGCCGCAAACGCTCGTTCCAATACATTGGATCGGATGTGAAATGGATAGAGATAGAGACACTGTGAATCGCAGCAATAGTTTACAGTGAAAGAAACATGATCACGGGACTGTATACGGAATTGGATAAGTCAGTCAGCCTGGCGGAGACACGGCCGACAAAGGTAAAATAAAAACGACAGAAATAGGCACATTTCGCGCGTTTAGGTGTGCCGCTGCCGCCGACACTTGGGGCTTCGTCTGTACACAACTGGGTTATTTTTAATCTCCTCGATTTCTCCATTTGTACTGCGAGTGCAAAATTCAGACGTCAAGAGGTGGAAATTATAAGTTGAGGTGAATTATTAATTGATAATTTTTGATAGACGAACATAACGGCAGCTTTATAAAACAAAGTACAAGTTACTCGAAGATGGACTTGATTGAGAATAATTTAAACATAAACTTTTCTGAAAATAAAACCAACCTCAGTGTGAGGAAACCGATTCTGTAGCGGTTGACCTTGCCACTGTTAATGATACGCTCCCAAAAACAAATATAGACGCGATATTGCGGGCATATACAGTTACGTTTTTTGTGACCCCAGAGACATATCAATTACTTGGCCCGACTTGCAGAATAAAAGATGAAAATGCGTTGAAGCCAACGCGCAAGGGAATAGGTCATCATAACCAACGAATCCATGGCTTAAGCAACCCCAGGCTTCACACGAGGAGAATATTAAACACAAAGCGAAACAAGCATTTCGTGGAATATTATATCGTGATAAGAATACGTCTAGTTTAAAAATAGCGTTTGGCAACGGCAACGATTATTTGAATGATATTTTTACAATTGACATGGATTTTAAAAATGACAAAGTACGAGCATATCTATTTACAACAAGACATAATTTTGTGGAGTAGTTCGTTGAACTCGAACATGGGTCGTTTCCCGAAGAGCGAAACCTATGTATGTAAGATTGTAGACTCGACTAACAAATAACAATGCAAGTGCAGATCGTACCGCCGACACAACATGCAAGTCTCCAGCCAATTCAGGCGTCGGCCTAAATGATCTCACTACACGAGATGGGCCGGTGGAAATAGGACACCGCCTGTCCGTGCGGTCAGTTATTGTTTTTACATAACGTACCCCAAGTACACAATAGACCATTGTGGTTTGTCCTACGAATCAATGCGATCCTATTTTTAACAAGCGACCCGGTGAAAATGCCTACATAATGGAGCACTCGGCCAGTAATAGCCTATTTGTGCTATGGGTAAAGGATTACGAGGTAATCGCAGGTTATTGTTAGTTTTGTTTGCGGAGATCATTAGATGGGAAAGGCCATGCCCCGGTGGGTTCAGACATGTTTGAAGTATGACAGATTTATGCGCAAATGTATCATAAGAAATGTTGATAAAAGCTTGTCTGCTAATGTGTTGCTATAGCAAGTAAGAAAATTATTCTGAACAGTGAATTTAATATTGATTGATATTAATAGAAATTGATAAATCAAGGCAGGTAAGTGTAACAGGTACATTGAAAGGAACAAGAGAAAACGTATAAGGCAATCCAATATCTGCTTAAGCAAAGCTAGTAACAGTAAAACAAATTATATAATCTGGGACCTATTTTCTTTAACTGATGTTATAATATTCATCAACTTCTTTAAGTAAACACAAGTTGTAGCTATTATAGAGGGCACGAAAAGTCTGGCGGGCTAGCTATCTTTCTAATATCTACGACAGTTATCAACCAAAATCGGGAAAACCCGAAGGGAAAAGCATAATTAAACTGGTTATAACACGTGTTTTCTATAACCCTCCAAACCAAGACACAAATAATAACACTTGATCAGGATTACGCAACGGTTAACCCGGCCAAGAGTTAGTAGGGTAGTAGTGTACACATTATAAGTCGGCTATCCAAATTCCGTCCATGCGCCGGAAGGCGGCCGGGCCTGAGATACTGATGGGGTTAAACGTTAATTAGAAACGCCAAAACTAATGTACTATTGACGATCTGAGGGCTAGTGCAGACGATGGCAGGCAGATCGATGGAAGTACTATATTTATGAACGGGCACATCAAAAATTATCGTCGATACAAATCGAATACAAGTCTTAAAATAAATCTTACAATTTGTCTGCAGTCACTGGCTAGACAGACAAAGATATCATCAGATCAGATTTCCAATAGCTAACTGCGAATGTGTTTGACAGTTTTGAAGAGTATCGATAACTTATTAACGTTAAGTTATAAGACTAGAGAATACGATCCCGGGATCCCGAATCCCGGGATCCCGGCCGTTTTCTGATCCCGAAAATCCCGGGACTGTACTTGGCTAATCTCGGGATTTTCGGGATTGCCACAAACAGGTCTAGTTTAGTATTAGACGTGAAATGAGACTGTTTGAAAATGGAGGAATTCGTGGATATCACTTACAAACCGCATATAAGTATCTTTTGTCTTGTTGTACAGGTTGGAAAAATATCTCCAACCAGTGTAGAACCTGAGCGAGCGTTTGCAGCTGCTTCTTATGTTGGCATTAAACTACGAAGCAGGCTTGGAAGTCAAACATTGGATGCTTTGATATTTCTGCGATTGTATTTTCGAAATTCTAATAGATTTTTTGTTTTGTCTTTTTTATTTCTTACAAAATTACCTTTGGTGTTTTGTTTTTGTATTTTTATATTCTTACTACTGTTGTGATTTGTGTTGTGTGCAACAATATTCAAAATATTTTTTAAGTTTTTTTTTTTTTTTATTGAGCTCAATTAGAAACCACATTGTCTAATCCCGGGATAGCCCCGGGATCCCGTGATTACGCATCAAAAATCCCGAAATCCCGGGATTGAAAAACATGCTCGGGATTGTATTCTCTATATAAGACGGAAGGTACTAAAATAGAACCTGAAAACAATTGTGCAATGACACAGATGTCCATTAGTTTAGAGACCATCAATTAATAAGGGCAACATAATCAGAGAAGCATAGAAATCGTAAGGGCGCGAACATTTGAAGGTAAAAATCGATCTCATGATTGTAATGATTTGCTAGTATCAAACGCTAAGCAGTCATGGAAATTATAGATGTTATGATAAGAGAACATTGCAAACGTTGTGCAAGAACTTTACAATAGTGAATCATCTAGCTATCGACACCGGAAAACCGGCTAAACCTATATTGATTTGCAACCTACAGCTGCGGCGTAATCCCAATATGGAAATGAGTTTGTAACGTGACAGTATTAAGTTAAATCTAGTTTAAATAATGTTCTATTTAGGCTGAACGTTTAAGAACAATTTATTCTGGACTGCAGATGGTTTACCCTAGTCCTGCGGCCTACTCTGTTTCAAACGAAAACGAAAGTTCGGACGAAACGCCAAAACGAAATGAGAAACGTAGTAGGAAATACGCGAACTTCGTCCGAAATTTCGTTTTCGTTTGAAACAGAGTAGGCCCTCTGGATCAAAGAGAAAATTTAATCTTTTCAATCTTACGTCCCGAACTTTTGAAGCAAAACGTGCAAGCAATAAACCTAGTGTATGTGTAATTAGCATAATTACACTAAGAAAATTTCTTTACAAATGTCAAGTACCAAGTCATAAAGGGAATCTTAGATTAGGGCCAACACATTAAGACCAGAAGGTAACCCATTTACCCACCACTACAATAACCGTTTATAAGTGAGCCAATTACAGAATAGCTTCTTAATGACTACTGATATGAACCGTAGGATTACTGTAGCCGAATTCAAATGAAACGAACACAGGGCTATAAGAAATTATACCATAATCTTGGCTACATTAGCCGTATGTAAAGGGAAAATAGTGAAAATATTGATATTACTAATATTCAGATTAAAGCAAACATGATTGAACAACAAATCAATACAACGGAGGCAGCTGTTACGGTTAATAAAACTAACAACCCAATTTAGACCATAAAAGTGTCAGCAATTGAAGAGTTATAAATCAAAACATGTACACATATACTCGGAATAACTAGACACATGTTTGATACGTAATAGAGGTCCAAAAGTTACAGAAGTAAAACTAATTTGTAACAATACTAATACAGAAAAACCAGAGTCTATACCGCAAATTTCCAAATTGTACTAGCATACACTACAAGTTAGTCCTAATTAAAACTAGGTGCTAACACACATAAACTACTATTAAACAGTTACAACTAGTATAGTTACGTCCCAAACCGCCGAGATAGTACCGCCAGACAGGCTGACGTGCACAGCTTGCGACTCGGCCTGAATACGTAGTCTCCATTGAAACGCCGAAGCTTTCAGTGGTAACTCTATCATTCAAATGTATAGCTACAGATATATTAATATGTATATGCATGGATACCGGGCCGTAGAATTCAGACGATCCTATTATTTTGACAACGTTCCCGCTGAGATGTTAATCGTCTATCCCAGATGCTACGTCTTGTGTTATATAAATGAATTGGGTCTTCGTAATTAAAACGGCAAAGATGACTAAAACGTTAGTCTTACATTTTGTACTGAACGATCGATGAGAGACCCGAACCTCGCTAAAGACAACATAGAGGCAAGAACTGGGATTTGTTAATGTATCTGGTATCAAAACATAGACCGCT
The DNA here is from genome assembly GCA_947859195.1 of Drymonia ruficornis. Taxonomy (NCBI): domain Eukaryota; kingdom Metazoa; phylum Arthropoda; class Insecta; order Lepidoptera; family Notodontidae; genus Drymonia; species Drymonia ruficornis. The sequence continues at coordinate 4,904,457 of OX401929.1, read as the reverse complement.
GTTTTTCTAAAGGCGGAAAGGCATTCGTCCATTACCTATTTGACCCCTCGAATGAGTTTTCTCGCGTGAGACTAAATCGTTTTATCCCACTCAATAGCGATCGTTTTCATTGTGTCATCAATTACTAAGCTAGTCGGCTTTTTCAAGACCCATTTTAAATGATTTTATTCTCTCATCAATTTCTTCATTTAGAATGATAGGCATCAACATTACTGATCATAAGCGACTCCATAGCTTTACGTAATGAAAATCCTAAAAATTCCATTACGAAAGGTGGAAGGGGACCAGCCAAGGGAGTTTTAAGACCCCGTCTCCCGTTTCGGTTCCTTTAAAATAAGTAGAAACTTGATATTTGCAGAGCCGAGTCCTACGCACCTTGCGAAACACTGCTAAATCGGGAAAATACAGTAATAAAAATACTGAGTTTCTGATAGATATTTTTAATTAGGTAGGTCTCGATTATTTATATGAAAACGTAAATATTACGCCAACGTTTCTAAGAATGTTAATCCTTGAATAGACCTCATTAAAAACCTAACGGCGTAATGAAGGAATGCGGTGACTCCAAAGGGATTTCACAGCGTCTCACCACAATCCAATACCACGTGACAAACCTGGTTTGGATGTGCCATCTATAAATCATAATTACGTTTACGGCACGTGAAGCACCATTAACATAAACAATGGTTCAGAGTCAAGTTGCATATCCCCTTGTGGTATGTCGGTTATTTTGGATTTATCCGAAATTCATTCGAAACGCATTTTGATAATATTCGATTTTATAATAAGAAATACTGCGACGACCCCAGATAATGGGAAAAGGTAAAGCAGATGACGATCGTTAGCGAATAGCTTTAGACTGCCCATGACTTAACTAATATTCCACATAAAGACAATCAATGTGACATGTCTAGTTTATTCAAAGTCAAAGTCAAAGTCAAAAGGTTTTTATTCATGTAAGCTCATTAGAGCATTTATAAATAGTCAATATAAACAATATTTTAGCGTTACCACCGGTTCGAAATGTTGCTTCCATTGAGAAGAGCCGGCAAGAAACTCAATGGTTACTCTTTTCAAAAGAATAATTGTATACATTTTCAAACAGTAACGCTATGTGAGCAGGCATGCATTAACACAGTGTGAGTAAAAAAAGAAAATAAGGTATTTAAATAAAAATTAATAAAAATTATCACATTTACTATCATTATTATTATTTGATTAGGTAGGCAGACAAAAATGTACGCCGTATAGGCAGTTCATAGAGAGCTAAATATTTTACGTAACCATGTTCACCTCTGTACTTACCTATGATACACAATAAAATTAAATTGAAATTGAAAGAAAAACCGCCTTACTGTTACAATATATTAAGGATTTATAGATAAAAACGATCAATAAACTCACCGATAAAGTGTTCCCGAGTGTATTTTCTTCACGCCGTCCATGTCTGCTGTTGTCTTCTTATCATGTCTAAACTCGACCGTTGATACCCTAATGGCCAGTTAATGTATGAAGTAATGTCATTATGAGCTGCTCGCGATAATACTGCCTGTTGATTGGATTCCTGCAACAACATACGAGTATTATAATAATGTGACTGATGAACGCAAACTCGAAACTGGGTCCCGCCACACGGCGAAACCCATTTAGATGAAAAATGTAATAGGTCTATTAAGTTTACAAATTGTGGCTGTGATTTTTGCGTCTGTAGGACGTGTAGCAATTTTTATAACAAGAATGGCTGGTTTTTATCTAAATACAAGCGGTATACTGTAGCCTAGGGGTGAACAGGTTGGGCTAGCAATCAGAAGGTCCCAGGTTCGATCCCCGGTGGGGCATGCACCAATGGATGAATTTTCATCTACGTGCATAATTTACAGTTCGCTGACGGTGAGGGAAAACATCGTGATGAAACCTACCTATCCCTCGGGATTAGGTAATAGTCAGTTCCTGTATACACGGCAACAAGGTTCACCACCTGTCACGTTGGGTTCTGACTATCTGGTGAAACGTGGGCTTGAGTTGGTTAATACCTCCACAATGTGGTGGTGTATGGCCACTCAAGCCTCTGACTACCCCCGAATGGGGATAAAAGTCGTGACGTTACATTTTCATTTTTTACAAGCGGTATGTTTGTTTATCTATGAAATTAGCAACGCAAATTGCTAGGGAGTATAGGGAAATTGTGCTTCATTGAACTTTTGTATCGTTAACTACTATTAGGCAGACGGACGTAGCTAGTTTGTAGCTTCCTGTACGATTTTGTCATCAACAACGCTATCATTTGCTACCTATACCTGCTAATTTTTAACCGACTTCAAAAAAGGAGGAGGTTCTATGTTCGGCTGTATGTATGTTTTTTTTTTTTTTTTTTTTTTTTTTTTTTTTTATGTATGTTCACCGATTTCTCCGGCATTTATGAACCGATTTGAAAAATTATTTTGCAGTTCGCTAGATCGTAGCTCCAAGTTGGTCCCATAAAAAAATAATTCCTAGAATCAACCCCTAAGGGGGTAATTAGGGGGGGTGAAGGTCGTCTGAAAAAAAAATGTTTGTCCGATTGATTTGAAACTTAATATGTATGTTTTGCATAACAAATAATGAAACTCATGTTTCAGGATTTTAGAAAAATCCCCCCCTAAAGGGGTAAAACGAGGTGTTGAAGTTTGTATGGAGAGTTACCGTCTATCTCTAACGTTTATGAACCAATTTTTCTTTTTAAACTGTTATTTGGTAGGTGACTAAGTCGTTTTGGTCCCGTAAAAAAATCATTTCGGAAATCCACCCCCAAAGGGGGAAACTAGGGGTAGAAGTACGGTAGAAAAATATATTTGTGTCCGATTGACTTGAAACTTAGTATGTATACTCCATATAATAAATTAAGAAACTTTTGTTTTGGAATCTTGGAAAAGTCACCCCCCAAAGGGGTTATTTGGGGTGATAAAGTTTGCATGGCGCCACTAAAAATCATGAAATAAAATTATTTTTATAAAAAAATAAAAACCGACTTCAAAAAAACCTGGAGCACTAAAAAGCCTGAAATAATCTTTCTATTATCACCACTGCCTACCCCTTCGGGAAAATCAGGCGTGATGATGTGTTATCGAGTATTTGGAGTCGGTGCCAATCTTGGTATGCCAAGTCTACCTACTATAAAAGTAAGAAGATAGATTGGCACCGACCCCAAATACTCGATAACACATCATCACGCCTGATTTTCCCGAAGGGGTAGGCAGTGGTGATAATAGAAAGATTATTTCAGGCTTTTTAGTGCTCCAGGTTTTTTTTTGGATCATAATTTTGATGTTAAATTCCAATTAAATGAAGCTACAGTATTGGGATCCTAGATAGATTCGACGTTAGGTCAATGAAGTATCTTATAGTTTTTTGCTAGGTCGTCTATACAGGGTGGATTTTTGAGACGGGGCAGTAAGGGCAGGTACCTTAATCGTTATAGTTAGAGGAAAACGTTCCTAGGAGACCCTCCCTAACTTTTTGAGATATACTGAACTGCATTCACAGATTTTAGAAAAAATGGACAGTCAGCGAAAAAAATGCTAAAAAAACTCGGAACGTTTTCCTCTAAATATAACGGTTAAGGTACCTACCCTTACTGCCCCGTCTCAAAAATCCACCCTGTATATAAGAAAAAAGATGATGTATTCGATCAATACAACACTGACTTTTGTGTTCGACAAAGATATCGCGCGTTGATATCAGTGATTCATCCCTTGCTGCTTATACTTAGCCCTTTTCATCAGCTCTGATAATCTTTATTCAGATGAGCGCCTATAAAACCATTGTTTACCTTCCACTACGTCAAAAACAGGACAACAGTACATTCAACCTTCACTATCTGACTTCAAGAAACTTTACGAAAACAAGTTCAATTTATGGATCACTATGAAGTCACAAATATTCCTGGTGGGAATCTACTGAATTTTGAACTAAACTAATCAGAATGGAAGGTTCGCGAGAATAGTGACCTCTCGGTCGAGCAATTAAGAGCAATCAACTGATATGTGAGGCAGGGTTGGCGATGCAGACGGCAAAGGCGATTGCATAATATTTTCAGCAGGAGATTCCCCGAAATCAGATAGTCTATTAATAATGACTGGAAAGTAGTTAATTAAATAGCTGCGTCTACATTAGGCGCATGCCGCGCCCGAGCACTGAATTTTGACGTCGGAACGCATCAACGTCATAACATGAGTGCTTGGGCGAGGCATGCGTGGCTGGACGCACAGACTATTCCTGCTATAAGTCTCAAAATGGCCAGCACCATATTTACGAGTCAAGAATAAAATTATCAAAAGATTACCATTGCAAATCGCTGGGGTTTTCTTTAGCACAAAAAGTGATAGTTATTTTAATCTCAGCTGCCGTCGAGCTAAAGCTGTTATAATTACCGGAGGGGAAAATCTAGTGGGGTTTATTTAATTTCACTTATTTCTGCCGTGTCGTTATTCCGTAATTACGAGTAACAGCTTCTTGTTTTTCAAAGTAACTTGTAAAAAGCTGTAGGATGTAGGTTGAAAGCTTGCAGATAATTGGCGTTTTAGTTTTCTTCATAATAGCTTCTAAGTTTAGCTCTTATTTTATTATTATTATACTTAAAGTCGTGACGTAATGTTATGTTATTATACTTAGCTCATATTTTCATCCAGTCTAGACTTTTTAACTGCATACACTTCTAAGAAATTTGTTAGCTATTGAAGCGTGCAAGGCAGACAAACAGACAACTTGACGCTTGTGAAAGGATTCTAGGAATTTCTTTTTAGGACCTTTCAGAAACTCTTTTTTCTAAGAATATTTTTACAATCCAGCTGCACGTAAGGCCGCGCTCACTTTGGATGCGTTTTCGTCCGAATTTTACTCGTGCATACACGTACGAACAACACGAATGATCCCGACCTTCCAAGTACTACGGGAGTGCGCACACTGGGTGCGAGTTGGTCGTACGTGTACGTAACTAAAATTCGGACGAAAACGCATCCAAAGTGAGCGCGGCCTAAAGGTAATAGGCGATCCACATATTTTTAAGGCGGTTAATAATATTGGAATTATCTACATTGCATCTGTTCGTAAGCATTAAGGCTTTGAGATCGTGTTTAATGGTAACTACAGCGGTATGTTATACCGTTTGGGGACCCAGACACATAGTGACAAGCACTTGGGATAAAAATATCTGCATTATAACAGAAACATTATAATTATTTGACGACCACTCGGCGCAGTGGTTCGCGCATAAGCAAATTCTTGAAATGGCCTTTTCATTGCCTTGGTCTGGGTGTTTCTGGGATCGCCCCCAGTTCACTGCATGGTAGCCAGATTACAAGCATTGCTTAGTTTGGGACCATACAGTTGGTGTGATAGCCTGGTGACATCTATTTATTTATTATGTTAGTACTCGTCTCATAGACTTATCATTGCTCTTGCACTCTCAAGTTGTAAAACTTTACTGATTGTGAGTGGCGAAACGTTTATTGCCAATATCTATGCATCTCGATGCGTTAACAGCATTGAAGTTTCAATCTACATTAACATTAAAAATACTAGATCGACTAAACAATTATAAAGAGGGACCCACCACTCACCCTCGGAATTGTCAACCTCCAATATTATAAACCAAATGAATTGATCGATAATAGAAGAACCCAACAAGACCTAACTCCCTGTCAGTCGAGAGTATGTCTGTCATGAGTCATGGACCCTAACAATTAGCAATTCTCCGCAGACAAATCGAATCCTAAATAAATTCGACACGTGTTTCGCCTCTAAACGAGGCATCCTCAGGAAAGCTGGACTGCGCCTGAGCGGCTGCACTAGATCGACTGTTAAAAGGATTAGGAGAACTCACTCTAAGTTAATGTGATGGTTTATGTACCTAAAGCAATTCAAGTAAAAAATGATATTATGTATTTAATAGATCATTAAACCTTGAATTATTGATATTCTGACGCCGGTATACTCTATCATAAATCAATAATGATATACAATCGGCCATGTACTAAGGAGGCACTTTAAAATTGTGCAAATTCCTTACGGACCATAATCGGCGCTCATAATCGGTCAACGACCGGAGATTAGAAATTGATTAGCCGCATATTTAACTACCCTACGCAAATACCTTTTAAGCTGTTTATTTTTAACGGCTTTTACTTTCGTGAGATTTAAGCACGAAGACTAAGGATTTAAGCATGAAGTTTTGAGAAGATTAATTAGATATGAGCACCGAATGATAGGTAATATTTGATTAGTAGTGGTTAGTTCCACTAAGACGACACGATGCGAGTGGCGGAGGACCGTTATGTGTGGAGTCTTTAGGGTTGGCCGATGTCCCATAGTGGACGTCATTTGGCTGATGGATGGATTTTTTTGTGACTAATGTGGCAAACAAGCGGCCCACTTGATGTTAAGCAGTTACTAGCTTGTAGATGCTTTCAATACCAAAGACATCGCTCGCACGTTGCCGACTTGAAGGGGAGTAAGATAGTGGGAGAAGGGGGGGCTTCCGGCTCTCACACATCGTACGAAACGCAGCTGTAATAGCCACTTTACGCCGATCTTCTGAGAGAGGGTGGTACTACCTTCGCCGAGCTAGCCCATATGTGAGCTGCAGTCAATACGCTACAGCTTGGCTCTACCACCAAGAATCTCTCTCAATAACGAAATGTAAAATCGAGCACGATCACAAAAGAAATCTCGTAGGTAAGAGCTTTCCCGCGATACAAGAAACTTGAATCGTCCATTGTTAATGTTATTAAGATGTGCTCGTTTGGTGCATTCAGTGCTCTGTAACGCGGCTAATTGCCGCCGCAATTAGTTGATGTTCGGGGGCGACGCGAAACTGTTTATGATGGGACCCCGAAGCAAAGAATGCTGAAGAAAAATAATTATTTAAGTTATAAATGATAAAACACACGAGTTTAGAAACGACAGTCGCCGAAGATCCGTAATTGTTACGACCTTGGGGTAGGCTTACATCCAGTCGCTGGTGGGGTTGCGGAAGTCGCCAGCGTTCCCGTGGCTCCATCACACAACGAGAGAAGGTTCCCCGTAGGGTTTTAGCCAGGAGTCCGGTATAACCTGTACGCCTTCAAGATTCAAGAATCAAATCATTTATTGCAGTAATTGCGGTTATACAATAACTGTGGTCTTGGTGTGGTCCCCGGGGCGTAGGGTAACCATGAGGATTTCTCCACGTTAAAAAAAGGCTTATACCCAGTATTTAATGGATTGTGAAGCATAGAATCTACCAGATAGATCGGAGCATCGGTTTTAGTGATTGGCATTGCTTCTGACACTAACTTATTTGGTGCGTCCAGTACTCATGTTATAACATTATGTCTATGTTCCGACATCAAAACTGACGCGGACGCGAGCTCGGGCGCGGTATGCGTCTGATGTAGACGCAGCCATTTAGATTTGGGGTTTGGTGTCTTCAGACCATTTCGAGGTAGGTTACCTACCTACCCTAAAGAATTAACAGTTGTAGTAAATTAATTAAGATGTAGGTTGAAATTAAATTTTAAAATACATAAAGGGTTTTCACTTCTATACTAACAATAATGGCCTCAAGCATTTTGAAAGAATTGTTCATATTTTTAGGGTTCCGTACCCAACGGGACCCTATTACTAAACCTACGCTGTCCGTCTGTCCGTCCGTCTGACAGCGGGCTGTATCTCACGAACCGTAATAGGTAGAGTTGAAATTCACACAAAATGTGTATTTCTGTTGTCGCTACAATAACAAATACTAAAAATAAAATAAAATTTTAATATCAAGTTTCTTATATGGGGACCCCCATATAAGAAACTTGATATTTTGTCGTTTTTTTTTTATTCTACGGTGGTACGGAACCCTATACAGGGTGGTGACGACATCATGACAATAATTGAAACCACATACTGGGTATCACATTAGTAGTTCGCACATAAAATATTATTAAATTATATTCAAAGGTATTGCCACAGGATTGCTTTTTTATTTTGACTATTTTAACTTTACGCCTACAAAGATACCACTAAAAACATCGACACCGAAGCGATGTTGCCACGTTTGTATTTACAGGTCAGTCTATAAGGCCGGTAGACATTTATAAAGGATGTTGTGTTTCGTTTAGACTATTTCCGCATTTAATTTGTTTGAAAATTTGAAATTTTGAACTTTGATGTAAACCTAATTTTATAATTTTAATGTGTTGTGATTGACTAGGAGAGATCGTGTTTTAATTCATTGTCACTATGTCGTCACCACCCTGTATATGCGAGTCCGACACGCTCTTGGGTGGTATTTTTTTTAATATTCACATATAGAGCATAATGTATTACACATTTTAGGTATGTTATCTACCTTTTATAAGTACTTTTAGATAAGTGGTACGCACATGCACACATTTAATAGCAGGTACGTACATACACACAAACTATGTTAACAATGGTGTTACTTTCTCCATCATGGGAGGAATGACTAAACAAACTTAAATTTACTACAATCGGCTCTCAGTGAAAGTGAATACACTAATATGGAACTTGTGAATGAATGGTTTCTGGTATTTTTATCTTTTTAAATAAGAATGAGGTATGCTTTTGCTTTGATAGTACATTTTGTTTGAATAATTAGCACTTATGAGTCAATGAAATGTCATATGTATTGCTATTACCTACGTACCTACAAACATTGCAACTTCTATAGAAAATTAGTACCTCACAGCATGGGTAATTATCTGTACATCTCTCAGTCTATTTTGTTAATGTTACTATGGTTGTTGTGTTTTGAAACAGCCAGAGACTAATAAGCAAAGACGCCGTAACCGTCTAAATTTTGGCAGGGTACCTATGGAATTTTGATTGGTCAAGGTTCAAGGCTCAAAATTAAATGGACCTTTCAAACATCAAGAACTGTCAGACATTATGCATATTATAGGCGAGCGGAGGCGACCAGCTATGTGGCGTCTATGGCTTATTGGTTTCTTTTTTTTTTTTTTTTTTTTTTTTTTTGTTATTTAATAACTATCATGCGATCGGTCTGGCGACCATAAGCAGATATTATGCCAAGTCGATGGTGTGTTAGGCAGGCCCGTCCAGCGATGGGTTTGCCTTCTTGTATCAACTTATAATGATAAATTGTCCCATATGTACTCTCTTTTGAGTCGTCTTTTAGGTAATGGTATATGTAAATTAACTGCCAGTTTGTTACTGTGTCTTTCTATTCTCTCCCTGTACTTCTTAATTGTGTATTCCACCTCCTCTTTGACAGTACGAATATCAAAGTAATCATGCAGTTCGTCCATTTTTGTAAACCATGGTGATTTAGCTATTGTTTTGAGCACATTATTCTGAAATCTTTGTAGTATTTCTAGATTACTCATTTTTGCTGAGCCCCATATCTGTATCCCATATGTCCACACCGGCTTAAGGATTGCTTTGTATATAAGTATTTTGTTATTAAGGGATAGCTTTGATTGTCTACCTAGTAACCATTGCAGAGATCTAAATTTGATATTGAGTTCATCCCTTTTTTTCTGGATATGATATTTCCATGTTTGTTTGCGGTCTAGGTGAAAGCCAAGGTACTTTACAACTGAGTTGTGGGGCAGGACACTGTTTCCTAGTTTAACTGGTGGACAGTCACCACGTTTTAGGGTAAATGTGATATGATTAGATTTGATTGCACTAGCTCTAATGCGCCAGCGAGTCATCCAGGACTGTATCTTATCGAGATGTGTTTGCAGGTGTTTTGATGCTTCAACAGGATCTTCATTTGATGTAAGAACGGCAACATCATCGGCATAAGTAGCTGTTGTTATATTGTCCGATTCTGGCATGTCAGCTGTGTATATTAGGTATAACGTAGGTCCTAACACGGAGCCTTGAGGCACCCCGGCTTTAATATCATAGAGTGAGGAAATTGCGTCATTGATTTTAACGCAAAACATGCGGTTATCCATGTAGGATTTCAGTACGGCATAAATGTTATGAGGTAGGGTTTTCTTTAACTTGTATAGAAGACCTTGATGCCATACTTTGTCAAAAGCCTGTTGGACATCGAGGAATGCTCCTGTGCAGTATTTTTTAGATTCCAAGGCTACACGTACTTCGTTCGTTATTCTGTGCACCTGTTCTATTGTACAGTGTTTACTTCTAAACCCAAATTGATGTTCAGGAATGATTTTACCTTCTTCTATAGATTTATTTAGACGCTTCGCAAAGATCTTCTCAAAGACTTTAGATAGAGTCGGAAGGAGACTTATTGGTCTATAAGATGACGTTAAGTGTGGTGGCTTTCCTGGCTTTGGTATCATTGTAATTTGTGATGTTTTCCATATTGTGGGGAAGTATGATGTTCTCATAATTGCATTAAATAAATAAGTTAGAAATATATAACCCTTTTTTGACAGCTGCTTCAGGATATCTGAGGTAATTAGGTCGTAACTAGGTGCTTTCTTCGACTTTAGGTTTCGTATGGTCTGTCGTGTTTCTTCTAGGGTACAACATCTTAGGGGTAGGCATAATTGTAGATCACTTTCAAGGTAGGAGTCAATTGTTTTGTGTAATTCATCATTTTGATGGTCTTCGTAAGGAGAAAATGCGTCTTTAAGGAATATACCAAAAGCTGCCACTTTGTCCTCATCTGTTTTAGCCCAAGTACCGTCTTGTTGTTTTATTGGATATTGTTGCAAGCGTGGTTTTTGGACGGATTTGATCGTTTTCCACAAACAATATTCATTGTTACGGTTTGGTGCTAGTTCTACTAAGTGTTGTTGTATTGTATCATTTTCTATTTCCGATAGGTACTTCTTAAGTTCTGTAGCTGCCTTATTAAACGCAGCTTTATCCTGGGTGCGACGCGAATTGTGCCATATTCTTCTTAGGCGTCTCTTTTCAAGAACCCTTAGTCTCACCTCTACAGGTAAGTTTCGGTGATTGTTGTTTGCATAGTAAGTGGTTGCGGGCGTATTCAACCATGCAGCTTTTTGTATAGTGGTTGTTATGAATAATGCAGCAGTGTCTATGTCTCCTTGGGACTTAAGTGGGATTTTTAGATTTATGTTATCATCTAAGAATTCTCGGAATGATTCCCAGTTTGTTTGTTTGTTGACCAAGTATGAATGGGTGGGTCTTTCTATGATAGTATTGCTTATCGTAGCTATAACAGGAGTATGATCTGACGAGCCATCGATAGAGCTTTCAATCTTCAGGAATTTCGCTTGAAGGCCTTTGAATACAAAGAAATCCAGAAGATCAGGTAACTTATTCGGGTCTGTGGGCCAGTATGTTGGCTGGCCAGTCGTGAGAAGCTTCAGTCCGTTTTTGTCAATACTATCTTTTAATTCTTTTCCTCTTGTAACAGTTAACCTGGATCCCCATTGGATGTTCTTAGCATTCCAGTCACCGCCAATGATAAATCTGTTGTCTAGCGTTTCAAAGAAATGGTTAAACTGTTGGCTTGTTATTTTATGTCTAGGAGGGCAATATATGGAAGTGAGTGTTATAGCACCGAGTTTATCATGTACTAGTATTGATGTAGCTTGTATGTGAGGTGTCTGGTATTGAGGTAATATTTGGTGTTTGATGGCTTTCCTTACTAGTACAGCTGTGCCTGCATGTGCAGTACCATCTGGGTGACATGTTGCATAAATGTTATATCCAGGGATGGAAAAAGATGATCTTGTTGTCATATGTGATTCTGTAACTAGTAGCACATCAACATGATTGTGCTTCATGAAAGTATTCACCTCTGGTTTGTTATTCAACAAACCATTCACGTTCCATGTTGCGATCCTTATTGAATCCATTATTTAGCTATTTTATTAATGACAGTAGTGAGTAGACCCATTAAGGTGCTCATTTGTTGTATAAGATGGTCCAGCTTCTCAGCTTGTTTTATGAGTATTATCTCTAGAGGGCTCACATGAGAGCCGCCTGCTACTTGCGCATAAGTTCTTTCACCAGTCGCTTGTGGCTCAGCTGTTGGTTCATTGTTTTGACGTGTAATGTTTTGTTCATTGTCTGAACTTGGTTTTGTTGTGGTGGCCTTGGTATGCTTGTTAACGGGTTTCTTTCTGTTTTGAATTTCTAAGAAAACTTTACAGCCTTTGTAATTTGCAGGGTGATTTTCATGACATAGTGCGCATTTGCATGGAATTGTTTTATCTTTTTTAGGGCAATCAGTTGTGTTGTGATTGCCTGCACATTTAACGCATCTGAATGGTCGCATGCAATTGTTGCGCGAATGGCCGTACTGTTGACATCTCTTACATTGCACTATAGTATTTTTCCGTTTAGGGTCTTCTATAATTATAGAGGTATTATAAATGTAGGTAAGCTGTTTTACATCAGCATTGTTTGGACTAGGTTCTAAATTGACAAACCAGGTTGATAGTGGAATTTTTTGTGGTCCATGTTTTGCATTTACAATTTCACCTTTAACTTTGTTCCCTGTGCTCTCTATGGCAGCTTTGATTGCTTCCACAGGTGTAGATGGATGTAGATCTCTGATGACAACTCTGTAAGGTCGTTCATCTTTGCGTGTAAATGTATGGCCAATTAAGTTTTTCTCCCTGACTAATTTAATAAGTTTCTTGTAGGTCTCGATATTGCTGCATGTGATACGCAGCTGGGTACGAGTGACAATTTTATAAGAGTAATCAGTTTTCTCCAGAACACTCTCAATTAATTCTGTAAGTTTACTAATATTTTGAACTGCATATAAGATGATAGGAGGTGGTTTACTAATATGTGTTTTTATTGGTTGGGAAGCGATTTGACTCTCTTCATCGACATTTAGTGTTGAAAAGCTGTTCTGTAATGGGATTTCATCAGGATCACTAGAGGGTGTCCTATTCAGTCTACGCCTTTTTTTGGCTCCAGTGGTTTGTTGTCTCGGTGAAACAGTTTTCCATTCAGTATCATTTTTCTCATTAGACTGATAAGGTTCTTTAGTTTGAGAAGATCCTGGAGTAGGGATGTCTCCTAATGATGAGTGTCTTGTCTTTGAGTTTATAAATAAGCTTGGGTGGAAAATTTGCTGAACAAGTTTCTTGGGTGAACCCTTGGTGTGCTGTTTTTCATTCTCATGATATGGGGTATCATTTTCATCTCCAGTCGTGTGACTGGTTTCAGTACTCATGGTAAAAATTTTAGTAATTATGCAGCAACACTTTTCCAAATGTCAGACGACATGTTTTATCGGAAAACTAAAATAATGCAATAAGTTGGAGGTAGATGGTAAAAACTAAAATTTGCAAATGTCACTTTCGTATTTTAGTTTGTGTTTTTGCACGGAATCACTGTTTATTTTGTGTGGATAATAATATCACTCAATCTATGTTCGTTTAGCTTCACTATTTTATAGTTTTTAATAGTAAATTCACTGTTTAACACATATAGTCACTTTTTCTTTCAACAGCACATTCATACATGCTGACAGATGGTTTCTAGAAACAACAAACTCTAATTAGGTAGTATTTTTTCTAAAACTAGATACAAGGCTACTACAGAAGGCTTACGGCCGAATACTCGTACGCAAATTAAAGTTGAGAGCTGCTTAACTTTGACGCGCCATACAAAAAATGACAGTTAACAATGTCTCAAACTGCTAAGTGGGACTTAAATATTTAAGTAGACTTTGAGTATTCGGCTATTAGTCATATAAACAAATCTGGTACCTACATACATGAGGTTTACCTATGTTAGGTAGGATATCCTACAATTTTATTGTTCGGAGCAAACCGATTGATCAGTCACAGCGAACAAACAAGCACAATAGGTACAGCTGAATAGGCATGCTGTGTGTATATGTGTATCCAAACATGTGTATATACGTGTACATATATAGAACATGATAAATGATTCAATGACTATACATTTCAATGAAAACTCTGTCTAAGAGTGACACAAAAATAAGGCTTTATATTGAGTCCATTTTGGGCCTAGGTAGGTGTATGATAGTGAATTCCGGCCTACCCCAGGGAATCATATGGGATGATGGTAGGCCAGTTTTATGGGAAATATACCTATATTTTCAGAATCTAAAGAGTTTTAGTTGATGGCAAAAATGGAAATAGATAGATGAAGATTGAGCCCACTGACTGACTGAGCTAAATAATTGGCAGATGAAAATGATGATGCTTTTCAGGCAATTTTTTCTTATGTTTCCTGTTCTTGTTATTGTTTGAGTTTATGGAAAATAAACTTTGCGATAAGATTGGCTAAATCAATAGACACCTTTTATATTAGTATTTTGAAATTAAGTTAGGCTTATAGGCTCAATCAATGGCAAAACAAACAGTGTTGCCTACATTTAGAAAATGATATAAATTATAATTTACCGAACATCTCTTCCATAATCATAGTTATGTTTGACACACCACCAAAGAGATTCTTATCTAGTTTACAATAGTTTTAAAAAGCATTTCTGGGAACAAGTGATTTGTAATACCAGTGTAAGTCCATCATAGGTAACTTTTTATAAATTTGGGGGACAGTATTTACATGAAATTTGGGAAAACGTATGAGAAAACATGACAGAATCTGACCCTTGATCACATCAATGAATGAGAATTCCAACACAACTGTACTGGCGCCGCATAAATGAACGCCGCAATGATATCAAAGCACACAAATCACAGTATTCGCGGCCAATTGTCACGTAAAACACATTATCATCGGCTTCGACACGTAAAAAGCAATATGTGTGGAGACTCACCGAAAATGGCTACAAACGTTTTGTAAATGCACCAACACGACAACTGTCTCATAAATGGAACGTGAGATAGTTTTTCACACCGTCAATTTCCCGTACGATTGCACTTTCCAACAGCTTTTACTATTACGGCCCCACTAAAGCAAGTGGTACAAACAGGCATGAAAATACTGACGACTGACGTACTATTCTACGCCTAGGGAGCGGTCAGAATATTATGTTTTGGCGACTGAATAGGTATCTAATACACACTTACACACAATTAAAGCACCAAATAACGACACTTATTTCAATCCACAAACGAAGATCTTATCACAATCACCATGAAATTATAATTTGGGCGACAACGAAGCGAAATCGTCTCTCCTCCCTTCTCTCACCATAAATGAACCATAGATATTTTTTTCCTAGTTGACTTTTTACTTGAGCGAGCAACAAGGACTCATCTCTATTCCAAGATGTCGCATTTTGTAAAAATCTAGTCTCTATAGTCGATTCTTAATAATATATACTGATGAAATCACAATTTATTACCACATTAAATTATTTTAACAATAATACGTAATAGAATAAAATTACCCGTCTAAAAATCCTTGGATGGATACTGTCCTATTCTAATTTCATAGAGTAAAGGAGGATGACACTCAACTTTTTTTTTATTTTATTTTTTTATTATGTTTATAGTGCTGACCACTTACGTAATATTAATCGATTACTACTGTGTTTAATCGATTAATATTCGAGTGGGAAAAAAAATTAAACATAAACTAAATAAAATGCTAATGATTATAATCGGCAGCCAATACCAACTGTACAATTAGGCAAATACCTAGGGTGGCACAAAAGATTCTGTCCTTTAACAATTGCTCCACCTAATAAAACAGAGTCAGGCAATTCACTTGAACTTGAGAACTGCACTTTTTTGTTTGTGAACCAACTAGATAATTATTATGTGAATATACCTACCAATCATTTTGAACTTTTATGGAAGTATCTTATATAGTCACTTTTACATGTTATGTGTAGATAGCGTAACTGACGAACTTGCTATTGTCTTTCCCTAAATGCTCTTATCGTAATTCGTTGTGTTGAAAACGGGAACAAAGTGACGTCAATGCATAGATGCATTGACGTCACTTTGCAATGGTGTTAAAATTGAATTACTTATTTTTAAAAGGAATTTATGAATCGACATACACAGAAATGTGTTTTTATAATCGCCTATTCGATTAGAAAAATATATATAAATCGATCATCATCTCTCTAGTGTTGTGCATATATATGTATGTTGTGTTGTGTGTGCGTGGTGATTTGTGTTAAATGCTGATAGAAAGAAATTAATTAAAAATCTGGTTTATTTTGACGATGAAACTTACATAAATGTGAACAAACACAGTGTTTTGTGTTATCAAGTGCTAGTGAATCCGTCGGAAGGCGGTAATCGTGTACGTTCATTCGCTATTTGTGGATTCTGGATCTCGTCGATGTACCATAAACAAAAATGTCAGCGATCCCGATTTTTTGTTTCTTGCTGCATACCCATCGTTATACCTGAATTAGATCACACGAATGATATAAAATAATGTTAGACGCTTTCTCCGGCGGTATTATCTCGCATGGACGGCACTCCCGAGGCAATAAATCGGCCATAGTAAACGTGCGTTTCGTGTGCTCGCGCCCGTCTACACCCGACCTATCTCATTGTTTATGTATGGAGAATAAGCCAGGAATTTTTATGGGGATTCGCAGTATATTCTCGTTTTAGTTGAATATTTGGGAAGGATAAGGGGTTCTGAGCGGCTGGTGCGTGCTGCGGGGTCGCTCCGCGCCGTCGGCGTCCCCCCGACCGCCAAGGTTTCTCGCGGTCTCTATTTATAATAATCTCTCGATCATTTGGTGCAGCATAATGACATTCTTGTAATGAAGTGCCGTTCTGTGAATTTGTGGGACATGTGCCAATTATTGTACCCGTGACGAAACCGCGCCGCGGATTAGTTTTGTATGTATACAAACGAACAAGCATAGGTACCTTCTGTTTGTATTATATGAAGATCACATGTAATTGTATTTTTCCATACTCCTTGTACATTTCTTGACCAAAATGTATGAAAACATGTTAACTTGGTCATGTTATACACTATCATGTGCCATACAAATGGTGCGTTCCATTCACTGTTAATTTTGTAAATTTCGTTATTTTCGTCCACAAATCTCGTTCCACTCGCACCAACTTGTACTGAAAGTGATCAAAATTATCGTTTTTAACACTTTTTGTGGACGAAAATAACAAAAATTACGGTGAATGGAACGCAGCATATGTAACAACTGATCAAAGTAACTAAAAAATATTACAAAAAACTGTATTTACCACTTTTACCACTAAACAGATGCAATACCCAACATGTATATTTTTATACAACTAATGTATTCACAAATATTGTGTTCTAATCAAGGCTGACATATTTTAACAGAACATGCCAAAGCTAAATTCATGATTTCAACGTTGTAAATAATGCTTATGAACTGCCATTTTATATAATGAATATTAATTATTTAAGAAAATTATAATAGCTTCGTCAAAATTATCGAAACATGGCCATGGTTTCATTAGATGCATCTAAACGAGCAGAGTGGTGCGCTGGTAGACGTTATGTCTATGTGGTTAGAAGTCAAAACTAATTGCTCCAAAGCTCTGCTTGACACTTAGACTATTGCATTGTATTTTAATGTTAATTGGCGGCTCGGGTAATAGTAGGAAGATTAAAAGAATTAACACTATGAACCATATCAATCAAGTGCAAGTTTGCAGCTATTTACTTACAATGCTCAAATGCTGCGTTCCATTCACCATAATTTTTGTTATTTTCGTCCACAAAAAGTGTTAAAAACAATAATGATCACTTTCAGTGCAAGTTGGTGCAGGTGAAAGATTCGTGAACGAAAAAATGAAATTAACAAAATTAACAGTGAATGGAACGCACCATAAGAAGCTGTTGATTTTCAGTAACTGTCAATTGATGATTGATTGATCGGTGTGGTAACACCCTTATGTAGGGTATCGAATTTTGGGTACAAATACAGACATTTTATCTGTACAGCTGTTTGAAACATCTCTGACCAACTGTTCAGGGTTTATTTAATGCACAAATATTCAAAGTTGTATAAGAAAGACATAATTCAGTTTAAAATATCAATCAATTGATGTATCCGTAACTTCCGTAATGATTGTAAAGATGGGCACAAGTACAGGAAAATAAATTATTTAAGTTTTCCTTTTATTATCAAATAGTGTTGGTAGTGCTTTGAGAATAGAATATTTTACATCTAATTTAAGTTATCCCACTTTGCAGATATCTGAATTTCATTATCTTTTCAGAACTTGCAAATTGAAAAGCAAAACTAAAAGCCAAGGAATAATTTAGAACTGAATAGATAACTGTGATACTACTATTCCGTTACAGAATCAGGTAATTATTTAATTTACTTTTGGGCCTACTTTGGTAAATATGTAGCAAGATTTAAAATTAAATTAGGGTTCTCATAAGCTGTCTAAATTAATACTAGACCCCCCCAATAGGTCTACGATATGGGCTAATTAAGACAAAAATAATGTCACAGTTGATATTACAGTCTCTCTGTTTCTAAATTATTAAAGAGAAAAGAGACAAAATCTATACATCTCAAAATTTGTCTTGCCACAGCCATCCATTCTAGACCTGATGATATGCAAATAGCGACGTACTGTTCCCAGGAATATTGAGGTTTTATACTTTCAACTTGCATCAAGATACTCCCCATGATTTTCCCAATATTCCTACGAATGGGACATCACTAGCAGGAGACCAGGGGCTTACCACCACCTCTTATAGCAGTATTATTTTAACCTTACAGCGACTTTTTGTAATATGATGTCCCTTATTGGCATGACAATAAGGTACGTCATATTACAAAAGGTAGGAGTACTTACTAATTGTTATAATGTTGTGTACAGTCAAGTTGGCGAAGGCACGCAGGGGTATGATCAAGGAGAAGGAGAAGGGAGGGGGGGCACGCCTCAAGGACGAGCCTAGTGACCCGGCTGAACCTGGTAAGACTTGCCAAATTATTATTATTTTTTGGGACTAGGCCCTCCACACACTCCCACCACTGGATAATCTTATTCCTACTCCCCATCCTTTATTTTGATAAAATTCGTGCGGGTTCCTAGACAACTTAGCTTTTCCCCGGGACTTGACAAAGGTCAAACCTTGGCGTCATCATTAGACACCATTGTCGATCCTGGCTTACAGGAGTAACAGTGGTGGGAGTGTGTGGCAGACTTTCCATATTATTAACTACCTTATGTCCGTTGCTCTATCGCATTACCATAGTTTTTGCCCTGAAACCCACGGACGAAAAAGCCATAGACGCATAACCGTGCATCCCCGCTCGCCTAACTTATCCATTACCACTGCATATGTGTACACTTGACATTGAACGGACCAATCAAAATTCGCCGTTTCACGCGATACCCCGGAAACTTTGTTGATTTCATTCTTATACGTATAATAGGGGATGACAGTTCGTCTTGCCTTATTTGTCTATGCAGAAACCTAATCCCCAAAGGTCAAGTGTGATGGGCAATGATACCCTATCTCCAGAGTTGGGCAGCATTTAATTGCGATTAATTAATTGCAAATTGCAGATGATGTCACAATTAGCAATTAATTGTGATTTGTTCACGATTGACAAACAAATCAAAATTATTTTTTAATTGTGACACCACATGCAATTAGTAATTAATTAATTGCAATTAAATTTTGCCCAACTCTGCCTATCTCTAAGTCACACCATAGGATAGGCTATTGAAAACTATAAAAATTGGCACAGTATTATTTACCAGTTGCTTTTATAACCATACACAATTATAAGTAATTATTTGGATTCCAAGAGGTTTGATACATCTATTTTTTTTCTAAAATTCAAAAATAAAGACACGACGGGTATTATAATAGTATAGAGTATTTATAAAGATGAAGGTCATTAACATTAAAACTCAAGGTCTATTTTCGTCAAGTACAAAAAAATATAATTGAGGCCATTGATGTAGGTATTATAAGCAGATATGGTTCCCCCTAAAATTGCAATTTGACTTGTGCTATACGCACCACTTGCAGCACCTGCAGCTCAATTCACACATCTTTATTTCATTCGCAATTCGACAATCAACTTCAAGTCGTTTTGATACGTATTATTTACCAGAAGATGAGCTTTTGAAGGTCGCGAGAAACCGCTGGATGCAAGTGGCACAGGACCGGTCGTTGTGGAAAACCTTGGGGGAGGCCTATGTCCAACAGTGGACGTCTTTTGGCTGAAATGATGATGGTGATGAGCCGTATTTGCTATACCGACTGTACCCACGCGGTCGCAAGTATCTTATGACCACGGGCCCGTTGGCGTGGTTGGCGTGATGGCGCCTTTCACGCTGCAATTCGTAGGTTCGATTCCTACCCGGGACAGGCATTTGTGTCCATGAACATGTCTGTATGTCCCGAGTCTGGGTGTATATGTATATTAAGTATGTATTTACAAATAAAAAAGTAGTAGGTATATGTAGTAATATCAGTTATCTGATTTCCATAGTACAAGCTCTGCTTAGTTTGGGATCAGGTAGCCGTGTGTAAAAAATGTCCCAGGATATTATTATTATTACCATCCATAACTTGTCGCCACCCACTGCTGGGTAAACCAGTGGTTAAATGCTAGCAGACTCGGGGCCCAGGACAAATTACGAAAAGGCCATATCCGAAATTTGTATCATGGAGAATCGAACCCGCAACCGTAGTGCATTGAGCCGAACGGCCTTCGTTACGCTCAAACCACTAAACTAAGCGGCCGTTAAATATAATCTGGTAAAAATAGAATTTGGTTTACTGAACAAAAATATCTATTCAATACTATAGTTCTTCCATATGTAACACTACCTGTGGACGCATAATAATTGGTGCGTCCATATGGCTCGCATATGTCGCCCGACCACTCATGTTATCTTCTTATCGTATGATTAGTGGCCAACCTGGTGTCAGAGTTGTTCAAGCCGCCCGAAGGCCTCTGACAAGGCTTAACGACTGCTGCCTAGATGACAACAACCGGGACCGAATTTTTACGTGCTTTCCGAAGCACGGCGACGCTCAGTTAAAATGCCGCTAAATGGTCACCTATCTATGACTGGCCTTGCCAAGCGTTGCTTAACCTCCGATCGTTTAACGATCAGTGATTGCAACTGGCTATGACCGGCTCATGTTATGACATTATGTCTATGCGTTCCGACATCAGAACTGGGTGCTCGGGCGCGGCATGCGGCTGATGTAGACGCAGCCATTCACAAGAAAATAGCAAATACTGTTTTTATGCCAACAGTGCGAGGGTCACATGCCGCGGAAACCGAAAAATGCAAATTATTATAATAACAAAACATAATTTGCAATTCAAATCAACCTATCTATCTATACAGACGACGTACGTCATTTGCAATAAAAAAACAATATCGGTAACATCTGGCGATATTTATTATTATTATTTATTTATTTACTAGCAATGTAACTTTCATCATTTAACCCTTATGGGAGATGTATGATGAATTTTCAAAAATATTTCTTAGGCTCATCTACTAGTCTGGCGATGTTTATTTATTTATTAAAAGATAGTGTGCATTTTGCATTAGAATCACTGAAGTTTCAAAACAATGGAATCAGTGGAAGCACCGTATTTGTGTACATCGATGCATGCGATCTTTTCATCTTACCTTCTAAAATGAATAATGGCCGGCGCACATAGAGCACGGCATGGCATGGCATTTTATTTTTTATCAATCGAATTTAATACTTATCCAATCGAAATAAGGTGTATATTTCAATGCTCGGTGATCGACCTCGGAGCATCGCGGAGCATTTTCTTGGTGCACCCGCTGGAGCACCTTATTTCGATTGGATAAGTATTAAAATCGATTGATAAAAATTAATATGCCATGCCGTGATCTATGTGCGCCGGCCATAAAACGCAAAATAGGATCACTTTGTTGTCCGTCTGTCCTTTTGTCAAGACATCTCAAACCACTCGCACAGAGGAATAGACTGTGCCAATGGTGTCATGAAAATTTGTATTTAGGCAACTTACAATACGCGGCATGTAACTTTGACCCACAGAGTAAAGTCTAAAGAAAGAGGTGCCCTTATTAGATATTTGTATGAAACAAAACTTGGTCATTGTTTTTACATTTTCATTTTACTATTTACCGGTAAATAGTTGGTCTACTCGCTTCGTTTTATGTCGATGTTAGTACTAGGCCGACCACTCGGCCGACTTGCTTAGGGCCAGTCCCCTTAGTAACTGGTCCATGCTTTGACCAGTGTGCAAATGCAGGAATCACACAATGGCACCAAAATACTGCCTGATCTTACGGTCGACATAGGCAAAGAGCCATAAACGCCGTATAGCGAGCACCCCCCCCCCCCCCCCTCCCGTACGTCTTCTACCTTATCTATACTACTCCACCAAGCCCACTTGGCGCACAGGTATAAATGTGAAATTATAATAAGTCAATGATTCCGCGGTCCATGATGATGATTCCACCACGTAGTGGGAGCTACTGCCACTGGAGTGCCCAGACATTGGCCCAGGCCCACTACGTTGTGGGCGGACCGCGGAATCATTGACTTATTATCATTTGATATTAATACCCGTGCGACAAGTTGGTTTGGGCGAGTAGTAGTATGCATCAGCACTGCATATCTATGATCGCACCTCATATTTTGATTGGTCCTTTCAAAGCTCGACCTCGAACCAATCAAAATCGTCGTCAAAATTGCATTCTCATACATGAACAGTAAATGTAAGTGGCGTCTTTACTTATTGGTCTGTGGTCGTGTATAAGTTGGTGTTGCAATGTGCAGGCCATGGATCCCGCCCGCCATCAGCGTCGCTGCCGACTCCGGCGGCGCTGAAGAAGGAGCCCGACGAGCCCGCGCACAGGGTCAAGATGGAGCCCCACAGCCAGGCCGGCGCTGACGACTCCGCCCCGGACATGGGCGTCGATGGCATCAAGACTGAGATCGACGGCCTTATGGACAGCGATGGTGAGTCTCAGGCCTTTCGCACACGGCGTCGTAACGTAAGCGTATCGTTATACGCGCGTAGGACGAGAGCAATACGAACACGTACATTTCAGCAAATCGTATGAGATTTCGCTTCGTTTGCGGACTTGTAAGAAAATGTACGTGCTCATACATGTAATGTATGCTCTCGTTCCACGCGCGTATTACGATACGCTTACGTTACGACGCCGTGTGCAAAGGGGGTAACGCCTTTTTTTTTTTACGGGACTGGTGGCAAATAAGCGTACGACCCGCTCGATGTTAAGCAGTTACCGTGGCCTATAGATGCTTGCAATACCAAAGGCATTGCTCGCAAGTTGCTGACCTGAAGGGGGGGTTGGGCTTCCGGCTCTCCAACTCATCGTACGAAACGCAGCTGTAATAGCTACTTTACGCCGATCTTCTGTGAGAGGGTTGGACTTACTACACCGGTCGAGCCAGCTCGTATATGAGCTGCAGTCGATTGACTACAGCTTGGCTCTACCCCCAATAAAATGTTGTAATTCAACTTGTATAAGAGTATTACATTTCCTTATTTAGGTGATCCCACAAAATCTCCACAATGCGAGCTAGGCGGACCCGGATCCTTGAAATCGGAGCGCCTATCTTCAGATTCAAACGATATATTGGATCCACAAACCGGTCTAAGGGGATCTTCAAGTAATTTACAGGTAACGACTTACTTTTAACGCCACTAACTTGAGTTATCTTTGCAATAGGAGTGACTTTTATCGATAGTAAAATGACAGGAGTAAAATTTTGAGTTTAACAGCTTTGCCTAGGATGCACTTACCAGCATGGCTAGCATACAAGCTAAGACAAGACTTGTCACGTACTATATTGCACCGAGTAGCTCTCTCTCTTACTCAATACATAAGAGAGAATGAGACAAAATCTATTTGGTGATAATGGTAATTTAAACAGGCTGTAGATAGAGTCCGTATAAGAGTTTTTTTTTTTAAATTGTATTTATGAGTACTAAGCTGCGTCTCCAGCGCGTGTAGACAAAACATTGTTTGGTTACACGACGATATTAACTTTTTAAATGATTATACCTACTTCACTCTTAGCCCGCGCGGAGGAAAATGTGTACATGTTTTCCATTGGGTATGGAAAGCAAAAACATACATTTTGTGTAAAAACACATGTTTTGTGTAGAGCAAAACACAAGCATGAGACCCTGCTTTGCACACTCATAATGAAACATCTAATGGACAGGATGGTAATCAGAACTGCCGCAACCCCAACGGGGGTCCAGAGAACATGGGGTCGTGCCGCATGGGGGGCGGCGGGGGCGTGGCCATGGGCCCCATGTCCGCCAGCGAAGCGCAGACGCTGCCCTCTAACGTCATCAGCAAGCAGGCCGGGAGCATGGAGGTAACATTGAAAGTTTTAAAGCCATAGGCAACTAGAAGAACATGTCTAAATAACTAACGGCCGAATACTCAAAGCCTACTTAAATATGTAAGTCCCACTTAGCAGTTTGAGACGTATTTAACTGTAATTTTTTGTATGGCGCGTCAAAGTTAAGCAGCTCTCAAATTTAAGTTGCGGACGAGTATTCGGCCGTAAAGCTACTATAGCTATTTGAGATATGTCATCTTGCATATTTCCTCAACATCTTTTGAGACGTTTTTGGTAAATATAACACCACATTTTCTATATCGATTGCAACCTTATCTAGAGCAGTGAGTTTCCGATTCCCTCTCAATAAAAATATAGTAAAATGACTGCATGTTCTGCTAGCAGCAAAGCCAAATCTTCGTGTTCTCGACGCTATTGGCCAACAAGGGCGCCGAGGCAGTCATATCCGGCCAGCACCACTCCATCATAGCGTACCATTGCGCGCAGCCAGGCACTAAGAAATACCTCGAGGTGAGTGTAAAATATCTATTAAAAGTAGGCCCGATGGGATTCTCAATACCTTTCATCACCCTAGTAACCACCTTATGGGATGGATTTCCAAAAACTCTGATAGAACTGACTTATTTAGAAACGGTAGCCTCAACACCAATTTCCACATATGATAACTCGAACAATGACGAACTTTCACACAAAATTTCATCCCCTCTTAAATCCCATAGGATTGAATTTTCTAAAATTCGTTGTTAGTGCTTGTTGACCTACATTTATAAGTAACTACTGTACAAAATTTCATGGGTTTAGGCTGTGCGTTGTCAGTTAGTCCCTTTAAAAATATCCTCATGACGACCAGCGCTGGTTCTTGCTGACCAGCACATGCTGAATTGGGTCCGTTTGCGGCTAGCATAGTCGATAATTGTTTTTCTTTCTTTTTATATTTATTATTGTTTTGTCTTGCTAGTCGTAATAAAGTTTTTCTTTTTCTTTCTTTCATGGATATTTTTTAAATGGTATAAAAGAATGAATGTATTAACAACTTTCTTCATTTATATTTAATCTATTATTTCTTTCAGAAACACCCCCTAAAAATGGGTCAGTTTAACAAACAGAGCCCCGCCCAATGGCTCAACAATCTCGCTATGGCCAAAACCCGCGGGGGCATGCGTGGCGGGCCTAATATGATGGGTCCCAACCAAATGGGCCACATGATGGGCGGTCCCATGGGACCGAACATGGGCCCTATGGGGCACGGTGGCATGGGTCATATGGGACCAAATATGATGGGTCCCAACAGGATGGGCGGGCCAGGGAATCAGATGATGATGATGAAGGGCGGGCCGGGGCAGATGGGGCAAATGGGCCCGGGGATGGGTCCGATGGATGGGTTTCCAGGAGGCACCCCGTCCTGTGGTGTCATGGACGGCCTCGGTGCTGATGGTGAAATGCCCTGGGACACCGTAAGTACACTCATCATTATAATTATTTTTTAATCAATACTAGCTATTACCAGCAAAGTCAGTATGGCAGATTTTCGATCCCTAAAAAAGTGTATTCTGCAGCTCGATCCCCAATGAATATATGATGGTAGCAACCCTATCTTTTAACTCGTAACTATAAATCCTATTGCAATTGGTTCAGCTGTTTTATCGTGCTCGAACATACAAACAAACAGGCAAGAATACCAAAAACTTTTTTTTGGATTCGGAGTCCTTGAACCCATTTCTCACCTGACAGCGACTAATGTATGAAACTGACGTATTTCGAAGTTGCTGAGGAATATTTTTAGGAACTATGTCTCTTAGTAGGGCGGTATCTAGTTAAAGCGCGCGCACTAATCTATCATAGACTTATGGATATAGCAATATTGGCTCCTATGCTGCCAACAAAGATGTGAGCGACATGTTTTGTTACAGAAAAACCCCTCTGTAATGTCGAACGGCATGTCGAACGGGCCGGGCCAGATGGCCGCGTGCTCGGAGGCCGGGCCGGCGCCCGACGCGGCCGGAGACAACGACCAGCCCTGCCAGCCCGGCTCCAAGGGCGACGGCCGCCCTTCTAGACACAGTGGTATATACTACATACCCTTGCCTTATTGTCCCTCTTGAGGTTTTTTCAAAACGGCCCGGCTACAACTTCGGGCGACAGCGCGGGGGCATCAAAATGTTGCATCACGCCACGAGCTGCCGCTCTCGGCGGCAACGCGCGCAATCTAACATTTTAGCACCCTCGCGCTGTCGCCCGTCGCTGAAGCGCGAAGTCGTGGCCGGGCCGTAAGACCATGCATGATTTCATATAGGGTAAAACCCCCAATTATTGGCACCTTGCACCAATTATTGTCCATACATATTTCTATGGGATTTCTTACTTCAGCGGATAGAATAACTAGGTAAGTGTGAAAAACTGAAATTTATGACTCTTAACAAAAAAACACTATTTCCATGTTTAGTTTTCTTATTTTTTTAAGATAACTTCAAAAGTGCCAATAATTGGGGGGGGGGTGCCCATATTGGGTGCCGTTACCCTACCTAGATTAAGAACGAAATTATAAAATAATAGAAAACTGTCGTAACATACGGTTATGATGATGTTTGATGGTACCTTGAACAAATATAGCTTCCATTTCTTCCTTGCAAAATCCTAAATATAAGTTCGTTATTAGGCCTTTATTCCGCGAAGAGGTAGGTAAATTCACTGTCATGCAACCACATATCGCCGAATGCATCAAAGTCCCAATGTTAGGCTATTGCAACTCCTATTGTCTATTTCTGATTAAATTCGTACGGGTTCCTAAACCTTAATTTTCCTCGAGACTCGTGGAGGGTTGAACTTCGACGGCTTTGTTGGAAACCCCGGCGAGGTTGCCTCACAGGAGTAAGTAAGGCTCTAAAAATACAATATAAACTTGCAGGTGTAAAAATACCAGACGAGAATTTAACGCCACAACAGCGCGCGCACCGCGAAGAACAGTTGGCCACGATTCGTAAGATGCAGCAAATGCTCTTCCCAGAGAGTGGTGGCAACAACCCCAACCAGGGCGGCGGCGATGGCTCGCAGCCGCCCAACGACATGCCGCCCAACTCCACCGCCAACATGAACATGGGGCCCTTCCCGCCCATGTCCGGAATGGGCCCCAACGGGCCCATGGGATCCGGACCTAATGGCCCGATGGTGTCAATGTCGAACAGCATGAACTCCGGCCCGAGCTGCACCATGTCCGGTCCGATGGGACCCAACGGGCCTATGGGCGGTCCGATGGGACCCGGCGGTCCGATGGGTCCGAACGGGCCTATGGGTGGACCGATGGGAGGTATGGGCGGGCCTGGTGGAATGGGTATGGGTGGGCACGGTTCTATGGGGCCTAACGGGATGATGGGTCCGAACGGGCCTATGATGTCGGGGATGGGGCCTAATGGGCCTATGGGGCCGATGGGGCCTTGCGGTATGAAGGGTATCAGAAGTGCGTGTGGCGGGCCTGATATGAAAACTGGAATGTGCACAGACATACATATGGGAAGAGGCTGCGGTGGACCCATGGGCGTAAGTTTACTATTTATATATTCGTATAGATCCGTAAGCGTACTTAGAGCCGTTCAATTGCGTATTTGTTCAAATCGAGCATGGCATTCTGCATCACGGCAATCTAATCCGTTCTGTCTATGGCGGTATGTTATCCTTTGGTTTTTAGGGTTCCGTACCTCAAAAGGAAAAACGGAACCCTTATAGGATCACTTTGTTGTCCGTCTGTCTGTTTGTCAGTCCGTCTGTCAAAACGTGTACAGCCCAAAACGCTGGTGTTACAAACATAAAATATGAACAGTAGGTACCTTTTATAGCGTAGAAGAAGAGAATAGGAAGGATTTTGGAAAATTCCAACCGTAAAGGGGTAAAATAAGGGGTGGCAGTTTATATGAAAGTCCCTCTTTTCTGAAGTTAGAAACATCAGGCCCGTACGCCGAGTAAAAAAGTATTTCAATACCTTAAAAAAAATCGCTGTTTATATTTTCTTCTTTATTTTAGCGGATGCCAAACCCCATGGGCGGGATGGGTGGGCCGAAACAGTGTATGATGGGTGGACCACACATGGGACCCAGAATGATGCCAGGACCTAATCTCAATACTATGAACGGTGAGAATTTCGATTCTAATACAACACATATAAGGCCAGTTCTGTTAGGAGAGACACTTGCTAAGCAACGCTATTCGATCAACCCAACGCAAGCAGCCATAGACTATCTTTTTTTCATTCGTTATGGCTTCGCTTTTCGCATATAGCCAGTGTCAATAATATGTATTTTCAAGTTTTTGAATGTGTCAGGCACAGGAAGGCCTTTGGCTAGGCCTAAAATACCCAGCCCTATCAGTGAAGTGGTGGATACTTTACTGACAAATTACCAGCCTTCTTTGGGGAGAACCCGAGAATCATGATTCACCACTTTTATTCCAACTGTCCACACTTCTTCTTATCGTATGGTTAGTGGCCAACCTAGTGTCAGAGTTGTTCAAGCCGCCCGAAGGCCTCTGACAAGGCACACACACACACCACACCATTGTCCACACTCACGCATTTATGAACATATAAATTCGTTCGTTACGTTGCTTTCATTGAGAAGAGCCGGCAAGAAACTCAATGGTTACTCTTTTTAATAGAAAAATAATAATTGTATTAATTTTCAAACAGCAACGCTATGTGAACGGAATTTGGTTATTCACCATTTCACTTGGCAGTAGCTATCGTTACATTGGTTTAGGATCGTGATAAATATTGAACGTGTAGACTCCTCCCCAGAGCACGCGGTGAGCCAATATCGGTTGTGTTGTGATGCAGGCGGCATAATGATGGACGGCAGTATGATGGGCGGCATGGTGGGCCACGGCCACGGCCACGGCGACTGCGGGCCCGAACACCACGGCATGCCCGTCAACGGACCCATGTGCGACGAGTACGGACGCGGGAGAAATGTGAGTATACTGCTCACACTATTATTACAAAACTAGCTGGGCCCACGATTTCGTACGCGTACTTTTTAAAATTTGATTACACGCGACTACGTCCGCGTAGAATTTAATGGGTTTTATCTTGTAGCGTGGAACCCTAATTCTTTTTCCAAAATACAATCTGCCAGTGAAAGTTTCGTCAAAATCGATCCAGCCGTTGCGGAGATTAGCCGGAAAAAACATGATGACGTTCATTGGCAGATAGTTGATTAGGCTACCTTTATTTAAAATTAGTTAGGTTTTCGCGCAAAAAAATAAAACCGATTAAAATCTACGCGGAAGTAGTCGCGGGTAATTTTTTTCAAAAATGTACGCGTAAGAAGTGGGCTCAGCTCATATTCAACTTTATAATTAAAACCACCTGTGAAATAATGTACGCTAAGTTTTTACGTCTTTAAACGGGCCAAAATAAATGCTTTTTAACCAGGCACTACAGTGACTGGCATTCACAGACCAATAAGCTCTAGACACCACATAGGGGTGCCCACCCCCGCTCGCATAACATATGCATTACGACTGCATATTTATGACTGCACTTAACATTTTGATTGGCCAATGGTCTTTCCCGACCTCTCGTCAACTTTTGCTGATTGCATTCTCATACAATAGACGTAGTAGCGTCTCGACTTATTGGTCTGTACTAGCACTAAAACTTGGCTCCACGATCGTCAACTCGCCTTTCTAGCGTGACGATCCACTGACAAAGACAAGAGTATGTAAACCCTAACCCAAAATTAATAAGTACCTTAACAACTAGAAGCAGGGTCGATTCCGCCAACAGATGGGTCCGGGCGACCCGGGCGGGTTGGGCCCGGGGCTGGGCGGGATGGGCCACAAGGCGGGCCTGCGAAGCCCCAAGAGCCCCGCCTCCGGAGACATCGACTGGCAGAAACTCCATCACCAGTTCTTCGATGACCCCAAGTCTATGGACAATGAACTCAGTTAGTATTGCTTTTTTAATTAACCTACAATATCCCACTGCTGGGCAAAGGTATCCATATACCTGTCGCTCTTTAAATCGTGTTTTTTTATGCGATTTTATAAAAAACAGTAATGTCATTTATTTATCTTTATGTAATGTAACCCCCATATTCATAGAGATTTTAGCCAGTATACAATGGTTTTGAAAAGCATTTTTAGGAACAAATGTGATTTGTAATTCCACTGCAAGTCGATCATAACTTTCTATGAATTTGAGGGCAAGGGTTTACTTAAGGCACTAGGCTCAAATTAACATCTTACCTCCGCGCTTCGAAACGCACATTGTGGCAATTCCGATTGTCATGCTAACATCTTTGATAGTCATTCAAAACTGAGAATTTGTCCTGTGAGGTTGTTGGCAGCATCACTAGTTGGGTTTTGTGTAAATATTAAGACAGCTTAGAAGGCGATCCAAAACATCAATTTAAAACGTCGGCGCCGCGTCTGCTCCCCTTAAGTTGTAGATGTCCTCAGCAGTGGCTTCCACTTACCAACAGGTGGATCGTCTGTCAGTGTGCCATCATTGGCTATAAAAGAAATGCTGGAAAAAATTATGCAAATTCTTAATTTGAATTAGCTAAAACAATTTTAAATTTTCCCACAGGTACACAAGTGAAGTCGCCGTGTTCGGAAAGAGGAGGTTGCCTACCGCCGCCGCCGTACGGTGCGTCACCGCTGCACAGATCCGCCTCTGTACCTATAGGTGAGCTCAAAACTAGTAATAAATACTAATAAAAGTAGTAATAGTCTACCTCTGTACTAATTAAATAAATAAACTTGCGAAATGATTGGTCTCCGATACAAAGTTTCATCGCCTATTTCACCCCCTTCAAGTTTTATTTTCGCAACAAAAAGTAGCCCATGCCCTTCTCCATGGTCCTGTTTATCTCTATACCAAAATTCATTAAAATTGGTTTAGCAGTTCTGTAGTGAAATTTTACACAGAGACCGACAGACAGAGTTACTTTCTCATTTATAGATTAACAAGCAACTCGGCCAGCCTACTACGCAATTTAAATAGGAATAGGACCGGCCTAGCGCCATGTTGTGAGGTCACAACTGGAACTGTTCCGGCTCTCGGCTAACATCACTCAGAAGTACAGTACTTTATATGAGTGAAGTTAGCTGAGAGCCCGTCCTATTCTTATTTTTATCGCATTGTACTATCCTCCGTCAATTAAAACTCGACCTTGTCTCAATTCTATAGCGACGCAATCTCCCGGGCACGGGTCAGTCCAAATGCCGATGTCGGCGGAGGCCTCGCGCGCAGGCTCTGGCCTCAACAGTCCCGCGCACTGCAAGCAGGGGCCTAAACAAGACGCGCCAGGTCAGTATCTCATATTACTAACTATATTACTTATTATCTTTGTGAGAAACAGTGAATTCAAAGGACTAACTTAATTTTTTCGCTATTTTATATCCCAAGAATGTCATAAGATTAAATTAATTAATGTAGCATTCATGTATGGTCTGAAAAGATGGTTAATACGACCCAAATCTCAAGAGCCCTAGTGTTATTTACTTTGATTTGTTAAATCTTATGTGATATTTGAACTTAAAGCAAAGGGATTTAAGATTGCAGATAAATGTAATGGGTACTTTGTTTAAAAAAATGGGGGGCTGATACTGATGTTATTGTTCAAAAAATTTTAACGGGGTCGTTCGTCCTTTTAATTCATTATTACTATTTTTGTACAGGTTTATAGGTAAGTATGTAAAAATATCGCATGAAAAGTATGAAGCCATAGAAGTAATGCCGCATGCCCATTTTATTATCTGTGTTAGACATTTTCCCAACCACTACAGATTTTATTTTCGACGAACGATTTGGAGAATCGAAATCGACATTCAATCGATTTATTTTCTTTTATTTTGTTTTTTTTTTCTGTAGTTGTAATGCGTATTTTTTGTTTTCCCTCCCCTCCCCCGCAAAACGCTTGACGCTTGAAATCCCAACGTGTGACGAATAACACCGAATAAAATTATAAACAAACATTCACAAAAATGGAAACGCCCACATTCGAAACTGGACTGTAATCACGTGGCTTTAAAACAATATTCGAACGATCGATTGGAATTCCAAAACATGGATCAAACATTGGCCACACAAGAAATACTAGAGAAACTAGACGATGGGGTGTTTGTCCGTACTCTCCAATGTTTGGCGGCGCAACAGCAGAAGAACCAACAAGGCGGTTCCCACGGGAAGGAGCCGAGT
Organism: Drymonia ruficornis; assembly: GCA_947859195.1. NCBI lineage: Eukaryota > Metazoa > Arthropoda > Insecta > Lepidoptera > Notodontidae > Drymonia > Drymonia ruficornis. The sequence goes on along the minus strand of OX401929.1, from coordinate 4,872,059 downwards.
TTGATGCCCGTGCCATCGCCACAGCAAATATCGTATCTCAACCAATTCGAAGGTAACTGGCTTGATTGGACGTCCGCGGAAATAATGAATACTTGGGCTGGGCTTACGCAATTCACGTAACATTCTTTCCCTTACACGTAAGTACGCTATAGAGGTCACTCAACCGATCAGTGTAACCCCGGCCTAATGTAAAGTTTTGTTATTTATTATTTCTGCTTGTGACACCAATTAAGACTTTTTTATTTCGCTTTTTATTATACTCTTCATTATTGTTGGAAGGTCATTGACTTCTATTCATAAATGCCCAACAATCAGAACTTGACGACCCAATAAAATAGATGCTACATGTAAAAAAATATTTTAGCTTTTTCTCTCGGGTGGGTTGTTGTGACTTGTTGGGGTTTTAGAGCTCTGTGATCTCTTAACAAAAGTTTTCTTATTTTGGCCAATTTAAACATTCTTTTTGCACATATTACTGCATTTTTTGTATGTCTATCATTGTGTTTCACAGTAGTTTTAATATCTGTGTGTTGTTTCCTTATTTTTGCGTTCTCATTTTGGTGGTGGTTGGTGAAAATGTGCTAACATAATGTACTTTCATACTCTATGGCTAATTCGTTCTTTCATTCTACATTTTTGTCCGAATAAAAATGGTAAGACATTGTTTATTATTTATAATAAAATAGCTAACCGCTGTGTCACAGGTCAAGAGTTAACGATACAGAAACAGCCGAACACATCGTTAAAAGACAACGGGCCGCCGTCGAACGGTGGAGGGCAAACGCCGCAGTCGAATTCAAATCAAAAATCGCCAGCCAAGTATGTATAAATGTTTATAAGGTTGCTATTATATTTTCATCAGATAACAGCAACATTTGACACTTCTCAAAGTATATACTGTCATAGATACTACATGGTTCGGTAGGGCTATTGGAACGTATAGCCTACATGTCACCCAGTCCATTATCCTGAAAAGATATGTTGACTCCAAATAAGGGGTAAAACAAAGAGTCGAAGATTATAAATAAATAAATATCGACAGACAAACACACCAGTACGGTCCCAAACTAAGCAAAGCTTGGACTATGGGTACAATGGACTGGGGGCGAGGCGATCCCAGTGCTACCCAGACCAGGGCAAATTACGAAAAGGTTGTGTCCGAAATTTGCTTTGAACTCGCCATCATCTGATACACTAAGCCGAGCGGCCTACGCTCGAACCACTGCGCCAAGCGGTCAAATTATCAAAATGCAGGTGCAATTGCAAATGGTGTGATGGAGTCGTGTGTTGTGATTGTGCAGCATGATGCCGGGCACCCCCGAGCCGCACTCGTCGCTGGCGGAGCAGCGCGCGGGCCGCTTCTCCATGGAGCAGAGTCCAGGGTTCATCAACCCGCAGACGCCCACGTCCGCGGCCAACACAAAGTGTGGAGGTTAGTACTGTTTCAAACCAAACAGACTCGAGAGATGAAGGCGGGACGATTTGAACCTTTGCGGGTGTTGCCCAAAACGGTAAAACGTGTTTAATGGAGAAATCCAGGAGAGGCGACTCAAGAGTGGCGACTCAACTTCTCCACAAAGCACGATTTTGAACGGTCACAGGCCAAGTATCTCCCGCAGGAGTAATAGTCTGACAAAGTTCCTTTCGCATTTATAATATTAGTATAGCAGTTTAGATTACAAATCACTTTTGTTCCTAGAAATGCTTTGTAAAACCATTGTAAACTGGCTACAAAGCTCTATAAAAGCGGTAACCATTTATTACGTCAATCAAAACACTTATCACCCAGATGAGAAGTCCCGCCCGAGCCCGTCATCGAACCGATCAAGTCAGGACAGTGCGTCGAAAACGCCGCAACGGGACGCGGCGAACTTGAGCCAGGGCCCGTACGCACCAGCGTCATCAGCGTCGTCGTGCGCCGGCAGCGTCAAGAGCAGCTGCAGCGTCGCGTCCAGCACCGCGGGCACTACCGCCACCGGGTCCATGGACGACTCGTTAGCGGGAAACAACGAGGTATGGACTATTTAACTAATTAATAACAATATGGATAGGTGGACCAACGATCCAGTGAAGGTCGCGGGCGCTGGATGCAAGTAGCACAGGACTGGTTGTTGTGGAAAACCTTGGGGAAGGTCTATGTCCAACAGTGGACGTCTATCGGTTGACATGATGAATAATGAGTTTAATGGATGCTTTAAAAGTACTTTCTCTAATATAAAGATTGTGTATCTCGGCATTCATATTTTTCATATTAATAATATTTGGCTATGTTTTGAGCAAAATATAAATCAAAGACAACTGATTTATTTTGTATAGACTTCTCGCATTGATGGCGCAAGATAACAATCTAAAAGAGCCCTAGGTCTAACAAGCAACAAAATAAATTAAGACTTGTTCTATTCTCCCAGACGACACTATCAGGTGGGCCGAACAGCACGAGTTTACCGGGCCCCTTCCCCGGCCCCTGCAGTATGAACAGGCCGGATAACATTCCCATCAACCCCAACCAGGGCCCCAACGGGCCCATGGGCCCAGCCACGTCTTCCTTCGACCCCATCTCGTCGCTCGCGCAGATGTCACAGCAGCTCACCAACACGGTGGGCGGCGGCGGGCAGGGGCCCGGCGGCCCCATGGGGCCCAGCGGCGGCGGCATGGGGCCCTTCGGCGGCGCGCCCCACCACATGCAGCACCACCACACCATGCACCCGCACTCGCATCCACATATGATGATGAACGAATTAGGTAAGTTTATGGCTAAATATTGAAGTAATAAGACATTCTTTTGAAGAACTCGCTGCTCACGTCTTTCTTTTCTTCAACAGGGTGCCATATGGACAACATGGGCGGTCCAGGAATGGGTGGACCCATGGAGGGAATGATGGGCGGTGGTGATTTCCCACCCGACATGAATCTAAGTCCAAAAATGGGCGGAGGCCCCATGGGCGGGCCTATGGGACCGATGGGACCGGACGCGGCCATGATGGGCCCCCGGATGGGCGGCCCCGGGAAAATGCCCCCGTTCAACGGCGCCAACGTCCAGGTGAAGGCGAGCGCGCCCAACACGATACAGTACCTGCCGACGCGGCCGCAGATGGCGTGCAACTCGGGGCCGCGCGGTCCGCCCAGCCTGGACTTCCTGCAGAGGGTGACGAACCCCATGCAGATGGAGGGCGGCAAGGGCGGCGTGGCGTACTTCCCCGGCGCGCGCGCCATGGACATGGACGGCGGCATGCGCGGCGTCATGCGCGCGCCGGCCATGCTACGCATGCCGCACCACTACCCGGCCGGGTTCAACTCGCCGCCCAAGATGTCCGCCGACCCGTTCGGCGGGCCCGGCCCCGGCCCCATGTGCGGGCCCGGGCCCGGCTTCCGCGGCGTCAAGGGCGGCATGGGCCCGGGCGGCGTGCGCATGGGCGGCGCGCAGCCGCTGCCGCCGTCCATGGGCGGACCGGGGCCCGGCTTCAAGGGGCAGGGCTTCGCGGTGCCGTCCACGGCCGACCCCACGTACGCGGCGCAGTTCCACAACTTCCAGCAGCAGCTGTACGCGACGGGCAGCCGCGCGGCGCCGCACGCGGGCTACCCGCCCTACCAGCCGCCCAAGTGATGACCGCCTGCCCCGCCCCGCGCGCCGCCCGCCGCCTGACCGCCGCCGCCCTACACTCAGCGACGCTCGTTCTTTTGTATTGCAGACTGATCGGCGGCCCGCCCGCCGCGACCGTACTTAACGCGCTACCCGCGCACCAGTGAAACGAGAGATCGAATATTTCGTTAGTGATTTTCGTTAGTCCGCGTATTATTGTGAGATTTTTCGATGTTGTGAAGTTTTCGACTAATTTTATTATGTTTATTATTAGCGTACGGTTCGATTCTAAGCCACCAACCACTCTAGGTTTCTTGACTGAGCATCATTTTTATGTTAGTGAGATGCGGATGCGTTTGTACAAATTGTACAAATTTTAGCCGTGTTATCGTGTACTCTACATAATTTAAAGTACAGTTTTAGACGTAATTTTTTGCTAATGGCAATAAATTAGTTTTAGATGGTTTTTTTACACAGACATGCCAGAATTTCAGTGTATTGGTTCCTTTACTTAGCTATTTTTTTATATACGATTCCTATGCACACAGATATCTAGTCAATTTTGAAATTAATGGAGCCCGACCCTGTGTTAAAGCGTAATCTTAATATTGAATCCGAACTTTGGTTACTTTAATAACACAGAAGTACATAATTTTATATGTTTTGTCCATTTAGTTTTATATTAATTAGTGAAATTGGTATAATATAATTATTTGGCTTTGTGGCCAGTATAACTTGAAAATTGATGTATCAGTTTTATTGACTGTTTCTTTTTGATCTGATAGCAATGAGTTTTCTGTCTTCCAATACCCTTACTAGACTCTTAAATAATAACAATTCAGTTAGTGTCGAGTATAACATAGCAACTCTTATACTCTAATCAAACGCTGCAACTTGCGCAGACGCAAGTTCTAGTAGTCTTTACTTTTAATGATAAAAGTACTTAAAAATCTGATGCCATATTATTTGCCACGTGAATTTAATTTCGTGATATTTTTAACCGTCTTATTTAATTTATTATCGTCTGTAATTCTGTATGAACAATGCCAAGTTTATTCTGAACGCAACATTTTTTTAATCATAGTACATAGGGCATATTAATATGCTAGGCTAGTAGTCGCACATTGTGGATGACACAGTGGCCTTGGTTAAGTAATGCCTTGTTTATGAAGCAATGAACCCGGGCGGATGCGGACGCGATGTGAGCGTCGCGAACACTCACTGACACCTTTATGCGGACTGCACTACGAACGCATTTGCAATAATTTATAAAGTAACTAGGTGCCGAGTTTCTATGTAGAAATCTTAACATTTCATTTCAATCTGGAACCCCAATTCAGATTGTAAATTGCAGTTATTCCGTTTATCCACCGTAAAAAAATTACTAAGGTAGATTCGCGGAAATATATGTCTGCGAGAATCCACCCTAAACCAGGATGGATAATGGGAATGTTAATATAAATTTTCTTCCAGTTTCCCCTCTGGACAATGTAGTCACTCCCGACTATCTGTTCAACTGTGCCTACGGTAAAAAGGCGGAATAACAACCAGAAATAAATTCTGTTTATCCAGGCCTAGGTGGATTCTTGGACATAAATTTCCCCGTACTTAAGTTAGGGTGGATAACGGATAACTGGCAAATTGTCTTATTTTTTGGCAGATAATTTTAAAAATAGTAACTACTCCCAACTAAAAATACTACAAGCGTGCGATTAAGGACTGGTGTTAAATTGAAGCATCATAATGATACTAGTCCATTACACCCGTGATCTCATTCATTGCATTGTGCCAATTGCCAAGTATCTCGGGATGACGTAACACATCAGATAAAATAATTGTCTCGCAAACAGGAGCGCGATCCAACGAAATTTTTGAAAGTTAGTTATATAAAATTATGTAATTGGATGCGCCTACATCAAGCGCATGCCGCACCCGAGCACTCAGTTTTGACGTTGGAACGCATAGACATAATGTTGTTATGTTATGTCATGAGTGCTCGGGCGAGGCATGGGAGGCATCTGGACGCACCAATTGGCGGTTTATAAATGAAAGTTAGTACTGGTTTGGAACTCTGCTGTCTCTGAAAGTGATAGAGCGCGATAGTTACTCGTATGTATGGCAAAGTGTCGTAGAGCAGCCTGCACACAGCTCTAGATCTCGAGATAACAAAGGACACTGAGTATTTGTGAGCAACATCACAACAGTCCAGTAAGAACACCCGCTAGCAATTAGATAGTGTTAATTTAATTGTAATTATAATAATAAGGTAAAGAATGGTTCTTGTTTTAGTAATAAGTGAAGAGCAATGATATAAAATAGTTTGTGTAATATTGATAAGAGATGAAATTAAGATGCAAACTATTGGTTGTGATTCTAACACAATTTGTTAAGTTGTTCGTAGATTTGTCACACGGAGAATTGTGGGAACTTAACTTCAGGATAAGGCCCTTTTTAATTTTTATTTTATTGTTTTTTGGATATTTTTACTTGTCGTTCTCGTTTGTACATCGCTAACAATAATTGTACAGAGTACTTTTGGACTTAATTTAAGGCAATAAATGTATTTATTTTATAACTCGTGATGTAAGAATTTATTCTTAATTATTATAAAAAAAATATATAATATGCTTGTAAACTCATGTTTTATTTCTTGCCACTTGGAACCTTGAGAGAGGAAAACATATTACCAAGATAGAGGGAGACATTTGACTGACCAAAATACTTTGTCCTACTAAACTGAGTCCATGGGCACAGTACGACTCAGTTGCTCGCGGGAAATATGTCAGAATTGCCAACACGGCTCCTCTTCTGGTAAATATTGCCTTATGTAGGTATTTAATACGTTAATTGCAAGTGAGATAACAGATATTTGAATTTCGCTGCATGCAGTGTTGCGCTGAGAACTTCTGATTGTGATTAGGAGGTATGATACCTGCTAAACCAATACATCTATGGGGGGAGGCCTATGTCCTGCAGCGGACTTTAGACTGAAATGATAACTAAACTCGTTTGCATGAATACACTTTTTACACGTAGAGAATAGTGTTGCATGGGCTTATAAATACTGAACAACTTACTCAAGGATGCAGTCTTCACAATAATTAAATGAAGTTAATTCTATACAGTTATGTTATTTGCAGGCAGTCTTCTATAGATATTAAATCGATATCAATCGATTTAGGCACCTTAATCATAAATAATAAAAAACTTAGGATTCACGAAATTATCTGCTGTTGAATTTCCCGCGATTTTTGAGTAACAGGAAACTGAAAAACCGGAAACTTCAAGACATAGATTATAGAGCATAAACGACAATGATGTTCTTTCAATCATCAATCAATCACTTCGACCTATTATTTATAGTATTTATTATACTATTGTGTATTAGTAAATATTTATTAGAAATTAATTATGAGTTCATGAAACACCTTATTGGATGTATAGTATATAGTACTATGAATGTGGATTATTTTTTGTATGGCAAGGATTGAAAATAATGGAAGCATGATGGCGACGTCAACAAATAATATGTGTAGTGTGATTGGTTGATTTTGAACCACTTGTCTATGGTAATTTTATACACCAATCAGATTTGTTTAAAGTTCATAAGTATTTTCTATTTGCACCTAAATATGGATGATATAAAATTGTATTTAATTTCAGAAACAGTTTATTTGAATTATTGTATTTTCTTTACTTTTTAGGTATTCAACGTAGATTTTAATATGTCTGTAATGTAAGAATAAAAAAGAAATCAGGGAGAAAGTAGCATCCTTGACAAAAGTGGAAAATTACTCATTCATTATTCGAAATTAAAAAGTATATGAATTTGTCTATGGGAAATACAGAACGGAATCTTGTAAAAGATTAGGCCATTTCATAAAACAAATGTATAGTAACTCGCAGAAAATATCTTCGGGACAGTTGTATTTATTTCAGCTTCGCATTTTATTTTAAATTGATTCGTGAACCGCATCGTAGGTCCATTGGAAAGGATTCATCGACGACTCTGGCGGAAGGGTTAGCAGTCTCGGTTCTGCAATAGAAAAGATTTGCATTGAGAGGAGACGTAAGGTAAACATCGATTTTAATTTTTTCTCCTAAAATGGAATCGTGCGATGAAAGTAAAGATTGCAAATTGGTACACGCAAGTGATTCTGTATTGAGTGTTTATAATGTATTTTTAGTGTATCCTTGTACGAAATGAAAGTTTGACTTTTGCCACATATTCTTTTGAATGGCAGGTGACTGACGGACATCTAGTTACGAGAGGTACATAATATGCAACGTAAACCGTGTTGTGATCGTGTTATCTCGTTATTTCCACTAATATGTGCACGATTGAGGGTGTAAAGTGGCTTCCAGACGGTTATGGACGCAGTGGTTTGGATTGTTTTTTCCTGGGTAAAATGTCAAATTGTGAACTTGTCAAAGCTGGGTTGAGTCATTGTTGCGAACCATTTATCGGCCCAAGCCCCAACTTATTGTAGAAGACATATTATCACTGTTTACCTGTGCATATGAGAATTATAAGAAACCTAAATAGGAAACTGGTGTCCATATTTTTTGCATCAAACAAAGTGATGTTTTCATCCAAATCTGTGGGATTCCACCTGTTATCATCATATGTTTTATGGTAAGAGTGTTTATTGTTATATGTTATTCAAGAAACAATGACTTATATACACATATTTGGTGATTACAAAGGACAACTAATGAAAACAGAAAGTGGTTTATTTCTTAGAAAGAAAATAATGAATTGCCTCTCTTTGTGTATGTATTTTTATAGGTATTTTCCATATGTGGTAATATGAATCGCTCAATAACAACAATAGAGCTTGGTTCCAAGAAAATGGGGCATCGGACAATGGTTGTTCTATTTTATATACTGAACTTGGCTTTATTAGGTTTTATCTATTTTAATATTGATAGTATCATTGTGTCCCTTGTACACAGACTGTTCATGACTTTACAGTTTTAACAGTAATTATTTGGACAAAATATGTCTCAAGTATATTACAAAATAAGTAAAAAAATAGTAAAAAAATAGTAAAAGTAGTAATAGTAAAAGTACATTTTCATTTTAAAGTGTACACTAGTGTGAGGTATCTTATCATTTATATGGAAAGCACATGAATATTGGTGCCACAACATAACAGTAAAATAACAAGTTTTTTGCTTACTGTTATTTACATTGTAATCTGGTCATTTTAAGTTGTAAACTGTACTTTAATAGCATTAATCTATGAATTAACTTTATAATAGTGTCAATGACTGTATAGTATAGACCAACATATGACCTATATAAATGTGGGTTACATCCAGAATTTGTACAAGTGCTCAAATTATGGAGTTATGTCTGTCCTCAAAAATTAATGAAAAAAATAAATTCAATCAATTTAACTTTGTATGCATCATGCGGAAATGATACAATGGGTTTGATTTTATTTAAACTTAACTAAGGAGTCTTTCATGTGAACATATGGGACACCTACTTATGCTGGCATATGGGAAGGTTACAAAGACGAAAAGGTCATATTTGTGATGACCTTGACCTTATATCCAATTGGAATTTTAGAGCAACAAACTTTCATCTTATCAGTCTTTATTATCATAGATATTATAGATTTATAATAAATAAAATAATTATACCCTATTTCAGTAGGCATAAGTTTAAAAAAGAAATAAACGAAAAAGCAAACAATAGGGAGACTATATGAACTATGCAATGTTACAAGAATTTCCGATTTCCGAGAATTTTTGATTGGACCCGACCCGACCCGATTGATTCCCGGGTTGGACAATAGTCCAGCCCGGGAATAACTATAAGAATTCATGATCGGCAGCCCGCATTTACAACTACCAAGATTAGATACCTAAAATAATAAATAGTAAATCCTAGTTTTCATATTCTTACTTTGTTAGTCCACAGAAATGATAAGCTTACTCACGCAATAGATAAGACATGTTTTGACCTAACTAAACAAGAGGGGGTGCCCTAGCTGTAGGCAGTCTGAGTCATGACAAAGACAAATCTAAGACAATTTATTAGATATGTGTTTTACAATTAGATCATAAATGCTAATACTCTTCTGACGCACTTCTAAAATTATTTGCATAATTTCAAAGGTGGTGGTAATTCCGTGGCTGTCAAATCATTACTGAACTGAATTTGACATGTCTAAAAATATTTCTCTCTCGCTCATATTATATTACGATTATGAGAAGGATAGCAATACAGTTAGTTAAGATTTTTAATTTGCAAAGCAAATTGGATATAGCAGGAAGGAAAAAAATATAGCTCTATACATATAGTACTTATATCTATTGGCAATTGCAATGCACTGACTGCATTCTTATCATACCAAGATTATTCACAATAGATTATGAAATCAGTAACAAAAGAATACAAATACTATATTGAGACATACTTATTGTATTTTGGTAGACACCAGTATTTCCTGAAAGTGTAGACAGGTACCGTCGCCTGCACGCCAAAGGTCACATTTCCAACATAAGCTGACCTCTCTTAATTACAGGTGTCAATAAAGAGAGCCCAGCGTTTGTTTGAAATGTTACCGTAATCATGCAATAAGCATACAATATGTTGTATTATTTTTACATATTTATCAATTTATTGCTAAAGATAAATTCGTAACTATAGACTACATCCTATAGACGTTAGGAATCACATCTTGTAGACCTAATAATTGTACGACTAACGAATCAGAAGTCGAAGGTTTGACTCTTCGGTTTTATATTTAAAAAAAAAAACTGAACTGAAACAGTGGGAGTGTTGGTAGCCTTGTTCCCCATGGATATATCTCAATAGTCGCAATTAATGTTTTATAAATTAATATTTTGTTATCTACTTTGTTTTTATTTAACAGGAAAATTGTTGACCTAAACCTAATTCGGTCATAATGCTGGGAACAATTTAAACCGTTTGACAGTTTGTTCTATATCCTTCCTATTTTTTACTTTATCATATGGATGATCCCCTTGCACCCTCAACACAAACCTTCACAGCATGTACTCATGTACAAACTTTTTTTTCAAACCCCTCAAAACGTCTAAATAAAAAATACGAATTCTTACATACCTATTGCTTGTGTGTTGTAATACATAAGCCACAGCAAGATACTTCTTATTGGAAATTATTTTATTTAGAATTTTTGTGGACATGATAAACGTCATTGGGACCTGACCTTTATGACTTAAAAAACATAGAATTAGTCCCTACCATAAGGTATATGAAATACTCGTTATAATATTTTTTGTTTATGGGTAAATATTAAAATGCCCATTATAAAGGAATTAAAAATATGTAAATAAAAAAGAATCTTAACCTACTCAATCTATGAGGTAATATACTGTTAGTAGTTCATCATATTAATGTTTTATCGTTTCTTAATTCAAGCGCGCAGTTTATCAATATGTATCTCAGCTAAATCGGTGACGAACGAGCGATAAAAGTTGTTTGCATAATAATAGTAGACATTTGTGATATTTTTATAAACAATATTAATTGATATGGTTTTACGTGTTACTGTCTTTATGCACGCAGTAAATTGTTATTGATACCAACTTGCGATCCGCCGCGACTTCGCATGACTTTTCCATACTATTTATTTTAATTAAGACTAGCTGTGCCCGCAAGTTCGTATGCATGGAATTTAACAAAAATGTTTGTTTATGTTTGCTGAAATAAACGTAGCCTAAGTTACTCTTTATAACATCTGCCAGTGACAGTTTTGGAGATTAGCCGCAACAAACGGACAGATAGACAATTTTTTTTTTCTTATATGTCCCGTATGCATTTTTTAGTAATAAATTGTCATCATGGGAGAGGCCATGGTAATTAATTAGTACTTAAGAAGTATGAGATCTGAAGGAAAAACTTACCTGGGGGGGGGGGGGGGGGTGCGTCCTCTCCCCACCCGCACCTCCTCGGTACACTTATATCAATAAATCACAATGTTCCGCTTTTGGATAGATTACCTAATGGTCTAAGTATTACGGAATTAGTCGAAAACTATCACAAAACATGTATTAACAAGCTATTGGCGTTATCAGCAAGTACTATTATGTGGGTCACCCACAAATTAGATAGCTTGAAATGTAGATTCTTCTTTATAACATCTGCAATAACTTTCACTTTATCCATAAAAAGCTTTATATAATTATGTGGCTTTATTTTTTACTAGCTGTGCCCCGCGGCTTCGCCCGCGTGGAAATTGATGTGTAAGATTAGCGTCTTATTCCAGAGTACGCTATCTACGTTTCAAATTTCATTAAAATCTGTTTAGTAGTTATGGAGATAACAAACATTTACACACACAAACTTTCGCATTTATAATATTAGTAGGATTCACAGAATTGAATATTATATGTAGGCAATTAATTATATTGCTAAAATAAATAAGTATGTTAGTTATTTAAATTTGTGTCTATTTAACATAATAATAACACAATAGCAGTGTAATAGATAACATAGTCGATTGATATTATCCTCGGATTTTTTAAAGTCTATGAAAGAGTTATTTTTGATTTGCGTTTTTGTCTTGTATCTTTTTTTATTAATTTAAAATATCCAAAATTACGAATAGAAAGTAATTCCTACATTAATTAAAATGTCGGCTATAGGTATTCTTTACTTTTTTTTTTTAAAGTCTGGCTAATTCATAACATCCGGTCGTCAAACTTTTATATGCATCCCAAAATGCAAGACAACACAATGATATGGTAAAATAACCGAGATGTGTTGACTGCGTTGACCTCAGCCAGTGTAGATCTGCCTTTCTAATAGTCTGTTGCATAATGGCCTCTGTCCATCAGTCGCTGACCATTGGCTATTATCAGCTGCCATGTTAACAGATCCACTAACTTATCTTGCTGGCCATACAACAGACAACAGAACAAGTCTATAGAAAATAAAAAACATAAAAACTAGACTACCTAAAAAGTAAAAAAATAATTTAGAACAATTTTCTCTGCTTTGACTTCTTGCCGCAGTCAGGGGACTAAAGGAGATTTTTTTAGTTTTTTTGGCAAGTTCTTATTTTTTTTCATAATAGTTTTTGTTATATTTTACACCCTTTTTGGTGACAACGCGTCTGCCGTTTGTTTTGAGTTCAGTTTATGCAAAAATTTAACATGCAACGAGAAACTGTAAAACATTTCAACCCCCTCACTGACAGATAACGCACAGCCTAAGCTTCAACCCCCTCACTGACAGATAACGCACAGCCTAAGCTTCAACCCCCTCACTAACAGATAACGGACAGCCTAAGCTTCAACCCCCTCACTGACAGATAACGTACAACCTAAGCTTCAACCCCCTCACTAACAGATAACGGACAGCCTAAGCTTCAACCCCCTCACTGACAGATAACGTACAACCTAAGCTTCAACCCCCTCACTAACAGATAACGGACAGCCTAAGCTTCAACCCCCTCACTGACAGATAACGTACAACCTAAGCTTCAACCCCCTCACTAACAGATAACGGACAGCCTAAGCTTCAACCTCCTCACTGACAGATAACGCACAGCCTAAGCTTCAACCCCCTCACTGACAGATAACGCACAACCTAAGCCGGTCGGTCTAGTCTAGAAGCATTAAATTTTGCGCGGGTGTTCCTTATTTAATGTGGGTGAGCACTAAGAAAGTATTTCTATAAATTCCGTAGAGGAGTTAAATAGGGCATGAAAGTTCTTATTAATAAATGCATATCAAAGTTGAGATCGATCTTAGGATTCAGTTTTTAATGTATAGAACTTCTGTCATAAACAGTGTCTTAAGATCGATCTCAACTTTGAGATGCATTTGTTAATACAAGCCTAGGTTTCCCAGACACAAGGCTAGTGGCTGTATAAACGAAAGAGATTTAACCTTAGTTGACTCTAAATGTCATATTAAATCTACAAAAGGAGCGTTTTAATTTCTTCTGATAACACGAGTTTCGGACTTACGTGAAAATGCCATCCATGCACCATATTTTTTTAAAATATTTATGAGACCTTTTTAAAGATTTAAATTAATTCACTGGTGTCCAATAATATGACAATTTTATTTTAAGATATTATAAGTTAAACGAGGAGAGAAAAACATCAGAAAAAGTAACGTGGGTAGGGTAGTGGGATACAATGAGTTTCTATTACGAAACAGCCTTGAAATACTTATTAAGGGAAATCTATGTGAATAAGAATTAGATAGGCGAACCAGTCGCCTAAATGCATTAGAAATTAGATTATTTTGAAGGACTCTTCTGAAGATATTGAGTCCATTATTATTAGTATTATTAAAATTACCTGCATGCTTACAACCTGCATGTCTTAGAAATTCTAACAAATTTTCTAAAGACATGTGTAATCCGCCAACTCGCATTGGGCCAGCGTGGTGGATTCTGGCCTGAATCCCCCTCGCATTGAGGGGAGGCCTGTGTCCAGGAGTGGGACGGTAAAAAGGGCTAACATTATTATTATTTATTATTAAAATTAAGAGATAATTAATAGTCCATCTGCTAATATTTGTAGCCCTTATGGATAATTACATGTCTTATGTCACGTTCCCTGATTGCAACACAAAAACAGACGAATTGGAAAACCCAAGGAGCTCAGTGTGTCATATTTTATTTATTTGTAGGTATTATCTATTAATTATTTTATATCTGCTGTTGGTTTTCCTTAAAACAAATAAATGATTACCAAGTTTTTGTGCCAAATAAATATTGATTTTCTTTCTTTCTCTGTCTGGCATCAGGTATTACCACCAAGCAACAGATAATGTTATCTATTCTCATCGCATAGGTACGTTGTATTGGGCGCGACGCGTGCGCATAGTTTTCGTTTCACTTTCAGTAGCTCATTAGGCATTAAGGGGAGGGGATACCCCAGAGTGGGAAGTTAAAAACGCTAATTATTATTATTTAATAGTTACCTATATTAGAATATTACGTCGCTTTGTTCAGATTTCTCAGCAGTTACATCGGAAGCGATGTACAGATAAGAAAAATCTTCGCTTATCACTATCAAGATTATAATTGAAAACAAAATTGATAACAAGGGACATTGCTTTTCAGGCTTTTCAGGAATTTCACTTATGTACGATTATCTAATTGGATTTTATCTGTATTAACGTGATCATGAAGCGTCAGTGGGTTAAATAGCTGGCCTTGAACTTGCCTCATCTCTGTCGATTCGCGTACAAGTGACAGAGACGCAGCGATAAGGATACTGTAGCGAAATTAGCACTTCGCAGTTCTTTTACAACAAAAAATATGTTCCTTTTATAAAGACACAGTTTGGTCATTTTATTGTGAGAACTTATTTTTACCATCAAGGTTCTAATCGATCATTCGTAGGGTTCCGTAGGCAAATAACAAAAAAAGGGCCTACGTTTTTAACATTATTAACCCAGAGATATACCTAGGCACTAAGGAATATGTGACACGAAAAAAATATTGACAGTGCTATAAAAATCGTTCTGGATGGCTTTCAATTTATTTTTATGTACAAAAAACTAATGGTATTATGGCAATATTTTGCATTGTCATAAGTACCTATCTAAATCGCTTCTGTAAATAAAATATAACTATGAACTTAAATGTCAATGAACTTTGAAAAGTAACTATTGATGTCTTGATGGCTATTCTCACTGATTGGGTGAATATCACAAGGACGTTAGGGGGCGTCCATAAATTACGTGAGGTGATTTTTCGACCCCCCTCCCCCACGTGAGATTAGGTGAGATTTTGCGTGACCCCCTCCCCCCTAAATGCCTCACGTAATTAATGGACGCCCTCTTACCAGCATAAGCTGAGCTCTCTTTATTATTGAAACCAGTGATAATGATAGCTCAGCTTATGCTGTAAATGTTCGCTGAGAGATGCAGGCGATTATCGAAGTACTTTACGCCGATCTGCGAGAGGGTGGTACTACTCCGGTCGAGCCAGCCTGTGTTTGAGTTGCAGTCAATTGGCTACAGCTTGGCTCTTCCACTAATAAATTTGAAACAGTTTTTAACCGTATATTTTTCTGTTGTTCGCAGGTTGCAGTAGATTATTTTCTAGTGTAAGCTGACGCTTGTTTGCCGAAAACTGGAGGGCGCGGAACCATTGGCTCTTGGGGCTAGGATGTCAGTTCTGAATCAGAGCGGAGAAGAGCAGGTAAACAGACACCAATTGGCGTAGTGGTTTAAGCGTTGGCCGCTCAAACCGATGGCGATAAAAAAAAAACAATGTAAAAAAGACAAGCCCGCTGAGTTTCTTGCCGGATCTTCTTAGTCGAGGTCGCGTTTCCGATCCGGGAGTAGAATTTAAGGAAAAAATGTAAAATGACAATTTGTAAGTGCCCCCGTAGGCCTAAACAAAATAAACGCTTTGACTTTGACTCAATCTCACCAAATCTCACTTGGGTGAGAGGGAGGGTCTCGGCAAATATCACGTAATTTTTTTGTTCCGCAAGAAATAATGTAAAATTGCGAGAAAATGGGGGTTAAATTAAGTAAAACATGACGTCACGACCACGACCCAGGCTTACAGAAGAAGTAACAGTGGTGGAAGCGCGTGGCGGACCTACCCCCTTCGCACACGGCGGCGTAGCGTAGGCGTAGCGTAAGCGTATCGTATTATGCGCGTAGGACGCGAGCATTACGAGCACGTACATTTTCTAACGAGTCCGCACACTAGGCGTAGCGTAAACGTAGCGTATTACGCTACGCCCCGTGTGCGAAGGGCCCTAGTCTTCCGAAATATTTTTGATTTAACCCTTGTATAAAGCATTCTCTAAAACATTTTTATCTGTTGCAGGTGGAATGTCCCCTGTGTATGGAACCTCTGGAGGTGGACGATCTCCACTTCTACCCGTGCACATGTGGCTACCAAGTACGTTGTTGTTCACTCTCACGTTACACACAGTATGTACACACACATTATCACACGCGCCATATAAGGAAATGCAGAATATTGCAAGTGTTTGAACAGTTGGCATTTATATTTGTTGTAAAATTTGTTGAACTTTAATGGGAGTCAGTTTGTTTTTTATAAAAACAATGTACTAAAAGAAGTAGTCGTTTAGTTGCATGGTGCAAACAACACACATAATCTGGTTGTATCTGATTAGCACAAACAAGTAACTTTCCCCCCTCCCCCTCCCTCCATCCCACTCCCCTTCAGGTCGGCAATGTGCGAGCAATGCCTTTGGTATTGTAAGCATCTATAGGCTACGGTAACTGCTTAACATCAGGCGGGCCGTAGGCTTTTTTGCCACCGCAGTCCTATAAAAAAAAAACTTATTTTCCAAATAAATATGGTGTTTTGACCGTTATCCCATAGAATATCTCTCAAAACCCCATATTTATTTGGTACATAAGACTTATCTGACGATTTTGAAACATGCTCTAAATTAAAGACCCGCTTTCTTTCACCATTCTATGACAATGCAATGGTCTAAAGTTGGTGGGATATCAAATAATTATAATAATATCCTGGGACATTTTTGTACACACGGTTACCTGATCCCAAACTAAGCAGAGCTTGTACTATGGAAACCAGATAACTGATATTACTACATATACTACTTTTTTATTTGTAAATACATACTTAATATACATATACACCAAGACTCCGGACATACAGACATGTTCATGCACACAAATGCATGGCGAAAATAGGATGGCAAATTTTCATTGATTCGTTCAAGGGCACGACGTCAAGTGCTGTTATACTACACTGGGGCGTGTCGGCTTATATGCAGTGGTAATGCATTCGCTAAAGCGCTGGGTTCCTCCAATAGCGGCCAATCACATAACGGCCGTAACTAGAACGATGGCTATGTAAACAAAATGGCGCGGTTTCCTAGACCGCTACCTGTTTACGTAGCCAATGTTCTAGTGCGGCCGTTATATGATGGCGCCGCTATTGGAGGAACCCATAGCATAAGCGAGCCGTAGTGCCAGGCCACAGCCATGGAGAGGCTAGACAACGCAAGTTCATTAGATAGTGAAAACCGAGCGTGCCATCTTTTAGACGGTGCTTTTACTTGTCTATGTCGATCCTGGCTTACAGGAGTAACAGTGGTGGGAGTGTGTGGCGGGCCTAGTCCCGATTTTTTACTTGTCTATGTACTGAGAGTAAAATCGTGTGTTAAAAATGTGTGTGTATTACAGATATGCCGGTTTTGCTGGAACCGCATCCGGGAGGGCGAGAACGGCCTGTGCCCGGCGTGTCGGAAGGCATATCCCGAGAATCCGGCAGACTTCACTCCGCTCAGTCAAGAACAGGTACGATTACATACAAATTACATTGTTCCACGAATTGTTCGTTTCCACTTGCAAAACCACATACGTTTACACCGACTGTATTCTCTATTTAATGGTCGCAAGAATAGAATAATAAATTACTCACGGTAATCCTATTTTTTATCCTACTTCCTACTAATATCATAAATGCGAAAGTAAGTGTGTTTGATAAAAAAGATACTTTGATACTGCTAGTGTTTGTTATGATGATACTAAGATACTACAACTGTTTGATAAGTAGATATATAAGCCCGTATTAGCAAATATATGTCTAAAGCTATGTCTTCACCAGTGCGCTTTCATGTTCATCTTGCGTCTTCAACTTTCAATTCATCTCGCGTCAAGCGCGTGCAATATTGATTGCCTTAAGAGGCATGCAGCTTAGTGTCTACACCTGTGCGTCCTGGTCGGTCGTCAAGATGTACAAGTGTAGCTATTTGTGCAGAATATTTAGTATTATCTACAAGGAAAAAAACTTAAGATAAAAGAGTATCTGGATAAACGATGATTAGAAGACACGAAACAAAAATTACGAAAGAAAACATTCATAATTTCAATGTTTTAACTTTATCTGCCGCCATTTTGTATGTAAAGCGCACGGAATGTTGCACGCGAACCCACCGGTGGCGGATCAGCGTGCGCTACGGGCGTGCGCTGTTTTTGAGCTAGAATAGGGCGTGCGTTATTGCATGCGCTATGGCGCTTCATGCATGCGTCAGACGAAAGCGCAAGATGAACGTGAAAGCGCACTGGTGAAGACATAGCTTAAAGTCGAGAACGATCTTAATATGCAGTTTTGACGTTTAGTGTATGGAACATCTGTCAATAACAGCAACTCAAGTTCGATCTCAATCTTGAGATCGATTTATTAATACGGGCCTTGGACACTACAAGTGTTCGATTCAAAGATTCTTGCACACTGCTAGTATTTGTTATAGATAGATAGATAGATAGATAGATAACTCTTCATTAATCCACCACTAGAAAAATAAAAATTTATAAATAATTACACAATTTACACAGAATCACACACACACACATCACATCACATATCACACATACACACACATAGAACGTATCACATTTGTTATGATGATACTAAGATACCACAAGTGTTGAATATGAAGTTGTGTCCCTACAGGTGGCAGCAATAAAGACGGAGAAGAAGGCGCGGGAGCAAAAGCGGCGGAACAAGACGCTGGAGTCGCGGCGCGCGCTCGCCAACGTGCGCGTCGTGCAGAACAACCTGGTGTTCGTCGTGGGCCTGCCCGTGCGGCTCGCGGACCCAGAGGTACACACACGCACCCAACTCACATACACACGCACCCATCTCACATACACACACACCAACACACATACACACACACCAACACACACACACACACACCAACACACACACACACACACCAACACACACACACACACAAACCAACACACACACACACACACACCAACACACACACACACACAAACCAACACACACACACACACACACCAACACACACACACACAAATACACACACACACATACACACACACACACACCAATACATGCACACACACACCAACACACGCACACACCAACACACACACACACACACACACACACACACACACACACACACACACACACACACACACACCAACACATACACACACGCACACCAATACATACACACACACGCACACACACACACCAACACACACACACACACACACCATTCGATGCCCCACCGGGGATCGACCCTGGGACCTGAGGCCCTACTCTTTTACAAACAAAAACGAAATTTCGGACGAAATTCGCGTATTTCCTACTACGTTTCTAATTGATTCCGACTTTTCTTACGAACGAAAATTGTTTGACGTCTTCACCGGCATCGAATCTAAACATCAAACAATTTTCGTTCGTAATAAATGTCGGAATCAATGAGAAACGTAGTAGGAAATACGCGAATTTCGTCCGAAATTTCGTTTTCGTTTGTAAAAGAGTAGGGCCTCTGATTGCTAGCCCAAAATGTTCGCCCATAGGCTACAGCCTTCTCACATCACCACAAAAAAGAGGTCGTTGACCCCTTTATGACGAATAGTTAACTAAATTCATGTGTTCATTTCAGATCCTCAAACGGCAGGAGTACTTTGGAAAATATGGCAAAATTCACAAAGTAGTTATAAACCAAAGTACCACGTATGCTGGGTCGCAGGTTAGTCCTATTTATGCATGAACAAACAGATACTTAAATTTATTTTTATAGATAAGTGATCCAGATGGCACGTCATGGGCACATTTTAGAAATGGCCACACCACGCAATATACCACGGCCAGCGGGAATCGATAGGAAAATGAATACCTATATTATTTTATTGAATAACATTACGTTTCCTGATACAATGATCTACGAATTTATAAAATGCCCGCCGAAATTGCAAGCTGGTGGCCGACGTATATTACGAATATTACACTTCTCGTTGGCCGTGGTATCCCACTAATATTATAAATGTAACAGTAAATGTGTGTGTGTATATGTTTGTTACCACGTATCTCCATAACTACTAAACCGATTTTAATGAAATTTGAAACGTAGATGGTGTAGGCTCTGGAATAAGACATAGGCTTATCTTATACATCAAATTCCATGTACACAGCTAGTAGGTTAGGGGAATAAAGGTTGTAATATGCGATTAAAATAAGAATAGGACCGGCCTAGCGCCATGTTGTGACGTCACAACTGGAACTTGTACAGGCTCTCAACTAACTTCACTTATAAGTACAGTATCGTACCGTACTTATATGAGTGAAGTTAGCCGAGAGCCCGTCCTATGCTTGTTTTAAACGCATTGTACACCCGTAGCCATCGTCGCCAATGGTAAGGGGCCATCCATAAATAACGTCACACGTAAAGGGGGAGGGGGTTGACGAAGTGTGACATAGTGTGACAAGGGGTTTTAAGTTTCGTGACGTCACATTTAAAAATCTAATATATCATAAGTATGGAGTCCCACAAATGTGCAACGTCAAAGTCTCACAGCTGTGACAAGGGGGGGAGGGGTCAAAAAATCATGAAATTCGTGTGACGTAATTTATGGATGGCCCCTAAGGTGGGTCCGCTCCGCGTGCAGGGTCCGTCCGCGTCCGCGTACGTGACGTACGTGTCGCCCGCGGACGCGCTGCGCGCCATCCAGGGCGTCAACAACGTCACGCTCGACGGACGCGTGCTCAAGGGCTCGCTCGGCACCACCAAGTACTGCGCCAACTTCATGAAGAACCAGCCCTGCCCCAAGCCAGACTGCATGTACCTGCACGAGCTAGGTAACTATACGCACACACGGCTCTACAAGCACTGGACGAGGTACGGTGCACTGAAATTCAACCCAAATCAAGAGAAAAAAAATAGGATAGTGAGCAAATTTCACCAATTCCAATAACCAAGTATGAGATTGTTGCATACTTACAACATAATGTCATTACTGTAAGGGACAGTACAGGACTTTTCGTAAATTGCCCTGGTCTGGGAGTCACTGGGATCGCCCCCAGTCCATTGTATGGTAGCTATAGTACAAGCGTTGCTAAGTTTGGGACCATACAGTTGGTCTGTAAGTCTGGCGTTGTTTTTTGCTACTAAACTATATCAGCTTTGGGGAAAAGTTGAAGAACATATGGTGTTATAGACTGATGAAATCTTTGAACTGCTATAAATCTACAAAACCCTTTGTTCCACAAATCTTCACTGAAGCTGATAGTTGATACTTTAATAGTTTACTTGCAAAAAAAATACCCTTTGAGAATCACTATTTGAGTATAGCTAAAGTGCCTGATGTTAAGCGGTAACCGCAGAGCATTATGATAGTAACATATGCCCGTGCGCAGGTGATTCGAAGGCGTCGTTCACGAAGGAGGAGATGCACGCGGGGCTGCACCAAGTGTACGAGCGCAAGCTGCACAACCAACTGTTGCAGTCGCAGCGAGATAAGCCCGAGGACAAACACAATAGCTCAGGTACTCCAGTGTGACCACGTACGAGACCGCTGTACGAAGAGTAGTATTTCCATGGACCAATTACTAAGCAACTCGGCCGAGTGGTCGGCCGAGTACTAACATCGACATAAAACGAAGCGAGTAGTTCAGCTATTTACCGGTAGATAGATGCCACGTATCTCGGGAAAATGACCACGCGTTGTTTCATAGAGATATCTACTCAGAACGTCTCTTCTAATTAAAATGTCTATGAGTATTACTAACGTTTATTCAAAAAAAATGAAATTTGGACAGTTTTACCCTCGCTAGAATGGCCGTTTTTCCACTAGCTGGCACGGCACCGGCACAGTTGTCATTCGACACTGACCAATGACAACTCCGCAAAAAGCTGTCGCCGTGCCGTTGCCGGTGCCGTGCCGGCTAGTGGAAAAACTGCCAATATCTGTGAAAATGTCAAAGGCAAAAACACCTACCGCGGATAGAAACTGGACAGGCTTTAGTGTACGATGATGTGGATATTCTTGTGGGTTGCTGGGGGGTTTTTTTTGTTAATGGTGGATAAAAGTTATCTGACGATACTGAAACAAGCCATAAAAGGAATAAACGTAACCTAACAGAACATTGAACTTTATTTACGACATATACATAACTTGTGCCATATATTTTGTTCAAATTCAATCTCAAGATGTTGCAAAAAACCGGACAAGTGCGTGTCGGACTCTCACATAAAGGGTTCCGTACCACCGTAGAATAAAAACGTCAAAAATATCAAGTTTCGTGTATCCCCCTTTATTTTTACATTTTATTTTTTCCGACTGCGGCGGAGGGTTATTTGTTGTTGTAGCGGCAACAGAAGTACACATTCTGGCAAAATTTCAAGTCTCTAGCTATTACGGTTCGTAAGATACAGCCCGCTGACAGACAGACAGACAGACAGACAGACGGACGGACAGCTTAGGCTTAGTAATAGGGTCCCGTTGGCACCCTTTGGGTAAGGAACCCTAAAAAGAAAGATTCTGTACTGTGGCGCGTCACAGAGCGCGCATTCGAGTTCTGGGTGATTCAGAGCAAAAATATTCCAGCATCCCACAAGAATGTGACATTTTGGGTTCAGTTTGGGGGAAACGCGATACGATCAGGCAACACTGCTCAGGAGGCAAATGGCAATTAATCTGTGTAAATATGAGCAATCAGCCAAATCATCCCCCTAGCTAGGTATATGCCAATCTGTAAAATTAAATCTAACATGTGACCCATTTCACAGGTAACTCTAGTACGAATGCAGATAAAAGCAGTTCAAAAGATGGTGAGTATCTGTATTCATATTTCAACACTGTCGAGGCAACGAGGCCTCGCGGTCAGTCTGTACCAGGGTTGTTACGAAAAAATCATCTTGTTTTAAACACCGTGTTTAAAACATGTTTAAAAAATTTAAAACATGTTCTAAACACGGTGATTTATTCGTTCTGTTTTAAACAATGATTTAAACACGTTTTAAACAGTTTTCATCCAAAATTTCCTTGTTTTTTTGCAACTCTGGACTCTGTACACGGCTAGTGATGTACTCACAGTTTCTAATTCATGTTTTTATCTATTGCAGGTAATCAGTCCAACTTTATACCAACAACAGTGGTCACATCGTCACATATAAACGTAGTCAATTCCTCTAAGTGAGTACTGTTCAACTCGGTATTTTGCTATTTGCCATTACCTAGATAAATATAAATAAGAAAAGAAAGAAAGAAAGAAAAACTTTATTACGACTAGCAAGACAAAACAATAATAAATATAAAAAGAAAGAAAAACAATTATCGACTATGCTAGCCGCAAACGGACCCAATTCAGCATGTGCTGGTCAGCAAGAACCAGCGCTGGTCTTCCATTGGGTCCGATTGGCGATTTCACGGACGCAAACCGTTAAAAATATAATTAAATTAAAACTAAAATTATAGTGTTATCAATTTACGATGACGCGCCAGTTATTGCAAATTGACAGCGCGCGTAATTGTGAAATGAACTATAACTATTTAGTTTAGTTTTGCTTGGTTTCCATAGTTTACGTACTGGCATCGTAAATATTCATCTGGCCTTCTAGATATAATAAGACACTATTTAGCCCTTACTTTCATCTTAAGCGCTTATTTTGACAGTTCTAAATTATTAGATTTGCTGTAAAAAGACAAGACGCCGCTTATGTCCATTATTCTATAAGAATGCAATTGTCAAAAGTAGGCGAGGCATTGGGGAAGATGGTGTATTTTTATTGGTCCAATCCAGCTTTGAACGGACCAATGAAAATTTTAGGTGCCGTGGTAATTAATGCATATGTCAGGCGAGCAGGGGTGACCGGCTATGCGGCGTCTATGCCTTATTGGTCTATATTAGCCTTACAGGTCCAACCTTTATGCCATACAGTTCACAAATCGAACACTTTACTAGATCACCCTCCTATCTTTCCAGATCTAATAAAAAAGAATCTGTCAACGGCACAAGTGGTTCGAGCGGCGGCAGTAACGGGGTGGGCAGTAACGGCAACAGTAACGGCAACAGCAACGGCAGCGGCAAGGAGGCGTGGCCCAGCCTCGGCTCGTCGCCGCCCTCCGACAGCCCCGCCAGAAAACAACCCAGCCCCAAACCACAACAGTCCACAGGTGAGGGTTTTAACATTTTTGAAGGCTATATTTTTATGGGACTAGGCCCCCGAAACACTCCATTACCGGGTGTCAGGTAAGACGGTGTATTAGGTTACTCTTGCAAGACTGGATCGAAAAAACAACCCGGCCCCAAACCACAACAGTCCACAGGTGAGCTTTTTTTTTCCAACACACGTCGTCCCACTGCTGGGCAAAGGTCTCCCCCACAACTCTACACTTTTATCTTTAATTGGCCAGTTCCGAAATTTTAGGGCAATTTTTTTTATGGGACTAGACCCGCCAAGGTTCACTGTTACTCTTGTAAGCTATGATCGACAATGGTGTCCAACGATAACACCAAGGTTCGACCCTCGACGAGTCCCAGGGAAAAGCTAAGTGGTCTAAGAACTCGCACGAAATCAAAATAAAGTATCCACTTATCACTTTTAACTACCAACCCAATCCAATTTTCAACCTCAAAGTAGCTATTATGGCTGCGTTTTGTACCACGAGCGAGAGGGCCGGAAGCGTAACCCCCTTCTCCTTCCCCTCCCACTGTCTCACTTCCCTTCAGGTCTGGGTGTCACTGGGATCGCCCCCAGTTCACAGGACGTTAGCCATAGTACAAGCGTTGCTTAGTTTGGGCCCATACAGTTGAAGTGTAATTCTGGTGATATTTATTTATTACTAATATTATATTGTATTATAGTTACAGTTAAGTCACAAGAAAACGGCACATCGGAATCCTCCAGTCCCACACAACAGGTGCAACAGTCGCAAACGAAACACAAGGACACACACACAGACAGCAAAACAAACAGAAGCACCAACAAAGAAAACAGCACAAACGGCCAAAGCAAGAAGAGTAAAAACGACAAATCCAAACAGAAAACAAGCAATAGTATTAATAATAACGAAACGGAAACGAAACCGGTGTTTAATAGTACTCAGACTAACCACGTGGCGTCAGTGTTCGAGAACGAATCGCAGAGCTATCTATCTAATGAATTGGACGAACTGGAGTCGGATAGACATAGTTTACTAGAGAATCATGAGTTATTGGACAGTGATCATGGGTTATTGGACGATGATACGCACAGTTTGCTGAACGACGCGAACAATGAAGTGATGATGATGGCTAGACACAACGATATGCTTGCCGGGCTGGTAGACAACAACCACATACTGCCGCACATGAAGAGCCCCATACTCAACGGGTTCGGACTGCTAGACAGGGAAACTATGAGTTATTTAGGTAAGCCTATTTATTTATGTAGGCCGCTCGGCTCACTGCATCGGATGGTTGCGGGTTCGATTCCCGCCATACGCAAATTTCGGAAACTGCCTTTTCGTGATTTGCCCCGGTCTGTGTGTCACAGGGATTGCCCCCAGTCCATTGCACGGTAGCCATAGTACAGCCGTTGCTTAGTATGGGACCATACAGTTGGTGTGTATGTCTGGCGATATTTATTTATGTATTCTTGCATTTCTTTCTAATTTGGCAATGGGACTAGACCCGCCATACAATCCCACCACTGTTACTCCTGTAAGCCAGGATCGACAATGGTGTCCAACGATGACGCCAAGGTTTGACCCTCGACGAGTCCCGGGGAAAAGCTACGTTGTCTTGGAACCCACACGAATTTAGTCAACAGAAAGGATAGGAGGAGTTGGAAGAAAATTATTTATAGTGGAATTTTGGTAGATCCCGGAAAAGGCGGCACTTACAACCGATTTTTTTTTTTTGTTTTAGGTAGCGATAGACAGATTAGCCAAATTAGCCAAGGTCTTATGGAACAAAAGGAATTGCTGCTGAGGGAGCGCAGTCAGAGCGAGATGCTAATGAGACAGAATGAATTGTTGGCAAGACAGCACAATGTTATGGTGGAGCCTAAACATTATATGCCTACGTCTAGTATAGGACTGGATTCGGCTAGTGAAATATTAGGTAAGGATGGCTTGCTTAGTTGCTGGCCTTATCTCATCAGGATCATCTTTAATTGTTTTTAAAATGTTACTAAGGTGGCAAACAAAGGCGCCTGATGTTAAGCAGTTACCGTAGCCTATAAATGGTCCCACTTTCCCGACCTGAAGGGGAATGGGACAGGGGGAGGGGGAGGGTGGTGTTCGTCTTTCCGGCTCTCACTCATCGTACAAAAAGCAGCTGTAATAGTTATTACTAGTAGTACTTAGTAGCTACTTTATGCCGATCTTCTGTGAGAGGGTGGTACTACCCCGGTCGAGCCAGCCCATATAGGAGTAGCAATTGTGTATATGAATTAGATAATATACTGGGCAGTATGGAAATTATCATTCCATATCATATGAGCAGTTTTTAATAGTATCCTATAAATAATCTTAAAGTGAAGTTGTCGGTATTTGTTTTTCACCAAATTTAACTTGATCATATGATACGGAAAGCGTAGCGTGAGCTGGCCTCCCACAAGGTGAACCGACGACCTGGTGAAGGTCGCGGGAATCCGCTGGATGCGGGCAGCGCAATATCAGTCATTGTGGCGAACCTTGGGGGAAGCCTATGTCCAACAGTGGACGTCTTTCGGCTGAGATGATGATGATGTTATACGAAACATCAGTCCTACAAGATAGATTAACACTAGTTCGTCCCACAGGTGCTAATTATCATCAAAATCCGAATATGCTTCCACCGTTCGGCATGCGCGTGGACGGGTCTATGGGGTCTATGTCGACGGGGTCGATGGGCGGGTCTATGTCGGCGGGGTCCATGGGCGGGGCCATGTCGGCGGGCGCGCTGACCGCGATGGGCGGCGGGTTCATGTTGCACAACCAACAGCTCATGCAGAATCAGCCGCAGATGCAATCGGGACTCGTCAACGGATTCGACACACCACAGTCGGCGGTGAGTTGTTCACACCTTGTTAGAAATACAATACTCTTTATGAAAGTTGTGGATGAGGTCAGAGGTTAGGTTAAGACCGACGTACTGTCTGTTGTAACTTGGGTCTAAAAATACTTCAAAAATAGTGTTTTTTTGAAGACCAACCGCCAAATTAATAGTGATTTTAGCCAATTTACAGCATTTCTAGGAACAAAAGTGATTTGTAATGCGAGTACTTACTTACAATAAAACTTACTATAAATTTCGGCGTAAATTTTTGGTAATGATAAGACTTAGAACTAAAAAGATGTAAATTTTTGTTGTATTTTTGATTTCGTAAATAGAAAGAACAAAAAACAAAAAACGGTTGTAAACTCTCTTAAACAATCAATAGCAATTTTGCTTCATTAATGAAAATCGGCCAATAAGAAGCAGCTATTTTCGCGTCATAAATACAATTTATATTTGTCCACGTATGACGTTTATACGTATATAACAAAATTTTGATTATATTTTAACAGAACGAAGTACGGTACCTAGCCGAAAACATGGACAAGTTCTTCACTGACTTCCACAAGGCACAACAGATGCGGCTCGAGCGGCGCTACCCCGACCAACACCAACATCAGCAACAACATCAACAACAACATCAGCAGCAACATCAACAACAACATCAGCAGCAACATCAACAACAACATCAACATCCACACAACTACCCACAGAACATGCTGAGTGCAGAGCGACTCGAAATGGAGCACAAACAGAGGTAAGCAATGGACGTGTACTGATTGGACGAGTTATAAAACATACATTTAGTTTGTGGTTTGATGTTGCTTCCCAGAATTTCATTCTTAGACACTATCGGATGGTGCAATAATACAGGCTTCTATTGATTGAAATAAGTGGTGGTAAGCCCCGCGGCCCATTAGATGGTAGACTGCTCAATGAATCAGGTGGTTACGGGTTAGATTCTCGGCAGAGGCAAATTTGGAGACGGTGTTTTCGTAATTTGCCCATGTCTGGGTGTCACTGGGATCGCCCCCAGTCCATTGTACGGTACCCATAGTATAAGCGTTGATTAGTTTGGGACCATACAGTTGGTGTGTTTTCCTGGCGATATTTATATTTATTTCTTAAATCAAATGGATCGCTTCCCGTCTAAGGAAATTTATTTTTCACAAAGCGAATAATGCAGTTTCGGTTTTTATTAAAATCCTTTGAGTATTTTTCGCAATTTATTTTATTTATTTATTCACCTTATAATTTCGGATTTGGCCCTCCATGCAACTATGAAAATTTCTACATATATTTCGTGGCTTCAAGAGTGCCTTTCACTTTTCGGAACACAAGTTTTTGGATTACAGTTATAGTATATGAGCACATTCAAGCACTTTTATGTGGATCATGACAAGTTTATGTTTTTGGCGAGCCCGTTAGCGTGGTTGGCGCGGAGGCGCCTTTCACGCTGTAGGTCGTAGGTTCGATTCCTACCCGGGACATGCATTTGTGTGCATGAACATGTATGTATGTCCGGAGTCTGGGTGTATATGTATATTAAGTATGTATTTACCAATAAAAAAGTAGTATATGTAGTAATATCAGTTATCTGGTTTCCATAGTACAAGCTCTGCTTAGTTTGGGATCAGGTAACCGTGTGTACAAAAATGTCCCAGGATATTATTATTATTTTATAATCTGTTATTATTTATCTGTTGTTATCTGTATTTTTTTTTTATATAATCTGTTCCAATAAATAAATAACAAAAAATCTGCCTTG
The DNA here is from genome assembly GCA_947859195.1 of Drymonia ruficornis. Lineage (NCBI taxonomy): Eukaryota > Metazoa > Arthropoda > Insecta > Lepidoptera > Notodontidae > Drymonia > Drymonia ruficornis. Next base: position 4,842,938 of record OX401929.1, on the reverse strand, counting down.
TGTTTGTCTGGAAATATTAAAATAAAATATTTGTTCCAGAATGAACAGTATCCGCGGCACCGAGAACAACGGCGGGCGAGCGGCCGGCGACGGCGACGACGACCTCGACTTCGACCCCTTCAAGGAGACACAGAAGGCGTTCGCAGAGCTCATGGAGACGGAGATGATGCAGAACACGGTCCCTAGCGGGTGAGCGCACTACACATCTGTTAACCCTATATTAGTGCTGCTGCACTCTTCTTCTTATCGTATGGTTGGGGAGAGAGGGGGGGGGGGTCTCTTCAGTACAAGGATCTTTTAATAGAGGATAGACAAGTTGAGTTTTTGGAAGAAGAAATTCAACTTTATTCTGCTGCCTTAAGGTCTATTATACCTTGACAATTCTTAGAGAGAAAAACGAGCCGAGCGAGAGGCTCTAGTTGGGACCGTGTATTAATTAATTTAGTATTTATCGTGACTATTGTTGATATGATAAAACAGTAGTCACGATAAATAATAAATTAATTTATTTGCTTGATTTAAAACTAACAATCACTACCCAACGATAATATTATTTTGGCATGGCAACTCGAAATGAGAGAGACACGGTCCCAACTGGGGCCTCTCGCTCGGCTCGTTTTTTGTGCAGTAGTGAACAGTCCAGTATGTATTTACGTTCGTGCTTCAGTATAATACACAGCACGTAACGTAAAAGTGTTAACTTTTTCCCACGATCTGGCCACTACATAGCTGCAGCACTACATACATGGCACGCTGTAACACAAACACACGAACATTCGCGCAAGCGCCCTGCACAATCTGACGAATTTTCGATCAGGACACGTGACCCTGCGCGAGTTTAACCGTTTTTACCCATCCCAAGAAAAGTGCACAACACCGCTAAATAAGTTTTCACTTCAAAAACTAGTCTCGGTCGATACTTATACGTATTTGCCCGATAGATGTGTAATACCATTGAATTACCATCGGTAATCGACTTAACCATTGGGAAGAATATTCCTACCAGTTATACTAGGACTAGGTAAGACTAATGGCGACGGCTGAAATTAATTGATATTGTTTGCACGTTGCAGTGACAGTATGGACCGCGTGCGTCGCTCCCGCCTCGCCCCGCCCGGCTTCAGCCATATGAACACATTCGGCCTGGCCGCGCCGCGCCCGCAACAGAACCATCACCAAGGTGCGACCTTACCACACACCTTCTAACAAACAACTAGGCCTACCATTGTTACTCCTGTAAGCCAGGATCGACAATGGTGTCCAACGATGACGGCAAGGTTTGACCCTCGACGAGTCCAAGGGAAAAGCTGAGTTTACTTGGGACCCGCATGAAATTAATTAAATTAAAGATTATCCACTTACAACAAATGTCAGCAACCTACTATACTATAGTATGCCCAGAGCATGCGGCGTAGGAGTGGTAAGAAACACAGACCAATAAGACAAGACGCTACTTACGTCCACTATTATTATTAAAATGTTAGCGGTGTATCGGGGAAGACTGCAAATTTTGATTGACTAATTAAAATGTCAGGTGCGGTCACACACGTACGCAGTGATAATGCGTATGTTAGGCGAGCTATGCGGCGTCTATGGCTTATTGGTCTGTGGTAGGGAATGTCAGTTCTCAGTTCAATTATAAATCCCTATTGTATTATTGGACAGTGTCTTTATTAATTGCGCGCATGGAGGTGTAGTTTTAACAAAAACTCCACGTTCCTTCCGCAGGTTACAACTCAAACAGTGCAATTTTCTCAGACTGGACCCAAATGGACCCGGCGATAATGTCCACATCGGTGAACTTGAACAAGGGGTCGGTGGGCGGCGCGGGCGCTGCGGCGGGGGCGGGCGCGCTCAGCCAGCAGCAGCAGGAGCTGTTCGCGCGGTTCAACCAGCTGGGCGTGGGCGCGCCGCCCAACGGGCTCAAGCTGCACGCGCCGCCCGCGGGCGTGGCGGCTGGCTGGGGCGGCCACAAGCTGGGCTGGGGCGGCGCCGCGTACGCCGGCATCCCGCTGCCGCCCGGCTTCGCGCCCGCCAAGCCGCCGCAGCACCCGCACCAGCACCCCGCCGAGTGCATCGACGCCAAGTAGGCGGCCCGAGCCCGCCCCGCCCCCGCCCATCCCGGCTCCCCCGACGACGGATATTATATTTTCTATTCGATAACTTGTTTCTTTCCGTTGGTGATGTGATCGATAAATCTTTGTATTAAGAAAGAGCGTATTTTAAACGAGAGAAATATGATAACAAAGGAATTTGTAAAATAAATTAACCTATTTGTTTTATTTAAAAGTTTATTTATTATTTTTCGTTCGGTCTCGGCTCGCGGCCCCGGTTTATTTTATCGACTTATCATATTTCTTGGCGACTTTTCGTTGAATGCCGGGGCTCGCCGCGCACGGTGTATGAATATTCGTTGTATATTTACTGATGAAATCGTATCCCTGTTATGAAAGATTATATTTTCTATATTAAAATGAGATGCCAATAACTCGCTGTTCCATTTGTACCTTATTGAGCCAATTTAATCATGAGAAATATCATTAAAATTAAAGGAAGAAATTGACTCACTCTTTTAATAACCATTCCTTATCATTCGTTATGCGTGAAATATTATGATGAAATTAAATGAACATTAAAAACAAAGTAGGTACTAAAATCAATTAATAGTACTGCATACAAGTTGAGTAAAAGGACAAATAGTGCCTGATTATTTATTTGCTAAAACCTATATACATTACAAAAAGAAAGATAATAAAAAAGATCAAGCCCAAGTCTCTAAAGGACCAAAAGACTTGTCTCACGCCATACGGATGTAAATCAAACTGAGTAGAAAATCTGGTATTCTGGGAACAAACTAAATAACTTTGCAACACTTTGGTATGTCCTTTCGGAGTGTAGGTAAGAATCACAGATATAGAGAGGCTAGATAACGCAAACCCTCCGACCAAGCGTGCCGCAAGTTTGCAAAATATTGCAAACTTGACGCGCCTATTACTTTTGTTTTCTCATTCCTCTGTCGTCGAATCGATTTAGTCGTAATTCTGTTAGCTCACTGACGCTTAGCGATTGAAAATATTGTTTTTTACGTTTTTTTTTTTTTTGTTTGAAAACTACAGTTAAAACGAGTTAAAAATAAAGTGAAATACTTGAAGGTCATCTTAAAGTTTCCGCAGATAGATACGAGAGAGAATTTACGTTGAATAAATCACTAAAACGTCATCATCAAATATCTAAAAGATGACATGCTTGGATTTCATACTATCTAATGAACTTACGATGTCTAGCCTCTCCATGTCTGTGGTAGGAATGTTCAATCCTCTACACATTTCTGCCATCAATATACCCTCTGGGGTCGGGCCCGTCCCAGGGCACTTGGGTCCCGTCGTGCCACACGTACAGGCCTCCGCCCTCGGGGCGAAGCGCCAGCGCCAGCGCCCCGACCGCGCCACGCTCCGCCGACACCGACCCAGCGCCACGCGTCATATCTGACATCACATAACCAGGGTGCACGCAGTTCACTTTTATATCTGAAAATATTGACAAAACCTGGCTTAGGTGAGGCCGTGGCTTAGTGGTTGGGCGAGGTGCTCATAGCCAGCTGCATGGCCTCCTGCTCACTGATCGGTAAACGATCGGAGGTAAAGCAACACTTGGCAAGGCCAGACAGAAATAGGTGACCATTTAGTGGCATTTAAATTTAGCGTCTCTGTGTTTAGGAGGGACGTAAAATCGGTCCCGGTTGTTATCTAGGCAGAAGTCATTAAGTCTTGTCAGAGGCCTTTCGGGCGGCTTGAACAATTTAACACCAGGTTGGTCACGAACCATACGATTCGGCCAATTTCATTATTGGTGCAGTAGTCAACTGCACCAAAAACCACATCCAAACTGTAGTTTGCAGTCCGAATACAGCTCTTCTGAATAGCCTTAAAGTTACTGTTGTTTTATTACCTCTGGAGGCCAATCTTCGATGTAACATAAACGTGTAGGCATTTACTCCAACTTTGGACACCACATACGGCGAATCACCCCATCCTTTACTAACTTCATCACCCCTTCTTACATCTTCCACATAACTGCTCATCAAACTCCTCAAATCTTCCAGAGTCAAGTCTTCTGTACTGAACTTCTTCCTCAGCTCTTCTGAAGGTATCCTACTTAAATGTCCCGAAGAACTGGATATATTAACGATTTTACCGCCGTTTTTAACCAACGGTAAAAAAGCTTCGGTAAAATTTACCAGCGCAGTAAAATTGACAAGTATAGTCTGTTCTGCTTGGTATGATTTTGATTCTGTGGCATCCTTGAGAAATAATATTCCCGCGTTGTTAACTAAAATGTCCACGTTTAGATCTTTATCTTTTAAACTATTTATGAATAGTATCACGCTTTCGGTGTTAGATACGTCTAATTGATGATAAATAGGGTTATGTCCAATTTTTTTTAGTTCTTCGCATGCTTTTTTACCTCTATTTTCGTCTCTAGACGTTAAATACACGGTCCCGTCGTATTGTTCACAGAGTCCTTTAACAATAGCGAACCCTAGCCCTTTATTAGCCCCAGTTACTATGGCTATTTTATTTGGTGACATGTTTACTAAAGTTGATCTTACTCTATTATGATTACGGGTTACGCAATATAATTCTCTGATAACTTTATCAGTGTCTTGATTCTTGTGAGATGCTAAATTCAGACAGTATTTTACGAATTCGCCTCCCTTTTAATGTTCATTTCTCTAATATGAACTAAAGGACTTATTTTTAATTTCATACTCCTGTAGTCCTGTCTACTACTTACTACAAAGTAACTTAAAGAAATGCATTAGATTGGAATGTACCAATTTATAGAATTACAGAAAAACAGTCTTGAAAGGCCTACCTATTGAATGTATACTTATTATACTGGTGCCACAGATAATAATGCTAAAGTTAACTGCGGCCTACTATACAGATCACGCTTGACTGATAACAAAATTATTTTACTGTATTTAATTGTATTATGTAGGCTTACTGAAAATAAATAATATATTACAATATGGTATGCTTAGTTCTTCCAAATTTAGGTAGTTATTGCTTAAAAATTTAGTTATACACAATATTTTTAATAATGTGACGAGTAACGCCATCTATACTTAACGTTTATTAACTAGAGATAACAGGTTCTTATACAGGTTTCTTATTAGAAGCAAAACGTAATAGGTACGTCGTAACTTGACTCGTGACATTTCTAGAACTATATCTAAGTATAGTTTGTCAACAATGATCCAGCTGCCAACAATATACAAGCCTGCTATGTTCGGAGACGAAATCGTATTGAGATCTATCGACTGGCTGGAAAACCTACCGTGGAGGCAAGAGAACGCGGTCAAGACCGAACGTGATATATACGAGATTTGTTTACAAGTGAAGGACTTTGCTCCTGACGAGATAAGTGTCAAAGTATCTGAAGGCTACATTGTCGTGGAGGCGAAACATGAGGAAAGGAAAGATGATTACGGGTATATAGCTAGACAATTTATGAGGAGGTATGTTATACCAGAGGGCTGTCGGTCGGATAATGTCAAGTCTAAACTGACCTCTGAGGGTTTCTTGATCATAACAGTTCCTCGGCAGCCTGTCCTGAAGCAAGACACTATGATACCTGTGAAACATGAAGGGTCGAAACCGAAGTCAAAACTGTGATGTAACTTTTAAGGATATTGTAAACTGATTGTATAAGGATTGTAGGCATCTGCCGTCTACTTGTTTTGTTATCAGGGAAATGAAATATCTTTACTTAGGTACTTACCTAAATCTAGGTATTGTATATACAGGGTGGTGACGACATAGTGACAATACATTAAAACACGATCCCTGCTAGTCAATCACAACACATTAAAATTATAAAATTAGGTTTACATCTTAGTCCAAAATTTCAAATTTTCAAACTATTTAAATGCGGAAATAGTCTAAACGAAACATAACACCCTTTATAAACGTCTACCGACCTCATAGACCGACCTGTAGGTGTGGCCACATCGCTTCGTTGTCGGTGTTTTTAGCGGTATCTTTGTAGGCGTAAAGTTAAAATAGTCAAAATAAAAAAAGCAATCCCGTGGCAATACCTTTGAATATAATTCAATAATATTTTATGTGCTAACTACTAATGTTATACCCAGTAGGTATGTGGTTTCAATTATTGTCATGATGTCGTGACCATCCTGTATAGGTACCTGCTATTATATTATAAACAAAAATTCCAGTAATAAAAGTTGTTTTATTTTGTATCTAAAATCCTTAGAAGGATTTTTTATTGCAAACCTACATAGGTAGTTATATCTATAAAATATTGACCGATAACAGGGTTGTACACGCGTATCTACCTATTGGTGGGTAGACGGGTACAGTCTACTACAGAAGTCTTATTTTAGTTAGGTAGCTAACAAACAAAAGTCATTTGTAATGCCAGTGCAAGTAGATCATAGCTTTCTATAAGAGGATTAATATGTACCTATCCAGTGAAATGTGCCAGAGTGCGAGTTATAGGTATGTGGAAATGAAATTAAATGTAGGTATGCATTCTGTGATTGGGATCAATAAGAGAAGTAGGTACCGAATATTAGTAGATAATTAATACCCATGTGTTTGAAATATGACGTTGGGATGGTATTATCATTTATTACTTTTGACGTTGACTGTACTTAGTTACTTCATTAAAGTATAGATTACATGTTCAAAAATTTGATATGGTTTATTATAGAATATTAATTTATCAGATATCGCCAGATCTGCGTGGAATCGAGCTGATAATATGCTTTTAAGATAATGACGTAGGTAAGCAGGTGTAGAATTCCTTACTATACATTGTAAGTAAATAAAGCTGAACGAATGATAAATTCGTTAAATAGCCTCGGTATTACAGGCTGAGAGAGATAAAAATATACCTATACAATGTATTGCAAGCATCTATAAACTACGGTTACTGCTTAACCTCGGGTGGGCCGTACGCTTGTTTGCCACCTGCGTCACAAAAAAAAAACCAGTCTAGGGAGCAATTACCGCTAGCCATACTCGACCAAGCTGTTGTCTGCTCGGTCGAGCTCATCTGTCCCAACTCCCAACTCAATCCGAGCAGTTGGTAACTTGGAGGTTGACAATTTTGGTCGCTTCGTGTATGTCGTTCAACGTACACTGCGAGTGTGCGGCCGCCTTAAGGAGCAAACTCCACATGTGTACCGCTATCATTGATGTATCATTTTAGTAGATATGCCACCTCCTAACATCGTATCACCTGCAGCCACTGTATGCAGCGAAATTCACACATCTGTTATCACACTGGCAATTGGACAATCAACTTATTAAAGGCATTTTCATGCGTATTATTCATTAGATTAGCCGTATTGGCAATACCAACATGTTTTCAACATTATTATTTTATCCGCGAACGATTGAGTCATCTGTGTACATTCGACTACTTTGGACAGTCACACATCTCCCTCTTTCTTGGTAATATCTTTGACCGTTATGAATATCATTTTCAATTCTAATTCATTGCCTAAATAAGTTTAAATCCTACCGCAAGGTTGATACGGTCTAGTATCGTGTGGTGATGTTGTTGCGTACCACTGCGGTATCAGCAAGCTGCTAATAGGTAGCCATTACTTTGAGTTAGTTTACCGACAACCATGGTGTAAGACAGACGGGCGAAGGAACATAAAGGAAGAAAAAGGTTTGTTTATCTTTTCATTCTTTAATACCTTTTCGATGTTTTAATTTCATTTCTCTCTCATTAGTTTATCAGTGTGATGGTTGATAAATTGATGATAATTGATCGTATTATAGACCCCACTCTTCTGATTTATCTTAGCATTACTATACCTAGTCAGTAACTTACACATCTCTAGCTACAGAAATCTCTGAATAGTATAAAATAAAGTCGCTATTTGCATCTGTTGTTTGTAACTAGTTTTCTTATACTATACACAACAAGTACAGAAATATTGATGAGGTTTTAATGGTTATTTAGAGAAAGAGTGGTGTAGCGTGTAAAAGCCACCCATGACTGCACGTGCGAAGGACAATTTTCGGGGTTCCTCATGTGTGCGTGAAAATTAAACCAAAGACGCGCTCGGGACGCGGAGGAACGAAATCTTCCGGGACGGGGCCCATTGTGCTAATAACGTTTTTGGTTTTGCGTATTGGTACTTATCGCGCTATTTGAAACGCTGTCAAAAATCCAATACCGATAGGCAATACTGTCCGTTCACAGTTATTTTTCCTCGTTTTATTTATGTAAAACGCAAAGTCAGCCTTTAAACTTGGCCTTTGAGACCATGAACCATTATGCTTTATTCTACAGCCTACATATAAAAACCTAATATCGACCACGTACTTCAAATATAAATAAATAATGTAAATGACAGAGGTAAAATAACTGTGAACGGACAGTACTGACAGTTTAATCGATCGTGACCCAAAGTATGTTCAGGGGGCTTACCACGAACTCTTATTGCGATTCAATTACAGGAACTTTTTAACGTTTCAGCGACTTTTTGTGCAATGACGTACCTTATTGTCAGGACAATAAGAAACGTCATTAAAACGTCGTTAACACGTTCCTATAATTGAATCGCGACAAGAGGTCGTGGTAAGACCCCAGGAATAAATCTGATCATCGTTTCCGTTAAAATGATTAGCGCGATACGAAATGTGTGTTACCTAGCGTTTGTTGTTATGGTTTCGTTTTGGCATTATCGTTCAAAAGGAGCGCAATTGGCAACCTCAAGGGACTGCCTATGCTTTAAAATAACCAAACATACCTACCTTCCACCAGCAAGACCCTGAGCGTGACTGGCATTGCGGGCGCATTCTCTAAATTACAACTCGTTACCATGACTAATATATTCAAAAATTAATTAAATAATAATTGAGAAAAACTGTGGGAATCCGAAGCGGGCGCTACTATAAAATAAAAAAATAGCATTCACAATTTGGCGACTGGTGGGACCTGTTTTCATATGCTAGGTAGGTATGTCTACACCTAAAAAGAAGCACTTTTGAGCACTAGCACTTAGCACTTCTCCTCGTTTTCGATGCGGTCACAGCTATTTTTAGGGTTCAGTGCCTCAAAAGCAAAAAAAATACGGAACCCTTTGGATCACTTTATTTGTCTGTCTGTCTGTCCGTCTGTCAAGACGTGTACATCCACTGGTGTTTAGAACATGACATTGTCACGATAGGTACCTTTTATAGCGTAGAAAAGGTGCACTCCAGAAGAATTTCGAAAATTCAACCCCGTAAAATAGGAGGTGAAAATTTGTATGGGGGTTCAATATTTTCTCAAGTTAGCATAAAACATTAATTAGGCTTCCCGTTACAAATAAATTAAAAACCAACCTTTTTGAACCTTTTTGAAACTTCATCCCCAAGGATGTCAAAGTTTGGTTCCCAATTTTGTCTGAAGTTGGAGACATGAAAATTTGTACGGAACCTTCAGGCTCCGTTTCACGCAGCTATACCGCGTTCTTACATATGGCAAGTATAGACACTCAAGCATCGAGCGCCGAGCGACTCGGGCTACCATGTTCCTTCAAGGAATTCTTTATTTGATGCCACAGAACCTAGCTAAAAATACTAATTGTTGATTTGCTCTTATGTGTGGCCAACTTCGGAATCTAATTAAATAAGAGATAATAACAATGAATTTATTGCTGATATTGGACAAGGTTGATGACGAGACCATGTTAATAATTCCAGTAAATAAGTACCTAATTAAGTTTTATTAAATAAAACACCTAGAGACTCAGGTACCTACCTCGCGATCTCTTCTGCGTGGATCGTCGCCTATTTTACTCCTTTGGGTAAGAAATGTTCAAAAATCATGATACATAGGTACTTACGAGTTTCTTAATTTGTATCCTGACGACCACATACAATTACACTGAGAAAAGTTTTACGACAACAAAATGGTTTTTGTTATTCCTAGTAGTATTTTCAATATTTTTTACTAAGCGTTTTATATTAATTTTACGTTCAAAAATGGCGGATTTTCATACAAATTTCATCCCTGGGGATGGAATTTTCAAAACTCCTTCCTTAGTTCTTGCCTGCGGTTTAAATGTACCTGCGTGGGTACTGCCTGAATGTCAAGTTTGTAACCTCAGCGGTTAATATACACAGACAATATCGCCGGCATGAGACACATCAATTACCTCCTCCGAAGCTGTCAGATCAATTACCTAGTTAAGCGGTGTTCTATTTACAGCTCTGTACTCTTCATCCTTGAGGCTCGTCGAGGATTTAATAAAACGCCTGAGAGTCAAGGCATGTTCGTTCAGTTGCACCTTAGATCGGTGACCGTATTACTTAATGTCGCACTTTTGAGGGACGTTGGCAGTCCCGTTTGCCATATTATCTTTGACAGTCGTTAGGGAGGACTGGTGATTCTATAGTCCGAAATAATAATTTAGGTAGGTAGGTAACTATACGGTAACATTATTAAAAAACATCGCAATTTAACAAACAATGGCGGAAAACAAATACATATATTCGAATTTCATTAAAATTTAGATAACCTACCATTTAATTCTATATATTTCTGATAATCATCTAGACCTCAGAGTATTATTTCGTACTTTTGAAACGCCCTGTAGAAAGTTTCAGAATTTTCTGAAAAATCCTCTAATCCAGTGCAGTGGACCCACATTTCGTCCATTGTAATTTGATCCCAAAATATAATAGGGGGCGAGAAAGGAGAGGGCAATATTTTAGACAGCATGTGGTCATCTACAATCATACAATCTACCGATGGTTGAAATCAGTAACGCATATCTAGAATTAGTGCTATCGATAGGACTACTACTAAGTGATAGGTTATCATAATTTGCGGTTATATTCATGCCCTTACGCAATCGGTATAAGAACTGTTGTAGTATCCTCGCCTACAAGTAGCCTTAAATTGCGTGAGTGAAGTGAAATAAGCAGTAGTGTGGGTGCACTGAGGCCAGGCTACCCTTTGGAGAGCACTGTGAGGACCATCCTAGCTCTCCAAAGTAGAGTCCGCAGTCACTTTGGCCGAAATCGCAAAATTATCAGCAGTAAAGTAAATAGTAAAGTCAATAAACAGGTGTGTAGAACCTCTCTCTAATGTTCTGTGGTAGAGACGAAGCTTAAACTTATAATCCCTCAATCAGTTTTATTGTATAAAATAAATTTGCAGATATACATTATAAAACCACAATTATAGTTACTAGACTCTGTTAGGAGGGTGTTCAACCACTTACCTTCGGTTGTCAACTCTCTAGTATCTTAAGGATGCCTCATTTAGGGACGAAATATAAGTTTTATAAAAACATACTTGTATATTGCATACATTCTCTAAAATTGCAAATTGTTTCCACTTACCATCACAAAGACCGTCTGTCCGTGTTCCTTCCTAGGCAATAAAAAACTACATTTCTTAGAAATAGATAAAATCTCAAAAAGATGATCAATCCTAAACCAAAATCCGCGCCTGAACAGTAATGACAGACATAGGTACTTAATCTCGACTCTCTGTCCCAGTGGCAAATCAGTCTATATTATCATTTTTGCCTGAAGTCGATTATCTTCTTCCAACTCCTCCTATCCTCTCTTTTGATTAAATTCGTGCGGGTTACAAGACAACTTAGCTCTTCCCCGGGACTCGTCGAGGGTCAAACCTTGGCGTCATCGTTGGACACCATTGTCGATCCTGGCTTACAGGATTAACAGTGTTGCCAAGAGTAACTAGTAGTAATGCCATAGGACATATCATATTTGGTCTTGGAAGACTTCTAATTAAATCTAAATAAAAAACTAATAAATTAAAGGGTCTAAATTCAGCGACTGTAGCCTAGGGGTTGAACAGGTTGGGCTTGTAATCAGAAGGTCCCAGGATCGATCCCCGGTGGTGCATGCACCAATGGATGAATTTTCATCTATGTGCATAATTTACAGTTCGCTGACGGTGAGGGAAAACATCTTGAGGAAACCTACCTATCCCTCGGGATCAGGTAATAGTCAGTTCTTGTATACACGGCGACAATGTTCATCACCTGTCACGTTGAGTTCTGACTATCTGGTGAAACGTGGGATTTGAGTTGGTTAATACCTCCGCAATGTGGTGGTGTATGGCCACTCAAGCCTCTGACTATCCCCGAATGGGGATAAAAGTCGTGACGTTACTCTAAATTCAATCGTTCGCCTATCGACAGCTTCGAAGCAACCACAATGACTTTCGAGACGGAGTCCCTAGCTGAGTACATCCTGGTCGAGTACCGATGGGTGGTGGTGATGGCGGCGCTGCTGCCGCTCTCGGCGCTGTGGAAGTTCTGGTCCACCCTCCGCAACTACGTCGTGTTCCACATGAACAGCGCGCCCAAGATGCACGAGACCAAAGTCAGGGATGTCCAGAGGCAGGTGAGATAGATCATTTATTGAAGTTTAAGCGCCGCCATACACGCGACTGCAAAAATGCAGTCCGTGTGCAGTCGCCTGCCGTCGACTGCAACCAACTGCAATAGAGCTGTCACTTCCGACTGCAAAAATGCAGTCCGTGTGCAGTCGCGTGCCGTAGACTGCAACCAAACTGCAAAATTGCAGTCCGTGTATGTTAGCGCTAAGAGTGTCTGGCAATGGATGATATGATCTATAATACTAACGCGAACAAAATTTTTTATTTTATTTTTGTTATTTGTTGTTGTAGCGGCAACAGAAATACACATTCTGTGAAAATGTCAAGTCTCTAGCTATTACGGTTCGTAAGATACAGCCCGCTGACAGACAGACAGACGGACGGACAGCGTAGGCTTAGTAATAGGGTCCCGTTGGCACCCTTTGGGTACGGAACCCTAAAAATTTGCTTCAACTCGGGATACATGATGACACTTGACACTAATACACTCAGTGTGTACATCGAGTGTCTGCGTGTGTACACCACCGCGACACCTTGTTACAGTTGTAGTGGCGGTGTCGCTACATTGAGATACACTGAGTGTCGAGTGTCGCCGTGTATCCCGAGCAGATGGTCACAGCTCACTACAACTACTCAGTACATGACCAGCACCGCCTCGCCTCGAGCGGTTAGTATTCTTTATAATAGTGACGGGTCCGTTGGCGTGGTTGGCGTGATGGCGCCTTTCACGCTGCAGGTCGTAGGTTCGATTCCTACCCGGGAAATACATTTGTGTGCACGAACATGTCTGTATGTCCCGAGTCTGGGTGTATATGTATATTAAGTATGTATTTACAAATAAAAAGTAGTATATGTAGTAATATCAGTTATCTGGTTTCCATAGTACAAGCTCTGCTTAGTTTGGGATCAGGTAGCCGTGTGTAAAAAAATGTCCCAGGATATTATTAATATGAAATTCTATGGACATATGCTCACTACATCAACTCCGCAGCATCACCGGATTGCCTCGCTCGCAAGCTGTCTACGTGCTGCTCGGGTGCCGAGTTGTTGTAATGAGCTGTGACCATTATACTTAACGAATTTAAGTTACTATATACAAACCTTTGTTACCTGTTACTTGGCAAAGCCACTAAGTCCAAATTTAGTAGGCCATCGGTCCTACCTGTGTTGGGGGCATGGACCAATTACTAAGGGGACTGGCCCTAAGCAACTCGGCCGAGTGGTCGGCCTAGTACTAACATCCACATAAAACGAAGCGAGTAGTTCAACTATTTACCGGTAGATAGAACAATGAAAATGAAAAAACAATGACCACGTTTTTTTTCATACATATATCTAATAAGGGCACCTCTTTCTTTAGTCTTTACTCTGTGGTCCTACCTGTGTTGGGGGCATGTACTGAGAAACCCTCAGCTTTGATAAAATAACGAAAGTCTGGCGGCCACGGACGCTTAGTCCATTTTGAAACACATATCTTGCATTTTGTATTAAATTTTAAATACTAAAATGTCAACCCATTTAGTAATTTGCAATAGAAAAATAATAAAATATTTGCATCAAGAACAGAAAACCAAACGATCATGACTCATGACATTTTCCTAACATTCTAATAATTATTGTTATTAAATTCACAAACAAAACTTTAGGTTCCTAAATAAAAGCATATCTAATTTTAAAATAATAAGGTCTATAATTTTTTTATCCAGTAATTAGAACACATGTTAACGGTACCTAAGTAGACTAGTACGGAATTACATTTAAATCCTCCCAACGTAAATGCATGATATACTTAAATATTGCCTATTCTTCTCCATAATTGCAACTGCATTCCGAATGCAACATTTTCTAACATGATTGATGATTTATAAGTGCTTATCTATCAACTAACTGTAAGGGCATACGCATGGTCTGCATGATGAGGTTTGGTTCCATTTCCGGGTCGTAAGCGACATTGAGATTGTCTATAAATAAATTCTAAGTAGGTAACATCTCGTCTGGAAAGATGTCCGCTGTTTAAAATGATAATGTGATGCATCTTTTGGGATCTTATCAGATTGACGTAGCATAGGTAACTTGCAGCTGTGCATTTTTTATTTTATAGCATAGGACAGACCCGATGGTTGGTATAACATGTAACGTCACGACTTTTATCCCCATTCGGGGGTAGTCAGAGGCTTGAGTGGCCATACACCACATTGTGGAGGTATTAACCAACTCAAAGCCCATGTTTCACCAGATAGAAAGAACCCAACGTGACAGGTGGTGAACCTGGTCGCCGTGTATACAGTCACTGACTAATACCTGATCCCGAGGGATAGGTAGGTTTCCACACGATGTTGGTTTAATATACCAATAACAAAATCATCATCAATTATTATTGACAGTGATTTTAGGCGCTCATAGTCAGCTGCAACCATTAATCGGTAAACGATCGGAGGTTAAGCAACGCTTGGCAAGGCCAGTCAGAGACGGGTGACCATTTAGTGGCATTTGAATTAAGCGTCTCCGTGCTTCGAGGGGCACGTAAAAAGTCGGTCCCGGTTGTTGTCATCTAGGCAGCAGTCGTTAAGCCTTGTCAGAGGCCTTCGGGCGGCTTGAACAACTGACACCAGGTTGGCCACTAACCATACGATAAGAAGAAGAAGTGATTTTAGTAGGTAGGTAGGTTTTGGTAGGCTAGGTGGTAGAGCCAAGCTGTAGCCAATTGACTGCAGCTCATAAACGGGCTGGCTCGACCGGGGTAGTACCACCCTCTCACAGAAGATCGGCGTAAAGCTGCTATTACAGCTGCGTTTCGTACGATGAGTGTGAAAGCCGAAAGCCCACCCCCCTCCCCCTCTTGCTGGTATTGTAAGCATTTATAACCTACGGTAACTGCTTAACATCAGGCGGGCCGTACGCTTTTTTTGCCACCGCAGCCCTATAAAAAAGGTATATTTCTGTATATGTTTTGGTAACCCTTTATCATGATTCATTCCAGATAAAAGCATGGTTGTCAGGGGACCGCAAGACCCGGCTATGCACGGCGCGACCCTCCTGGCAAACTATGTCGTTCCGTCACGGCATCTACAAGAAGACATTCACCAATATTAAGGTCAACCTGGTGGACGTCTTAGAAGTCGATGCAGAGAATATGGTATGAATTATCTTTTTTTAGTCCCATGGTATGAATATGATAATTCTGTTGACGTAGATGCTAAATAGATGGAAGATAACGAAACCGTTCGAATATAAATCGATGTAGGCTGTTTAACTTTCAAATCCATCAAGAAACTGTTCACGAATAATCAGTTTGGTATTTTGTGCTCCATTATATCCTATTTTTGTAGCAAAATGTTCACCGACTTTATCCATGATTCATTAGATACAAATTTGCCAAAGTAAAACTACGTATGCGATGCGAAGATAATATTTTATAATCATTAGTCGTATGGCGTGGTGTAGATTATGATAGTATTTATTTAATTCTTATCCACTAAACTGCCAAAGATAATTAGTAAAAACTGATTCGATATGCACACTGAACACCTGTTCAGTAGTTATCTACACTCATCCTATGAATCTTACATCCTATTAATCTTTTATTCCTAGCCCATCCAAAATCACCCTAGACGTAACCTTCATAATGGCGTTTAAAATGCAGTCGCATAAATAAAATTCTATTGCCAAATATAATTATGATTCCTGCTAATGCCTCACCAACTATAGGTAGGTACTCTCAAATCTTTCATCAGCGACGCCCGATTGAAGCTGTAGATAAAGGTTGAGTTAATTTAAATCCGAGCATAGACCCTATGCTTTCCACATAGCAATAATTAAACCTGCCGAGGTGAATTGGTTATTTATGTCTATTGGCGGCAGTTGTCAAGAGCATGAATGAATCTAATACTAAAGGACTGGGTCTAAGCAGCTAAGCCGCGTTGCTTAAACATCGCACAGCTCGGCCGGTGACGTCATCACAGTAGGCGTGGCTTAACTCAGTGTGCTGTTGGCGTTCGTCCTGTGCAGACGTCTTGCCAACGTTCGCATCCCAAATATAATTATATTCGACACTAGATGGCGTCACTTTGTACGTAATTTTTCATGATCATACACTTAGTGACATCTATTGCAAATATTTAAACTACGTACTAACATCGACATAAAACGAAGCGAGTAGTTCAGCTATTTCCCGGTAGATAGATGCCACGCATTTCTTAACCCCCACCACCCGCGCCATCCCGTGCAAATTACCACGCGTTGTTTAATAGAGAAATCTAATAAGGGCACCTCTTTCTTAAGTCTTTACTCTATGGTCAAGAGCAACTCGTAAACCTTAAAATACAATTATAACTACCACGTGTTTTAAAAGTACGAAATAATAATTTAGGTACATATACGGTAGCTGATATGTAGATGCCTAGTGAAGACAGACTATTCATAACTATAATTTTTCCGAGTTATATGCCTTTGATTTGTGACAGCTTTCGTGTTGTGGGCTTAGATCAACCCAAATAGCGTTGAAAACGGTATAAACTGATATTGAGGAGTCACAGCCGCATCCAAGAAATAGTTTGTAAAAAGTTTGCATAGTTCTTGAGATATAATTTTCTTTTAAAATTGGCGGGTAAAAAATATTTGAAGAGAATTTTCGAATTTCAATAAAAATATACCATTTCTAATCCCGATACTCATCCAAACTCCCAAGTATTATTTCGCACTTGTAACACCCTGTATATCTTCATTTGACGGGCCCGTTGGCGTGGTTGGTAAGATTCCGCCTCCCAAGTAGCACAAGAGTGCTGTATAACGGCGGTCTTATAGTATACCGCGGAACTTTGAGGTGCACAAATAAGCGTTATATCGGCTGAGAAGGCGCCTTCTCAGCCGATATAACGCTTATTTGGGCACAAATTATGTACACTCCTAGCTCTTATGCAGCATTTTAACGTGACCGTTGTGGCCTAATATCACATGTTTATATATGGCCCGCTGAGAGTGTCACTTGTCGAACAATCTGTCAGATGAATATGACAATTCTCTAATTGAAAATTTTAGTTTCTCTCTTGGCCACCATTGCATCGTTTAATAATAATATCTGTGCAAGTGACATGAAATTTATTTTATATGTGGAAAATCTGGGTACGACTATGTTTTACCATTTACGTGTGAAATCTGAATGGTAATGAAAGTGTATTGTGAAATAGGATATATATTTAGTTCAAAATTTTAAAGCGCCCTTGATATATGCGTGTTTTATGTGAAAAGCCTGATGAATTGGGACAGTGCATTATTTTTGAAAAACGTAAATTGGTTTAATAATGACATTTAATTTGATTTAAAAGCTGTATACGCGGAAATAACTTAAAATCCAAGCGTCTTTAAATTTTATAGCCTGAAATAAAACAAACCAAAACAAACTAAATCATATTTTTATAGGTTATTAGATTTCAAAATGGTCGTCAGTGTGAATATTATATATCACAAATAAACGCTAATAGCTGAAAAAATGCCCGAGTGTGGTCACATCTGTTACACAAGTTTATTTTTTTACAGTAGTTACGCGGCTTTGGGTAAAAGCCCTTTAAAGCCGCTCAGTTAAAATCAACCATTTGTGTTGCCATCGATCGACCAATAAGACAACTTTGTTTGTAAATCGGTATACTATAATAAAATCTGTATAAACATAAATATTTATTTTTACCTTCCTATTTATCTTCTAAATATATAAGAATCAAAGTCCTGACTGACTGCCAGACAACGCACAGCCTAAACCGCTGGTCGTAGGGGCTTGAAATTTGGAGGGTGTGTTTGGCATGATGAGTAGAGGCGTACTAAGAAAGGTTTTTTTAAATTCAACCCCTAAGGGGGTTAAATAGGGGATAAAAAGTTGTATAGTGGTACCAATTCCGGCTAATCTCCGAAACGGCTGGACCGATTTTGTCGGGACTTTTATTGGCTATTGGCTAATACAATACGGGATATGGGAGATGGTTTACCGGATCTGGGATACGGGATCTAAGATCCGGGATACGAGATCCGGGATCCGTGATATCCGGGATACGGGATCAGAGATATCTGGAATACGGGATCCGGGATACGAGATATCCGGGATCCGGGATACAAGCTATCCGGGGTACGAAATCCGAGATATCCAGAATACGGGATCTGTGATAGCCGGGATACGGAATCCGAGATATCTTGAATACAGGATCCGGGATATGGGATCCCGGAAATCCGTGATACGGAATCAGGGATACGAGAACTGGGATATCCCAGATCGAATTTTAAAATCTGTATAAAAGTTGAGTAACATTTGTCATTTGACGTTAACCATCTGTGTATAGGGCAACACTGAATCATAAGAGGGGCTTAAATTGCAATGCCGTTGTTTACATGTACACTCTTAGAATTACAAGCAATTAAGTGGTACACTTGTGATCTTTTGTTCAGCAGTCAGCATAGTTTGACCCTTAAAATGCTTTAGTTAAGCTAATACTGTCAAAAAACTATACTTAACTGTCATGAACGTTATATTGGCATGTCTGTGGTACTTAATAAAGTCATTTTATTGTCAAAAGCATTATATTGGGTGTGATGTTCTTCTATGCAGCTGCTGCAGTTCGAGTGAACCCTAATAAGTTTTAATTAACGGTTAAACTACGGATGTGGACCCTATGTGATATGTTAGACCGAAGGTCTGTGCTACTTGGGCTATCACGCTGCAGGTCGTAGGTTCGATTCCTACCCGGGACATGCATTTGTGTGCATGAACATGTCTGTATGTCCCGTTAATTTACAAACAAAAAGTAGTATATGTAGTAATATCAGTTATCTGGTTTCCATAGTATAAGCTCTGCTTAGTTTGGGATCAGGTAGCCGTGTGTAAAAAGAATGTCCCAGGATATAATAATTATTATTATTTCGTTCCAGACAGTCCGTTGCGAGCCGCTCGTTACAATGGGTCAATTATCTCGTACCCTGGAGCTCTTGGGCCTGGCCCTGCCCGTGGTGCCTGAGTTGGACCAGCTGACAGTAGGCGGGCTGGTGATGGGGACTGGTGTGGAGACCTCTTCACACATCCACGGGCTGTTCCAACACATCTGTTTGCTGTATGAGCTCGTGATGGCTGATGGATCTGTTATTACTTGTAGTAAGGTACCTATCAGCATCATGTCAGCCGATAGAGTCCACTGTTGGGCATAGGGTTCCGATTTCCACAACGGTTCTGCGCTGCTTGCATCCAGCGGTTTCCCGCGACCTTCACTAGGTCGTCGGTCCACCTTGTGGGGGGCCTACCCACGCTGCGTCTTCCGGTACGTGGTCGCCACTCGAAAACCCCATCAGCCATCGATTCTTCGGGCTATGTGCCCCGCTCACTGCCACTTCAGCCTACTAATTCGCAGGGCTATATGACATTCAAGTTAATGTTTACGATTCAATTCAGTAATACACACATCACAAAATATTTGAGATCACTTCAGAATTACTTGTATAGTTATGGAGATGTGAAACTTTTTGCAATGTGTGTATGGGAAATAGTCTTGATATTGTCAATAGCAAGAAGAAAGAAGATAATTTATTTATATTAATGAAATTTGACTCTAGCTTCGTTTTTGAAGTGTATGTTCGTAAATTTGAAATTAGTCTTAAAAGAAAATGTAGAGTTGTATAAAGCTGGAATTTTGTCGGAACTATTTTAGATAGTATAAACCGTAATATTTACATTTACAGGATGAAAACCCAGATTTGTTCTACGCAGTACCTTGGTCGTACGGTACCCTTGGCTTCCTCACTTCAGTTATCATCAAAGTCATTCCTGCTAAAAAGTGAGCAAATTACCTTATTTTTTATAGGACTGAGGTGGTAAACAAGCGTACGGCCCGCCTGATGTTAATCAGTTGCCGTAGCCTGATGCTAGTGCAATACCTAAGGCATTGGCATTTGACGGGCCCGTTAGCGTGGTTGGCGCGGAGGCGCCTTTCACGCTGCAGGTCGTAGGTTCGATTCCTACCCGTGACATGCATTTGTGTGCATGAACATGTCCGCATGTCCGGAGTCTAGGTGTAATTAAGTGTATATTTAGTTTGTATTTACAAACAAAAAGTAGTATATGTAGTAATATCAGTTATCTGGTTTCCATAGTACAAGCTCTGCTTAGTTTGGGATCAGGTAACCGTGTGTACAAAAATGTCCCAGGATATTATTATTATTATTATTATCACTCGCACGTTGCCGACCTGGAGAGAAGTGGAACGAAGGGAGGGGAAGAAGCGCGGGGGGGGATGTTTGACTCTCTCACTCCATCGTACGAAACGCAACTGTAATAGCTACTATACGCCGATCTTCTATGAGAGGGTAGTAGTATTTCTTCACGTCTTTTTACTCATGGATTCAAATCTGATCTCAGAATGTGGTGTGTTTTTAAGATACGTGCGTCTCCAGTACTTACCGTACAGTGGGTTGTCGCAGCTGGCGATGAAGTTCAGGGAGGAGAGTCTCAAGGAAAAGCCACACCAGTTCATTGAGATGCTGATGTATACCAAGGACACGGGAGTGCTGATGGTCGGAGACATGACTGATGAGATTGGAAATGACGGCAAGGTAATGTAGATAATATACATAGTCTTATTACACATGGATATTTACATAGGGAATAATTGTTATATCAAAGGAGAGCTACTTGAGTTTGGTGGTAGAGTATTTTTATATGGGCTGGCCCGACCGGGAAAGTACCGCCCTCTCACAGAAGATCGGCGTAAAGTAGCTATTAAAGCTGCGTGTCGTACGATGAGTAAAAAAACCGGAAGACTAACCCCCCCTAACCTCTACCTCTGTCCCACTCCCTTGAGGTCGGCATCTATGGGCTACGGTAATTGCTTAACATCAGGCGGGCCGTACACTTCTTTACCACCTTAGTCACATTAAAAAACCCGGCCAAGTGCGTGTCGGACTCGCACATAAAGGGTTCCGTACCACCGTAGAATAAAAACTTCAAGTTTCTTGTATGGGGACCCTTTATTTTTAAATTTATTTTATTTCTAGTATTTGTTGTGGCAGTGGCAACAGAAATACACATTCTGTGAAAATTTCAACTCTCTACCTATTAAGGTTCGTGAGATACAGCCCGCTGAAAGACGGATAGACGGACGGTCAGCGTAGGCTTAGTAATAGGGTCCCGTTGGCACCCTTTGGATACCCTAAAAAGATAAAATAAGGAACTCGAGTCCTTTTTGTGATAATCATACAGCTCACTTGGAATAATTACTAATAATAATAATAATAATATCCTGGGACATTTTTCGCACACGGCTACCTGATCCCAAACTAAGCAGAGCTTGTACTATGGAAACCAGATAACTGATATTACTAAATATACTACTTTTTTATTTGTAAATAAAAAACTTAATATACATATACACGCAGACTCGGTACATACAGACATGTTCATGCACACAAATGCATGTCCCGTGTAGGAATCGAACCTACGACCTGCAGCGTGAAAGGAGCCACCACGCCAACCACGCCAACGGGCCCGTCAAACTATTTACCACTTTTCATTCTTTGAATTTAAATATGGGAGAGATACAGAGAATTATCTTATTCGTTGTTTACAGTTCAACCCCATTGGTAAATGGTACGCTGAATGGTTTTTCAAGCAAGTGGAGAAGTATCTCACGAGAAACAAGTCGGCAGTGGAATACATTCCTTTACGCGACTATTACCACAGGCATACAAGGAGTTTGTTCTGGGAGTTGCAGGTAATAAAATATTATTACACGGGCTTTATAGAAGCCTTTTGGCCGCCATAGACGGGCTGCTTGAAGCGGTTTTAAAGTACAAACCATAGACGAACCATATAAAGGACTGGGTCTAAGCTACCAGGCCGCGTTGCTATTACATCGCACAGCTCGGCCGGTGACGTCATCACAGAAGGCGTGGCTTAAGTCAGTGTGCTGTTGGCGTTCGTCCTGTGCAGACGTCTTGCCAACGTTCGCATCCCAAATATAATTATATTCGACACTAGATGGCGACCCTCGGTACGTTTTTATATGAACCTACACGTAGTGACATCTAGTGTGAAAAAGTTAAACTACGTACCAACATCGAAATAAAACGAACCCAGTAGTTATGCTATTTACCGGTAGATCGGGGGGCGGAGCTTGTAAATCGCCCTCCCAGTTTTTAACCCCCACCACCCGCGCCAACCCGCGCAAAATTTCCACGCGTTGTTTCATAGGGAAATCTAATAAGGGCACCTCTATCTTTAGTCTTTACTCTATGGTACAAACACAACTGCACAAGACGAACTAGACTAGACGGACTGGGGGGTTACTTTGAAAAATTAAACGAAAGCTTCAGCTGACGGATAGTCCGAAGTACGGATTCGATGATCGTGATTTGACGTTTCTTCTTTCGCGGATCCTACTCTGAAAGTTATTTGACATTTACGATTTCAGCGTTTGACGTGGTTTTGATCGTAAATCGAATCCGTACTTCGGATCCGTAACACTTTCGGAGTAGGAAATCGCCCGATCCGTCAGCCGAAGCTTTCGTTTCGTTTTTCAAAGTAACCACCCTGCTTGGAGCACGACTGCTTTAAGCGGTTCGTCTATGGCGGCTCTTTGAAAGCTTTGATATCATAATCTATTAAAGAAGATAGGTGTTTCTTTATTATTCCACCACCAGAAAAAAAACAAACTGTTAAGTATAAAAAATACATAGTTTACATAGAAAGTGGAAAATGGGTAGCCTTATCACTAATAGTGATCTCTACCAGGCAACCTTTGGATGGAGAGGATCTAAAGAAAATAATACGGGGATCACTTATACATTCAGTGTATACATAAATTTCATTGCATAACCATGAAAATATTACATAAACTCAACCGATACATACACATAAGTATATACCTTAGGTACATAATAGCAAAATAAATATTTGCAGCATGGTAATATTTAGGTACAGACAGACAAAATAAATAGGTACATATAAACAAATATAAGAAGCAGTAATTATGATGTAAGAAATAATTATTTATTACTTCAAAATATTAATTATTAATGACTAAGAGAAAAATATGCAGCTTTATACTTAAGCAATCTTTAATAGTTATAATAAGGCGTTCCTCAGGGTAATATTTTGGGACCACTACTTTTTAGGATATGTAGCGTATGTCTGTCTTTTCTATCTGCACGGTAAAATAAAGCTTGTTTTCCACAGGATATCATCCCATTCGGGAACCACCCGTTATTCCGGTTTCTTTTCGGGTGGCTGATGCCTCCTGAGGTGTCTCTGTTGAAGCTGACACAACCAGACACCATAGCCAAGTTATACGAGCGAGCTCACGTCATCCAGGATATGCTGGTCCCTGTGGAGCACTTGGAGAAGGCTATTGAGGAGTTCCATAAAGAGATACAGGTTTGATATCGTAGCTTTTTTTAGTGTAACAACTTGCAACACTACTTGTTTAAATCCCACTTAGGTCATTAATCCATGATACTACTCAAAATAAATTGGTTACTAATTCAAATTACTAGTTACTAATTCTAGTTACTAATTTAATTAAGTTGGTAAAAGCGTTAGTATTTCCATGGCGGCTCGTATATGACCGATACGTTTGTAAGACTAGGTACAGTATTAACTACAGTACAGCAGAGTACCAAGCTGTAGTCAATTGACTGCAGCTCATATGTGGGCTGGCTCGACCGGGGTTAATACCAGCCTCTCACAGAAGATCGGCGTAAAGTACCTATTACAGCTGCGTTTCGTACGATTAGTGAGAGAGCCGGAAGCCCACACCCCTTACTCTCCCTCTGTCCCACTCCCCTTCAGGTCGGCAACGTGCAATGCCTTTGCAAGCATCTATAGGCTACGGTAAGTGCTTAACATCAGGCCACCTTTGTAACATAAACAAGTATACTATTATGTACAGTCCCACGAAAATATTGTTTCAATTTTCAACTTTCATTTTCTTCTCAGTTTTTTGAAATAAAAACATTTTTTTTAATTCTCCAGGTATACCCGATCTGGTTGTGTCCGTTCAAAGTGTTCAACAACCCTGGCCAGCTGAAGACCAAGACGTCAGAAGACTGGCAGATGTTCGTGGATATCGGAGTCTACGGAGTGCCTAAAGCGAAGGGATATGAAACTGTAAGTTACCGGTGCTTTAGCAAATATAACTTGCGATAATTTTAATATCTTTTTGTAATGGATCACTTAACATCCTACAATATGAGGACGGTGAGGGAAAACATCGTGAGGAAACCTACCTATCCCTCGGGATTAGGTAATAGTCAGTTCCTGTACACGGCGACAAGGTTCACCACCTGTCACGTTGGGTTCTGATTATCTGGTGAAATGTGGGCTTTGAGTTGGTTAATACCTCCACATTGTGGTGGTGTATGGCCACTCAAGCCTCCGACGACCCCCGAATGGGGATAAAAAAAGTCGTGACGTTACGTAACAACAATATTTCAAAATATATTATTGTAGTATCCTTAGGGGAAGTTGGGTAATGTGATATTTAGGTACCTACTTGGTGGGCGAGCGGCTCCGGCCGGGAGCCTTAGCAGATGCATTGGTTCATCATATAGGTAGGATACTTTCTATCCCCAATGAACTGGGGGCAATCCTAGTAAATGGCAAACTAGGGAAAATTCTGTAAACGCCATTTACGAGACCGGTGCCGTTAATCGAGCAGCCTATGGTCAGACCAAACGGTTGACAAGTAATAATAATATCCTGGGACATTTTTTACACACGGCTACCTGATCCCAAACTAAGCAGAGCTTGTACTATGGAAACCAGATAACTGATATTACTACATATACTACTTTTTTATTTGTAAATACATACTTAATATACATATACACTCAGACTCGGGACATACAGACATGTTCATGCACACAAATGCATGAAATGCATGAAAGTAAAAAAGAAAAAGGTATATTTTATCTCAATAACTGATTATAATCTTCAGGTACCTTCAACCCGTCGTCTCGAAAGCTTCGTGATCCAGCACCAAGGCTTCCAGATGCTGTACGCGGACACGTACACCACCAATGAGGAGTTCAGACAGATGTTCGACCACACCCTCTACGACAAAGTGAGGGCCTCCCTGCCTCATTGCAAGGAGGCCTTCCCGGAGATCTATGGAAAAGTAAATAGGACCGTTAGGAAATAGTTTTTAAGTAGATAATTAAATGAATTTGTAATTTAATTTTGATGCAGTCTCGCTTTACGCAAATACGTCATGTTCTTAACAATATAATATAATAATTAGTACCTACAATAGGTACATAGATGTTAATAACCTAATGTAATACAATTTTAGGGAACAAAGCCGCCTGAAACCGGTATGTGACTAGATATAAATACTTATGTATAACGTGGACCTACTTAGTTTTATTTATCTCAGCCCGAATTCGCAACACCACTATACGCTGCAAAACAGGAATTGCCGATGTGGGGAGGAAGTCTGCCAGACTGAAATAGGATTAAGGTTGGCACTCATCTATCAACTCGGCACCCGACCAGCACCGCCTCGTCTGTCGGCATCCACTAAATGAACCTCGTTGACCACGCGCGGTCCACCGGTTGATCACGTGACGTTTATGGTGTAAAAGCAGCGTCCGCCCGCGAACCACCTGTCAACAACGAGTGGACGCCGAGCGGCGAGGCGGTGCTGGTCGGGTGCCGAGTTGATAGATGAGTGCCAACCTTTAGGCGGGACACATTTGTTGAATGAACCCGGAGAAATGGACAAGAGCCTGACGATCGGCGTCGTCGCCGAGGCAGGCCCAGGAAACGTTGGTACGATGTACTCTATAACAACTGGATAGAAATGGTAAATAACAGAGGAAAGTGGAGAGTTGTAGGGGAGATCTTTGACAAGCAGTGGGACGAAGTGGTTTAGAAAAAAAAACAACTATCGTGAGTTCCGGCCGGACTTTTTCTAAGCTGTCCGTCAGATTTCCGACTACGTTTCTCATTGATTCCGACATTTCTTACGAACGAAAATTGTTTGACGTTTAGATTCGACGACGAGGAAGACGAGGACGAGGCCCTCTGGACTCCGCAAAATAAAGCAGAAAATAAATCGTCGTCTAAAAAAAGTCTGACATAAATTCTGCGATATTGTGCAAACTTTTTAATAGCCTTACGCTTAATACCTACTTAGGTATTATTTGCAAAAATACCGACGGGATTTTAGTATTACTACCTATTTAGCACGACTTCTGATAGCTCTCTTGACATTCCCAACACGTTAACATTTCTATAAGTGGTGCTAACATTGTAATGGGCAGAAATAAACCGGGAAACGACGTCTAAGTAGCTATACCGAAGACATTTGAATTTACCCAGAAAATGTACCCTAGATTAGTGTCCGACCGAAACAGGATTTTCTGCCGAAACCGAAACCGAATCTTCGGCATCTGTTTTAGGTTCGGCCGTAACCGAAACCGAACCTTTTTCAGACAAGTTAAAAAAATTTTTTTTACTGAAATTTGGCTTATTTTATACCCTTATATTGACAGTTAGAAATGTTAGAATGTGTTAAATGAAATAATAAACAATAATTGAAGTATGTGAAAACATAATTATTCATAATAATATTATTATATATATATATATTTAATATTACTGTTCTGATTAAAATAAACACAAAATAACAATCATGTTAACACTTCTTGGAAAAAAAAAATCTCAATAATCAACACTTACATTATAAAAAAACCGGCCAAGTGCGTGTCGGACTCGCACATAGAGGGTTCCGTACCAAACACCGTATAAATTTTATTGAAATTCTTCTTTGAAAATGTTCGTTTACACATATGCGACTAGATGGCGCCACTGTCGCTTAAAAGTTAAATAATTGGTAAAAAATGTAGTTTTACGATATTTTTATTCAACTATTTATGTAAAAGCTATTATAATGATCACTAATGGTTAAAATATAAGTTTTCCCTTTATATATATGTCGGCACAGCGACTTTTAAAAAGTATTGAAACGATCGAAATGGGACGCAAGCGCCATCTGTAGGCGTTTGGACAGAGTCCACTTGCATAGACCGGCATCGGCGGAGAGCACAGTACGCTTTGCATCGCCGAGCAGTCGAGTCGCGCGATTGGAAACTGTCATCGTGCCATTTCAATATCTTATTAGTCATCTTTATACCCACTGAATGCCCACAATCCGAAAAAACAACGGCCCCATCATTCTTTCTTCGACATCAGAAGTGAGATCGAACGATGGCTAAAACCGTTGATGATCGCGTAGAAATTTAAATGATGGCAGTTTCTTCAGTTTCCAAGTCGTAGTGCTAATTATCGTTGATTTTAAAAATTAAAAGTGCCACGTGTTTGAACAATGACAATGAAAAAATGGCGGTGCACAGTAGACATTATGCGATTCGCTAAGTCGAAACGGACGTTTGAATTATTGTGTGTGAAGTGTTCAAAGTGTTTTGTGTGGTGATACGGTGCTACGTGAAAGCGGATGGCTGCGACGACGCGAGTATCGACAGACGGTGTGGCAGTCAACGGCGCAGAGCGGCATCGGGACGGCGATGGTGGTCGCAGGTTTGCATGGAGCAGAATCCGGTGAGTCGAACCATGTTTATTTGGTACCCGTGTTCTATAGAGAGGGTACACGCGGTACATGCTATAACATTGACAGAGAAACTGCGGGTGTGCGTGATATTGCTATTTGGATTGAAGAGTGGACGAAGTTTTCTGCCTACCCTCAATTTACTCTGGTCAATGTTGCTATGTAATTTTGTTTTGTTGCGGATATTATTTTACGATTGCAGCCGGACTATTTTGCTAATGTGATCGAAGTTTGAGTTCCTAATTTTATTACGGCAGTGTCACGTTTTTAGAAGCTTTGTGTAAAGGACTATCTTTGCGCGACGTCAATTCAATTCAATTCTTTATTTGCGTAATATGGGTTTATAGAAGATGTTGCATTTTAAGTTGTTTGACCATATACAGCTTCAAGCATGCAAAAATTTAAAATTTCAATCTAATAATAAAAAATAACATTAGCCACAGGAACTATTACCACAATTAACGCAATAAAGTTATTTGAATTTTGGGTCAGTGTATATCCTTAGGGGCGCTATTAGGTTTAGGTTTATGTTTTGGTTTAGGTTTATTCTTAGGTTTGAGTATAAGGGTGGCGAAAATGTCACGGGTCGACTTTGACCTCGAATGACCTTTAATCCTGCATGACCTTTGACCTCGAGTAACCTTACTAATACTTTCTTCTATTATCGATCAATTCATTTGGTTTATAATATTGGAGGTTGACAATTCCGAGGGTGAGTGGTGGGTCCCTCTCTATTTGTTATTTTACTAATACTACCTCAATAACTCCAAAACGGCTATAGGCACAAATTTAAAATTTTCGGTTTTACGCCTACGCCTACGAATGGCAGGAAGATGCATTCGGTCCGAGTGACTGCATACTACATAAAGCACTAAATACAACAAAAAGTCCAAACCCTTTCATTAGTGTCCATTTGTCTCGTCAGTCTTACTAGAGCAATAATTGGTTAAATGGCTAACTAGTTGGTTAACTAGGGAATCGGAATTCACGAATATACCTATGATCTTGCTGCCGTAACGTTACCGCAGCAGTGTGTTTTTTTCCTGCTGGTCCAATCAAAATCTGAATAATTCAGATAATTAGTGCTCCATGTCGTATAATTGTGCCGAAAATTTTAAATTTGTGCCCCCCAAGGTTTCAGAGTTATTTCAAATCTTGCTGGCGTAACGTTTTGCGAATTCCTGTATCTCAAAAACTGTTTGGCACACAATCATGATTTTTCATATAAACATAAGTGTTCATTTGTGCCCATTTGTGACAGTTTCATATTTCAATATATGGGCAGTTCTCTGATTTCGCCACGATTCGGAAAAATTGAGAGAAATTTTAGATTTTGAAAATTTTGATGTAGAATCAAAATATGACTAAAAATAATTGACAGGTATTTTTTTTTTCTTAATTGCACCAATAAATATCGGAGATATAGCTCTCTAAATTTTATATATGTGACGGTAATGATATTTCGTCTTATGGTAATGACATTCGTGTGAGGTTTACTTACTAAAATGACAGCTTTTTATATCAAACGTAAAATTAATTTGTTCTGTTCATCATGAATTATGTTGTTTTATGATTCTGGTTCAAATTAATTCAATTTTATTTACTAAAGAATAAAATAAACAAGATGACTTATAAAAAATAGATTTAGCTAAAATATAAATTGACATTTAGAGCCGATTTAGATATCCGTGCAAATATAATTATAAAATTTAACTGGGTTATATTTAAAAAAAAAAAAAAATATTAGAAAAACTCTAAGAAAATATGAAAAAAATCTTTTATGAAATTAACTCTTAAGATTTTATGGAAATTAATGAAATAATATTGTTATACACTGAAAATAAAAACAAAATATCGTTTCAGAATATATGTACAACATATAGGTAGTATAGTAGTATAGTATATTCTTATTTTTAAGTTTTTTGCTTGCAGTGTTTTACTAGTACTTTGTATTATTTCAAACCTCTATTATTAACACAAAAATATGCAGTCTTAGTTTAATTTGAGGTATACGTATTCTAAACAATTAATATAGGTAACCAGGAAACAACTTTTTAAATAATATTATAGATATTTCAGCAGACATAAGTAATATGTACTTATTTAAAAAAACAGTTTTATAACATTATCATTATATTTTCAAACTATCCTCAGCATCCCCTTTCTTTTCTATATCTTTTATTTCATTTGTCTCTATTGCCCTCATTTTTCCTAAAACAATATATTTTATTTTTTGTGGATCCAACTTTTTTATTTGTACCTTTATTTTCATACCCTTCACTATACTTAGTTTCAACTTTCTATTTTTTCTTTTCTTTTCCAAAAACAGTCCTAGTATGTCTCGTGGATCCAACTTTTTTCTTTGTATCTATATTCCCATCCTATTCAATATATTATGTTTTATTTTTTCCATTTTTCTCTCTTGAAATTTCTCAAAATACTGTAGAAGTCGTGCTGGAGCCAATTTCTCTTTGCAGGTTAAAAATTGTCAATCTTCGGTATAATCATAGGTACCTAAACTCTGAGTCTATAGTTTTTTATTAGGGTGTTTATAGACATTATTACCAATATATAATATCTAAATATTCATTTTTTTTTAAATATAAAACAAGAAAAGTAAAAATACATTTTAGGGTCACCACCGTCAGTTAAGCGTCATTACCGTCACTATAAAAACTGATGGTAAATTACGGTAATGACACTTACGGTAATGACATTTTGTGTTATTTTGCTTATCAATGCTATTAATATTTAATATTCAAGGAATAAATATTATAATGGTAAAAGTAGACCTAAAAACCAATGACATAGAGGTGGAATTAAAAATTAAATCGATTTGCTTACCCAAAATCTTGCGATCACGGCGAAGACCACTTTTTCGTGACAAACGTCATTTTCGAGATGAATATCCAAAATATTTTTTTTTACTAAAGCTCCTAGCCTCCCGTTTTAACATCTCTAGGTCGATTGACCAATTCGGAAGCGTGCGGGGTGAGGGGTATGAGAGTAGCATGTACACTTAAATAGATATTTGCATTACCACCTCAGCTTACGGTGATGACCTTTTTTTGATGACAAAGTTAATTTTATCTTTAAAAA
Organism: Drymonia ruficornis; assembly: GCA_947859195.1. Taxonomy (NCBI): domain Eukaryota; kingdom Metazoa; phylum Arthropoda; class Insecta; order Lepidoptera; family Notodontidae; genus Drymonia; species Drymonia ruficornis. Next base: position 4,811,838 of record OX401929.1, on the reverse strand, counting down.
GTTAACTAACCGTTTCGTATGTGTAAAAATGAAATTAGTTTCTCCTAATAATTGGCATAACACAAGGGACTAATTACAGTTACATCAGATGACGACTTCTTTGAAATTTAATACGATATTCTTCGGGACATGTGTGAAAGACACTGATGGTAGTGACATTTAGGCATAAAAGTTGTAAATATTTTTTTTGTTCCTACACTTATGCTTTTGAATTTTAGGGCACAACTAGATAAATGTATTACAAGCCGACAACAGTTATTGGATCTCCGAAAATATCGATACTTTTTTTTATTTGCTACCGGACATGTGTTTGGTGCGAAATCAGAGAAATAGCCATATCAGAAAGGTTCGGGTGTTATAAGATTTTTCCTAAATAACTAAAATAGCTCCTAGCTCTTAAACTGGGAAACCTAGAAACCAAATGTTAGTGCTAGCTTGTATTTCTTATTGATCCTAAGCATTTCTATAATGATTGTAAGCCTACTCCAAGTAATTTACGATTTATTACGATTTATTGCTATCTCGCGGTGAAATTACTTAAACCCTAAATACACTAGTTTCTTATGTTCCGATTACTTTTATTAATATACAAAAATTAGTGCCCTACTTCAAATATACGTGTACCAATCAGCTCTGTAAACCTTATAATTAAATGAAGTCGGTTAAATATTATTAATAAATAACCATCACGAAGCGCTTTCGGTGGTTAACTGACGGAATTGGAATGTATAGAAACAAGCGAACGCTCCGTTCTTCAAGCCATCCTATTTCAACTGACAGCGTTGTAATGAGTACAGACGCGTACATAATACTTTGGAGTGTATTTATAAACTATTAAATAAGGTAAATAAATGTATAATCACAGGGTATGCTAAATTTGAATATGAAGGTACCTTACTTAATATTCCTTTTTAACAGACTTCAAAAAAAATAGATTGGCACTGACCCCAAATACTCGATAACACATCATCACGCATGATTTTCCCGAAGGGGTAGGCAGTGGTGGTAATAGAAATATTATTTCAGGCTTTTTAGTGCTCCAGGTTTATGGGACCAACTTGGAGCTACGATCTACCGAACAGCAAAATAATTTTTCAAATCGGTTCATAAATGTCGGAGAAATCAGTGAACATACATACATACAGCCGAACATAGAACCTCCTCCTTTTTTGAAGTCGGTTAAAAAGTAATCGGAACATAAGGAACTCGTGTATTTAGGGTTTAAATAATTTCACCGCGAGGGTCAATGTATATCCTTAGGGGCGCTATTAGGTTTAGGTCTAGGTTCAGGTTTGAGTAGGAGGGTGGGGAGAATGTTGCAAAAGACTCGAGTTCTTTTAGCCCTCTCAAAGAGGCTCGAACTTTTCTATGGGGCTCGTCGAAGAAAAACGACTCCGAATGTTTCAAGGCTAAAAAAGGACTCGAGTTTTAAATAAACCTCGAGCCCTTTTTGGGCTCGGAGTTCTTTTAGAGCTCCGTTGTTGTGAGCTTTCTAAGTCTTCGCAAGTATAAGAAGGAGTCGCCTTATAGCTGACTATTCCTGGCTAGTCTTTTGTATTCCTGACTAGTCTTGACTTTTTTGACTATCCTGACTATTCTTGACTATTCTTGACTATTCGTGACTATTCGTGACTATTCTTGACTATTCTTGACTATTCTTGACTATTCTTGACTATTCTTGACTATTCTTGACTATTCTTGACTATTCTTGACTATTCTTGACTATTCTTGACTATTCTTGACTATTCTTGACTATTCTTGACTATTCTTGACTATTCTTGACTATTCTTGACTATTCTTGACTATTCTTGACTATTCTTGACTATTCTTGACTATTCTTGACTATTCTTGACTATTCTTGACTATTCTTGACTATTCTTGACTATTCTTGACTATTCTTGACTATTCTTGACTATTCTTGACTATTCTTGACTATTCTTGATTAGTACTTCGAATATTTTGACCATTGTTGACCACAGTTGACTACTTTGACATTTTTTGGTCATTATTAACCATTGTTGACTATTTGACAGTTTTTACCGATTTTAGACCATTGTTGACTATTTTGGACTATTTTTTGACTAATTTTGACAATTTTTGACAATTTTGACAATTTTTGAAAATTTTGACAATTTTGACAATGTTTGACTGTATTTGACTATTTTTGACCATTTTTGAACATTGTTGACTATTTTGGACCTTTGTTGACTATTTTGGACTATTTTTAACTAATTTTGACTATTTTTGACTACTTTTGACCTTTGTTGGGTCAATGTGTATCCTTAGGGGCGCAGTTAGGTTTAGGTTTAGGCTTAGGTCTAGGTTTAGGTTTGAGTATGCGGATGGGAAAAAGGAAACGAGTCTACTTTGACCTCGAATGACTTTTGACCTTTAACACCGAATGACCTTTGACCTCAAGTAACCTTTGACATTGAATGTCAATTGACCTCGAATGAACTTGACATTTGACCTTGACCTTGAATGACCTTTGATCCCAAGGTCATGGACCAAGACCATGAGGTTTTTTAAAAATAACTGTAATGGGTACTATTTGGCTCTGGCGCTTCGCCGGCCGCTGCCGCGGCACGCTCGCTTCGCTCGCTCGGCTCGCGCGTTGTGGTCACTGTTCTAACCTAACCTAACCGAATGTGTCCAAACATTTAGCAAGGTAAGAAGGTCCAAGTCAAGGTCAAAGTCAAAGTCAAAGTCAAATATCAAGTTCATTCGAGGTCAAATGACATTCGATATCAAAGGTTACTTGAGGTCAAAGGATATTCGGGGTTAAAGGTCAAAGGTCATTCAAGGTCAAAGTCGACCCGTGTTCTTTTCCCCACTCTTATACTCAAACCTAAACCTAGACCTAAACCTAAACCTAACTGCGCCCCTAAGGCTACACTCCAACCCTTTGTTGACTATGCTTGACTATTTTTGAGTTTTTGCCGATTTTTTTACTATTTTTGACCATTGTTGACTATTGTTGAGTACTTAGACTATTTTGACTATTCTTGACTATTCTTGACCATTGTTGACCACAGTTGACTATTTTGAAATTTTTTGGTCATTATTAACCATTGTTGACTATTCTTGACTATTTTTGACAGTTTTTTACCGATTTTTGACAGTTTTTGACTATTTTTGCCGATTTTTGATTATTTTTGACCATTGTTGACTATTTTGACAATTTTTGACAATTTTTGACAATTTTTGACAATTTTTGACAATTTTTGACAATTTTTGACAATTTTTGACTATTTTTGACTGTTTTTGACTATTTTTGAACATTGTTAACTATTTTCGACCATTGTTGACTATTTTGCCGATTTTTGATTATTTTTGACCATTGTTGACAATTTTTTTACTAGATTTGATTATTTTTGACGATTTTTGACAATTTTTGACTGTTTTTGCCGATATTTGACCATTTTTGACTATTTTTGACCATTGTTCACTATTTTTGACCATTGTTGACTGTTTTTGACTATTTTTGAACACTGTTGACAATTTCTGACAATTTTTGAACATTGTTGACATTTTTTGACAATTTTTGAACATTGTTGACAATTTTTGTCAATTTTTGACAATTTGTGCCGATTTTTGACTATTTTTGACCATTTTTGACTATTTTTGACCGTTGTTGACTAATTTTGACAATTTTTGACTGTTTTTAACTATTTTTGAACTTTGTTGACTATTTTGGACCATTGTTGACTATTTTGCCGATTTTTGATTATTTTTGAAAAATTTTGATTTTTTTTGAAATTTTTTGAAACTTTTTGACTATTTTAGATTGTTTTTGACAATTTTTGAACATTGTTGTCAATTTTTGAACATTGTTGACTATTTTTGACCATTGTTCACTATTTTTGACCATTGTTGACTATTTTTGACTGTTTTTGACTATTTTTGAGCATTGTTGACAATTTTTGACAATTTTGGAACATTGTTGACAATTTTGGACCATAATTGACTATTTTGCCGATTTTTGATTATTTTTGACAATTTTAGATTGTTTTTGACTATTTTTGAACATTGTTGACAATTTTTGACAATTTTTGAACATTGTTGACTATTTTTGACCATTGTTTACTATTTTTGACTGTTTTTGACTATTTTTGAACATTGTTGTCAATTTTTGACAATTTTTGAACATTGTTGACAATTTTGGACCATTGTTGACTATTTTGCCAATTTTTGATTATTTTTGACCATTGTTGACAATTTTTGAACATTGTTGACTATTTTGGACCATTGTTCACTATTTTTGACCATTGTTGACTATTTTTGACTGTTTTAAACTATTTTTTAACAGAGACAGAGACAGAGACAGAGACAGAGACAGAGACAGAGACAGAGACAGAGACAGAGACAGAGACAGAGACAGAGACAGAGACAGAGACAGAGACAGAGACAGAGACAGAGACAGAGACAGAGACAGAGACAGAGACAGAGACAGAGACAGAGACAGAGACAGAGACAGAGACAGAGACAGAGACAGAGACAGAGACAGAGACAGAGACAGAGACAGAGACAGAGACAGAGACAGAGACAGAGACAGAGACAGAGACAGAGACAGAGACAGAGACAGAGACAGAGACAGAGACAGAGACAGAGACAGAGACAGAGACAGAGACAGAGACAGAGACAGAGACAGAGACAGAGACAGAGACAGAGACAGAGACAGAGACAGAGACAGAGACAGAGACAGAGACAGAGACAGAGACAGAGACAGAGACAGAGACAGAGACAGAGACAGAGACAGAGACAGAGACAGAGACAGAGACAGAGACAGAGACAGAGACAGAGACAGAGACAGAGACAGAGACAGAGACAGAGACAGAGACAGAGACAGAGACAGAGACAGAGACAGAGACAGAGACAGAGACAGAGACAGAGACAGAGACAGAGACAGAGACAGAGACAGAGACAGAGACAGAGACAGAGACAGAGACAGAGACAGAGACAGAGACAGAGACAGAGACAGAGACAGAGACAGAGACAGAGACAGAGACAGAGACAGAGACAGAGACAGAGACAGAGACAGAGACAGAGACAGAGACAGAGACAGAGACAGAGACAGAGACAGAGACAGAGACAGAGACAGAGACAGAGACAGAGACAGAGACAGAGACAGAGACAGAGACAGAGACAGAGACAGAGACAGAGACAGAGACAGAGACAGAGACAGAGACAGAGACAGAGACAGAGACAGAGACAGAGACAGAGACAGAGACAGAGACAGAGACAGAGACAGAGACAGAGACAGAGACAGAGACAGAGACAGAGACAGAGACAGAGACAGAGACAGAGACAGAGACAGAGACAGAGACAGAGACAGAGACAGAGACAGAGACAGAGACAGAGACAGAGACAGAGACAGAGACAGAGACAGAGACAGAGACAGAGACAGAGACAGAGACAGAGACAGAGACAGAGACAGAGACAGAGACAGAGACAGAGACAGAGACAGAGACAGAGACAGAGACAGAGACAGAGACAGAGACAGAGACAGAGACAGAGACAGAGACAGAGACAGAGACAGAGACAGAGACAGAGACAGAGACAGAGACAGAGACAGAGACAGAGACAGAGACAGAGACAGAGACAGAGACAGAGACAGAGACAGAGACAGAGACAGAGACAGAGACAGAGACAGAGACAGAGACAGAGACAGAGACAGAGACAGAGACAGAGACAGAGACAGAGACAGAGACAGAGACAGAGACAGAGACAGAGACAGAGACAGAGACAGAGACAGAGACAGAGACAGAGACAGAGACAGAGACAGAGACAGAGACAGAGACAGAGACAGAGACAGAGACAGAGACAGAGACAGAGACAGAGACAGAGACAGAGACAGAGACAGAGACAGAGACAGAGACAGAGACAGAGACAGAGACAGAGACAGAGACAGAGACAGAGACAGAGACAGAGACAGAGACAGAGACAGAGACAGAGACAGAGACAGAGACAGAGACAGAGACAGAGACAGAGACAGAGACAGAGACAGAGACAGAGACAGAGACAGAGACAGAGACAGAGACAGAGACAGAGACAGAGACAGAGACAGAGACAGAGACAGAGACAGAGACAGAGACAGAGACAGAGACAGAGACAGAGACAGAGACAGAGACAGAGACAGAGACAGAGACAGAGACAGAGACAGAGACAGAGACAGAGACAGAGACAGAGACAGAGACAGAGACAGAGACAGAGACAGAGACAGAGACAGAGACAGAGACAGAGACAGAGACAGAGACAGAGACAGAGACAGAGACAGAGACAGAGACAGAGACAGAGACAGAGACAGAGACAGAGACAGAGACAGAGACAGAGACAGAGACAGAGACAGAGACAGAGACAGAGACAGAGACAGAGACAGAGACAGAGACAGAGACAGAGACAGAGACAGAGACAGAGACAGAGACAGAGACAGAGACAGAGACAGAGACAGAGACAGAGACAGAGACAGAGACAGAGACAGAGACAGAGACAGAGACAGAGACAGAGACAGAGACAGAGACAGAGACAGAGACAGAGACAGAGACAGAGACAGAGACAGAGACAGAGACAGAGACAGAGACAGAGACAGAGACAGAGACAGAGACAGAGACAGAGACAGAGACAGAGACAGAGACAGAGACAGAGACAGAGACAGAGACAGAGACAGAGACAGAGACAGAGACAGAGACAGAGACAGAGACAGAGACAGAGACAGAGACAGAGACAGAGACAGAGACAGAGACAGAGACAGAGACAGAGACAGAGACAGAGACAGAGACAGAGACAGAGACAGAGACAGAGACAGAGACAGAGACAGAGACAGAGACAGAGACAGAGACAGAGACAGAGACAGAGACAGAGACAGAGACAGAGACAGAGACAGAGACAGAGACAGAGACAGAGACAGAGACAGAGACAGAGACAGAGACAGAGACAGAGACAGAGACAGAGACAGAGACAGAGACAGAGACAGAGACAGAGACAGAGACAGAGACAGAGACAGAGACAGAGACAGAGACAGAGACAGAGACAGAGACAGAGACAGAGACAGAGACAGAGACAGAGACAGAGACAGAGACAGAGACAGAGACAGAGACAGAGACAGAGACAGAGACAGAGACAGAGACAGAGACAGAGACAGAGACAGAGACAGAGACAGAGACAGAGACAGAGACAGAGACAGAGACAGAGACAGAGACAGAGACAGAGACAGAGACAGAGACAGAGACAGAGACAGAGACAGAGACAGAGACAGAGACAGAGACAGAGACAGAGACAGAGACAGAGACAGAGACAGAGACAGAGACAGAGACAGAGACAGAGACAGAGACAGAGACAGAGACAGAGACAGAGACAGAGACAGAGACAGAGACAGAGACAGAGACAGAGACAGAGACAGAGACAGAGACAGAGACAGAGACAGAGACAGAGACAGAGACAGAGACAGAGACAGAGACAGAGACAGAGACAGAGACAGAGACAGAGACAGAGACAGAGACAGAGACAGAGACAGAGACAGAGACAGAGACAGAGACAGAGACAGAGACAGAGACAGAGACAGAGACAGAGACAGAGACAGAGACAGAGACAGAGACAGAGACAGAGACAGAGACAGAGACAGAGACAGAGACAGAGACAGAGACAGAGACAGAGACAGAGACAGAGACAGAGACAGAGACAGAGACAGAGACAGAGACAGAGACAGAGACAGAGACAGAGACAGAGACAGAGACAGAGACAGAGACAGAGACAGAGACAGAGACAGAGACAGAGACAGAGACAGAGACAGAGACAGAGACAGAGACAGAGACAGAGACAGAGACAGAGACAGAGACAGAGACAGAGACAGAGACAGAGACAGAGACAGAGACAGAGACAGAGACAGAGACAGAGACAGAGACAGAGACAGAGACAGAGACAGAGACAGAGACAGAGACAGAGACAGAGACAGAGACAGAGACAGAGACAGAGACAGAGACAGAGACAGAGACAGAGACAGAGACAGAGACAGAGACAGAGACAGAGACAGAGACAGAGACAGAGACAGAGACAGAGACAGAGACAGAGACAGAGACAGAGACAGAGACAGAGACAGAGACAGAGACAGAGACAGAGACAGAGACAGAGACAGAGACAGAGACAGAGACAGAGACAGAGACAGAGACAGAGACAGAGACAGAGACAGAGACAGAGACAGAGACAGAGACAGAGACAGAGACAGAGACAGAGACAGAGACAGAGACAGAGACAGAGACAGAGACAGAGACAGAGACAGAGACAGAGACAGAGACAGAGACAGAGACAGAGACAGAGACAGAGACAGAGACAGAGACAGAGACAGAGACAGAGACAGAGACAGAGACAGAGACAGAGACAGAGACAGAGACAGAGACAGAGACAGAGACAGAGACAGAGACAGAGACAGAGACAGAGACAGAGACAGAGACAGAGACAGAGACAGAGACAGAGACAGAGACAGAGACAGAGACAGAGACAGAGACAGAGACAGAGACAGAGACAGAGACAGAGACAGAGACAGAGACAGAGACAGAGACAGAGACAGAGACAGAGACAGAGACAGAGACAGAGACAGAGACAGAGACAGAGACAGAGACAGAGACAGAGACAGAGACAGAGACAGAGACAGAGACAGAGACAGAGACAGAGACAGAGACAGAGACAGAGACAGAGACAGAGACAGAGACAGAGACAGAGACAGAGACAGAGACAGAGACAGAGACAGAGACAGAGACAGAGACAGAGACAGAGACAGAGACAGAGACAGAGACAGAGACAGAGACAGAGACAGAGACAGAGACAGAGACAGAGACAGAGACAGAGACAGAGACAGAGACAGAGACAGAGACAGAGACAGAGACAGAGACAGAGACAGAGACAGAGACAGAGACAGAGACAGAGACAGAGACAGAGACAGAGACAGAGACAGAGACAGAGACAGAGACAGAGACAGAGACAGAGACAGAGACAGAGACAGAGACAGAGACAGAGACAGAGACAGAGACAGAGACAGAGACAGAGACAGAGACAGAGACAGAGACAGAGACAGAGACAGAGACAGAGACAGAGACAGAGACAGAGACAGAGACAGAGACAGAGACAGAGACAGAGACAGAGACAGAGACAGAGACAGAGACAGAGACAGAGACAGAGACAGAGACAGAGACAGAGACAGAGACAGAGACAGAGACAGAGACAGAGACAGAGACAGAGACAGAGACAGAGACAGAGACAGAGACAGAGACAGAGACAGAGACAGAGACAGAGACAGAGACAGAGACAGAGACAGAGACAGAGACAGAGACAGAGACAGAGACAGAGACAGAGACAGAGACAGAGACAGAGACAGAGACAGAGACAGAGACAGAGACAGAGACAGAGACAGAGACAGAGACAGAGACAGAGACAGAGACAGAGACAGAGACAGAGACAGAGACAGAGACAGAGACAGAGACAGAGACAGAGACAGAGACAGAGACAGAGACAGAGACAGAGACAGAGACAGAGACAGAGACAGAGACAGAGACAGAGACAGAGACAGAGACAGAGACAGAGACAGAGACAGAGACAGAGACAGAGACAGAGACAGAGACAGAGACAGAGACAGAGACAGAGACAGAGACAGAGACAGAGACAGAGACAGAGACAGAGACAGAGACAGAGACAGAGACAGAGACAGAGACAGAGACAGAGACAGAGACAGAGACAGAGACAGAGACAGAGACAGAGACAGAGACAGAGACAGAGACAGAGACAGAGACAGAGACAGAGACAGAGACAGAGACAGAGACAGAGACAGAGACAGAGACAGAGACAGAGACAGAGACAGAGACAGAGACAGAGACAGAGACAGAGACAGAGACAGAGACAGAGACAGAGACAGAGACAGAGACAGAGACAGAGACAGAGACAGAGACAGAGACAGAGACAGAGACAGAGACAGAGACAGAGACAGAGACAGAGACAGAGACAGAGACAGAGACAGAGACAGAGACAGAGACAGAGACAGAGACAGAGACAGAGACAGAGACAGAGACAGAGACAGAGACAGAGACAGAGACAGAGACAGAGACAGAGACAGAGACAGAGACAGAGACAGAGACAGAGACAGAGACAGAGACAGAGACAGAGACAGAGACAGAGACAGAGACAGAGACAGAGACAGAGACAGAGACAGAGACAGAGACAGAGACAGAGACAGAGACAGAGACAGAGACAGAGACAGAGACAGAGACAGAGACAGAGACAGAGACAGAGACAGAGACAGAGACAGAGACAGAGACAGAGACAGAGACAGAGACAGAGACAGAGACAGAGACAGAGACAGAGACAGAGACAGAGACAGAGACAGAGACAGAGACAGAGACAGAGACAGAGACAGAGACAGAGACAGAGACAGAGACAGAGACAGAGACAGAGACAGAGACAGAGACAGAGACAGAGACAGAGACAGAGACAGAGACAGAGACAGAGACAGAGACAGAGACAGAGACAGAGACAGAGACAGAGACAGAGACAGAGACAGAGACAGAGACAGAGACAGAGACAGAGACAGAGACAGAGACAGAGACAGAGACAGAGACAGAGACAGAGACAGAGACAGAGACAGAGACAGAGACAGAGACAGAGACAGAGACAGAGACAGAGACAGAGACAGAGACAGAGACAGAGACAGAGACAGAGACAGAGACAGAGACAGAGACAGAGACAGAGACAGAGACAGAGACAGAGACAGAGACAGAGACAGAGACAGAGACAGAGACAGAGACAGAGACAGAGACAGAGACAGAGACAGAGACAGAGACAGAGACAGAGACAGAGACAGAGACAGAGACAGAGACAGAGACAGAGACAGAGACAGAGACAGAGACAGAGACAGAGACAGAGACAGAGACAGAGACAGAGACAGAGACAGAGACAGAGACAGAGACAGAGACAGAGACAGAGACAGAGACAGAGACAGAGACAGAGACAGAGACAGAGACAGAGACAGAGACAGAGACAGAGACAGAGACAGAGACAGAGACAGAGACAGAGACAGAGACAGAGACAGAGACAGAGACAGAGACAGAGACAGAGACAGAGACAGAGACAGAGACAGAGACAGAGACAGAGACAGAGACAGAGACAGAGACAGAGACAGAGACAGAGACAGAGACAGAGACAGAGACAGAGACAGAGACAGAGACAGAGACAGAGACAGAGACAGAGACAGAGACAGAGACAGAGACAGAGACAGAGACAGAGACAGAGACAGAGACAGAGACAGAGACAGAGACAGAGACAGAGACAGAGACAGAGACAGAGACAGAGACAGAGACAGAGACAGAGACAGAGACAGAGACAGAGACAGAGACAGAGACAGAGACAGAGACAGAGACAGAGACAGAGACAGAGACAGAGACGCCTTAACCATTCGGCTAAGATGATCCCAAGTATTACAATCGAATTACTATACTACTTATGACACTGTAATGCCAATGATATCATAACAATGTGAGATGGCGCTACTGTGACTGGTACTATTAATTTAAAACTTATTTATGGGTCAAAAATGTAGTTTTACATTTCTTTTTTTTGTCAACAATTTATGTAAAAGCTGTCATAATGATCACTCATGGTTTAAATGTTAGTTTTCTCTTTATATATTGTTTAATTTATGAGGTTTAAATAAAAACGTCTAAAATATCGAGTTTATTGTATGGGGACCCCCTTTATTTTTAAGTTTGATTATATTTTTAGTATTTGTTGTTGTAGCGGCAACAGAAATACACATTCTGTGAAAATTTCATGTCTCTAGCTATTACCGTTTGTTAGATACAGCCCGCTGACAGACAGACGGACGGACAGACAGACAGACAGACAGACAGACAGACAGACAGACAGACAGACAGACAGACAGACAGACGGACAGCGAAGGCTTAGTAATAGGGTCCCGTTGGCACCCTTTGGGTACGGAACCCTAAAAAGGACCTCATTAATTGAGTATTTCGATTGCGTTTATAATCACAACATGTTTAAGACTAAATTTAACATTAATTGAGATCATTTTAAACTTTAATTGCATTTGGTAATGTAGGGTTTTTGTGGGATTATCATATTTTTTTTATAATTTAGGGTGGCAATCGTGATTGTAATCATTGTCATTTTCTACTTAAGTAGATAGGTATGTCACGTTCAGATCGATTCTCAAAAAAAAAAATACGGACAACAGGAAATTTAATAAAATTAATAATTTAGCCCTTTTAACGCCCCACTGCAGGGCACGGGCCTCCCCTCAATGCGAGGGGGATTCGGGCCATAATCCACCACGCTGGCCCAGTGCGGGTTGGTGGATTTCACATGTCTAAGACATGCAGGTTTCCTCACGATTTTTTCCTTCACCGTAAGCAAGTGATAATCATATTAAAGTTATGATTCACACATAGATTTCGAAAAATTCAGAGGTGTGAGCCAGGGTTTGAACCCAGGACCTTAGGCCCGCAACACGCGTGCTTAACCGATCGGCTACCACTGCTCTAACAGGAAATTATTTTACCAATAAAAAATTATGTATCTGAAGGTCACACACAGCTAAATCATAGCTGGTAGTTGTTTGGGTAATTGAAAACCTCATCCAACAACAATAACCTAAAACAAATGTGCCGTAACATAAGTAATAAATAAAAATATAATAATATTACAATAATTAAAATAATTATTATAATAATTTTATAATAATAATATAAATAATATTTTTAAGGTGGTAGAGCCAAGCTGTAGCCAATTGACTGCAGCTCATAAACGGGCTGGCTCGACCGGGGTAGTACCACCCTCTCACAGAAGATCGGCGTAAAGCAGCTATTACAGCTGCGTTTCGTACGATGAGTGAGAGAGCCGTAAGCCCACCCCCCTCCCCCTCCCTCCATCCCACTCCCCTTCAGGTCGGCAATGTGCGAGCAATACCTTTGGTATTGTAAGCATCTATAGGCTACGGTAACTGCTTAACATCAGGCGGGCCGTACGCTTTTTTGCCACCGCAGTCCTATAAAAAAAAAAAAAAAATGAATGTGTGAATCAAATATAATATAATAAGTATAACCTCTTTCTTTTACATACTTAATTCTCATCATTCATAAATCCGAGTGAATAACTCAACGGAAGAACTTCAGTGCTTAATAAAGGCCAATAAAGTGAGAAATAACACTAAACTCACAAAACAATCACGCCGGACCGGCCGGGCGGCCGGCGATCTGACAGCTGACGATGGGCGATGGCGGATGCAACGCGAGACACGAACTCTCCCGAAATCAACCGAGTGACGCGCGATAATTCACGAACGCAGAGTTTCGGCGCGGCCGAAAGGTTCGGTGGGTTTTCAGCCGAAACCGAAACTGGTGCCGAAACTAGATTTTTGAGCCGAAACTGGCCGAAACCGAAACCGAAACCGAATCTTCGGTCGGACACTACCCTAGATAACACTTTATTGTACACCAGTACACATACATAAACAAAACAAGAAACAAACACCAGTGTACAGTGGGCGGTCTTATCGAAAGTTGCGATTTCTTCCAGACAACCTTTGGATGGAGAGGATTCCGTGTTACCCTAGACCCGTGGACCCAGTGCTTCAAAGGTCTTTGAAGGACGCTGAGGATTTAAAGAAATTACCTATCTTAAAAAATGATATATCCCAAACGTCAAACGTACTTACAATAGAAAAGCAGGTATTGACAGGAGATAGGGTCCAAAAAGTAAAGGTTCTGCTTTGATTTTCACGGAACCCTAAAAAAGTATGATAAACGTTTTCTGACGGTTATACGGTTGGGTAATGTGAACTCGGCTCATTATCGCCCGCACTTGACCCATTGGCCGTGCCCAATTTCCACGACGCCTCCGTGCGCGCGCGCATCGCTCCCTGTGTTTGTGTACACACTCACTAATAACGATCGTTATTCATGGTTTATTAATGGGAAGGTTCGACCTATGATGGTTAATATATTAGTTCACGTCAAATAACTTTTTTTAAATAATGTTCTAAAGATTATACGGACGGAGACTTTTTTGAGACCACTCTCCTTACACTGTCACTTTAGAAAGGTATGAGTCCAAGTTAAGGAGTCCAATTAGAGTCCCTTCGTGTGGAAAATCGCTGGTGGGGCCGGGGATGATACGGCAGGGGTCTCGTAAACCCTTACCACAAAGCGAGAGTCCGAACAGCTCGTTAGCGACAAAGAATCCGACCACCTCGGTAGACTACAAAGAGTCCGACCACCTTGGTAAGCCACGAAAAGTCCGACATAAGTTACATTATATCACATAGCCCGCTTGGGTATCCATGAAAGACGAAGGTTTCTTCCCGTTACAAAAGTATAAGCTTACTATTGCGCCACCGTAGTTGCATCATTCACCCAAGTTCCCATACTATTTGACGCCAAAAAACGACTCGCTCTTATTCGTTTTCGCCAATTTGGCGGATACCTGTTAAGCTCGGGTTTAATGCAATCCGGATGTATCGGATTTATCAATTAGCTCGATCACATCCGCAAGACTGAGATCCGGCGTTTAACCGAGGATAACCAGATTCCAGAATACTATTCTCACATTTTAAGAAACGGGTACTTATATGGTTTGGGCATGTGATGAGAAGAGATGAAAAGCATGTGACTAAACGAGTGTTGAATATGACTGAGGAAGGATACAAAGCGAGAGGAAGAACTAAGTAGAGATTGATGGATTATATAAAGAGTGATATGAATGAGGTTGGAGTGGATGTAAGTATGACAGCAAAGTACTGCTGTCATACTTACAGTAAACGATCAAACTAATGAACTCGATGCTCACTCAGCACACTGCACTAGATTTAGATAGATAGATAGATAACACTTTATTGTACACCAATCGAACAAATACAAAAACAACAATGACAAACAAAACAAGAAACAAATACAGTGTACAGTGGGCGGTGTTATCGCAAGCTGCGATCTCTTCCAGACAACCTTTGGATGGAGAGGATTCCATGTTTCAAACAGGGTAGTAACTAGCGGTGTACCTACTAAGTATAATAAAATAAAAAGGGAAACATATAACAACTAGCTTTTGCCCGCGACTTCGTCCGCGTAGACTACAAAATAAAAAAAAACCGGGGAAGTGACTTAAGACTTTTTAGTACTTTTTAGTGCGCCAGGGTTTTTTAAGACAGTATTTGCTTTTTTAAACCGACTTCAAAAAAGGAGGAGGTTTCTCAATTCGACCGTATATTTTTTTTTTTTTTTTTATGTGTGTTCGCGGATAACTTCGTCGTTTATTATAAAAATAATTTTATTTCACGATTTTTATTGGAGCCATACAAACTTTATCTCGGTACCTAATTCGGTGAATGCGTGTTTTGGTAGGTTATATAGAAGGTTATATAGAGCCAAAATCCCAAATCCCCCTCCCCTTCTCCACCCCTTTTCCTCCCCTCTCTTCCTTCTGCTCCCTCCCCTCCATTTCCCTTTCCCTTTCCCCTCCCCCTTCCACTTCCCCCTACCTTACGTCTTCCCCTTCCTCCCTCACCTACCCTATGCATACTAAGTTTCAAGTCAATCGGGTACAAACATATTTTTCTGCCGTACTTTTCTACCTTTAGTTTCCCCCTTTTGGGTGTTGATTTACGAAATGATTTTTTATGGGATCAAACTGAAGTAGTACCTACCATATTCAGCTCGGCTTATACCCCAATTATTTAAAATGAATAATCAGAACCAATTTCGAGATATGGATGACTAAACATTCGCAGACCCCGCTCTCCCCTTTTCCTTCAAAATATTAAAAACGCTGAAACCCCAGTCTGATTATTTAAAATGAACAATCATAACCCATTTCGAGATATGGATGACTAAAAATTCGCTGACCCCGCTCTCCCCTTTTCCTTCAAAATATTAAAAACGCTGAAACCCTAGTCTGATTATTTAAAATGGACAATCATAACCAATTTCGAGATATGGATGACTAAACATTCGCTGACCCCGCTCTCCCCTTTTCCTTCAAAATATTAAAAACGCTGAAACCCCAGTCTGATTATTTAAAATGAACAATCATAACCAATCTCGAGATATGGATGACTAAACATTCGCTGACCCCGCTCTCCCCTTTTCCTTCAAAATATTAAAAACGCTGAAACCCCAGTCTGATTATTTAAAATGAACAATCATAACCAATTTCGAGATATGGATGACTAAAAATTCGCTGACCCCGCTCTCCCCTTTTCCTTCAAAATATTAAAAACGCCGAAACCCCAGTTTGATTATTTAAAATGAACAATCATAACCAATTTCGAGATATGGATGACTAAACATTCGCTGACCCCGCTCTCCCCTTTTCCTTCAAAATATTAAAAACGCTGAAACCCCAGTCTGATTATTTAAAATGAACAATCATAACCAATTTCGAGATATGGATGACTAAACATTCGCTGACCCCGCTCTCCCCTTTTCCTTCAAAATATTAAAAACGCTGAAACCCCAGTCTGATTATTTAAAATGAACAATCATAACCAATTTCGAGATATGGATGACTAAAAATTCGCTGACCCCGCTCTCCCCTTTTCCTTCAAAATATTAAAAACGCTGAAACCCCAGTCTGATTATTTAAAATGAACAATCATAACCAATCTCGAGATATGGATGACTAAACATTCGCTGACCCCGCTCTCCCCTTTTCCTTCAAAATATTAAAAACGCTGAAACCCCAGTCTGATTATTTAAAATGAACAATCATAACCAATTTCGAGATATGGATGACTAAACATTCGCTGACCCCGCTCTCCCCTTTTCCTTCAAAATATTAAAAACGCTGAAACCCCAGTCTGATTATTTAAAATGAACAATCATAACCAATTTTGAGATATGGATGACTAAACATGCGCTGACCCCGCTCTCCCCTTTCTCGTCAAAATGATTAAAAATACGGAATCCCCAGTCTGATCAATTCAAATAAGCAATCATAACCAATATCGAGATATGGATGACTTATTAAAACATCTCTTGACCCCGTTTTCCCCTTTCCCGTCAAAATAACAAAACTCGACCACCCCTATACAAACTTTCACTCCACATTTCACCCCATAGGGGTTGAATTTCCAAAAACACGAAAGAAATCTAAACACAAACTTTCATTCCCCTATTTTACCCCCTTAGGGGTTGAATTTTCAAAAACCCTGAAATTACTCTTTTTTATTTTTGAAAAGACACCTAATCACCAATTTAAGTAATTCTAACTTCAAAAATGACGGAACTTCCATACAAACTTTTATCCCCTATTTTACCCCCTTAGGGGTCGAATTTTCAAAAACCCTGAAACCCATATTTTTTTATTTTCCAAAAGACACCTAATCAGCAATTTTCATAATTCTAACTTCAAAAATGACGAACTTCCATACAAACTTTCATCCCTTATTTTACCCCCTTAGGGGTTGAATTTCAAAAAACCCTTTCTTAGTACACCTCTACACATCAAGACAAACCCACCCTCCAAATTTCAAGTCTCTACGATCAGCGGTTTAGGCTGTGCGTTGTCTGTCAGTCAGTCAGTCAGTCAGTCAGTCAGTCAGTCAGTCAATCAGGACTTTGATTCTTATATATTTAGATATATAATATATATTATATTTATTTAATGATAAGGCACAGAAAGTATTAAAATTTGTTTATATTTTTTTGAATTGTAAATAACGTTTAGGTATGTTATGTTTAGTTTTCTTTTTCCTAGTTTTAGTGGTCATAATGTCATTACGATTGTATTTTAAGGTGTAGGTGTATTTCATAAATAAAGGTGTATTTAATAAATAAATAAATAAAGTGCGATAATGGAAGAATAGACATAACTACTACGCCGACCACAGATCATGGGAAAAGGTAAGGCAGATGATTACATTATTCCCAGAAATTGAGCTGAGCGTCCCATTACGACAAACATTTTTGTTTTTTTTTTTTTAATTTTATTTCAGGTTTATTTTTTATAGCATAGGAAGGCACACGGACTGTTAGTCTATCTGATGGTTAGTGGCAACCGCTGTCCGAGACACCACACCATCAGCAGAACAGTGGTGGAGACCAGAACTTCAAAAGATGGGGCGAGTAAAGACGTTTCTGAAAGTGGTGATGAAGTCTGATTCCCCAGAAGTATACGAGATAAAAAACTCCAACACCACTTATAGAGGCTTCCCCTTAAGACGGGGACAGCAGCTAATGAGGCATTTTTGGAGGCTATCTCCTCTTAGACGAGGTGAGTAAAAATTTTGAAAAAAATATCACCGTATTAACTGAACCCTCATCTTTAAAAAATAAGCAGGAAAAAAGTGCTTTATGCTCTTTTTCTATGTGAAAAAAAATATCAAAATGAAGCTGTTTTCGTCTTAAAATTTCTATCTCCTTCTAAACGGCTTGGAATTTTTTATAATTTTTTTCGCCAAAAGATGGAGAAAGGTAATACCTAAAAAAATTAAGATCGATTTTGGTGATGAAATAGTTTTTCACGTCACAATTAATGATTTTCGATATTTTCGCAAAAAATGTGGGCGGGGCTGGTGCGCTCTCGACCAATCCAGACGGCGGAAACGCGCGGTGGGGAAGCGGGGCCTTAAGAGGTGTTAAACTAATTAACCACTTACATTCATTAATGAAAATAAATAACCATTCTCACATTCCATGAGAAGTATAGTAGTATAGAAGTATAGTATTAACTTAGTTGTTAAGTACCTACTATATAGTCTGATTTTAAATTAGACGAAGTAAACTGACAGGTGCTAATGTCACTTTTCGATATAAATAGAACAAATAAGTTTCAAATTCATAGCACAGTGACATTTATAGCTGTCAGTTTGCTTCGTCTAATTAAAAATCAGACTATAGCTTCAAGTGTAATGCCGTGTGTCCACTGACAAGTAACTTCGGCAATTTCTTGCAGAACTCAATTGCCGACGTGTTTCCACTGACTGCAATTTTACACAACCGTGTTCACGTGGGACTTGCAGCAAGTTCGGCAAGTCGCAGAAGTCCACTTGCGTGAGTGTTTACACATTGCAAGTCGCTTGCGCAAGTCAACTTGTGCAAGATTTCTTGCCAGTGGACACTCGGCATAATGGTAGAGGGCTGAAACCTCCGTTAAAAATATAGTCATGATCTTAGAACTAACTCTGGACGAATCCCCATAACCAAATACGTGAGCTGCAGCCAATTGGCAACAGCCGCCAATTGGCTGCAGCTCATATACGTACGGCCTGGTTCGACTGGGGTAGTACCACCTTCTCACAGAAGATCGGCGTTAAGTAACTATCTTAGCTGCGTTTCGTATGAGTGAGAGAACCGGTAGCTTACCCTCCACTCTCCCTTCCCCACCCTCTGTCCCACTCCCCTCTGGTCGGCAACGTGCGAGCGTAATATTTAGTAGCATCTATAGGCTACGGTAACTACTTAGCATCAGGCCGTATGGTTATTTGCCGCTTATGTCAACCGCCAAAAATTTGGGATTTACAACGGAGAATTCACGAAGATAATAATAATATTAGACACACAATATTTGACGGGCCCGTTGGCGTGGTTGGTTTAGATTCCGCCTATCACGCCGCAGGTCGTAGGTTCGATTCCTACCCGGGACATGCATTTGTGTGCATGAACATATCTGCATGTCCCGAGTCTGAGTGTAATTATGTATATTAAGTATGTATTTACAAACAAAAAGTAGAAAGTATATGTAGTAATATCAAGTTATCTGGTTTCCATAGTACAAGCTCTGCTTAGTTTGGGATCAGGCAGCCGTGTGTAAAAGAATGTCCCAGGATATTTATTTTATTTTACCAGAGGTTTTGCAATGGAATTTGTTAAGAGACTCGATACTCTGTTTTTTCCAACGAGAACTTTATGCCGGCGACGACATGCGCAGAAATCTTATCACAATTCTCGCTGACCTGTGCGCGGCCTATCATTACATTACTACATAAGCCAGTGATCAAGCGACGCGGGTACACGGCACCAATGTAAAATAGAGCAATTTGTTGTAAACTTCCAAAATAATAATTATGATTAAAAATAACAATTACAATATATTTAAAACAATTGTTGTATAAAGTGTTGTGTTGTTTTTCATATTATAACAATTATGATGTTAATTAAAGTGTCTTATATTGTGTTGTGCACAATGTGGGTTGGTTTCGCGAATGGTAAGTTTAAATTTTCGAACATTTGTATCAATAATGTAACGTGTCATGGCGGAAATAATTGTTAAGTATTATATTATTTCTTTAGGGAGATACTATTTCTTATGATATGATGTCGTTATTTGATTGTAATTGTTCCACATATTTAAGTAAAACTTTGATAGGCAGGTACTTACTTTGTACCTAAGTTTTAAAAGTTGCTTGACTTGATAAGACCACTTCTGTAATAAAAAAATCTTAAATTAAAAATAATTGTTCATCATAAAAACCTACCTACCTATGAATTAAGATTGGCTATGTACCTATGTAGAGTTAGTTACATACATTCAAATTACTTACTATAGCCAAATGTCTCTATTACCAAAGAGTCTTAAGAAATGACCTTATTACATTGGACATTGGGATCTGCAATCTACATACGAACGTACACTACAATTATATAGTTTCAGATATGTTTTAATACATATTAAATACTAGGTACTGATCAAACTTATATCCTACTTTAAAAAAGAACGGAATGAAACTGAAAATCGGATCTCGACTTGAGAATTACAGAAGCGGCAGAGTTTTATAGATAACAAAGTTAGCAGGGTAATTAAATATTATTGTTTAGGTAATCGATGACGAGTGCCGATGACGTCACATTGGATAACCCGGCCACCGGGATAGAACCCATAGTAACTCGGGTCTCAGTATCGCGTGACCACTAATCTTTCATTGCGCGTTTCATCAAAGTGTAGGTTAAATAAACTGCGCCGAGTGTCATCAACTTAGGCCCGAGTTCACCAGCATACTAACGGCCCGTTAGACCAGTAACCGATTATTTGAATACTGGTACCAATCGGTTACTGCTGAGCAGTTTGCTGGTGTGTTGGTGAACTCGGCTTTAGGACACTAAGACACAATGGTACCGAGAACTTAATGTTAGTTTTAATCAATCGACAGTTAAGTATCTTGCATTTAAGTTAAGTATATTGTTTATCAAGGAATAAATAAACCTTACTTTGATGGACTATACTGAAAGAAAAATATTCTATAGGCAAATAATAGAGACCTCTTTACTTTAAATGAAGTCGGTTTAAACAACTTAAGTACTTGAGACTGTCAAAATCAAACGTGCAATGCCATAAAAAGAAAAAAACGAAAGGGAAGGACCGAATAGCAAAGAATTTATAATAGCCGAAAAGGACTTCTTTTTCGGCTATTAAAAATTCTACGGACCTACGGGACCTACGTGAATTTTTAATTGTCCCAAAAAAAACTGGCCAGTGAACTAAAGTGGTGAATTTAGGACACTGCTTACTGGTGATCCGATCTCGTAGGTATAAGGTACTTCACCAGGAGAAGAAGACTACCATAACCAAACCAATGGATTTACAATCTTAACAACAATAAGTGTACCTAAGTCCTTCTCTACCTATATGTTACATTCTAGGTAACTACGAACATAAGTTTATACGCATCTCACGTAAGAAATACTAACGTAATGAGGTAATCAATAAAGAATTGCGACTGACTTCTACCTACCTATTTTCAATAATGTATTTATATCTCAAGGATCTAAAGACCTAAGACAGAATAAGCAAATTGCAGAACTCTACCACGCGCTAGCAAAGTTCCTTGAAATAAAGACTACCATTTCAGTAGGAAAGCCGTGAGTTACTTGAAATAAATGCTGACTCTACCGTGTCGTGTGTGTATGTGTGTCTCTAGATTCCAAGTAGGAATAATTCAGTGAGGGTAGAGATTCAGTCTAGAGTCAGGATATTATTAAATTATTAATTAAAATCCGGGCGGCACCGCCAAATGAGCAAACTTATAACGAAACAGGAAAAGTTGGTAAAATCTCACACAAGATATTTTTAAACACTGTCAGGAATGCTTAACGAGATCAATTTTCGTGAACATGAGGAAAGTTTAGGTTGCTGGTAAGTTTAGACTGTTCTTTTTGGGTTAATATTAATTTGTATTTTTAACAAAGCAAATATTAATCATATTTTCACAAGAAGTTACAGCTGTGTACACAAATATCACTGTACGGTTAGGAATTAATGGTTCATTTGCACGCGTTAGAATTAAACACTAAAATATTAAACCAAGTTTTGGTTGCTTAAACCTTTAAAGGTTACAGAAAGAGCAAGACTTAAGGTTGTTAAGTTTTTACAATCTTAAGGCTTAAGCAAGACTAAAGGTTGTTAAATTTGTACAACAAGCAAGACATAAGGTTATAAAGTGTTTACAACCTTAAGTCTTCCTCGTTCTGCGACTCTACCTTTACATTTTTTACGCTCGCTATTCGTTAGCGTGTGCGTAAAATACTTGTGAGTACTTATGACAAATTGACCAGCAGTATCGGCTACCCGAGGAACTACCAATGTACCATAGTAATATTTTACGTAGTCGCTAGCGATTAGCGACTCTAGCGAACGTTTTAATTAATGGTAGAGCTATATGAAGTCTTCATTTCATTTACAATAAACATCGTTTAACTAAAGACATTTAACCAATTTTCGGAAGACATGCCAACACGCACTGGGCCAGGCAGTAGTGGATTATGGAATGAATCCGTGCTTAGTAGGCCTAGCACAGCCGGTTGTGACCAGACAGAATGTGAGTTACATGGATTTTGTCGCATTCACTCCTATGTATCAAATAAGAGAGAGAACGACTCGGTGCGACATAATTCGTGACAAAAGTCTTGGTGCGCGTGCTAGGGCCTTATCCAATGTAAATTATTTAGTAGGCAGTGAAACTATACAATATTAACCGAAAAACACATTTAGAAATATCACAGAAGGTGCATCTCGTGACCTGAAGTGACAAGGGTCGCTGAGATTATCGTCGGCGTTGGCGAATTATAAACAGCGATGCGCGGGCGCACTGAAGGCGGGGTTTATAAAATGTTGTGACAGTAGTGAAATTATTGGTATTTGGCAAGGAATAGAA
This sequence comes from Drymonia ruficornis, assembly GCA_947859195.1. NCBI lineage: Eukaryota > Metazoa > Arthropoda > Insecta > Lepidoptera > Notodontidae > Drymonia > Drymonia ruficornis. The sequence continues at coordinate 4,788,701 of OX401929.1, read as the reverse complement.
AATAATAAGGACCTCTTCACGCTATACTTGGAAACTATAATTGTTTTAAGGTCGGCACTCATCTATCAACTGCTTTTACACCATAAACATCACGTGATCAACGAGTGGACCGCGCGTGGTCAACGAGTGAACGCCGCGTGGTCAGCGCGTGGTCCACTTGGTCCACGGACGCCGAGCGACGAGGTGGTGCTGGTCGGGTGCCGAGTTGATAGATGAGTGGCAACCTTTATCCTCATATTACAACTTTTGTAGGTTTTTGTAACCTACTTAAGAAGTATCTTAATTTGTAGAGAATCAATCAAAAGGTGATGCGAAGTAATCAACTTTCAAAAATAATTGTATTTTTTTAAACTACCTATTTACTTGCATTGTAAACAATTTATAGTTAGAAAAAATGCAAAATAAAGAGAAGAGGGCCTGTTTCAGAGTCGTCAGATAACTCTTGTCCAAACTCTTGTAACGTTTTGACAAATATTCCATGGAAAACCCGTCAAAATCCCATATTTATTTATTTAACCGTCGATTCTGAAACATGCCCTAAAATATTGTTTCTGCAAATAAGTAGATTTGTTCGTAGCAAGATTAAGCGACTCTTGATTGAGTTTCTGATACTTATTACAACCCTCTAGCAGTGATACCCCACCCCAACACAATCATAAAATGAGGAATCAAACGTGACGGCCATTTGTAGAGTTTGTTTATGCGACAACTATCAATACAAAGAATATTGATCATCTTCAATCAGCTAATTGGTAAACAACTTGTAGAGAGCCCTTTAAAATAACTATGTGATGATCGCATTATCATTTGCGAACTTTATTATTTGTTGTTTTTATGGGATTAGGCCCGCCACAAACTCCCACTGTTACTCCTGTAAGCCAGGATCGACAATGGTGTCCAACGATGACGCCAACGTTTGACCCTCGACGAGTCCCGGGGAAAACCTAAGTTGACTTGGAACCCGCACGAATTTAATGAAAAGAAAGGATAGGAGAAACTTTATTATTGACAACTCTTATCTTAAGGATACTTGAACAACACCCACTTAACGTACCTATAGATCTATAAATAAAATAAAATTTTCGCAAAACAATACTTAATTGGCGGCGTCTTCATCAGGCGCATGCCTCGCGCGAGCACTCACTTTTGACATCGGAACGCATAGACGTAATGTCATAATATGAGTGCTCGGGTGAGGCATGCGTGCCATATGAACACATCTATTGAACTTAAACTGCTGGTCATGAGTCTCGGGAATACCCATTAGGTCACAGTTACAAAAGGGCTGTTGTTATAACACATTTCTATATAGGTAGGTAGGTAGGTACTTTAGTCTGGATCATATCTCTTGCTAGAATCGGTACATTGTAAATCGCGATAATTAGTGTTCCGCCTCTGCTATCGCCTGCGCGTGCGATCCGGATTATTACATTGGATTGGATTCATTCCTTAAACCTACTGCAACTGCACCTTATAAATAGGTATACAGGGTTATTGGTAAAACACTAACAACATTGCAGGACTGTATTACTGACATCATATACAACAACTTTTATTCTACTTATGACTTTTTACAAATCAATTTAACAAAAAATCACGCTCTAAAAAGTATGAAACAAGAAAGTACCTTTTCAAATCTAGAGGATAGCCGTGGTCCGTTTAGGGACTTTAGGGCAAAGTGGCATATGACCACGGACCACAGCTGTATAAGATGCGAAAGGGGTTGATACTTGATAACAATTTCTGAAGATGCAACTATTCTTCCGCAGGTCTAACGTCTGAAGAAATATCAATAGTAGCGGACTCATGTTGCTCGTTCGGCGAATCGTTTGCGATCACCGCGTCGTCTGCGCAGGACTGCGCGAGAGTCAGTCCTCCCGATGACACGGATCCGGAGCAAGTTGGAGAGTGCCTCGCTGCGCTGCAGAGATGCTGCAAGGAACAATACAAGTGAGTACATTATCAGGGTTCCGTACCCAAAGGGTGCCAACGGGACCCTATTAATAAGCCTACGCTGTCTGTCTGTCTGTCCGTCTATCAGCGGGTTATATCTCATGCACCGTAATAGGTAGAGACTTGAAATTTTCACAGAATGTGTATTTCTGTTGCCGCTGCAATAACAAATACTAAAAATAAAGGGGGTCCCCATACAAGAAACATGATATTTTTGACATTTTTATTCTACGGTGGTACGAAACCCTTTATGTGCGAGTCCGACACGCACTTGGCCGGTATTTTATTCATTTACATGAATAAAAACACCGGCCAAGTGCGTGTCGGGGTGCGTGTCGGTAGCTTACGCTAGTGGTAGCACTTATGAGTCGTTAACATAAACATTGTAGCGCTACCACCGGTTCGTAATGTTGCTTCCATTGAGAAGAGCCGGCAAGAAACTCAATGGTTAGAATGGTTAGACGCTTGCAATACCAAAGGCATCGCTCGCACGTTGCCGACCTGAAGAGGAGTGGGACAGAGGGAGGGGAAGGCTTCCGGCTCTCTCACTCATCATACGAAACTCAGCTGTAATAGCTACTTGACACCGATCTTCTGTGAGAGGGTGGAACTACCCCGGTCGATCCAGCCCGTACTATTTAAGATGCAGTGAATTGACTGCAGCTTGGCTTAACAACCAATTAAGTGAATTAAGTAGCAAGAAAATAACGAAAACAAAAGATGGGGCCACATATGAGCCAGATATGATACGTTCTAACATCGCAATCACTAAACTTGTAATCAGCGCACCGCTACATGCAGCGAAATTCACACATAATTTCTTTGTTTTTTGAGTTAAAAAACACGTATTAACATATATGAAGGCATGTTTAAGGGCCACCGCAGACTTGCTACTTTTAGCATCGGCGATCGGCGATTTTGATGCTGCGTCTCGCTCGTTCGCGCTCGAAGAAACGCGACGCAGAATCGATAGTCACAAAATCGCCGGTCGCCGATGCTAAAAGTAGCAAGTCTGCGGAGGCCCTAAGCGTATTAAGTGTAATTAATTATTGCGTTCAAGCATGGCCCTTTGTATTAATTAATGTTGGTTGCGTTCAATTCCAGACAAAAAGAGTTATGTGCAGCCGGAATAAAGTTAGCTGCCTTGCAGCAGTGTCACATACCGGACACGGATATTGGAAAGGTAAATAACACGTCAAAATACAAATTAAAAATAATGGGTACTTAATACGTAAGGACTTAGGGGCCATCCATTAATGACGTCACACGAATTTCATGATTTTTAGATCCCTCGCCCCCCTTGTCACAGCTGGTCACATTTGCGAGACCCCCCCCCCCCCCTCCCTGTGTGACGTCACATATTTTTTATAATTTTCAGAAATTTTCAAAATTTTTCGTTAAAAATTCAAATTTCGGTTTTAATACTTTAATTTATTAGATTTTTAAATGTGACGTCACAAAACTTAGGACCCCTCCCACCCCCTTGTCACACAATGTCACATTTCGTCGACCCCCTCCCCCCCTTTACGTGTGACGTAATTAATGGATGGCCCCTTATTTGTACCTACTTATTGTTAACTTCTTCTACTTCGTCGATTTTTGGCGATTTTTTCGCGGATTTCTTGAGCTTGATGTGTAAATTTGACTGCTGGCTACTTGTTCTTCATAAAAAACATTAAGATAATATGTATTGCGTACTAGAGTAGACACCGCGCATCACTACAGTCAGGTCAGAGCAGTCAGTGCCGACAGCTTTAAGCGGTCGCTATTGGGCGATCTGCAGTTTCAATACAAAGCCGACGTTCGCCATAAACGGACCGCTCAAGCAGTTCGTTCGCAGTCGCAGCTAAAACGATCGCAACACGACTGCTCCCGCGTACACTGCTCTAAGCCGTCCATCTATGGCGGCCCTTTTTCTCTCTCACCCACTCGCGCTTTTCTTTAGTGGGAGTTTGTTTGACTTGGCGCCTCTAGCACGTAGTAAATACATTAATCAGTAATAAAGTAGTGACAACATTCGCTGGTATGTTTATCAACAGACGTGTTGTGACGAGTGCTCCTTCGGGACGTTGACCGGCGAGGGTCAGGGCAAGGAGGCGTGTGGCTCCCCTGCAGGGGACGATGACAGCCCTAACACTGCGCTCAGGACCAACGCTTACTATCAATGTTGTGTGGTATGATTTGTTTTGCATCTTCTACTTAATAATTCTAACGACTGACAAACAATGCACGGTCTAACCCAGTGGGCCTAGAAGCATAAAATCATATACAAGAGTTTCTTATTATAAACGTAGGTCAACACTTAGAAAGGATTGCTGAAAATGACGGAGAAATAGCTTAACAAACACACAAAAAATAACATACAGTCGAATTGAGAACCTCCTCCCTTTTTGTAGTCGGTTAAAATGTATCTCATAAAAGGGGCTTAAATAGAGGATGAAAGATTATAAAAGAAAATCGCATCGGGAACACAGCTGTAGTAATAAATAAAACCCTGAATTACGTATCCCAAAAATTAATTGTAGCTACAGAAGTTGCACCAGTTGATCTCCAGGGTTATAAGGAAGCTTTCCACGGTTTAACAAGCTAGTAAAATTAACTGTTCACCAAAATTTGCACTAGAGATTCCGCTTTAGTATGGCAGATGATAAGCACGAGCACCTTGTAACTTTTTATGACGTAATTTCAATATTGTATGTATACATGGAGATTAAAGTTAAAAACAACAGTAGATTTAAGTTTAGAAGAATTTATAACAGTAAATTGAAAGCTGGAATCGTGCAGGAAGCGGCAGAAGTTCCGGAAACTACTACAGAGTTGACAACACCTACAACACAGAAGATTACGACAACAACTGAGAAGAAGAAAGAAAGGTTATGCAAGAAGGACTCCTGCCAACATACATGTGACGATGAAGGCGGAGTGCTGAGGTGTTCGTGTAAGGAGGGATTTAGGCTGCACTCCGATAAGAAGTCTTGTAAAGGTATCCATCATTTTATTTTATTCCTATTTTGTGTAGTAAATTTCCTTTCAGACCTATGTATTTCAAACGGTATATTGGCGGTGGTAAATGATTAGGAAGATAGCGGGCCGGGCCAAAAAGCGCCCGGACTAAAAAAAAATTAAAAAAAGAAACAAATCATAAGGAAAACTTAAAGTACAGTGAAGTGTACATAGGCTATAAAATATATAATAATATGTATGTTAGTCTTTAAGGTATTTATAATATGGGCTGTAAATGCGTTAGTGAGTAACTATTGTTATGTACTGCATATTTCGCTGCCTGAAATAAATGATTATTATTATTAAAGTAAGCGAAAAGACGGTGCAAAGTAAAATTTGCTCTTGGTTATGGTAAAATCCTTAAAATTGCATTTTTAGAAAACCTTGACTTAGCTAATAAACTTGGGAACCTTTAACCAAATCTACTCATGGCTTGAAGAACCTAATACCCGCCAAAGGACTGCTAACGGATGGCTGACAACATGTTGACCGTCAAGAGCTAACGAATTATAATTAAGAATTCACGAAGATAATATAGACCAGTGGTTTCGCAATAGACAATTGTTAAGGGACTCCAGGCCCAGATAGACAGCAAAATAAATATTGTTACAGATATAAATGAGTGTGCAGAGGCAATAGACGATCTGTGTGTTGCGGAAGAGACAGTGTGCCATAACACGGCCGGAGGGTTCAAGTGCGTGCCGATCAAGAAGCGGGACGTGAGCCTCAGCTGTCCTCCGGGCTTCAAGAGGAACCTGGTCAACCAGGTCTGTGATGGTGAGTACAGTTCCATTCATCAGCTGAAAGTTTTAGGCTAGAAAGGCTTTAGGCTAGGTCTTCCCGACAGTTTTCTATACGTCAGGCTTTCTTGCCGTTCGCACCTCACTAGATTCCTCAGTTCTATAGAGATTGGGTACTTTAGGGTACTGGAAGACGCAACGTGGGTAGGTGGATCGACGGCCTAGTGAAGGTCGCGGGAAACCGCTGGCTGCAAGTGGCACAGGACCGGTTGTAGAAAAACTTGGGGGAGGCATATGTCCAACAGTGGACGTCTTTTGGCTGAAATGATGATGATGATGATTGCACACATTTTAGGGTAATAGATTGAGAACCAATTGATTATTTTACAGAAGTCGAAGGTAGCAATCAAATGTCTTAGGATTTTTAAATTTTGGACTGTGCAGTGCAAACTTACTTTGTGATTCTGCAGCACAATGTTTATTCCTTGATTTTTTCCTATTCCACAATTCTTTCATCAATTCTTCAGAAGATAGAACACACGCTGACACGTAGATCAGAACGAACATGTTGATTATAAGTCTGTTTTACGAGTGTTACGACTTAGCCTCAACAGGTATTTCTTGACTTCTTGCTTCCTGAATTAGACTGTTAAAATCAACAGATATCAACGAATGCCAACTGCCACGGCCTCCTTGCCCAAAATACCTGTGTGAGAACACAATAGGTGGCTACAAGTGCGCTGGCAAGGCTGGCAAGCCCTTCGCTGAGGCGGTGCCGGGAGCCGTCGCTGAAACCACGTCATCCACTACAGCATCTCCGAAGAATGACATCTGCCCTCCTGGGTTTAGAGCTGGACCTGATGATGAGTGTATTGGTAAGAGTAAAAGCAAATATTTTGTTTTATAAAAATGTAATGTTAATTGTTATAAATATGGTATAGTATTTCTACTTGCTTGTATCTTCTTGTTATCATATGGTTAGTGACCAATCTGGTGTCAGAGTTGATCAAGCCATCCAAACACCTCTGACATGGCTTAACGACTACTGTCCACATGATTCAGTTATATAAATAGTTATGTTACGGTATCGAAGTAAATATAGCCATTGTGGGCAGTATTTCCTAGGGCAGTTTGATAGCAGTCAGTCAGGACCACTGGATTTGGGCTCATAGTCACCACGTGTGTGAGCTCTAGTCGACGTTTGTGAGAAGAGATCAGTATTTAACACCACTATGATTTTTAAGTATAGGGTTCTTTCTTCTTTATCAAGTTCTTTTTCTTCTAGACATAGACGAGTGTGGGGAGCGTCTGGATGACTGCCAGCGGCTGTCGCAGCACTGCATCAACACGCACGGCAGCTTCTTCTGCCAGGACCACGTCTCCAAGCGCTGCTCACCAGGGTTCGAGGTCAACACTGCCACTGGGATATGCGAGGGTAAGATTTTAGCTGCGCGAGGAACGCTTCGTCGCTCCAGATATCGTGTCTATGCGTCGGCTGCTCGGGACTTGTTGACGCACCCATTCAGGTAGTTTAATTGCTTAGAATTCTTCTATGGGAGCGTAACTAATATTAAATTTGAATTAATTTCTCTCCTAATTAATTTAGAATAGTAATACAAATAAAGTTGCGGATTTGTCTTGACTGATTTAAAGGTTTAGTGGTGTTAATAATTAAAAATATGTTTCTATCTTCATTATTTGCAGATATCAACGAATGTGAAGAAGATGAAGTTTGTAAACGAAGCGAGGTGTGTGTCAATTTGCCAGGAGCATACAACTGCAAATCTAAAATCAGCACTCTACCCAAGTATGTAACCAGATTTTGTTCAGCCAGACTTACAGCGCTTGCCGATAGAATTTAATTAAATTTATTGTGCAGGCTTACAACGAAAACGTGTCAGGAAGGAACAAGAATACGACCTGGTGGATCTATTTGTGAAGGTATGTAGACAATATAAGCCCTAAAAGGTTGCGGGAAACTGATGGGTGCGAGTAGCACAAGACCGGATCGATGATTATGGTGTCCAATGATGGCACCAAGGTTTGACCATAGACGAGTCCCGGGGAAAAGCTGTTGTCTTGGAACCCGCACGAATTTAATCAAAAGAAAGAATAGGAGGAGTTGGAAGAAGATTATCCACTTCCCTCCGTTGCAAAGCGGGAGACAAAAATAGCAGTATAGGCTAATAGCCTCAGAAATAAGACTGTCACAACTGATGGTAGACCAATTAGTAACACACCACCGATAGCAATTTGACATGTGTGTTGTGTTGTTAATTGTCAAGCTTAGAAACAACAGTACCTACTTAGGGTAAGGTTATTTTCGTGTAAGATACTGTTCCATTCCCTGTTACAGATATTGACGAATGCTACGAGGGCACCCATCTCTGCGACGAGTTCCAGAATTGCATCAACACGTTTGGAGGGCATGAGTGCCGCTGCAAAAATGGCTTTGAACTGGACTCCTCCTCAGGATCATGTGCAGGTCTGTAGCGATAAGAGAAGTCGACCGTAGTTTCAATACAAAATTGACATTCACCATACTCACGGACCGCTCAAGCAGTAGGCGGGCGGTCGATGCAGTCTAATGCAACCAACTGCTCTAGAGCTGTCGATAAGCGGTCCGTGTATGGCGGCGCAGAGTAAACTTTTGCATCGGTTCTTCTGTAATAGTGGAGACAGGAGCTAACTAAGATGCATGGTTCAAACACTACAGGTAAATCGGTTACTCTGAGTAAGTGAAAATTTATGAAAGTGTATTTGTGTATTGCTATAAGTAGGACCCTTGTTTTTGGGTATAGTATAGTATAGAGTCCAAAATTATCTATTTTTAAGAATTCTGTAATTTCTGAATGCATATTGTTCTATTTCGTAACTGCGTCCGCGAATTTTAGAAATAACAAAAAAAGTAAGTAGGTAATAGTTAGTAGTTTTGGGCATAAGCCTCCCTCCCTCCTCATGCGAAAGCTAGTCGTTTTTCTCCTTTCATTGTGGCCATAGTTCTTGATTGCCAATTTGATCTACATTCGTCCATATTTTCCCCTTTCGAATTAAGCCCCAATTTACCCTAATCGATATGTGCCGTAAACCCTTTCCCCCAGACATCGACGAATGCGCTCTGAAGCTGGACAACTGCGGGCCCGGCCAGCACTGCCTGAACTTGCTGGGCACGTTCACGTGCACGCGCCGCCCCGTCACCACCTCCACCACCACGCTGCCGTCCTTCCCCGCTTACGAGTACGAGTATTATGATGAGGAGTGAGTAAAGATACTATCAAGCTCGTATATCAAAAAGGCAGACTGAAACTCTTCTTCTTATCGTATGGTTAGTGGCCAACCTGGTGTCAGAGTTCTGACAAGCCTTAACGAATGCTGCCTAGATGACAACAACCGGGACCGACTTTTAACGTACCCTCCTAAGCACGGAGACGCTCAGTTCAAATGCCACTAATTGTCACCCATCTCTGACTGACCTTGCCGAGCATTGCTTAACCTCCGATCGTTTACCGATCACCGAGACCGATCATCGTTTACCGAGACTGCAACTTTTTTAAATTTTTTTAAATTTCATATGTCGAAAGCAAAAGATCGAAGTAAGTAGGGAGCGGAGGCCTTTGCCCTGCCGGATTGCAGGGGCAGTGGGACAGTATAGGCTTGAATTTAAAATGAGAAAAAAAAGCCTAGCATCTGCAGCTGCGCCCAAGCAATCAGAAAATTATGGCGTCTTCGTTGTCAGACATCAAACTGATCGCTCGGGCGCGCCGCACGGCTCATGTTGACGCACTAACGCTGCCCACAATGATCGTAGTCTGACATAAATTGAAATGCAAATATGTGGAGTTTCAACATGATGGCGACAACATGATTAAAGTTCAGACGATTGAGTGGAAAGTCACGCTAGATCACGTTCGCTAAACACAGAACTTAACAAAGAAAATTCGAAACTTTATTTCACAGTGAGGAAAACGAAACGATCCCCACTACACCAAGTACCATCACACGCAGAACTACCACTTCCACCACCACTACCACAACCACAACCACACCAAAACCCACTACCACACCCGAACCTACTACCACACCCGAACCCACTACACCTAAACCTACCACCACATCGACGACCACACCTCGTTCCAGGTGGCCCTACCCCTCCCGGCCTTACTTCCCCAGACCCCGCACCACAAGTACCACCACCACTACCACACCCAAACCCACTCCAACCAGAAGACCATATACTCCCCCCAAACCAGAAGACTACCCTCGCAGACCAGAATATCCACGGAGACCGGAATATAACCCGAGGCCAGACTACCCGAGGAGGCCCAGTGCAACTCCTAGACCTGAATCCAGGCCCTTGAGGCCAACGCCACCAGAGGCAACTCCAGAGAACGAAGCACCAGAAAGAAGAACGAATGAAATAGACTCGGATAGTGACATTGACTTTGATCCTCACGAAGTACACTGTTTGAATGGATATGAGAGAGACGCTGATGGATTTTGTGTTGGTAAGTAGAGATATGACTTCTAACTTTTCTTAGGGCCTCCGCAGACTAGCTACTTTTAGCATCGGCGATCGGCGATTTTGATACTGCGTCTTGCTCGTTCGCGCTCGAAGAAACGCGACGCAGCATCGATACGACACAAAATCGCCGGTCGCCAATGCTAAAAGTAGCTAGTCTGCGGAGGCCCTTTATTCCTATTATTCTTCTTATCGTATGGTTAGTGGCCAAGCTGGTGTCAGAGTTGTTCAAGCCGCCCGAAGGCCCCTGACAAGGCTTAACGACTGCTGTCTAGATGACAACAACCGGGATCGACTTTTTACGTACCCTCCGAAGCACGGAGATGCTCAGTTCAAATGCCACTAAATGGTCACCCATCTCTGACTGACCTTGCCGAGCGTTGCTTAACCTCCGATCGTTTACCGATCAGTGATTGCAGCCGGCTACGAATTCCTATTTGAATCTGCTTACAGTTTACAATCGAGACCTAACTAATGGGTCTACTGGTAATCCCCCATACCAAAGGCATCGCTCGCACGTTGCCGACCTGAAGGGAAGTGGGACAGAGAGAGGGGAAGGGGAGAGATGTTGGGCTTCCGGCTCTCTCCCTCATTGTAACGCAGCTGTAATAGCTACTTACGCCGATCTTCCGTGAGAGGGTACTATGAGCTGCAGTCAATTGGCTACAGCTTGGCTCTATCACCAATCATTGTTTGAGTCGCATATTTTTTTTAAATACGGCATATAAATGTAGGTATATCTTCAAATATTTTAATAGAGGAATCCGCTGGATGCGGGCAGCGCAAGACCGGTCATTGTGGCGAACCATGGGGAGGTCTATGTCCAGCAGTGGACGTCTTTCGGCTGAGATGATGATGATGATGATAATGATGATGATGATGATCATGATGATGATGATGATGATGATGATGATGGTCATGATCATGATGATGATGATGATGATGAAGATGTTGGTGATGACGATGATGATGGTGATGATGATGATGATGATGATGATGATCATGATGATGATGATGATGATGATAAATCTTTCAGATACCGACGAATGTGTATCTGGGCAGCACAGCTGCAGTAACTTGGAGGAGTGCGTCAACACCCCCGGCGGGTACGAGTGCGAGTGCGTAGCGGGCTTCTACCGGGACTCCTCCGGGTGGTGCACCGTGAGGGCCTCTCCCCCCACTACCAGCACCACTCCCCCCACCACCAGCACCACTCCCCCCACGACCAGTACAACTACCACCACCACAGAGATTAGTGTTGCAGGTAAAAATGTTAACAGTAACCTTGCGCGCGGTAGCCATCGGGTAACGGAATTTGGTTACCGAGCGTCTAATCACGATCGACTTACAATTTCGGATCAAATGAGTGAGACGCATGGCAGACAACTCTATACCTCTCTATTAAGCTATTGATCCGATGTTGTAAACTTAAAGGTCCGTTTAAGAGTTAATTATCTTCGAGAATTCTTCACCGTAACTCGGAAATTCTTGGAGGTCGACATATTATCCCCATCTGTTAGCAACTTAGTAGTCCCCTGGCCGACAATTTACGATTCAGAAGAATTAACGAAAATAATTTTAAAGGCTAATCTCCAAATTTAACACTGGCATTACGAATTAGTTTTGTTCCTAAAAACGCTTTGTAGAACTATTGTAAACTGGTAAAAATCTCTATAAATTTGGTGGCAATGGTTTTGTATTCGTCGGAAATTAGCGAACTTGGGACCCAGATTTTTCTTTTTTTATAGTGCCAACAGCCACGAGTCCGGCTTGGGGCTACACTCCCGTAAGACCCGAGACTCCTCATCATGACTGTGAGCTGGGGTATAAGTATAACAAGAAGCTTCGGAAGTGCGAAGGTAAGCTAACTGTCAAAGTTTGGAGGAAACTGCGATAAATGTATCCTTGATGAGGGGTTAACATCCGACCGGATTTGTCGCGATGTGTCCAGACTTTCGGCCTTACGAAAGCCTTTGCCCGGATTTTCAATTTGTTAAAAAAAGGAATGACTAACGTTCGTGTGTTATAATCATATACTGCGTGTGGTATTTATAAATATTTAATTGATAGATATATTATTTATTTAGCCCGAACGGCTACCGGTCAATTACAATGGGCAAAATTAATAAAACAAAAAAAAAATACAAAGCCAGAAACCCACCGCGGCGCACGAAGAGGCCACGCACACGATACGCACGTGGGTCAAGCTTCGCTTTGCACGAAAATGTATGTCACCGTGTCCACCGCGGCGCACGGAGAGGCTACGCACGAAATGACGTCATCCATACATTTTCTTGCAAAACGTAGCCGTGGCCGTGTGCCTGGCCTCTCCGTGCACCGCGGTGGGTTTCCGGCTTAACGTGTGTTAGATTTTGTGAATGATCAGACATTTCAAGTCCGGAGTAGGTATGTCAGGACTTTTCTAATTTCTAAACGGACCAATAGTATGTAATGACGAATATTTTATACGAAGTTTTTTTCTTCAGATATAGACGAGTGTGCGTTACGCACTGCGAAGTGTTTCTCAAGAGAGGACTGCGTTAACATCGATGGTGGCTACCGATGCGAGCCATCTACTTACAGTAAGTCCATTTATAATTTTGGACAATCAGCCCCCTTACATCTTAAACAATTCACCATTCACCCTCGGAATTGTCAACCTCTAAAATTATAAACCAAATGAATTGATCGATAATAGAAGAGGCCAACAAGACCTAACTCCCTGTCAGTCGAGAGTATGTCTGTCATGAGTCACGGACCCTAACAATTAGCAATTCTCCGCAGACAAAGCGAATCCAAAATAAATTCGACACGTGTTTCGCCTCTAAACGAGGCATCCTCAGGAAAGCTGGGCTGCGACTGAGCCAAACCCAATTACCCTTACATCTTATTGCAACTCAATTGCAGATTTATTGATAGAGCCAAGCCGTAGTGATTGTTGCGATTAAATGACTACAGCTTATAATGGGCTGGCTCGACCGGGAGGGTTAGTTCTTAAAAAGTTACGATGGACTAACACTGGGATTACAAATCACTTTTTTCCTAGAAATGCTTTGGTTGGTTTAACCATTGTAAACTGGCAAAAAAACTCTATAAATTTGGCGGTTATGGTTTGATTTTGTTATATTTGTCTAGCGACTCCCACCACGACGCCCCGCCCCTCGACGCCCAGCGGCAGTCGCAACGTCATCACAGTGGGCTCCCAGTATGGACAGCGTGGCCAATACTCTGTCTCCCCGACCGTCTCCAGACAAACCTATGGGAAGGTATTTTCATGTCCCTGGGGCTACAAGCTGACGTCGGGCGAGAGGTGTTATGGTAAGAATATTTTTGGTACCTTCTTATCGTATGGTTAGTGGGCAACCTGGTGTCAGAGTTGGTCAAGCCACCCGAAGGCCCTGACAAGACCATAGAGTTTAGTATTAGGTTCATGGACAAGACTTAACGACTGCTGCCTAGAGGACAACAACCGGGACCGACTTTATACGTGCCCTCCGAAGCGCGGAGACGCTCAGTTCAAATACCACTAAACGGTCACCCATCTCTGACTGACCTTGCCAAGCTTTGCTTAACCTCCGATCGTTTACCGATCAGTGATTGCAGCTGGCTATGAGCGCCTAAAGCGCCCCTTAAAGCCAGTTCTTCTCAAAAGAAGAGACTCAACCAGGCAACTGGTGAACAAGGTTTAACGGAGAAATGTTTGCTAAATACCAGGAACGCAGAAACTAGGTGGAAATATCGGGATTACATACCTACCTATGGTGTTTTGGTTTGAAGCATGGTTCACACCTCGAGGATTTTCGAGAGATAGATTACTTAAACAGGGATCGTCACTTGCTGTATCTGCGCATCTTTCATGCTCTCCCCATATTTCCAGAATCTCTCTACTTATACAACATGAGTCAAGACACTGACCTGGGGGCTTACCACAACCTCTTATAGCGATTCAATTATAGGAGCGTTTTAACGTTTCAGCGACTTTTTGTGCAATGACGTACCTTATTGTCATGACAATAAGAAACGTCATTGCACAAATGGCCGCTGAAACGTTAAAACAAAACTGCTATAAGAGGTGGTGGTAAGCCCCCTTCTCTTTAATCTGGCTCATGTAGTTTATTTTATTCATAGTCTTCCTCTTCCTCGCTCTCCTTCAGTCTTTCCTTTTATGATATTTTATAAAGGTGTCATGTCATCCTAGATATCGATGAGTGTGCCAAAAACGTGTCGGAGTGCGGTCCAATGCAGCGCTGCGAGAACTTCTACGGCGGGTACTCGTGCCAGTGCCCCGCGGGCCACCGGCTCGAGGGACAAAACGGATGCGAGGACATCGACGAGTGCTTGCACGGAAACGTAAGATTAGTCTACTGCATTCATAGCCATTTCAGATTTATTTATATGCTAAAAATTACGACCGATAGTGGGATGAGTTGGAGTTCCATGAAGGACTGGTCCGAAACGAGTGGAGGAAGAAAAGAGAGGTCTTAGCAGGCGCCAACACAGGATTACGTTTATTTTATAGCAACTTTTATGTGATAGATACCTATAGTTCGCGACAGGTCGAGATGACATTCGGGTAATGAGCTTTTTGCAGAATAAAATACGAATCAAAATTAACAGGACCCGATAAACAATTAAAATCGCCCACAAAATTATTAAATTAAATTATTCTGTTGCTTTGCGGGTCCTGGTAATTTTGATTCGGATTTAATTCTGCAAAAAGCTCATAACCCGAATGTCATCTCGACCTGTCGCGAACTATACTTACCTATCTAGCAGAAAAAAGTTCTAAGTAATTAGGTAAGTAGTCATGAATTAACCAATTCTAGTAGACGTAATAGGTTTTAATAATGTCTAATGGTTTAATGTCTTTATGAAGATTTCAACATTTTAAAAATATAATGGAAGATGGTAATGGGGCGGATTGCGCCCCATGTCTCTGCGCCTGGGCCTTAGAGCCCTATCGCCCGAGGCAACCATGGTTGCGCCACCAGCGCGTGATTCGATAGCCGACACCGAATTGGTTGCGCTACCAAGCGAACACCAGGTGCGATACACTCCATACAGCTCTATACATTTTGATGGTGGAGCGACTGGTTGCGCTACCGCTGGTGTCCTCGTGCGACAGGGCGCTTAGCTCTTTCCAAAGAATTTC